>CM034151.1:142889622-144089622 GCA_019776745.2 Taxus chinensis | reverse complement strand
AGCGGGGCGTTTCTCCACGTCCACGTTCTGGAACAAGCTTATTTTCCTCCGCTTAGTGATATACAAAAACTCAGCGGGGGGTTACTCACGCCTTGTCTGGAGGCCGCATGGTCGCGCATGGTCCTTTTCTTCTGCTCAGTGGCATAAGGCTCGACTGCCAGTAGCCCTCTTAAACACCAGCCCGATGCACTCCTATCCAACGCCTCCCAGATCTCTGTCACGCTCTGATACCACACTGAGAGATAGCCAGGGGACAGAGAAAGAGAAGGATAATTATCTGCATATTATTCTATATAACACAAAGCACACGTACAGTATTTATAGGATAGAAAATTCTGTACTAGACTCCCTAACTAAATGGAGAAGATCCACAATAGAAGCAGAGAATGATGGAAGAAGAGATAATGTGATAAGATAGACACCTAATAACCAACGTATGCTAACAGTTTTCTCGTTAAACATTTTTAATCGAACCTTTAAGACATATAGCAATATATCTTTTAAAAACAGTCACCTCTACAAAATTAAGAAAATTTAAAACTAGACCACTCCTATTATCATTGGCTCTACTATACATGTTATTATCTCCTACCATCCATAAATGTATTCATAAGAACAGTTGTATAAGAATTGACACCCAAATACTAAAAATAACAAATCTCATTTTCCGCATATTTTTCTTATTTTTTTTGTTTCTTTCAGTGTTTTAAGGATAAATTATTTATGATGTACTACTGACAACAAATTTAACAACGTTGACCGAGGAACTGCTAATAAAGGCTAAAAATAATGTGATAAATAATTCTTGTTAATCTTCATAATATTTTAAGTGCATATTTCACCCATGTCAATTACGTGAGCAAGATCGAGATGATAATGTAGAGAATATCTATCAAGCAATCATCATGAGTCCAAAATAGGAGCTATATTTGGAGATGATGGAGCTAGAGATGCACACAGGAAAGGATACGGGCATAGACAATGGCGATAAGGAAGTGGATAGATAGAAAAATTTAAGGTAGAGAGAAAACAAAAGGAACTCATAGGCATCAAAATTATTCAAATCAAAGCACCCTTTGATTTACACAAGTGTGTGTGCTTGAGCTCATAGTGTGACTAGGTAACATGGTTATTATCTCCAAGTTGTGGGACTTGCTACTTCATATAGACCTCTAGAGAAATTTGGTTCTTTCTCCTAAACCACCTACCACAATCTACTCTAATGTAAAAAAACCAATCTTTTCCTCATCTAACTTTCCAAGGGACCAGGGAGAGAGAGTGCATGAAAAAAAATCCTACACTAAAATAGTGATACACTAGGAAAGGAGGTTATGAGAATATATTTCCAATGTGTGAAAAATGGAAGAAAAGTACATGCTAGAGAGGGTGATAACAATTCTCCATAGTCTAGAATCTACATTTCACAACAATATTTCACACACACACAATGTTAGTGAATCCTTTAAAGATTATAAAATAGACACAATATATTTGTAATGATGTTGAAGAGGAAAGAAGAATGCAAACAAACACAACAAGGGAAGATACATGCACAAACTTGCATCTATTGCTTCATGATATGCACAATTCAATCTATTACAAAATAATGGTCTGAAATACCATGCAAGGATTCCACTACAAGGTCCTTCAACACTTTGGCTTCACGAAACCAAAATGACATAGTTATTCTACATAGAAACTATCCTCTCTTTACAATGAGCCCAGTATGCCAATTTATAGAGTTTGGAAGAGGGAAGATTGAAATCCCTAATCTATCTTTCAGCCACTTGCAAGAGGTAAAAAATGAAGTGGAATTATGGTATGTGTCTTGAAAAAGTCTCTCCATACCATTCCATGACTTGTAGAAATGAAAAATGTTTTCCCATGCTTCATCAAATGCATCCCCAACTACCAATTAGAAAAACTATTTTGAACCTAATCCATTTTCATATAAATTGTCTATAAAATACAAATCATATTCCATATTCTCAACATCTGTACATTTCTCTCGTAGCCATGATTCCAACGAGACCAATTTTGCATGATTTCATTGAGAAACACAAAAGATATGACATTCTGAGTGTGAGTAGCTATTTTGAGTTTTCCAAGGATTTCTTGCATTTTACGGGAATGAGCTTTTAATTTTCTAGATTTGGAGAATTTTCATTTCTTTTCACCCACCTATAAATATTTTAGAGGTATAGTATGTCATTCTCTTTCCGAAAATTCAAATTTTGTGAAAATGGGAGCTCTGAGTCAAAAGTTATGACTATTTTGAGATTAGGGTTAGGGTGTTCCACGCGGGCTCTCATATACCGCATTTAACCACTTTTGTTTGTATTGTGGGGTTTTTGGGTTTTCAGAAAAATCACATCCATGGAGTACATGAACCGTATGGACCTCCTTTCTTTACGTCAAATGACTCGGGTTCTTTTGTCCTCATGCATCTGCCGTTGACTGGGCTAGGTGGGTCGTTAACCATTGACTCTTTTGCACCACTCACCTGCAGGTATTTGGCTATTTTAGGTCCATGTGTCCCAGATCTTTGGAAAATTCTTTTCAAACTTTTCCACAATGAACTGGCTCTATATATTTTTACTTTTCATGGCCAATGCATAATTTCGTCCCAATTGTCCCACGGACCTCTCAAGACATTGTTATCTACTTTTTCCGCAATGAACTAAGCTCCTTCATTTATCAGTGACTTTGGTGATGTGGGGAACTAGTGGCCTAATCGAACCTGTGTGGCCTAGGATTCCTAAAGGTTACTTGGATGCAATACACTTCCTCCTTTATAATCCGCATTGGTTCCTTCTATAACCCCCAGACACAATTTGGACTAAAATAGGTCCTTGCCTTCATTTTAATTTTTTTTTGCAAATTTTCACTAACACCTTGGATTTTTATTTGAATAGAGAATTTAGAGAAAATCCAAGGGATCCCTCAAAACCTTATTTTGGTCTTTGAACCATTTCTTGTTGCTCAAGCCTAAAGAAATTGTGCAAGTTATCAAAATTACCTTAGGGGGTGAATTTTGGATAACAGGAGGTTTTGCAAAAGCTCAACCCTAAGTGGATACAAGAGACTCCCTTGTTGAAAGTAACATATTCGGTGATCCAAAGAGCTCAGGGAAGATTCAGATTCACATTGATGGGTGCTTTTTCTGGAATATGACCGAATATAGTTCAAGTTAGGAGCTAGACCAAGAAGAAGTGGATCATCTTTAGGAAGGTCAATACCTTTGCATTATCTAAAAAAAGGTTTATGTTTATTTTTTCTTTTGAAGATGATATTATCTAGGTCACGTAGGGACGGACTTGTTTCTTTGGGAGAAGTAAGAATGTTGGGCACGAAGGTAACAACTATTGATGGTAAAAAAATGCACAGCTAAAAACTAGTCGAGATTGGAGAGCGCAATTCCCCCCTCGAATCAATCTGGTAGTTGACTTGAACCATGATTTGGATACAGATTGATAGGGTCGTGGGTATACGAGCCTTTATACATAGCCCATTGGTAGTTTCTTTTGATAAAATGTATAATTCATTCAAAAGAGGTAATGTGGTTATAGGGAAGGTAAGGTTAACAGGTGGTGTCATTAATGGTGAGGGAAGCCTGCCTAATTTAAATTTGAATGAGGCATTAAATGTGGAAAATAGAAATAAGCCTTTTTATAATGGAATTTCTTTTGAAAATACCAAATCTTCCACTGTTGGAGACTTATCCCTTCATGTCTCATCAAAAGAAAAAGTTGTGGACCTTCTATTCTTATGGGGAAGGGAGATTCAAATGAGAAAGTTGTTGTAAACTTCGAGAATCATATGGTGGAGTCCCTGCTTAATGACCTTGAGTGGAATCATAAAGAAATGCATGAAGGTGTTGTTCAAGTGGGATCCACTATTAATTTAACTAGTGCCACCAAGGAAGCATGTCCACCCAAGAACAATGACAAAGAAATCTCATTTTTCACTGAGTCTCTAGGTAAGTGGGAAATTTTTATTCATATGTAGTTGATGACGAATGGAAAAATATTAAAAATTAAATTCCACACACTTTCCATCCTACCACGACTTGGGGTCCTGGTAAGAAATTCTAGTTGTTTCTTGTTAACCTGTTTTAGCTATTAAGAGGTTGTGGTCTTGTTGTTTTTGGAATTCTTATCGGCATTTTCTCCACTGACTTTGTGCTTCTCTGTCCATTATAGGTCCTATACCTTTTTCATAACTAGTATTCACATAAATCCTTTTAGTTGTATCATAGGGTAAGGTCCCTTCAAAACCTTTTACCTTTAATAAAAAAAATGTGGAGCATATCTAGCAAATGAAATTAAGGTGGGAACAATTTGAGTAGTGGAACATGTGCAGGACAAGCAAGTATTTAATTCCCACATTTTTCTTCCCAAATTTCCATTAATTCCATCTCTTGCACTTTCCTAGATTCAAATCCATGCATTTAAATTTGTTGGCTCATCAATAGATTATGATCTTCTCACTAGTACACCAAATTACAATCTTCTTACCAAATAACTGAATTATAATCATCATACTAAAATATTTCCTTTTCATAACCTTAGATAATGTAGAGTCTTAAATAGGAACCAATACACACACAAAAAGGAATTCCTTTGCCAATGCCTTAAACATTGATTATGTTGGTGTGTGGGATCCTATATGTCCTCCACACTCATATGGAGGGTCATCTCACATGGGTTAGGTTTAGGGTTTCTTATGTGTTATGCACTAGGGTTAGTCAACACCCTATATGTATCCCTTCATTTTACATTTATGAGTATGCTGAGAGACTCCATTGTATTTCTCTACATGTGCAAGCCTTGTTCTATTATGCAAGTTCTTTAGTTGATTGATCGATTCTTCCTTGCGATTACGTTGGAGCTATTACGTTTCCTTTAGAGTGAAAATTTATTGTGGTGCATCATTTTTGATATGATTCTCACCAACTCTTTCATGGTATTAGATTTGCATGACTTGCCATCACACCAAAAGCTCAAACTAATGGTGGAGAGGGATCTCATCGTGTTAATCAGCTACTATGCCAACAACATTAAGAGGCAGTCACACCAAGAATTTCACTGGAGGTTACCCATCCCAACACTACTCTAGGGATGACGTGCTTAACTTCCTGGCTCTAATACCAAACGATTTGTTGTCACACTACAAGATCAAACTTATGGTGGAGATTGATCTCATCGTGTTAAACAATTGCTACACCAACACCCTCCCACAAGATGGAGCCATGTATACACCCAATCAATTTGAGATTTTGGTGTGACGGAAAATCATTTGGTATCAGAGCTGCACGACTTGTCACCACACCAAAAGCTTGAATTAATGGTGGAGAGGGATGACATCATGTTAAACATCTGCTACGCCAATACCCACTCACATAATGGAACCGGGTATACACCCAATGAGGCCCAATAATACTAGGAGGCAGTGACACTCGGAATTTCCTGGGAGGTCACGCATCCCAACACTACTCTGAGGATGGAGTGCTTGATTCTTTCATGGTATTAGAGATGAGATTAGGTAAATGTGTATTCATCATCTAAGTTGTGATCACTCTTGGTTTCTGTTTTTTACTCCTCGTGCAAGTTTTTCTATCATCATATTTTGGAATTTTATTGCTAACGTCTTAACAAATTGTTCTTGGAAAATTCAAGCTTTTTTGTTATGTTCTTCATGCATGTGCAAATATCCTTAAGTTTTTCTGGGGTTTTGTAGCTACACTTAGCTACCTACAGCTAAATCTAGCAGATCAACTATAATAGAGGTTCTTTATTCTATTTTTTTATTATACTGGAATTTTTTTTATCTCTGTTTTTCTAGTTTTTTTGTGTTTGCATGGTTTTTTTTACATATTCAAGTCAAAAATCAGTTTGAAGTCTTTGGTGTTTTAGTGTTCTTCTCCACCGAGATCCCCACTGAGCTCTCCCCTGAGCATCAAGCTCCTCTTCTCTACCCCAAGATCTTGCTTGCTAGCTCCGAGTCAGCTTGTCCTCGTGTGTTAGCTGAGCTCCTTCAACATGGTGCATGATTTTGTTTCTCTCACCGAGTTCTTTTACCTGCGAATTACTCGATCCCTGCAAACCCTAGCTCGCCCCTAACCTGACCGACTCATGTTTAGCTGTGGCCAACCTGGCCGAGTCCTCTCTACCTTAGTTCACATCCCCTGTCCTGAACCATGCCGAGACGTGTTAAGCCATGACCTCTCTGCCCTGGTTCACATCCCCTATCCTGAGTTATTCTGAGATGATTTTGTCTCCTCACCATGTCTTCTCTACCCTGGCTCAAGCTCCTTGCTCGATCTTGCTCTGGTCTGCTCTGGTTCTCCTCCTGACCTCCTACTCTGCCGTGATTGGTGAATGTTTTGGTGTGACATGGGATCTCCAAGCTCGGCCTCCAAATGGATTTCCTGACCGTTTCACCTCTGACTCAGGATTTCCACCTACGATCCATGTCGGGATCCTCGCTGATCCCTCCAACTACCAAGCTCAACTTGGGATTCTCCCCCATGAACCGTAAGTTACCATTTATTTGGTAAGTTGTTTTTTAACATATCTTTTGGTGGTTTTTTAGTGGGCATTTAATTTTATTTAAGCCAAGTTTCTACATGTTTTAAATTTGTGTTTTTTAAAAAAAAGTGGAAATTTAAAAAAAGGGGGGAATATATTTACAATTTGATTTGGATTTAATTTTTTATTAGATCTTAATTAGTTGAAATTAATTAGATTTATTTAATTAAATCTAGTTCTACTAATTTCAAGATTAAACTTCTTTACAATTAAGTATATTTAAAATCATTTTTTAATTAACGACTATTTTATCATTTTAGTTATAGTCATAATTGCTCTAAAATTAGCTAAATCAGATGTTTCCAAATGGTAAAATTTTAAAAAAGTGTTATTGTCAATTTTTTTCACTAATCATGCACTCAAGTGTGCAGTATCCCTCTGAGCATCTCTTTATCTTCTGCGTTCCTTTCTGGCATCCTGAAGATCATCCAGACTCATCTTGTGTTCAAAACAACATATTTTACCCTTATTATTGCTTGCAACTAGTGAACACATCCACCACAGTTTATAGCAAGGGGGTATCATTTATGACATGAGACACTTTATTTCTCACAACAAGGATTTGATTTCGCCTCCTTCCTAGTTTTTTGCAATTATGCTTGTGTATGGTGTCACTTTGCTACGTTCCACAAAACATGATTGTGGTCTCCTCTCTTGCATGTTATTACGATGATTGCAAGGTGAGTTACCAAGTGTTTCCTGATGCACACTCAGACCTAATTGTATTCAACACACTAAACTATAAAGTTTCAAAAGCAGGGGGGTTATTATATTGTCCTGGGTGATTGTGTTTCTTTTGTGCATTCCTTCTCCCTCCTTTCACTATGGATGCACTTTCAATTACTTTGCTTACGCTGTTTAACTTATTCGAATGGAGATCAAAATTAATTATGAAACTAAGGGGTAAAGGGTTATTCCACATCACCATGGGAACTGATATTGAACCAGACGATAACCCTGAAAAATCTAAGTGGTTAAACTGTAGTGATAAAGCTTTAGGTCTTCTTTGCATGTCTATTTCTCCTGACTTGCTCTTCCATATTGAGTCGTCTGAAAAACCTAATTCTACGTGGAAAACGTTTGATGGGATGTTTGGACAACAAGATGACATGAGAGCACATGAGATGGAAAATGAACTGCTAGGGTTAAATCCTTGTGATTTTGAAAACCTACAAGCATTCTTCACTATGTTTGTCCACTCTAGATTATTGTTAAAGGAATGTCAATTAGAGAAGAAATATTCTCAACTAATCTTGTCGATTCTCTCTAAGTTAGGTCCTGAATATTCCGTCTTTGTGTAATTTTTTACGCTACAAAAGCTGCCTTGGGCAAGGATTGGAATATGCCCTTCTTTGACTGTTTTTCATCCCAACTTATTCGAGAACAGGAAAAACTCATTCAAATGGGGTCTCTCAAGTCCAACTCACATGCCTTTGTAGCAAGTACTAGTAAGGAAAAGAAGACTCAAAAGAAGAAAGAAAAAAAGGATCAACCTAAGAAGGAAACCAAGACCAAAATTAAAATTAACATGAACACTTCAACTTCTGAGAATAGAGCACATAAAGAGAGGTATTTGTGTTCCTATTGGAAGAAGCCTCGTCATAAAGAGCATACGTGTATGAGAAAACAAATTAATCACCTTACTCATTTACATGAGAAAAATAATATAGGTGTTCCTGAGTCTATCAAACAAAATGATCCGAAGGCTGAGTCTTCTACTGCAAAAGGTTCAAAATTTGATAAGAATAAAGGAAAGGCCCTTGTAGCTAAATTTTCTCCTTCATCAACATGGATTATAGATTCTAGTGCCTCGCACCACATGGCTTCTACACATGTTGAGTTCTACAACATCGAGCCTTGCTGTATGTCCCAATTCACGATGGGTAATAACACGACAGTCTTGGTTTTAGGTAGTGAATCGGTAGAGATGGATGGGGAAACATTCAATGAAGTGTTGAGTGTTTCTGATCTCTCTACCAATATCCTATCAGTTTACCAAATTACTCACCTTGGTGAACGAATCCAAGTGGAATTTGGTCCTAACGTGGTGATTATTCATGAGCTTAAAAATGACACTATAGTGGATAAGGGAAAGGCGGATCACCATTCATGGTTGTATACATTTTCCCACTTTACTTATGATTCTATGCCCACTACTTTCCTCACTCATGAAAATGAGGTTAGTAAGCTATGACATGAGCTTTTCAGATATCTAAATTATTGCTACCTTGAATAGTTGAGACAAAACGAAATGGTCAACGCCCGCATCAAGTTTTTTGAGGGATGTACCCTTGGAAAGCATCTTGAAAAGAACTTTGGCAAAGGAAAATCTTCCAGAGCTACTCGTACTTTGGATCTTGTTCACAGAGATATTTATGGTCCATTTTTGTCTCCTTCATTTACTAGATCTCTTTATGTGCTAATCTTCATTGATGACTATTCATGATATAATTGGGTATAGTGTCTTAAGCTTAAGATTGAAGTCTTTGAAAAATTTTAGGACTTTAAGGGTCTTGTTGAGAAACAGGCGGAATGGTCTATCAAGGTTCTTCGAACCGAAAATGGAGGTGAATATGTAAACAATAGGTTCGCAGATTTTTGTACTTCTGAAGTAATCTCCTTGTAGCATATAGTTGCATACAACCCTTCACATAATGGAGTATCAGAAAGAAAGAACCATACTCTTAAAGAAATTACCACTTATATGATTCACTCGAAGTCTCTCCCTCCGCAATATTGGGCTGAAGCAGTGAATTGTGCTAATTACATTAAGAACCATGTTCTACATAAGAAAATAAGAGAGATGACACCCTTCGAAGTCTTGTTTGGATGCAAGCCTGATGTTGAGCACTTTCAAGTCTTCGGATCCAAGGCTATGGCTCAGATTCCCAAGAAGAAACGCAAGGCATTGGAACCACATTCTAAACCTTGTATCTTTTTAGGGTATCCAAATGGCGTGAAGGGATATCAATTGTTGAATCCTACTTCTCACAATCTTTGTATTGAGAGAAGTGTTATGTTCGTTGAGTCTTATTGAACTTCTACCTCTCTACTTATTAAGATTCTTCATCTTGCTGATTCAGATTCTGACTCATCAAATGATGATGTTGTTGGGCATGCTCATCTTCCCAATCCTCCTGACCATTAGACCCTCGAGTCTTCCAATTCTGATAGTAGCGATGACGAGGTCTATGTCCCTTCTCACTTGAGTGATGAATCTTTTGACTCAGAGGCTGGTCCTCTTTGGGCTAGGAAAACTCTGCAAAGTGTTGGATATTTAGTTGGAGATACTTCGGATATGAGAAGTACTCACTCAGATTTCATTGGACCCCAATCTTTCTTTGCCTCTGCCTCTTATCCATAGTCTTTCAAGGAGGCTTCTAGTATTCTTGAGAGGGATTCTTCCATGTATGAGGAGTATTCCTCTCTCATGAAGAATGATACTTGGGATCTCACCCCTCTTTCGAAAGAAAGAAAAATCATTCAGTGTACGTGGGTGTTCCAAAAAAAGTATGGAATAAATGGAGATGTCAAAAATTTTAAAATGCGATTAGTAGCTAAGGGTTTCTTCTAGATAGCTGGGGTTGATTATACTAAAATCTTTTCTCCAGTTGGGAAGATGACTTCTATTCAAATTTCCTTAGCCATTTTTGAAACAAACAAATAGAAATTCCATCAAATGGACACTAAGAGTGCCTTCTTTCATGGTGACCTAGAGGAAGAGATCTACATGGAACAACCTCTGGGTTATGTCCATGATCCCTCCCTTGTTTGTAAGTTAAAGAAGTATCTTTATGGCCTTAAACAAGCCCCTTGGGCTTGGTATGCCAAGATGGAATCCTTTTTACTTACATCAGGGTTTACTAGGTGTCACTCTGATCCAAATGTTTATATTTTGCGGCAAGATAACTCCATAATCATTCTTCTTCTTTATGTTGATGACTTGTTGATTACAGGAAACTCTTCCTCTATCATTGATTCTATGATAACTGCCATGGCCAATAGGTTTTCCATGAATCACTTGGGTCTGCTTCATTACTTTCTTGGGATCCAGATTTCACAATCTAACTCGGGAATTTTGATTTCGCAACCTAAGTATGCTCTTGACTTGCTTGCTCATTTTCATATGTCTGATTGTAATTATTATCCTACTCCTTTTCTTTCCAAGGTTAATTTTGTTTTTGATTTATCTACTCCCTTGGTTGAAGGTAACCTTTATCAACAACTAGTGGGGAGCTTGATTCACTTAACTCACACTCGACCAGATTTATCTTATGTTGTTGGGATCATGTTCAGATTCATACAGGAGCCACATGAGTTGCATTGGAAAGTAGGTAAACAGATACTTCATTATGTTCATGACACTCATACTGATGGCATTCACTATCATGGAGAGGTGGATATTTACTTGATTGGGTTCACATATTCTGATTGGGACGGTCACTAAGATCATCAGAAATCTACCTATGGCTACACTTTCTCTTTTACTTTTGGTCCTATTAGTTGGTCTAGCAAGAAGCATAATGCAACTATGATATCATCTACAGAGGTAGAATACAGAGGAGCAGTTAACGCTTCCACATAAGCTATTTGGCTACAAGGTATTTTGATAGAGTTTGGCATCCAATTTGAGTGGCCCATGATTATCTATTGTGATAACACAAGCACTATCTCAATTTATAGAAATCTAGTTCAGCATCAACAGACAAAGCACATTGAGATCCATATGCACTTCATATGAGAGCTTATTCATGCTGGTATCATCGACATTCAGTACATTTAGATTACTGATTAGATTGCAAATATATTCACCAAGCCCTTAACTGAGGTGAAGTTTCTTCACTTGTAGTCTCTACTTGGGGTGAGGTCTTATGCAGCTACTCATCTTCTTCGGGCTATATAATCCTCTTCTTCTTCTTCTAGGAAGATGTTGTTTGTACATGGGCACCTTATCAGGCATTTAGTTGTCGGGCCCCATTTACACATCTTTCTTAGTTATTTGGGAGTTTCTTGTTTTTCTATTTGACTCCTCATAACCACTACCCTAGCTTCGATAAGGGGGGGGGTGTTGGTGTGTGGGATCCTATATGTCCTCCACACACATATGGAGGGTCATCTCACATGGGTTAGGTTTAGGGTTAGGCTTACGTTTTCTTTTGTGTCATGCACTATGGTTACTCAACACGATATATGTATCCCTTCACTTGATATTTATGAGTATGCCAAGACACTCTGTTGTCTTTTTCTACATGTGTAAGCCTTGTTCTGTTATGCAATTTCTTCATTTTATTGATCGATTCTTCCTTGTGATTATGTTGGAGATATTATGTTTCCTAGAGTGCAACTTTATTGTGGTGCATAGTTTTCGATACGATTCTCGCTAACTCTTTAATATTAAATTAATGGGTATTTTCAAATTCAAATCTTGCTAACAATTTTTTGGCAAGATTTAGGTCAATGATATAATTTTTCTCTTCCTCACATTCAACATATTTTTTTACTCTGCCTCAAATTATTCTTCACACATTTCTCATGTGATTGCTAGTTAATATGTCTTATGGCTTAGCATTTATATTTTACGCTTTTCATAGCATGTAACAGTCTTTCAAACTATTGTTCAATGTGTTCCCTTCCACAACAAATGTAATCTCCATTTTTTGTTTTTGTATCATGCACAACCTTTGCAAGTGTCCACATCCCACTATTGATGTCAACTTGTTGCCGACTCATATGCAGTTCATAGACCATCCTCAAATAAATTCCAAGAATCCTACCGATTTTGGGCATGCAAAGCTTTCAAAAGACTAATACAAAAATGGAAGGCACTCTTATTATTGTTAAAAAAGGCCACCTTTAAAATATGATAAGTGAATGTTGTCAAGCCTCTAAAATACCATCGTAGAGAATATTTAAAATAATTATAATATTCTAACCAATATTTAGTAGTTTTTTACTAGAAATATGTAAATGAAATGAATTAAATTAGTTGCACCAATGGTTTGATGGACTTAGATTCAAATACCTCCATTCTAATATTCTCCCTTCTCATCTGAATAGCCATAATGACCTGATTTCTTCACATAAATGTATGAGACGAACCTATCTTACAAAACCAAGCTTTCCAACTCAGACTTCACATTCATAGTTATTTAAGAACAAACCCTGCGCCACCCACATTGATAATCATGCACGTTCATAAATTCAACTAGGAAATAGAGATGTTTAGCCTTAAGATTTGTAGATCCATTTAGTGGCATTTCTCTCACTCCCATGTGATGAATTTCCTACGAATTTAACATGATATAACCAATAAATTTTTTGAGAATTTCCTTGACCTTTATAACTCCTCCATTAAGGTCCATGATTTTCTGAGGCCTATATCCTTTAGACTGAATAACATTTCTTTTTTAGGAAATCATAGAGAATATAATATAATGAGAAAAGA
Source organism: Taxus chinensis (assembly GCA_019776745.2). Taxonomy (NCBI): domain Eukaryota; kingdom Viridiplantae; phylum Streptophyta; class Pinopsida; order Cupressales; family Taxaceae; genus Taxus; species Taxus chinensis. The sequence continues at coordinate 144,076,587 of CM034151.1, read as the reverse complement.
TTTCCACTATTTTTAGGTGAATATGTTTCCTCATAGATTTTCTTCCATTGCATGCACATGCAACTGAAGGAAAGGTTTTCCACACCTATCAATTTCTATGCATCTCTCTCCGAGCCATGATTCCAACGAGACCAATTTTGCATGATTTCGTTGAGAAACACAAAATATATGAAAATTTGAGTGCAAGCAAATATTTTTAGTTTGCTAGGGATTTCTTGCATTTTACTAGAATGAGATTTTAATTTTCTCGAGCTTGAGATTTTTCATTTCTTTTCACCCACCTATTAATTTTTTAGAGGTATAGGACATCATGCCCTTTCCGAAAAGTCAAATTTTGTGAAAATCAGAGCTCTGAGTCAAAATGTATGACTATTTTAATATAGGGGTTAGGGTGTTCCACGCGGGGTCTCATATACCCTATGTAACCACTTTCCTTTTTACTGCGGGTTTTGTGGGTTTTCAAGAAATTCACGTCCATTTAGTACTTGAACTGTATGGACATGCTTTCTCTGCTTCACCTGATTCATGTTCTTCTATCCTCATGCATCTTCCATTGACCGAGCAAGGTGGGTCGTTGACCAGCAAATCATTTGCACCACTTGCCTGTAGGTATTTAGCTATTTCGGGTCCGCATGTCCCAACTATTTGGGACATTATTTTCTACCTTTTCCACAATGAACTGGCTGCGTCTATTTTTTCTTTTCGTGGCCCATGCGTAATTTCATCCCAATTGTCCCATGGGCTAGTAAGAAAATTTTTATCCACTTTTTCTTGAATGAACTAAGCTCCTTTTTTTATTAGCGACTTGGGCGACGTAGGGAACTGGTGGCCCGAATGAACCTGTGTGGTCAGGGACTCTGGAAGGTTACTTAGCCACAATACACTTCCTACTTTTCAAATCAGATCCGAACTAGGTACGAAGAATCCTTATACAATCCGCATTACTTCCTTTCATAGCCCTGAGACACAATTTGCACTAAAACAGGCTCTTGACTTTTTTTTTTTTTAATTTTGCAAATTTTTGCTAACTCATTGGATTTTTCTTTGGATAGAGAAGTTAGAGATAATCCGAGGGATCCCTCAAAACCTTATTTTGGGATTCAAACCATTTCTTGTTGCTCAAGCCTAAATAAATTGTGCAAGATTAACAAAATTACCTTGGGGGGGGTGAATTTTGCATAACATGAGGTTTTGCAAAATCTCGACCCTAAGTGGATACAAGAGACTCCCTTATTGAAAGTAAAAGATTTTGTGATCCAAAGAGCTCAGGGAAGATTCAGATTTGCACTAATGGGAGATTTTTTTGGAATATGACCTAATATAGTTCAAGTTTATAGGAGCTGGATGAAGCAGAAGTGGATCATCTTAAGGAAGGTCAATACCTTTCCATTATTTGAAAAAAGTTTTATGTTTATTTTTTCTATTAAATATAATATTAACCTGGTCATGCAGGGAGGGCATTGGTTCTTTAGGAGAAGCACACTTTCCTTAGCTAGATGGAAACCCGGTTATAAAACACACATTCTGAATGAATGCCTTGTTTGGGCAAGGCTACGAGGACGGCATCTTGAGTTATGGGAGGTTGATGTATTTGTAGGAATTTCTAAATCTATTGGAGAACCAATTGCTCTGGATGTAACCATAATTGCAAGGTCTAGATTCATTGTAGCAAGAATATGCATCAATATCACCTCCGAATCTTCCCCTCCAGAGGCTCTTAATTTGGAAACCAATGACTATATTTGGAAAAAATATATATTATACAAAGATTTTGTAGTCTATTGCAATAAAGACAAGAATGTTGGGCACGGAGGTAATAACTGCAATGGTAAAAATAATGCACAACTTCAAACTAGTTGATATTGGAGAGCGCCATTATCCCCTCGAATCAATTTGGTGGTTGAATTGAACCATGATTTGGATACAGATTGACAGGGTAGTGGGCGGATGACCCTTTCTACACAACCCATTGGCAGTTTCTTTTGATGAAATGTATAATTCATTCAAAAGAGGTGACTTGGCTATAGGGCAGGTAAGGTTAAAAGTTGGTGTTATTAATGGTGGGGGAAGCCTGCCTAATTTAAGTTTGAATGAGGCATTGAATGTGGACAATAGAAATAAGCCTTTGTCTAATGCCAAGTTCATGGAAAAGACCAACTCTCCCATTGCTGGAGACTTATCCCTTTATGTATCATCAAAACAAAAAGTGATGGGCCTTCTATTCTTGTGAGGAAGGGTGATTCAAATGAGAAACTTGTCGTAAAATTTGAGAATCAAATGGTGGAGTCCCTGCTTTATGACCTTGAGTGGAAACATAAATAAATGCATGAAGTTGCGGTTCAAGTGGGATCCACTATTAATTTAACTAGTGCCACCAAGGAAGCAAGTTCGCCCAAGAAGAATGACAAAGCAATATCATTTTTCACCGAGTCTCTGGGTAAGGTGGGCAATTTTTATTTGTATGCGGTTGATGACGGATGGATAAAGATTATAAAGAAGATGCCACACACTATCCATCCTAGCATGACCTAGAGCCCTGGTAAGAAATTCTAGTTGTTTCTTGTTGACCCGGTTCAGCTGTTAAGTGGTTGTGTTCTTGTTGTTTTCGGGATTCTTGTCGGCATTTTTTCCACTGCCTTTGTGCTTCTCTGTTCTTTCCAGGTTCCTAGGCGTTTTTCATAACTGGTCTTCATATAAATCCTTGTCATTGATCCTTTTGGTTGTCTCATAGGGTAAGGTCCCTTCAAAACCTTTTACCTTTAATAAAAAAAATGTAGAGCACATCTAGCAAATAATATTTAGGTGGGAAGAATTTGAGTAGTGGAACATGTGCAGGACAAGCAAGTATTTAATTCCCACATTTTTCTTCCCAAATTTCCATTAATGCCATCTCTTGCACTTTCCTAGACCGAAATCCATACATTCATATTTGTTTGCTCATCAATAGATTATGATCTTCACACCAATACACCAAATTACAATCTTCCTAGCAAACAACTGAATTATAATCACCATACTAAAATATTTCCTTTTCATAACCTTTGATAATCTAGAGTCTTAAATAAGAACCAATACACACACAAAAAAAATTCCTTTTCCAATACCTTAAACATTAATTACATTAATAGGCGTTTTCAAATTCAAATCTTCATAACAATTTTTTGTCATGTATCAAGTCAATGATATAATGTTTCTCTCCCTCACGTTCAACATATTTTTTTACTCTGCTTCAAATTTTCCAGAATGCTAGTGAATATGTCTGATGGCTTAGCATTTATCTTTTACGCTTTTCATAGCATGTTACAGTATTGCAAATTATTGTACAACGTGTTCCCTGGCACAGCAAATGTAATCTCCATTTCGTGTTTATGTATCATGCAGGACCTTCACAAGTGTCCACATCCCACTGTTGATGTCAAGTTGTTGCTGACTCATTTGGAGTTCGTAGACCATCCTCAAATAAATTTCTAGAATCCTACCGATTTTGGGCCTGCACGGCTTTCAAAAGAGTAACAAAAAAATGGAAGGCATTCTTATTATTGTTAAAAAAAGGCCACCTCTAAAATATGATAAGCCTCTAAAATATTATCTGAAATACCGTCGTAGAGAATATTTATAAATTTTTATAATATTCTAAACAATATTTTGTAATTTTTTACTAGAAATATGTAAATGAAATGAATTAAATTAGTCACACCTATGGTTTGATGGACTTAGATTCAAATACCTCCATTCTAATCTTCTCCCTTCTCATCTGAACAGCCATAATGATCCGATTTCTTCACCTAAATATCAGAGACGGACCTGTCTTACAAAACCAAGCTTTCCAGCTTAGACTTTACATTCATAGTTATTTCAGAACGAACCCTGTGCCACCGACATTGATAATTATCGAGGTTCGGAAATTCAACTAGGAAATAGAGGTGTTTAGCCTTAAGATTTGTAGATCCATTTAGTGGCATTTCTCTCACTCCCATGTGACAAATTGCCTCCGAATGCAACATGATATAACCCATAAAATCTTTGAGAATTTCCTCTACTGTTAAAGATTCCTTGACCTTCCTTACTCCTCCATTAAGGTTCATGATTTTTCCAGGCCCGTATCCTCTAGACTGAATAACATTTCCTTTGTAGGAAATCGTAGAGAAGATAATATAATGACAAAAGATTTCAACTGTTTTTTTTAGATGAATATGTTTCCTCATAGATTTTCTTCCACTGCCTGTACATGCAACCAAAGGACAAGTGGTCCACACCTATCAAACTCTAAAAGAATCTTTGAAAAGGAACGATTACTGAATAAAATATTTACTCTAGTACGTAGCACATAAATATAATACGAGGCCCGTAAGCGCCTGTAAACCAAAAGAGGATCATATTTCCTTGTCTCTCTATTTAATTTTTTTTTTTTTCAATTTTTTTATTTATTTTACTTCTCAAATTATTTTGGGTTGAATTTTGATAAGAAAATATGATCATCATAATAAAGAACATATACTGTAACTAATCTGTAAGGTGTTGGAAATGATTAAATAGAAAAATAGAAAATGGTTGAATACCTTGATTAAAACCAAATACAAAAAGGGAATATATACAAGTAGCTGATTGTTGGCATATGATCAGGAAGGTGAACTGTCAATCAATTTGGAGATGCCACGAGGTTTTGAATAACTGTGAACAATTTATAAGTCTAATATTTGCTAACATTCCTCCCCTTAATACATTGTTTCCATAAACATCATATTTCCAGATAGTGGACCCCCCTTCTTCCAACCAAAGTAAAAAGTTTATGACACTCTCCATGTAGCCTACTCACCTTTGAGGTGGCATGCCATCTTTCTAGCTTCTTGGTCTTGGTGACACCTTGGTTTTTCCCCACAAAATTACCCCAAACTGGTAGTGACCTGAGAACATCCATCCTTGAGAACACCTGAGTGGTTTCCAGTTTCTTTGGATTACCACAAACCCATATTGTTTTGTGATAGCAGGTTTGCCACAAACCTAGAGGTGACTTGATGTCTCAGTTGTACACTTTGGGGTTTCTCATATTTCCAAAAACCCTTTACACAAGTACCAAACACTACTCTAGTGATTTTGCTCCTCACAATGTCCTTCATTCAGGAGGTACCAAATGGGAAAATTCTCTACATCTTTATTGAATAACACACAAAAAAAAAACACACTAAGCTCAACAAAAAATAAAAATGTCACCAGAGCCATGATGCGACCCCGTCATAGGTGACTGACGAGAGGATGCCAATTGTCCTCTGACCTTTTTGTATCATCCAACCTCTAGTATGTTGGTACTTAATTAGCCGATATATCTCTAAGGATCAGAATGATTCTCTATCTCAATCAGACTTGTATCACTAGTTGTGATAGAATATCCAACAACAACCCCATTCACTTTACAAGCACCACCCAACTCATCTTTTGAGGCCACAAAAAGAAAAGTTAATTTCTTATATTTGGCTAATGATATCAATGGATCAAGTGGAAAACATAGTCTATTAGATGTTGCAGTCTACTATAATCTAGCTTCTGGTCGACAACTGTTGTAATATATATGTTATTGCATCTACCTCCGTGATTCCCAAGAACTGTGGCATACTAACCACACGTATGGTGGAGTATGCAGCCTCAAGCAGCTCAAAGACCTTCTTTGTGTAATTTTAATCTAATGCAGTAATAATATTTTGCACTTCCAAGGTCTAGTTGAAGCCACAAAGAGATCCATGGAAACTTGCATGATCATGTGTCCACATGTACTGACCTATCTTCTGTATTGCAACAAATTAAGGAAGCATTTATTCTACAGAAGATGGCATGTGCCTCCTAAGAAATATTATTTTGTTCATATCTTTCATGTACTGCTATGTTATTCTTCTGAATTAGCTACAAATATTAGGTGCTAAAAATCTATGAGGCAATATGTTTGTTTGATAAAAGAGATGACGTGTAGTTTAGATGTGGCATCTCGGTTTGATGGAAAATATACCCCTTAGAATGACTAAAGATATATCCCTTAGCTTACAAAAAAATATCTCAATTTGATAGAAGAGGTAATATTTAATTTACAAGGCATTATCTTAGCTTTACGAAAAATATAATCCTCAATTTGACAAAGGACATACAACTTAGTAAACAAGGAAACATTGGAGTTGCATGGAAGGGATACTTCTTTGTTCATGAGGTGGTGCATCATAATTTGATGAATGAGATACCCTTCCATCCATAGAAGTGATACCCCTTAAAGAGTTATTATCTTGGCTTTACATAATAGATATCTTTAACTATAAGGTAGTATCTCAGTTTGATGCAAAGACAACCATTAGTTTACAAGGTAATATCTTGGTTTGATCGAAAAGGTATCTGAGTTTGAAAAAATAAATACCCTTCAATTGACAAGGTGGTATGTTGGTTAGATAGAAGATGAACTCCTTAGTTTATAAGGGGTATTTTTAATTAATAGAAAATAAGTACCTCAATTCAATTGAAGAGACATATTTCAGTCGTCATATGTAAATCATATTAACCATATGTTGTGACTAAGTAACTGGTATGTAATGAAATTACAGTAACAAAACTTAAACCCAAAACCTTCTTAGTAATGGGTTTACACCTTACCAACTACTCCAAAGCCCACACAATTATATTAAATATAATAATAATGTATATAAACTAGTTTAGGCATCGCTCCTATTAAATTCAGTGTTATTTTGTCTAACAACGAAGGATCCTGGGATGACTAGGATGGATTTTCGGTAGAATTTAATAGTATGAAATAATACATTCCATCCACATATGTCTTTTTCTCTCATTCAAATCATCAGCTTGTGTATTTATTGTCATCAATTTCATATTCCTTAAAGCAATCTCTAACTCACCACAAGCATTATTGCCTCTCGATTTTTTCTATAAACTTGCAATCCTTAAAGCCACATTGATGGTCCAGAGTTATGGTTGTCGAAACTGTCAACAATTGAAGTAAAACTCAAAGAAAAAGTGATTATGCTTTGGTTATAATAATGGAGAACATAACCGTCAACAACTATTATGAATGAAACAAATACATGGGTGTCACAAACTATATTTTAATGGTGGTTTTCTCAATGATGATCATGTCAAGAAGGTCTATGGATCGAACCCAAGAATAGTTGGAGTTGGTTCAATCACATTTTTTGCTCCATGTTATATGATTTCATTATTTTTAGGACAATAGGGTTTGAAATCAATGTTACCCTCATGTTTGCATTAATAATGGGGTTGGAAAAATATATATTTTCATACTACTATTTTTTTAACATTTTTGTTATTTTCAATATTTAATGGCTCCAAAATAATCTCTTTTCCCAAAACCTAATAAATTTGGCTTACCAGGGTGGGGCAAGGGTTGTGGCGGCGGCTATAGAGGCAGTATGAGATTGGTATTGGGGCCTCATAGCTCTAAGGTTGATTTTTTTTTTCCTTATTTAGTGAAGGTTTCTTTCTTGGAAGGTGATGAAAAATTATATCCCCATTCTTGTGAAGGAAAGAATGATGGTTGGCGTATTCTGAGGACTGTTGTCCCATTTGATTGTGGTTCCATTTCAACCTTCATGGATGGAAATGATGTGCCATTGGTGGTTGTTATAGGAACACATTGCATATTTAGTACTTCGACCCATTCAACTGGGGATGGGATCAATGTCGTGGATATTGTGGCTAGAAATAATGGTGATGCTATTATTTCTACACAGGGCTCTGAGAATCCCTTGGGGGGAGGGGTTTTGTCTTAGGTGCAACCAGAGAAGGATGACCCTATCTCTGGCCTTTGGCTTGAGTTTCCACTGTATCCATATCTGAAACCGCTTGGGGCACCTGTACGGGTTTTTGGGACATGAGTTCATGGAAAATCAACTATAAATGAGCTATTCATGATGCCTGCTAAAAATACCCACTTGAGACCCAAGAACAACATAGGATTAGTTAGGAAAAATTATGGAATAATTGTTTTTTTATTTAAAAGAGTCTACAACCAAGTTACAAAACAATAGTTGTCACGACTAGTTCCAAATCAATTCTAATGCAATATCATATATTTTTCTTTAATTAATAATGATTAGAGATCAAAAGGTCCAAAAATTTAGGGTTAGAAAGTTCAATTAGCATCAGAGGGTAATTCCTCATCATACCCACTCTCTAACAAGCTTTAAATATTCACCTTGATTTTTCTCAAAATTAATGCATTCAAAATTTCTCTAAAACATTCCCAAAGGATAGGAATTTTCCTCACCTTTCCAGTAATATAAATATGTCCTCCTAACTCCTCATATTCCTCAAGTTATGGGCCAACTGGCCTTGGGGTGAAAAATTTTCCCAAGAGTGGGCCTGCGAGCCCAGGGGAGAAATTTATCCCCAAGGGCAGGTCGACGGGCCATGGGGAGGAAAATTTCCCCATGGGCAGGTCTGTAAGCCACGGGGAGGAAAATTTTCCCAAGGGGTAGAAAACCACCTTTCCACGTGCACTCCTGCGAGTCCGCGAGGGACACATGGGGTCTCCTAAGCCAACGCGGGGAAAGTGGGGTGGCGGGAAGAAAAATTGTTTAAAGCCCCAAAGGGTAAAAATGTTAACATTCACCTACACCTCCACCGGCACCTTGCGATGCCATGTGGTAGCTCCTGATTGGTTGCGACCGGTGGGCGTCGAGGAAAATTTTGAAAATTTTCCAAAAAAAATTCTGAAACATAAAAAGGCAAAAAGGGATCTGTTGCTCCGCCAATGTCTCATGATGCCATGTGGCATCTCCTGATTGGTTGCGGGGTGGTAGGTAAAATTAGGAAAATTTTCCCAAAAGTTTTCTTAAGTGCTAAGGGAAAAAAATTTTGCCCACGGGCGCGCCAATGAAATTTTTCCCAATTTTTTTTTTTTACGCCAAGTGAAGAAAAATTTTAGAAGGCCATAAATTTTTATAGAGAGCTTGGTTTTGGGAAAACAAGGACTTTCTGGAAATATCTCGATGTCCTATTTTCACATGATTCATTAAATTTTGGTCTTGATAAAATTTAAGGAGTCAATTTTTTGAAAATGTTCTGCAGGATTTTATAGTGTGAACTAGTAAATTATAACTTATAAAATTTTGTTAAAATTTTTCATTGTTTCTCCTTCAACATGTCAAATAGGCATGGAGGTTTCCATCAGAAAAGTGTTAGGATATATAGCAAGTGTAAAATTTTTGGTTTGATTTGCATTTTGAAATTACAAGTTTCTTTTCTTTTATAGCAAAAATCCTACAGATTTGCCTTGGCTCAATTGGAAGATTTTCAAGACATTTCCTTAAGTTTTTTTAGTTTGGTTTGGGATAATTTTTTCCTCATTAATTCCAATTGATTATTTCATTTTCCTCTTATCTATTTACAGGGTTATTTGAACATTTGATAAACGAATTTTAAAAAGTATACAATGAATTGAAAGAAGAGTATACATTTACAAAACAAAAATTTACTATCTCTTTTACCATGAAAAAAAATATTGAATTCATTCCGTGCTGGTCATAAATAGTTTTCTTTCTTTCAATAAAACATTAAAACAAGAAGGTAGTTTCTATTCTTTCCAAAATCATATATTATAAACAAGGCTGAATAATACATTTTCTCCTCATGTGTTTCACTTTTCCACTTTCCAAACAAGGATTTCATAGTGCATGTTAAAAACATATTTCCAATGGAAATAATATCATATGAACAAGGAAAACACTTCCATTAATTCAAATGAAACTCTTACAACTTCCTTTCCTTTTGATTGCAAAATACAACATACAAAATACGTATCATTCTTTCAGATTCTTTCAAAAAAATAGAATACAGAGTATAACTCGTTTACATTTCAAATTTCAACTTTCATTGTCAATACAAAGTATCTTTCCATTACAATTAATATGAAGATCATCCACTTCAAAGTGGAAAAGGTCTACAGTAAGATTTCATTTCACAAGGGACTGTTAAACTATTTTTTTCTCAGCTCTAGAATAGAAACATGCAGATTTCTCATTCCTCCAATTTGGTCACAAAAGGAGTAGGTGAAAGGAAACACTCTCCACCCAACCAAGACATCCAATGAAGAGGAGAAGCCATCCTTCTTCATTGGCCCCCAAGCCCCAACCATAGTGCAATAAAAGATGTGATCCAACTCATGGCAAAAACAGGCTTCCACAAACACACAAGCAAAATTTTCACAATAAAACACAATCCCAAAACAGAATGTAGTTTACAAATACATTAAAACATGACAAATAATACTAAGGCTTTATCAAGAAAGCCTAAGGAGGAAGAAACTATGGGGGATGCTTCTTATGCCTCCCAAAAGGGGAAATGGGTATCACCACCTAAATTGCAAACCACAAAAATATAGTATATCAAAACCCTGACATTTCTTATGCCTCCCCAAGTACCGCTTATTCCTCACATTTCCTTATTCCTCCCCAACCTCTTATGGCACCCCATAACGAGTAAAGAAATGCAAGCTATTTCTTTCTAAGGTGGAACCCAAATCCCAACTCCCTCCTCCCTTATACCTCCCTAAAATACACTTGTTCCTCCCACAAAATAAACCCCATAGTCTTCTCTTACACCATTCCTAGGCCATTTACCCAACAACCCACAAAGATGCCAAAACATTCACACATTAACATTTTCATAAATAAGAAAGAAACATTGCAAGAGCCAAGCTCCTACCTCTCCATGATGGATTTGTTGCAAGTTCCAAAACAACAAGCTTTATCCCAATGGAGGAAATCCAAATTAGCCAAACAAAAACATGCAACAATCTTCCAAAAAAATCTTCAAATCATGAGCTCCAAAACAGCAAAAGAATTCACCCAAGAATGAAGTCTCCAAAGTGAAGCAACCCAAAATAAGGCAAGGAATGTTAATGTTATAGAAGAGGGAAGGGAAGAGGATGAGGTGGATCCATGTAGGATGCCACATCATACATCCTCAACCCCAACCCCAAAAGTCAACTTTATTGTCCAATGAATAATAAATAGGTGGGTGAATAAAATTATAGTTTACTTACACACTCAAATCAAACCCACACCCCAAAGGACTGAAATTAAATCATGTAAAAAAATTGCAATTAAAACCTACAAATTTCAGCTCTCCAACCATAGGTATGGTTGACCTAAATAAATTTAAGAGGTATGGGATAAGTTTAACTTGTCCCACAAGCCTCTAAAATAAGCCTCCGAGGAAAAATTCAAATTTCCAAGAAGGTGGAGTGTTTCACACTCAAAAGTTAACTTACACATCACTTACACATGTCTTACAACACTTTAAATCAAGGCCAACAACTCTATTGATTACTTTCTCATGATATCTTTTAATTAATTAATATTAAGAACATGCTTACCCACAATATTAATACAACATTTGATAAATAAAGAAAGGGGCAAATGCATCACAAAATAAACACATGCAACATTAAAAAAAACGGTCAAATAAATAAATACACATAACCCCTTGGTCACATTTAAATGTGATCCCCCCATGTGAATCCCTAACACACACTGAAACACACACAAACAAACACTAGTTGCCATGGTGACCTTGTTGGATTCATCTAGACTTTCAATGTGGTTGGTCTCCAATCCCCTGATGTTTGTTGTGATATTTTAACCTACAAAACACAATACCTCCTTTGGCCTCATGGCCATATCAGAACATCCAAAATAATATAAATAAAATTCCAAAATCATCTAGATATATGAATCACAACAACATCTAAGCAACCAACAAAATCATTCACATTTTTTAATCAACAACTATATCATCATCAAATAATTACCATTTATAGGTCTACTCACAATATCCAAATCTCACATGTCCGAACAACATCCATAATATAACCATGTTAAACAATATATCGACATCAATATCAAAAATGTCTCTAATAATCATCATGCATCATAACTGAATCAAGTCAACAATAATCTATGATCTAACATCTAACATCATACTATAATAAAGTCCATAATCATGTCCATAATATAATCAACAGTATCATGATCAGTATCAAAAGGTGTCAAAGGGAAGTGAGCATTACACTATTACTTGGTGATGGATCTGGTCCTATGTTGAAAAACCCGACTCAGTCTCAGTGAAGTCTGCAGAACTATCATCCTCTAGCTAAGGTTTCTTTCAAAGATGCGGTTTGGGGGATAGAAAATAGTAACAAAGGATTTTATAAGCAAAATAAGCCTATGGCTTATGCTAAATATTCCCCTTTTGTTATTTTTGGGGAAGAGGTGATCCATGCAGAAGATAGCTTTAAGAGGAATGGTTTGATTTGCACATTCAACAATTTTTTCTCGGGTTTTCCAACACTTCATGCCTAGATTTTGGTGCAATGGGGACCTTTCTTGGAAGGTAGGCTAAATATCTTTCATAGCATCCGTTGTTTTTTCATTGTGGTATTTACTAGTGATTCAGATAGAGATCTAGTATTTAGGAAAGTTTGTAAATTTTAATCCCATATTCTTTTGATTACAGCGTGATTCTCTTTATTTACACATTATTTAATACTTTCCAAGTCAAAACGGTGTGGATACGTCTATCATACTTGCCCTTGCAAATCTAGTTGGATAGCTGCTTAAATTCTATTGGTAACACTTTAGGCAAATTTTTAGCTATTGATCCAAAAACTGAAGATTTTTAGCACACAACGTATGTTAGAATCTTGGTTGATATGGATACTTCTGTTGATTTCCTAGCCACTATTTAAATTAAAGTAGAGTATATAACTTGAACCCAAAACCCTGATTATGAAGAGTTTCCTTTTAGATGGAGAACTTTATTTTCTCTTTATCGTTTGGCACCTGATTACCACTTGGTTAGAAAATAGGATAATGGAAGATTTTTTTGGTGGAAGAACTCTAATCCTAGTCATTTGGTTGTGAATGATCCACATGAATGTGAATCAGCTCCTGAGAAATCAATGGTTCCAGAAGAGGATGAAATGTAACAAGTTAGAAAGACTGATATGGATGTCTTATTTGGACCCTAGGACATTGCAAAATGCATAGAAGTTTTGATTTCGATCCAAAATGGTGAAAATGTAAATACATATATGGAAGAAGAATCGAAAATTGTGATTCAGAAAAAGAAAGGAACTACCACCCCCCCCCCCCCCCCCCCCCCCCCTCTAAAAATGTAGTTAATATATAAAGGGAAAGGGGCAGATGGGTGAGATAGTTTGTTTGATTTTTTTTTCATGTTGTTTGTTTAATGTTTGTTTTTCTCTTGTTGGTGCCACTCGAAGAGGCTAGTTTTTTTGGATCCTTAATGTTTTATTATTATCTCCATATTTGGTATGGGGTAGGGTCCCCTTAACCCATCTTTACCACTACTAAAAAATATAATGGGGTTCGAAAATGTTTTAGCCACATGCATGTCCATTTCCATAAAAAGGATGGATATTTAGATTTTTCGATACTAGTACTCAAATGGGAATCTTTCAAGTAACTAAAATTTTTGTTTCTTAAATTGTATGTTTCGACTCAAGGAAAGAAAGGACATTATAGGCTAAATTTAATAGTGATGTGATGTAAATACTGATGGATAATTTGTTGGGAGTAAAATTGGGAATAACAAGGGTGGGAGAGATGTCAAAAGAATACTCCTTCCTAGTGGTGGTGATCCTATGCATATGTGTTTCAACATCCAACACATCCTACTAGTCAATTTTGACGTTCCTTACTACCTTATCTTTTTTACTCTGAGAATATGGCCTTAATTATTTTCCATATTTCCTATGCACAATCAATTGGACACGTCTCATTGAGACATTGGTAACTTTTTACTGCACATCCTTGCAACACAGTAGGAAAAGTTTTCTGTTAAAGCATGAAAAGAGAATGCACTTATGGTCCTAAACATGTTGCATTTCATAAATATTGATTCTATTTTACATGTGTTGGGTCCCAGAGCTATGCATATGTCTCCATTGTATAAATGTATTCAAATTAAACATGTATACCTCTTGAAATTAGAGATATTTTCCCTTTAAAAAATTAGATAACCTTCCTCTTCTTTGTTAGATGGATCGTGGTTATGAAAGTGTTCATTTATTTATTTTTACCTGAAATGAAATATCTTCCCATAGAAGAGACAATAAGAGTGTGGAGTGAACATTGGTTTTGGGAAAATTTGTACCACTAGAGGAGAAGGGTAAGGAGTTGTAACGACCCAAAAATTCACACACACGAACAACATAGTAAAAGACAGGATATTTTTTTTTTGAACTTGCTTGACACACAACATGACACGACATGTCGTCACCAAGGATACAACTAACACTGTGAACAGCTTGTTACGGGGATGACCCCAAGGTCAGCACGGAAACATTCACACCCAAAAGGACAATACACTTTTTTTTTTGACATGACAACATAGAGGTCCATCCACAGAACACACTAACAGTTAGGGCCATCCATAGTGAGATATTCTTGAGAATTATTTATTTTAAAAATACATCTTGCAATTCTTAGTTTACGTTTTCAAGGATGCTCAAGGTATGATTCATATAATTCATCTTACCAAGCTAAGTTTATTCTTTTTACACTGAGCAATCATCTTTAATCTTCTCTATTACGACATTCATTTGCTTAATTCATTTGTTTAGAGAAAGGGGTAATTTAATTTCACAAGGCCATCTATTAACACTTACGCTACTAGAACTTTTTCATGCCCATATGACAACAGGGGTTCACATTCAACAACTTAAGAGAAAATTACGAGGTACCTTGGATAAAGTTAAAGGAAGAAAGGTCAATTGAGTTCATCCTTGAGACATCATTAGTTCTTACTGAGGTTTAATTGGAGATTGAGGTTTTATATGTAATTATTAAATCTTATTATCTTACAACAACTCATAATTCGTTTCACCTTAGGATCATTTTAAGAATTCACCAAAGAAAGGATAATGTTCGCTAGTGTAGCTAGGGATATCAAGTTATAAAATTTTCACTTCACAAGGGATGGTTACATTTTGATCACTCATGGACTTATTTGATTTCAAGTAGATCACCTCTACCTTTATTTGTTGAATATAAAATTATTATTTTTGTTTATCTCCTTTAAGGGTTAACTGACCCATTTTACTTTACTTATAAAATATTGCCACTAAGTCTTAGAAAGATTTAACTTGACAATTTATTCTCAAGATCTAAGTTTCACAATACTCATATCAATGTAAAGTTTGAATACCATTTCTTACAAAGGTAAGTTACCAGTTTACCTACAGAAGGACAAGACAACATCATCACGAAATTTCATAATATCCCAAGGCAAGAGGTTTTCTAAACTCCTTTGCAAGCACTATTACAAAATTTACCTCACATTGGAAATTTTTACAAGGAACCTCGTAAATTGCACTGATGAATACTTTACAACTCTTTCCTTTAATCTACTCGCATAATCCATCTACACAAATACTATCTAAAATCAGTTCGCAAGAACTGAGCATGTTAAGGCTACACATTGCAACAGTAAGCTAACATTTAACAATATCAAGAAAGGAGTGTTCTAAATTCATAAATGGATTACAACACAACTCACAACTCCAAGATTAATCACATGAGAGAGAAATCTAAACCATCCAACAAGGAGAAAGTCAAAATACTAGTAAGAACAAAATTACATAATTCAAGGCAAGACCTTATGGGTTAGGAACAAGAAAGTCAAGAGTGTTGATATCTCCTTCATGTAATCCTATGGGTTATGTGATTGGAATCCAAAATTTACTCCATCCAACTAAAGGGGTCCAAGAGAAGACAAAGCGTACTAATTATGATCGTAGGTGCGAAGCAAAACGACGTTATCCAATTCTTCCAGGGGGCTTCATAGTAATATGGGTTCGATGCCCTTAAAAGAACACAACTATATTTTCAGTTTTAACCAAGGAGTTTACCACTACCTTCTTATAGGATTTCTTAAACGTAGTACTAGTTAACCCAAACAAATCCACTTTTCCAAAAGCATACAAAAGAGACACAGAAAGGGCCATTATTCTACCAACAAACCCTATCCTAATCGTCAAGTTCTCTACATAATATAAGGGAAAGCTAAACCCAAAAGTAGTTAATAATTTTTATATATTTCCGACAATGCCAATAAGTACTTTAAAATAAAAATAAAAATTGATTTCCTTAACAAAGCCACGAAAAGGGACTTTTAGTAACCAAGTTCGAAGAATAAGGTATTCGAGTTCGAAAACAAAGGTATTCGATACACGGTGGGTAATACACCAACGATGCCCCAGACTCAAAAGACCTTACCACGAGTACAAGCACAAAATAAGAACCAACGTACATATCCATCAAGAAGGTTACACAGTGCAGTTAGGCCTAGAAGTTCTATGAACTCCTTGCCAAAGGTACAGAAGATGGAAATTTTACCCGATCCATGTGGGCTTATCGAGGAAAAGTCTAACAAATATCAAACAGTTAAATATAACAGCCACCTATGATATTATCACTGTAATCAGCTGTCATCTAACAGGAAACGAGTTCACGAATCCAATACCATGGATTCACCTACAACTTTTGTTTCAGTCCAGCTATTAATAGCTTGCTCGTGACCCTTAATAAAAATTATAGAGATTTCATTCAATTAAACTTACAATGTTTCCCCCTTACTTTAATCACACAAGAGTTTGAACCAGGAAGAAGGTAAAGTAATTCTCTCAACACGTCGAGGCCAAAATTAGAAGTCAGGTTATTCATTCTCTAGAACTAGGTACAAAAGTCGACAATGTACAGTTCTATAGCAAAACCCTAATGTCATTTTCTAATCAAACAAAAAGTAAGGAATGCCCACAGGCTTAAACAAGTTTTAGAACATAATGTCACTATTAATGTACCTTTTAGCAAAACAGGAGAGCCCTAAACAGGAAATACGTATTTATTCAACCAAAAGAGGTATGTAGGCTTAACCTTCCATTTAGTAACCTTCAATTATAATTACCATCACAGAATTCCTTTTTTAAAAGAAAGTCATATAAGCAAACAAAACTCAATAATGTTTCCTTCCCTACGAACTAGACTGCATCACTCAATATTGCAGTAACCCATTTAGAAAAATATGAAATAGAGTAAGCTATAAGAGAGGAAAGAAAATTCCAAGCAAAATCAGTGAAATTGGAACGAGATTTAAAGGAATAACCACACAATCAGACAGTGATATAAACAACCACGAAAACATCTAGTCTAGGCGTCATTCAAGAGGAAAGAATATTCATTTCAAGATACTGAAAGAAGGTAGAAAAATATTACAAGGAGTAGATTTAACATGCCTGTTTATAGTTCTTCCCACCAACAAGCACGTCGACCATGGCTCGAGCAGTAGTAACACAACCTGCGCAACTTCTCTTCCTCGGCCTGCTGAAGGTCCAAACTCTGTTAACGGCCATGCTTGGCATAGGAGAGGGGTGATTGAAACATGCCTCCTTGAAATCCTCGGGAGCAACTCCGAGAAGATAGAAGCACTCTGCTATGAAGAGCATCACAATCACCATAGAAACCCACACAACCATCGTCATGACTGCCATATCCAAAGAAGATCTGTATCTGTTTCTATAACTATAGACCCCCCCCTTTTTCCTTTTTCCCACAAACCCAACTATATTCTCCACCAAATCCTCACGCAGCCAGCCAACTATTGGCGTGAGCAGGTCACCACAAGAAGAACCAGGGCATACGTTTAATAAGCAAAAGTAGCAGCGAATTTCCAGCCACAGAAAATCTCAACTGCCATATTGATAACAAATGTTGCAACCCTGTACCAATACCAAAGAGAAAAGCAAGGAACCACTTGACAGACACAAAGTATCCAACGTATAACTTTCCTCTTTGAGCCTGGTTTAAAATGCCATCTCAACATGCATCTGATTGTTCCTAATTTGGACCTCCTAACCTTGGTGCTCTCATATTAGGAGCAGCCCTGGTCTGAGACGAAGCAAAAGAAGATGGCTTTAATAACCAAAAAGAAAATCTCTTGGAACAGATTCCATATAAAAAAAAACAGTCCCTAGACTTAGCATCCTCGATTAAGGCTGACCAGTCACTAGATTGCTTCAATGCAGCTGCTTTGAATTACAATAATAATAGAAACCCAATTTTAGAATGGGTATTACAAATTAATAGTAACCACAAGAACCCAAAATACAGGTTACATTTATTCATCCAAAACAACAGAACACAAACATTTCCAACAAAACATTAATCCATCGTCAAGTAGCCACACACAACAATAATATCTTCAAATGGATATACAATACCCAGAACTATTTCACCCAATACTATAGATCGACCCAGGTTATAATGCAAAAGATTATTCATGCAAATACTAGGTGAAATAAGCTGTTAGGAGATAGATATGGTTATTCATGCGGTGAATAACAGCTGCAAAGCCAACCCCAAGATTTGAAGCTCGAACACAAGACATGATGATGACCTCACGCTCCTGGCTCTGAAAGGCATCTACTGTAATGATAGATAAACCTTTTTCTTCAGCAGATTTGAGGATAGCATCAAACTCTCGGTGCAAACATTACAGCGGTAGCTTGTAAGGTGTGATAATTCCAATAGCACCCTTATGCCTGCCAACTTAGTGACTCGCTGAAGAAGTTCATAAAATTGCAAAGCAAATAGTGCTTCATGAATATTCTGATATGAAACAGATCCACGCCAATGAGATTCTCTTCCATGAGTTAAATCGTAAAACAAGTAAGGTCTCAGTAGAGAATCTTTGCAATAAATTTCATCGGGTCTCCTGGTAACACTCACACTGTCACTTAATCGATTTGGAGATACAACCTCAGTGCATGTTCTGGCTCTGAAAAAAAATATCCCGCTACCTTCATCTCCCAAGACATTTTCTCCAACATTGCATAGATCTCCTGTGCCTGTGGGTGTGATCTGTCACCTTATTGTTTGGTGCTGAAGTTGGCTTTGAGCATTGTGAAGAGCATTCTTCCAGGCAGTCACATCATTCCACTTGCTTAGAGGCGGTAGTTCTAAACCATAGCGTGACATGTCCATAGCATGAGGAGCCTTGCCAGTATGTATTCGCTCATACTCCTTTGCCACCATATACAACATTAAATGAGCTTGTATATATATATAAGTCTCCTCACACCATACTTTACGCAGACATCCAAAACAAGGCAAGTCCCATTTATTTTACTTCATCAATCCGTCCCGCTTGAAGCATTTCTTCGGTGGCATGTTCGTGATCGGCGAGTTCTTGTTGGTCTTTCTTGAACTCGAGTGCCTGCATTAATAGTAACAATTTCATCTCATCTTCTTCTTCACTATGAGCAGGTTGTTTGCCATAGAAAACGGTATTCGCAGAAGAAGCAGGAGCAGAAGAAGAAGGAGAAGCGGAATTGTTGGGCTGTTGAGCTGTTGCGAGCAAGACGGCGAGGGCCTCCTGTAACTGTAGCTGAGAGGCATAATCGAGGTCGCTGCATGCAGACTGCATTCAATACTGAACAGATAACAACATAGTTTGATAGCCTGTTACCCTAGCTCGTAGCTTCATCTATACCCACGTCAAACCAAACTCACACAGCAACCAAGGCAGAGAAAACCTACTAGGAGGAAGAAAAAAATGCGCCGGACACCCAACTAAACGCATTGAATGAGGATCCAAAAGAGATCCAAGTGAGGAAAAATGGGACTCCACCGACTCCCATCTCCCTCATGCAAGGACAGAACATATATTTCCACCCACTGCCAGCTACCATAGCAAAAAAAAATTATTTTATCATATTTTTGGAGCCCCACTCTTTGGGGACAGGCCGCCTACCAGGAGCAATAATGAACGGGCATTACAGGAGTCTAAACTTAAAGGTCTCAAAATGTGGAGCCCAAGATCATATTTTCATTCATATAAGCAAAGATTTTACATTTCCAGTCGGCTTCGCACTTCCATTCACGTATACTGATGGTTTTGTCTAATTTTACACTTGTATTTGTGAACTACATTCTTTATCAATGTCTCTTCTTTATTGGGGTGGTAATAGTTATTTTACAGAAATATTCCAATTCAGGACAACAATAAAATATTATTTATAGATTATAATAACGTCGAAGGCATTTCCCCAACAGATGTACAAGCATCGGTTTATGCTTGTATAGGCATCTATAGATATTTCTTATATGTTTATGAAAATTTAATGGAACATGGATAAAATATTGATATGTATCAAGGTATTCACCATGAGCATCATATCCACCCATTAAATGATAAAAAAATCCATGTTCTTTCAACAAATGAAATGGGTCTGCCGATCTATAACAATAAATACATCATACACATAAGGACTATGATGGCTCCTTGATTTGTTGTCATTTTTGTGCTTCTAATTATCTTTAAAATTCAACACTTTTTTACTATAAGGATGCCTTTCTGTATACAATTAATGTTTTCAGCAATACAAGTCATACGAGTTCATGGCGAGAAAATAAAATGATATGTATTTCAGACATGCCTTGTCATAAGGAAGAAGAGTTTTGCGCAGTGTTTCTCCACAAAATTTTATCCTCCATCAAAACCCTTCTTCATTTCCCCTTCTCCTCCTCCGATGCTTCACTTCCTAAATTTTAAATTTTTAGACACATCCCTTCGACGTTTCCATCACACAATTCACGTGATTGATAATTCTATTGTGTGATTGATAATTCTAAAATAAAATAGAATAGAATGTCCTTGCTGACCATTCTATCTTTGACATTTTAAACAATATTCATCGATAGGAGAAAATAATTTAATAAACTTTTGACGATGTAATCAGAAGCTTCCGTAACGGTGACAGGAACCTCTACATGTGAGTATGTATTGGCAAACAAATATTAGGTTAGTTTCGTGTGAAACAGACCTCACGTTCACTGTAAAAAAGTATTCTGGATATTTGTTATTAAGTATTTTACTACGTTTCCTTGTCTGTAGTAATGTGGGCTGTATATGACATGGAATGATCTTTTAAAAGAAAACGAGTAAACGAAAAGACAACTGGAGAGGGCACCGGTTGAGATCATTTCCTTGAGTAGATTTGATATATTTCATTTGGCAGGCTTATATATATCCTACAATCCCATCCTTCATATACACTCAAATCCTCTACTGTTGAGAGAGCTTTTTCAACGCGCATTTGATCATGGGATTTCCTGCCGGTCCCGTCGTCCCGCGATTCCTCACCTTTAGATTTACATTACATTATATCGGCAATGCAATTTGTTGCCTTGCTTCTTTGCTTGGCTTGCATAGGCAAAATCATGTGGCTCACACATATACCTCTGTATCGCAAATATCTTATCCCGTTTACTCAATGTTTGGTGCAATCATCAGAGAGAGCCTGCCTGTCATTACATTTAAAGATTTCGCAGAAAGGCGTAGTGAGATCGAGGAGGATGTTATGTGCGCAGTTTGCTTGAACTCGTTTCTCCAAGACGACGAAATTCGAGAGATCTCTGATTGCTGTCACATATTTCACAGAGATTGTTTGGACAAATGGATTGATCAACAACAGACCACGTGCCCTCTGTGCAGATGTTCGATGCTTCCACAAAGCGCAGAATGATTTCTCAAAGTATTGTGTCTGGGTAATAATTCTGCAAACCAGAATAACCCAGGCCAGAATAGTAAGTATATTGTGCAGTATATCTCACATGTTGCAATGGAGATTTCAAAATAGAAATTAAGATACCTGTCAATGTGAGATGATGTTGCCACAGTGTTACAATTTTTTTATTCGAAGTAATTAAATAGACCTTTTCAACTTTTGATAATCCGAAATAATGAATTAAAAAATGCAGTCATTCCAAAAGTTTGTTTAATAATGCTGTATTGACTGCAAATATACTAAATCTTTGACTTTGCAAACTTATTCGCTTATTTTTAATTATCTTGCGTTACAATCTGTTTCTTGTGAATAACATTTCGTGCATTGTTCAATCTACAATTGTTTCATTATTGTCTGCATTTTTATTGCGTACGAGGGAGATCCGATTCCTTCTTTTCAAATTCACATGTCGCATTTTTATTATGTTTTATTACACAAATCCAGGGTTATACATGACTTATTATATTTACACAGTAGGTACGAGGGAGATCAGATTCCTTCTGTCTAAACTTCACAGATATTAATAAACTTAAATGTTGATTAACCAAAACTAATAAATGTTAAAATACTCCATTACGTATAGTGTTTATGACAAGTGTGCCGCGTATAATGTGTATGTGTACCGCTGTGTGATATAATTTGGAAAGCTGATCTATCAAACAATTCTTGATTCGCATCATAGAACAATATGTTTCTTAATTTGTAAGTATTAGTCTAACACTGACATTTTACACACACAATTACAACAATAAAAAAAATATCAATTTTTATTTTTTTATTTTTTTTGACTTAGATTGCAGTACACATGACACTACAGGGGATCACTTATGACTATGCGCAACACATGTTATGTTTGCACAACATTAACCCACATAGATAACATGAAAACACGTGACCCACATCAAGAACACTTTTTCTTTTTTGACGAGGCATACATAACAATTCTTTTTCAGTATACACTTACAGATAAGGTCTTCCTACAACACGATATTTTAAGATTACACATTTATTAAAATCAAGTTTGCCTTTTTAACTTAAGTTCTAGGAAGACTCATAATGTGAGAATCGTACAGTCCTTTTTTCTTTTGCTCGATTTCCTTTATATTGCTTAACATTTATCTTATGGTGTATCTTGTTCAATAAGGGTCATCTACATTATATCAATTACTGGTTTAATTTACTTTTTTGTTAATGGGGTAATTAGTTGCACATAAGGATATTTACATACAGACATGACTACTAGGTCTTATCGCTAGGATTCGCTCCTAAGGGAATGCATCTTGATCTTATATATATCATACCACCGTTACACAACAAAACAAGTGTAAGTCCAATGGATGTGAAGTTCACTTTTTTTTGTTTAAGGATTTAGGGTCAACTTTATTTCATTCATTTATAAATTGATAATTGAGTTAGTACACAATAAGTATTATAATAAATTACATTCTTTATCCATAGCAGTAGGGTTTATTCACATTACAATGAAGATCATGTTTCACTTAACCCGTGGAATAAAATCTCACAATCACACTTCCAAAGGACAAGCATCAATTATAGTTTTATTATAGTTATGTTCTGATCCTTAGTTAATAATTCAAAGCAACTTATCATGGCAACATACTTCCTTACTTTGTTTCTAGATTAGGTTTCCTAAGTATCATTTTCTTCTAACTCAAGAGGGTTTTCCGTGAAAAAGTTCGTATGCCTTTTGAATGAATTGTTTAACTTATTTTCTAATAGGACATTTGTCACGTCATGAGACTACTAGTCCATGTCTTAGGGGATATATCTTGAAGAACAAGGCCACATAATTTCACCTCTTAGATCCATTGCACACTAGAACAAGTAGGAGAGAAAGATGGAGTAGTGCATTGTTAAAAGGGTTAAGGTTCGCATTAGATTTTACACAACGTGGGTCCAATTTATCAACTATTAAAGGTGACATCTAAGGTTAGTTGGCAGTCTTCACCACCCAACACGTGAGTCGGTCCAAGAATATTTTACACTATGTTTAATGTTGGTGCCAAAGAGTACTTCCTTAAGATAACACATTATCCTTACTCCACACACGATTACGTATCCTGGAAGGAAAGCACATGCTCTAGATAATGTTTGCCCATGTCATTTTTAATTGACAGGTTCACGAAGATGTCATTAAAAATACACGCTATGGCGACAAACACAAACTAGGGATCATATTTACTTAAGGTAATATGTGTCATCGATCGTAAGTATTTTAGTTCGTCCTAAGGTTTTAGTTTACTATGCTAAAATGAATCACACAGGAAGGGTAGTTATACACGAAGTTTAAACTAGGGTGGACTATTTCATTTAGATCTCTTTATTATATTTTAAGGTAAGAAACACAATACACCATTTATTTAATCATCAATTGCACACTGTAATTGCACTATAAACTATTAATTTCAATTTCATTTAACACATTTATCTAATTTTATGGTACAAATTTTTGAATTAAATAACACCCATATTTAAATAAACTATTCCCTTAAACACTAGCATCTTAAAAATATTACAAAACTTCATTAATAAACCTTCAATACTTGCATAATGTTGAACTATCCTCTACAATTTCACTTAACATATATATCCCACCCCCCTTTTTTTACCATACACAAATCTGAATCAAAAGAACACCTATAGTTAAACACACATTTCCCAAAGCACCTTTAAATCTAGCATCTCATTCATATTTCTAAATTTCAATAATAAGTTTTTACTGTAACATAAAAATACATAAAAATTTCTTTGCATTAACATAAATGAATTACAATAACATACAATGAATCAAAACCATGTTGTTTCACGATCTTACTTGCATCTTCTAAAACCATGTGAGCGTGAAATCATCGTTGATAAATCGTTGGCATGGTATCCACCTAGATCTAGAATAATTAACATTTTTTTTGTTTCCCATTTACATAATAATAATAATTTGCATTCCAAAGGAGAGGGTTATAGACACATAAACATTTCATTTCATTTCACTTCATTTCTTAACCATGGAGAGAGAAAGAAATAGGGAAGAGTGAGAAACACAATTTTGCCAAAAGTCAAATTTCACACAAAAATTCATAATATAGAGTTCCGAAAAGTTATTTGCAAGTGTTAATAAGTTTCCATGATGCTTTGGTAACTTGGCTAGGGTCCTACAAATTTATTTATTTTTAAAATGTTTTTCGTGTTAGTTCCAAAAATGCCCATTTTAGGCTGGGAGGATAAGAAACCCCAATCAAAAGCTTCCTTTTATTAGGTGATGCACAACAGGTATTTTCCTACATGTCCCCATACATACCTAGATTTCACAATGGGTAACTGGAGAATGGTTTCCAATTGGTGACTAGATTTCTAGGGTCACCAGTCATAATCGGTATAATTTAGCTTAGTCAACAACGATGCGAGGCCTACAAAACCCCCTTGACAAACTAAACAGGAATGTGTTTTTTCCCAAACTGAAGGTTTCAGGTAGTTTTCTAGTAAAATAATAGAGAGTCGTGAAGGTGGGTGAGCATTTTGTTTCTCAAGGTCCAAATGGCGAGCTAAAATGAAAAAAAACTTTCAAGTTTTAGTATCTCCCTAAAAGTGTAAACGGAGTAAGAAGGCTCCTAGAGGAGCGATGAAGAGAGTGCAAATAGTCAAAATACGTCGAGATAATGATATATGTGACTCTCTAAATAACAAGGAAAATATACGAATCTTGACGTATCTTTTATGGGGCTTAGACTATTGTTTTGCAAGTCTCTAGAAATTACATTTTTCTAACTTGCTAGGTGGACAAAATTGTTATTTTAGTTGACAAATCATCTGGCACTCGCCAACAACAACAAACATGAACACAAAATTTTGGATACCCTAGGTTTAGTAATGAATAAGTTTTTGGTCACAACCATGGATGATAATCAAATTACAATTCGGTAATGTAGATCATAAGGAGGAGTTTTAATGTCTTTTATTGATATTCTGGTTAAGATTTTTTCTAGATTTTGTCCGGAGGAGGGGTTAAAGTTTACGCTTTACTACCATGTGTTATTTGGGTTACATAAGTGTGAGATGAAATTTTATTATTTTTCAAAACAAGTTTATATAAAATAATCGAATGTGAGATAGTCCAAGGTTTCAAATTTATTTCGTTGCAAATGACAAACTAAAGTACGAGAATTAGAAAAGACAAGGTGAGATGAACCATGGATGGGAGATATTTTCATCCACAGTGTATAAGTTAATCAAGGAAGTTTCACTCACACTCCACAAGACTTCATCCCTCTACCAGGAATTTTTCCAAATCGTTTGCATGCTACTTGAACACTCCCCCAATTCCTTTTGCTTAAAAGTCTCAAGAGCCTCTTCAATAAAATCATTTATTTTGATGGGTCCATATGAATTCCATCACATTTTCCATGGTTAAAACAACTACTTGCATCAGCAACCAACCTCATGGAGAATATTTAATAACTCTATACATTTTCCAAAGCCAACCAACATGATGAAGTTAAAACACCCATACAATGACCATAGTATACTAGGTCCAAGAGGTTGAGCTTCCCACATCTGTATATATCTTGCACTCTAATCATACATTAAAACTAGTCAAAAGATATGATTATTTCCATCATAAATGTTAACACATGAACCCATCTCGTTTCCAAGATGAACCAACGTAGCCATTTCAAGATCAAAATAGAATTTTACACTTGGCTTAAAAACTAGTGGGGAAATTACCAATAGTACACTAATATCTCATCCAAATCACCCTGTTATGAAGATTCCAGTTCAGATTCAATGATTGATAAATCTCTAACAAGGGAGTAAAGGACAAATTAGAAAAAATCCCATTTTGACAAAGGCTGGGAGGATGCCTGCAAAGAGCATGGAATTTGGATTTAAACCTGCAAGTTGCATTTTCTCGAAAGTTTATAAGGATTTTCAACAAACCCATTTTTTGCATATCCTGCAACCATTGTAGTCCATGAGGTCACATTTATTTCTGGAATTCATTTGAACAGTTGACATATGATTCCACATTTTGCATACATACCTACTAGAGAACTTGCAACTACAACATCTGTCAAAATCATGTCCCTTATTCATTATGCTTTGGTTTCCTATAATCATAATAGTTCATTGCACATTTCTTTCAGGAATTTAGTCAAAACAAATCATATACCAAGTGCATGCTTTCATATTTTGCATACATATTTACTAGAGCACCCATGTCTACTAGAGCACTTACAACTATAGCCCCTGACAATTTTTTTGTATCTTTACCCCTTGATGGACATCCATACCCTATAAAAGTGCTCACATTTTTGGCTCAGGTTTGGAGTCCGTTGGAAAATAACTGATCATGTTAGAGACCTGCTTGAGAAATGAAAGGTGAGCTCCCACATGTTTTTGTTTAATTAATTTTTTTGAGTGTGCAGTTATTTCCCCTTCCACTTATTGTGACCATCCAACTACTACTAAATTTTTAATGCTGACACATGGGTTGCACATGCTAAGGCATGTGGTTACCAAATAAAATTATTGTATTCTTCTGCAAGGAAAATATAGGATGATAGGTGTCATCTACCTACCACACGCCAACCCAAACTCTGCTTACCCACCATTCACACACTTCTCAAAATATAAATATATATACTTTTTTAAATTCTATTTTTTTATATTATTTTATTGCGGGTAGTACAATTATTACTTGGTGCTATGTTTATTATGTGTTTATTTGTTTGTATAAATAGAAGTAGTGATCATAGTGAGTGGTATAATGGAGATGCTGATAATAATATGTTGAAGAACATAAATTTGAAAAATTAGTGAAACATTCCATGAGAAAGAGTGGATGTAAAGATGGGGATTGAGGGACGAGAAGTACAGGTATATAGATAATAATCTGTGAATGTATACAAAACACTTAATTCTTCTAAGAAGACACATATGAACCATGTGCAATATTTAGGTACTGTTTAAAGGAGATATGAGGTTTATTGCAGAAAAATTTGAAATAATGTACTTTTGAGATATACAAAAGAAAGAACCTATTTATCAATACTACCAATGTAAAAAGTTACTATTTTAAATTAAAGCCCAAGTTGTGCTTTATGGATAGTTCAATAGTATGGCAACTTCAAGGGAATCGTCTTGTGTTTATTGGGTGATACTTTAGAGTTAGGGACATGTTGTGGGGAATGTTCATCTCATGTCCATACAATGTAGTAATAGATTTTGATAACCACAAAACATGGTACGTTAGGTTGTTTTCTGACATGTTTATAAACCATTACTATAGGTCATTATCCATGATTTTCTAAGAAACTACAAATATCAACCCTAAAATTTTTGTTTATGGATTTTTGTTTGAGATAAATTTTAAACCTTCCTAACTCTCAACACTCATTACATTTAAGGAAATGTAATATCTATAATCTATGGCCTTTTATTTAAATTTTTTGACATCATGGGGCTTTGTAGTATGGGAGAGTGGTGAAAGAATATTAGGAACTCACTCTAGGTGTATTATGATATGCATTATAAGAAATTCGTATAAATTAAATCCTCTAATTGTTGATTCACTAAATATTATTTACTAATACTATATGCTTAAATTATATACCTTGAAGTTTTTTCATGACCACAATGATTTGGTTGACTTTGTTGCTAATAACAATGTTATTATCGAGGTTTAACATGGACAAGAAATTATTTTCTTTTTCCTATGTTTCTATTATCAAGGTTTGAACATGGACAAGAAATTATTTTATTTTGCTTTTGTACAATACATGGATTTTAGTTACATATCAAGGGTTTCATCTTTAAAATTTATCAAATTAAAATGCACTACTCATTGATTCATTGTATGTTATTTTCTAATAGATTGTATATCTACATGTGTATAGACATATAGATACATATATACACACATTGACATACACACAGATGCACACACATGTGCATACATACATACATACATAAATACATATATGTATGCATACATAGATACATAAATGAATACATAATCATATGAATGCTACTTGACTTGAAAAAACCAAATGCTATAGTCTCCAAATATCATTCTTATAGTCTAAAAAATAATCTATAATATATCATTTGATGAAACCAATATGAATATGATTATTCAAATATAAATAATTATATACATTTTCCATGAAGATTATCTCTATTCATGAGACAATATATTATCCTTTAGCTATGGCATTTGACAATGAGAGAGTTAATGATGCAACATTTGAGAATATGTGCCCTACATTATATATGTAATGAATTATCTCACATGTGGAATGATTTGAATACGATATAAGTGAAGTCAAAAGGAATCCAGTATAAAATTTTAAGTGATATGGTCACCCTAGTTAAATGGCACAGTCACTGAAAATGCATCCATTAACTATCAAAGACCACATAATCACATAAATTTAAAAAGAATCCATTAATGTGGAAATATATTAATGGGAGATTAAATCACAAACACATCAAATAAAAATAAGTATACTAATAATATATTTATTTATGTGTCAACAATATAACAATAAAATAATACACTAAAAATATTGAAGTAATCAATATTGATTTTAGGTTGTATTAATTACTTGGCCTAGAATTTTGATAAGAGAAATATTTTCTTTCCTTCTCGTGCTATGCAAAAACACAAAAGGATACGAGGATCATCTTCAAGATCACATGATTTTACTAATTATTATTATTTTTTAGATAAGGTAATAATATATTGGTTTTGATGGGACCAAAAAACCCTTTACAAGAAAAGAAGCCACCCACATGATCGGAAAAACAAAACAGGAATGATTTTTCATGGATCATGAACCCTCTACAACTGAAAGATATGCATCAAGGAACCAACAAAGTAAAAAGTGAATCTTGGTTAAGGATCAATAAAAAAGACCCTTGAGTGCACCAACCCAACACCTGAGCTAGGTTAGAACAACAAAGAGAAAGAGAAACCAAAGAAACTAGTCAAATAGACACAACCAACCTCAATAAGCACTCTAAATCTCAAAAGTACTAACCTAACCAAAGTAAAGGAAAGGTAACCCAAGAGAAACTAAACCAAGGGAACAAAATACAAACTTTAGAGTCATCGGACGAAGTCCTACGAGAAAAACACTGAGTAACATGAGCACACTTTTTTGTACGGACCATTGTTCACCCTCTCCCCCCCTTAGAGTCCACCGTACCCTTCGTCAAATGCTCATTATGAGTAATAAAGGAGATTTTTTTTCAAGTAATTTAACAATGGGTTTCAACAAATTCATTGCGGAAAGTCTTGAAACTTTTATGATTATATTATATCTCCAAGTAAGCCTCTTGGGTGAAACATTACATTTTAAAAGGAAAAAACATGTGAAGCTATGAAGTTTCGCCATATATTTATACAAATAAAAACTTTGATGTGGGTATAGCTAATGAAAAACATGGGGACGGAAACCAACATTTTTTTTAATCACGAGAAGTTTCAATGACTACTGTAGTAAAGATGAAATTTATGTCGATATAAGAATGGAGTTTCTATCTTATTTATTTATATCAATATAATGCACTAACCATAAATTCATTAAATGATTTTTTCTAATAGGATATATATTTAATGATAGCAAGGGGAGATTATTTTATAAAAGAGTATATTACAATTGCAAATATCATCATTATACTCTTAGAAAGTGCTATAATATTTTTTTTTGAGGAAACCAGTCTGAATTTATAATTATTCTAATATTATGAATTTTATGCATTGTTTAAGAGGGTTCCAACTATTCATGGAAGATATTATCATTCCAACATAATAACTTAAACCAAATATGACACATTTTAGTTTATGGATCTAGGATATGAGAACACTAAATTATATTATATTGAAAAAAATTAAATGATCTTTTTTTGAGAGCCACCTACGTAGTGCATGAAATTTAGTGTAAGTTTCAATTTTAAATTTTGGTAGATTTGCTCCATTATGTATTTTATATTTTTCTTGACAGTTACATGTGGGAGTCTTGTTGGGATTACGAGGAGGGTGATGCATGTCACCATCTTATTGGTGAGAATCCTTGGGATTTCTTTTCATATGCCTCCACTTTGAATCTTGGAGGGACTTTTGGTCTTATTTTTACATGGAGTGTTTGGGAAGATCTAGAACCTTGAAGGGAATCTGTGGTTTCTAGTTTTTTATTATAATTTCCTTGGAAGCTTGGGAGGAAGAATTGGATCTTTTAGATAATTGGTTAAGATATTTGTAACTTAGAATGTATGGCTTGAGAGGTAATTCTATCAAATCCTTGTTGATGTTGATTGAGAAACTAATTTTTGTATTTATTATATTTTCAATTTCAAAGGGATAAATGAGAGAGTGTTGGGATTTTTTTCTTTCCTTAGTTTCCTTCATTATTTTCAAACATTTTTTTTGGAATGATCATAGGGAAATATGATTTTTAATGGATTAAGGGGGCCTTGGTGACATGGATTGATTTAGGAAGGTGTTAGAACCATCTTAATTGTATGGAAACATGTATATCATGGAATAAACATATTCCCCTTTTTTTCCTCTTGGGCATAATTGTTCTTCATATGTTGGTGTTGGTGACTTATTATCTACACATCTTGTTTATGTACTCTTGCTGTTTTTTTATTCCTCTCCTATAGTTACGAATCTTGGACACACTATCCCTCTCTCTCCCATAGGATTGGAGGGAAGAAAACATGCCCAAATTTAAGGTAAGTTGCATTTAATGTTACCTCTAGGTTGGGTGGTGAACCAAACATCTTTCCATAGTGGTGTTCAGAAATTGACAACTGGGATGAAATTATATCTTGTAGATATAGAAGGATTGATACAAAAATATGACATCTTGTTCCCTATTAAGGGAGGATGTTCCACTTGTATTATAAGTTGTATTGATTTTTGTAAAATTATTGGAAAATAAGGAATGTAAATAGATTGTTTTAGATTAAGAATTCACATGGTGTGCTTCTGTGAAAATATTACTTGAAAAAAATGGGAAAGGTGAATATGATTTCATTTTGTTTCCCTTCTACTCCAAAATTATAATGACATATAAAGATTCTCATCTCTTTAGGTGATTTTGAGTTGAAAGGAAATATTGTGAAACATGAATATTAAGTTATGAAACATCATTTTCATTTTTATTTCAAATATTAGTTTGGAATGTGTTGGTATCCAAATTGATTTTTCTTTGTAAGCTAAGCAACATCACAGATTTAATAAGAAGCCTAGAGACAAATAAATCATCATGTATGTAATTTTGTAGCAGAGAAGGTGATTCAGCTGGCTCTACGTCACTCACATGTTGGAGAAATGGATAGTACCATATAAAAGGATTTGATCTATCCTCACTTTTTTAGGCCATGCCTTTTGACAAGGGTGAGAGGACCCATTTTGTAACCTCTATTGCTGAAGGAGAATGAAGATATCCTTCTTTGCACAAATTTGAAAGGAAACATTGAGAAAATATGATCAAAGCACCACAATTTAAGTCTCATGAGTTGTCACTTCTAAACAATGGTGATATTTTTTAAAGAGGGTTAAGGTTTCCAAATACATTATAGAATCTTGATTGCTTTTGTATATTTTGGTAGTAGAGTTTATTCATTTGTGGACATATAGGGGAAACAAGGGTAGTTCAACTAGGATTCATTGTTTTTGAATAATTTTTGGTGGGAGATTAAGCAGGATAAACTTGATTTTCCCAGATCTTTGAGAAGCTTCACAAAAATTGAAAAACTAAATGACATAATGCTTCAGAATAGCTAAGAAATTCCTTCAACTAGAAGGTGTGCATCAATGGAGGCCTAGATTTATACGGTTTCACACAATCTCTAAGAATTTAACATGAAGGCTCAAGATAAAGACTCAATTAATCATTAAAGACCCTTGGTTCCTCATGCCTAAGATACAATCAAAAGCTTACAAACAATTTTTATCGACAAAATGACAGTAAAGTTATTTTAAATTCTTTATGTCATTACAGGATGAAGAATCTTCTCGTAATGAAATTTCAAATGCAACTAAACTATCATAGGGATGATATCCTATGTGATTCGGAGGCATTTTAACACAAGATTGCAATAGGAACAAGAAATACTATTTGTAGACATTTTGAAATAAAGCAGACAAATTTTTTCCCAAGATTAACACAGATTAATTCGAATTGGATTAGATTCATTAGCAAGGGAAGGTTTCTTGAACAATCTAAGAGCTTGTCAATGCTTGTACAGTTCTAACCAACTTGACATGATCAAATCTAAATCATAAGAGATTAATATGTTTCTCAGATGGTCTCTCAAGAAGATGGGCTTTCTCAAATTTTCTCGTAAGAATTCAACCCCCGACCATTTGCATCACTAAAGCATGATTTTTATAAAACTCAATTTACATCCAAGCTTTTCCCCCAAGAAAAGAATATTAGAGGCCTTTGTTTGTTGCATGTTTCATCATGATTTCCAGAAAGTGACATTTAACAAGTTTGCAACAAAAAGTTACCAGTTGTTCATTAAGTTGAATCATTTCAAATATCTCCATACTTTTTTTAACTGGCGCACCAATTCATCTCCTCTAGAAACACGTTTTTTATCCTTTGCACTTGCAACCTCCATCATTTCATCCTTTTCCCATTCTTTCCTCTGCAACTTTCTTCTGCATCCGGCTTCTCTAGTAATTCATGTTTTCGTAAGTGCCCGAGTAATTCCAACTTCAAAATATAAACCTTTTCATTCCTTTGACTCACAAATTAATCTCTAAATCCATTCAATTTCACTTTACAGACAAAAATAACTAGGAATTTCCTCAAAAAATGATGAAAAACAACGTGTATTCGCTTCTCCAGGAGTCTTGGAGCAAAAAAGACAGCAAAATTAGATGTAATTCACAACAACTGTTGATTCTTCCCTTTCTCAACTTTAGATTAGATCATTCCACATGGAAAAATGTGATTTGAAATGGGCTTGGGGTTGTCTTTTGTGATTTTTGACTTTTGGAGAAAATGTGCAATTTTTACATTTTGCCTCGCCCTTCTGCCTTTGAAAATCAGGCTTGACACGTGGCTTAATCTGGACCTTTGATGAAGTCATGGATCATTTCCGTGATTTTATGCTTTTTATCAAAAAGGAAATTTATTTCCAATTTTTCTCCACTGACCTGCCTTTCTAATTTTATCTTTTGACGTGGGCCCCAACGGAGTTGCGGGTTACTTTATAACTTTTCTCCTTTTTTACAAAAGGGAAAAAAACTTCAAAATGCCTCGATGACCCCCTTCCTACTTCTAACTTTTTAAATATGCCATGTGTCCTTCTTCGGGGTCAAAGTAAGACTTTTTCCCCGCCTCTTCATATTTGTTGGATAGCCAATCAGAGACTGTCGGGTTCGTGGGGCCAATTTTATATTTTTTACAAATGTGACCAAAGTGGCAAATTTCACCTAAAAGACCCACTAGGCCACATCTAATCAAGAATGAACATGTATCTCAATATTATGAGATATAATTTGATGGGGAGAACATGCTTGTTGAACAGTAAGATGTAGGGGAACTTCACCATTTGCACCCAAACTTGAATATTTCTTTAAGGACTAATAATTTGGAAATGATACAAGGCCTATATGTGATCCATGATCATGGAGAAGAATCTTCAATAGCATACAAATGAAGAAAAACTTTCACGCATCCATTTGGAGAAAAATAAAATACGATAGAGCCCGCAAATTGAAGAATTTTTAGGACAAATAGGCCAAGATCTATTTGAGCACCAACATCAAATCTGACTCAGGGATGGGCACTCCCTGAAAGTACCACAAGAAAAATATAGCAAACCATGTGCCAAAAATATATTGGGAAAAAAAGTAAAGAAAAATTTTGTAGAGCAAAAAGACAATAACCAAATCCCCCAAGATGAGCTGAGAAACCAACCAAAACAGTCACCAGGGACCAGGAAACAAAAAAACATAAAAACATAAAAATAGAACGAAAACAAAAGACTATACATTGTATAATGGCGTATATGCCCTGATTTTGAGAGAAAAATCAAGAAATATTTTCAAGTGCCTTCAATTCTGGATATGAGCATGCTAAGAAGTTCCGGTACGTAATTAACAATTGGTCATATGATTGTTTCTCTTCTCCAATCATGTTGTTATCTGACCACATTTTTTCAAGCTTATCCTTTTTGCATATTTCATGTTTTTAAACATCTCTCGAGGCTGCATCAAACATCAAATTCATAGGAAAATCAACCTGCTCAGGATATCTGCATTGATCAATTTCATACTCTTTGAAAACAACATAGCTCACAGAGTTTTCAATATCAATGTATGCATGCAATACTTCATAGGAAGCATTGTTTGGGTCCTCAATGAGATATAACATTTTATTTTCACCAGGTAACTTCAAAATCCTTCCTCAATTGGTATGGTGGTATAAGACATGTCCATTTGCACACTTCCACCCACACTAGTAGCACATTTTTTTGATCACAAAATTCCCCATTTGGTAGGGCAATCAACGATAACAAAATATAGTTTTAAGTTCTTTCCTGGGTAGACTGCAAGTTGCATTATCAAACCCTTGACACATCCAACCACTGGCACCTCTCTAGAATCCATGGCTTTGAACTTCCCATAAGTTGTGTTTACTTACTTTGAGATCCAACTCATTCATGACCTCAAGAGGCATTACATTACATGAGGCTCCTGAATCCAACATATAATCATGTAACAACTTATCCTTAATAATCTGAGTAGTGAAAAATGGATCCCCCTTCAGCTAAGACTCAACCATACAAGTTCCAAAATTATTCTCAGGCGGTTCACCCAATTCCTCAAATGCTTGTGGTTTTTCTAATTTTGCAATTATAGGAGGAGTCTCAACACTGTTTACATTTCTGCCTCAGGTAATATTTTCTTCTTTAAATCTTAAATATTTGAATTCTTTGTTCCTATGTTCAGGGATTCTAAGCAATTCAACAATAGGAACAAAAATCTTGATCTGACTCAAGATTTTGGCTATGTCACAAGGAACATATTTGGGTAAGGCATTTTTAGGAGGAAATTTTACAAATTCATCTAATCGCATGGGATTTTTCATAGTCTGAGCATGGGGAGGAACACAAGTTTTTTTTTTGGGTCACAAAGCCTTTGTTAGATACATATTTATTAGGGGATTATTTAGTGGTACCAGTAACCACTGGAAGTTGTTGTTTGGCCTGACGCCCTACCACTTTTCCAACCTTACTCCTGGTATTGTATTCCTTTTCATGGCCAACTACTGCATTCATTAACAACTATCTGTTCTCTTCTAAAGGAATTCCTTCATCATACTTCTTAATCATTAATGCCCTTAAGTACTCAAAATTATTATTATGAAACTCAAAATATTGTACCATATCAATCTCAAATGAATTAATGATAGGAAGAGGCAATACCCAGTGAATGAAATCCCAAAAATCTTTAACAGTTCTGGCACTCATCAGCTCAGTTGAAGTTTCTCCTTTTTGTGAACTTGTAGAGGAATCCATCATGCATGCATCATCATTTGTATCATCATCATCAACTTCTTCCTGAATTTTATTTGCAACATCAAATGTGGAATAGGGCAAGAAACAACTATCACACCACTCAATTTCATGAGCTTCTTCAACAACAGAAAATCTGGCAGCTAAAGGATCAGGCACCAATCTATTTTCCCAAGGTTGAGGGTGTCTATTTCCTGATCCCACGAGCCCTTTACCCCTGTCATCTGATCTATGATCACCTCTGGGATGATTTCAAAATATTTCCTAACCTTGTGGTTTGTGTTGACCCTGGGAACCTTGTTCAATCCCCTTCTCTACTCTTGTTAGTTTATAGGATATTTCTTTAACAGCTCCATCCAAAGTTTTTACAACCTCTACTAGATCCACAAAATTACTTAATTGAAGCTTCTCCAAATTGATCAGCTTGATGCCTTCTCTCTTAGGCGGTTTACCAATTGATTTAATGTTGTTTTCAATTTGCAAAGCCATGGTGAAGGTCTGCCTCAATGTTGTTGGGTTATTATCTCTCAAATAATATTCATACTTTTTATCGAAAACATTAGAGTATTTTATTAGACTTGAAACATCACTTAGCCTCAGGATCACAGGTAGCCTATTCAAGGTCTTATTGAACCAAGTATTGAATTCATGAATAGATTCATTAGGATTCTTCTTAATATTTTCAAATTTAGACAAAAGAAACTTAGGATCTGTTTTATCCCCATATTGCAATCTAAAAGCATTTTTCATTTCTATCCATGAATCAATGGAGTTATCTGGCAAAGACTTATACCAGTCCCATGCATCCTCCTCTAGAGTATGAATAAACAATTTTATGTACACATCCTCAAATTGGATCTCAAAATATTCCATCATATTGACAAAAATCTTTAGGTAATGATCTCCAGTAATAGCATTATTTCCTTGAAATTTAGGTAGTCTATTTATAAGATCTTGGGGCACAACATTCGGATATCTAGCCATACCTCTGAAATCTATAGGACCAAAAGTGTTCACAACAAATGGCGGTCTAGGTGGGGGCTGGGCCATTTTTTTTGGGGAGGTGATCTTACAGGAGAAACACAATGATGAGGAGTGAGGGGTCTATGGGGCACAGGAATGAAATTCTTAGAATGAATGTTCTCTAAAAAGTTTGTTTCTTAGAAGATCCTATTAGCTTTGGAAAACACGGACAAAATGAGATGCAAAATTTTCAAATATAAATGAAGGCCCCTCTCCAATTGGAGAATTCTGATCTACAAAATGAGTACCTGATTTAGAAGCACTTGATGAATTATGGAAATATTCAATGACATGCTAATTAGTTTCCACAATTGATAACTCTTTTCTTGATTTCTGATCTCCAACAACTTTCCAGATTCTTCTTCCTTCAGAACTTGTCTTTCCCAATTCTGGAAAAAACCTTCTAACATGGTCTTTAACGAAGAAAGTTCCTCTTCCTTCCATCTTTTTAGAGATTAGTGATAAATTTCAATTGACAAAGGTTAACACACTATATTTTATCAAAAATTAATTCAACATAGAGTCACCACTAAGGATTTTCACCTTAGTTGTGAAAATGCACTAAAATTGATCTCTTAAATGTCTGTTAACACTAAATTCACACAAAGCTTCATAGATATGACCTTCCTTTACCCGTATTTAACATTTATGATGTAAACTTAGAGCAAAAACGAATAGAAACTATAAATATTGCACACAGAACTTGTAACTTGCACAAATCTTACAGATCTCAACAAAGGATGACATTTAAACAACGTATTTTCTCTTAGATCATGTAAGAAACATTACCAGGGTCGGTATATGTACATCTTTGTTCAAATAGTCCCCAGAAACGGCACCAAAAGTTCTGTTTCCACAAAAATGGGTCCCAGAGTTCAAAGAATCCCTAACAACGCTAATAAGTCCCCCACAACAGTGCCATTCAGGTGTTGTTGCTGCACAAATGGGTCCCAAAGTTTAAATAATCCCCAGAAACGGCACCAAAAGTATTTTTGCTGCACAAATGGGTCTTGGAGTTCAAATAATCCTCGACAACACAAATAATTCCCCGACAATGGTGTCATTCAGGTTTTGTTGCCACACAAATGGGTCTCGAAGTTCAAATAATCCCTGGCAACGGTGCCAAAAGTGTTCGTATCGAAATTGATTCTCCTTTACAAGCTAAGAAGCATCATAGATTTAACAAGAAGCGTAGAGACAGATAAATCATCACATATGGGTAAGTGCATGAAGTTGGTGGATAATTCCGTGGACATAAAAACCTGAAATTTAGGAACCACGATCACGGTTTATATACCACGATTGCGGTATATAAACTATGATCATGTTTCCTAAATTTCAGGTTTGGTAATCACAGAACCTAAAACCACGATCGCAGAACTCTGAGACAAAAATTAGACATCCCGCCGGTCCTCATTTTCCCCATTTTTCATTTCAAACCGTGATTTCTCCAAGACTTTTTTCACTCGAGCTTTGAATAGCACCTCAAAATTGCTCATCGGACTTCTTGATCGCGATAGATTCAACCATGCCATAAAGATGAGGAGGTAAGCCCCTGATTTTAATCATGTTTTTTGCATTTTAGGTTTTTTTTTTATTTTCATAGGTTTTTCAAAATGTTTGTTTATGTATACAATTTTATTGTTTTGTCAGTTGGTTGGCAAGCTTGAAATCATGTAAACCATCAAAACATTACTCAAAACCCACCGAACATTCCTCAAAACCCTCTGAACATTCCTCAAAACCCTCCTCCAAACATAGATCCACCTCTTGTGGCTCCTTTTGTTCCCACTGAGCCAACAAAAACACAAGATAATATCATTGGAAGAATTGGAGAAAATAAAATTGTCATTGAGAACCTTATTTAGACTATAAGACAAAATCATGCCACAAATCCATCCCGCATGACTTTAGCCAATACATTGCAAACATTGATTGGAAAATTTGACTCTGCAACCAACCAAATACATAGATGGAATACCTTTAGAGGTGATTGTAGGAAAAGTATGCGGATAAACTATCCCATTCAGTCGTAAAAGACAAAAAAATTGAAAAAGACCTCATTTGTGCATTATTTACCGACCCTAGAACCAATGCCCCCCCCCATAATTACTTACAAACGGTTCCCGATCCATTGGTGCCATAATGACCGAATCAAAAACAATTTTTGGGACCGATGGTGGATGGTTTTTGATTATCCACGATGCAACAACAATGAGGTTCCTCTTTATTTTTTTAAGAAATTAAATTCCAAGTTCGTGCTTAATGAGGTCCCGAATTATTTTGACTTTTCTAACTTTTTTGGTCAAGGAGGTGGCTCTGCACATAGTAGAACTGGTGCACGCATAGGTCAAGCAAGGATCCCCCATGCCCCTAAACCCCCACTGCCTTTATTTATGCCTCCTATAGTAAAGGAGGTTGTGGAGATTGATACCCTGCATGCATTGAGGGAGCTCAATGACACTCTAACCCAACATAGTGACTAGATTGCATCTGGTGATGTTGGTGGAGGTACTGGTTCTAGTGCACCACACCAGTGTGGATCATGTGGTGCTGTATACACTGTGGGCGAGACATCATTTGTTGGTTCACATGATTTATTTTCTATAGAAGAGATGCTAGGGAATATTTTTGGAACTGGAGCCACTGATATTGGTCTTTCATAGGTAAATTTCAAATAAATATAAATATATATATATATATATATATATATATATATATATATATATATATACAATAGTTTAATTCACATGTTTGAGATTTTAATATATATGTATTTGATTGTACATCATGTACATACATGTAAAAAAATAATTTTTTATTTTATTTTAAATAGCAAAAGCCGGTGAAGGAAACATCTGACGTTGACATGGTAGCTACTGCAGCTAGGCGTGTTTCAAATGTAAGTTTCAAGTTGTACAAACTTACATTTTTAACTTCATTTGATTGCACTAGATTATTAAATTATAATGTTTCACGTGTATTTTGTACATATTAATATGTATGTCTTTTATATACAGGAGCCTGGTGGGTCATAATCTACTCTGGGAACTGAGGCTAGTAGCATGCCTCACATGACTTTTACATAGGTTAGTAAATCTCTTTACACTTTGTTTCTAATTGTCGAAGTTCATGTGGATTACATGCTTTGGACCTCTGTTATGTGGTGCACAGTCATGTAGATTTTAATATTGATTTGTACATGTTTTTTGTATAGCTTATGGCTGCCAGAGAGACTCCTCCATATATACAGACTGTGGAGGTTTCTGTAGATACTGCCATAGCATCTGCAGATCCACTAACTGAGGTACAATTTTTCAAATATGTTAAATATTGGAGGTTCATTATTTCTTATTACTTACTACAATATCAAATTTTGTATGTATGTGAAATATTTAATTTTAAAATTAATTATTTGTATGTAGCTTACCCCTCA
This sequence comes from Taxus chinensis, assembly GCA_019776745.2. NCBI lineage: Eukaryota > Viridiplantae > Streptophyta > Pinopsida > Cupressales > Taxaceae > Taxus > Taxus chinensis. Next base: position 144,035,908 of record CM034151.1, on the reverse strand, counting down.
TGAATCTACTGTTTTCCCTGCGATGCATCAACAACAAATTGAAAGGGATCATGACATTGCGGTAAGATTTCAGATGCATTTTAACTAAATTACATACAAGTTTCTAAATGTTGAATGTATTTTAAAATTTTGGTTGTTAAAAACTTGTTGTTTATGAATGTGCAGGTTAGGTTACAGGCCTAGTTAGAGATGCCTAGGACCACACAGATGAAATCCATAGTGGCATCTCCCTCCACTACATCCCCAGGTCGTGGACATGCTACTTCTAGCAGGGTGAAGAGAGGAAAGATGTTTCATGAGTAGATTCATAGTCCACCTGGATGTACATAGATATATATATATATATATATATATGGGAAATCTGGTCCTAGTGAACATGTTTCTTCATATAGTCCATTGTATATATATATGTAGCCTTTCACAACCACATGTGGTACTATATACATTATGACACACTTAGTTTGAGATGTACATACATGAAGTATGAACTTACATATATTTTTAGGGACATGTCTTTCTTCATATAGTCACACTTTGTTTGATTCTGTATAATATCCACATATGTTGCCTTTTCACAACCACATGTGGTACTATATACTAAATGTTGAATGATATTACTGACACACTTTGTTTGATTGTACATACATGATATGATATCCTTGTATGTATGGTTTTCATAACACATTTAGATTAGATTCTAAATATCCACATGTTTGATTTCATAACGATATTACTGAATCCTTCTATGTATGATTTGATCGATATAAGAGCATTGCATATATGATATCCTTCTATGTATGTATAACCATTTAGATTAGTTATAGATATGTATGTTTGATTTAAAATTAAAAAACCATGTCCCAGAGCACTATATGGTACAATTGTTAAGAAAACCTATTTCATTAAGCAAAACCATCCTAGGTGAACTATGAAAGGGCCCAATATGTACAACTACTTTTTTTTAAAAGCTAGTTCACTCAATCTGTTGCATATCAACTAATGTGAACATTGATATAAATAAGCGAGGTAGAGTTCATCTTGAACTATATGAATATTTAACGTTACATAGATGGTGCAACATTGAAGATTTTACAATTTTCCCGATTTTCAACTTTTACAATTTTCATATTTCTAGAATTGAAGATTACACAAATGTTTCAAAATGTTTTCTAAGGAAGATGAGATTTGTTATCAAAACTTATTATTTTTAGTAAGGCATATATGCCAATGTAATAATAAATATTTAATCATGTGTCTTCTTATATTTGTATTGATATAAAAATATTCCATTAGATTAGGTATTTTCATATGGTTTCCTGCTTCAAATTTCAAGTGTTTTTGATCGCCAGAATTGTAAGGATCTAAAAAGGCAAGTTTTTTCTCTGAAATTTTAAATGGGATGCTATAAAAATTTAGGGTACCAATGGAAAATATTTTTAGATCGGCGCTGTTCTTTTGCTGTTGTTTCATCTTCAAGGAGTTCATGAGTAGAAATTACAGGCAAAATTAAAAGGGAAATGGAGCAAAAATGAAGGAGATATGAGCCAAAAATGTGAAATTTTTGTGCTATAAAAATAGGGTACCAATGGAAAATATTTTTAGATCGTCTTCAAGGAGTTCATGAGTAGAAATTACGGGCAAAATTACAAGGGAAATGGAGCAAAAATGAAGGAGATATGAGCAAAAATGTGATTTTTGTAATAGGGTTTCTTGAAAATTTAGTAGCATAACTAAATAATAGCAGCAATGAAGGAAAAGGAAATATTAAAAAGGGATTAAAAAAATGGAAAAGTGTATTTTTATACTCACCTCTTAACATTAACCTAGCTAACTCACCTTCTAACTCATCCTTGACCATTCTGGATTAACCCGGGTTACATGGCATGACAGGGTAGGGTTAAAAGTTTCTAAATGGGTTTTAGTTTTCCACATTTCCCTTACAACATTTATTAAGGGAAAAAGGGACTTAAAGGGGTGATAATGTGTGAAGGGCTTAGGTATTCATGAGATGGGGCAACATAATCAAGTTGGGGTGCTGAGGAATCATACTTAGTGAGAATGTTACAAGCCTTAAGTGTCGAAAGGGAGAGATTTCATGTGGGGGTGCATTCTGATGTCCCATGTTGAAAAGGATAAAATTTTTATAGTAAGCCCTTATTAGTATTCTTAGGTTCCACCCATCATGAAGAATCCTCCTCTAATGAATAATCAACTCATATCTTCCTCCGCGGAAGATATTGAATGATGAGGCTTTTCCATAGACCATATTGTTGAATCTGGAATCTACAAATGAAACTTTCTCATCTTCCAAGATGTTCACATGCTCCAATGTGTTGAGTCAATTCACAGGAATGGCATTGATATTTCCACATCGACTAAAATATTTTTCATAACTCTTCATAGGATTCTAAAGATATAACCTATGGTCTCTACAAGGGCTTCTAAAGTATCACTATTGAAGGAAAGGGTCACAAATATTTTCCTGAACCAATTCTTGAAATTTGAATCCTGAAGATTCTTCATGGAATTATTCTCCCTGAGAGGAGTACCAAGCTCATGAATTCTTGTGCCAAGATCTTCCAAAAATTTTGATACATTCTCCTCATGGGATTCAAAATTAGAAATGGCTTCTTTTAGAGCATCAAACCTCTAGGTGATGGTATGGGAAAAAATGTCATACAAGTTCTTTGAGTCAGATGAAAACACACCTGAGCTCACCAAGGAATGAGAATCAAAATTATTCATCTCACTCACAAATTGGAGATTATTTTCCCAATGGATTTTCTCTTTCTTGATCTCAACTCTTTTCCTATTGATTTTCAAATATATGACCAAGAACAATCTAAACAAAGAGATAATCTCAGGAAATAGATCATTCCCTTTTTCAATGATCATGCTCACCCAATGGTCACATGTCCTTCTTTGTAGTATGAATGTTTGATCTTGCTTGATGGACTGGGGGGTTGAAGTTTCAGATGGGAGACATTGCTTCAATTTGAGGCAGAGATGATTAATCTCATGCAATAAATGATTGCACTTATGAATAAAAGGTCCTCACATGTGTTCCCTTAATTGTTTGATGATTTACTTATACTCCTAATTCTATGTAGTGATCTATGATGAAGAATCCTTTTATAATGCAAAAATAATGAGCATGTAAGCACATCTAGATGGGGCAGCAGAGGAAGGAGAGAGATCACCACATCAACATAGCTCAAGAGAGAAAATAAAGGATAGTGATGAAACACCAAAGAGGACAGAGGAAATTTAAAAGAGAACAAGAGAGATGGAAGGTAAACAAGTGACATTGAATGTTTTGAGTCCTAGGAAATGAATGGAGGTGAGGAGTGATAAGTCATGCCTCAGAATGTCATGGCACCAAACTGAATGCATCGGCATGTCTGGGTGGCTAGGTGAACACTAGAGGAGGTGGTGTTTTGATGTGCGATAAGGTCCTTGCTTCCAGGCTACTTCGTTCGGGTGTACTACCTTAAGATCCATGAGACCAAAATATCGTTCAACTTTAACGGGTGACTTCTCAGACTTTGTGGGACCTAGAGATGCCTCGTCGGATCTGACACCTCAGAGTAGGGACCCTCTATAATAGCATGTCTCATTTTTTTCCTTCTCATATCGGTACTCTCGTTGACCTATTGTTTGCAAATGCATGATATAATCCAGTTGGAGCTAGTGTAAGGTTGTTAAACGCTATATTTTGCAAATGGTGTGTCTTGGCACCGAACCAACTATGCCAACACATCTGGGTGGCTAGGTGAAAGCTAGAGGAGGTGGTGTTTTAGTGCATGACAAGGTCGTTGCTTCCGGGATACTTCGTGCGGGCGTAGTCCCTTAAGAGCCCTTAGACTAAAATATCGTTCAACTTCGACAGGCGACTACTCACACTTAGTGGCACCTAGAGATAGCTCATCTAATCCGACACCCTATCATAGTGACCCTCTACAATAGGCTCTCATGTTTTTCCTTCTCATATCAGTGCTCTTACTGCCCTATTGTTTGCAAACACGTGAAATAGTGCAGTTGGAGCCAGTGTAAGGATGTCAAATGCTATATTTTACAAATAGTGCATTGTGGCACTGAACTGACTATGCTGACATGTTAAGGTGGATAGGTGAATGATAGGGGAGGTGGTGTTTCGGTGTGCGACAAGGTCGTTGCTTTCAGGATACTTCGTTCAGGCGTACTCCCTTAAGAGCCTTGAGACCAAAATATCGTTCAACTTCGACAGGTGACTACTTAGACTCCATGGAACCTAGAGACGCCTCATCTGATATGACACCTCACTATAGGGACCCTCTATAATATCCTGTCTCGATTTTTTCCTTCTCATATCGGTGCACTCACTGCCCTATTGTTTGCAAATACGTGAAATAGTGGAGTTGGAGCCAGTGTAAGGTTGACAAACGCTATATTTTGCAAACGATGGGTCATGGCAATGAACTAACTACACTGACACATCGGGGTCACTAGGTGAATGCTAGAGGAGGTGGTTTTTTGGTGCATGACAAGGTCGTTTCTTCTGGGCTACTTCATTCGGGCGTAGTCCCTTAAGAGCCCTGAGACCAAAATATCGTTCAACTTCGACGGGTGACTACTTGGACTTCGTGGCACCTACAGATGCCTCGTCTAATCTAATACCTTAGAATAGGGACCCTCTACAATAGCCTATCTCACTTTTTTCCTTCTCATATTGGTGCTCTCACTACCCTATTAATTGCAAACGCGTGAAATAGTGCAGTTGGAGCCAATGTAAGGTTGTCAAATGCTATATTTTGCAAACAGTGGGTCATGTCCCCAAACCAACTACGCTTACATGTCAAAGTGGCTAGGTGAATACTAGGGAAGGTGGTGTTTCGGTGTGTGACAAGGTCGTTGCTTCCGAGCTACTTCGTTCGGGCGTAGTCCCTTAAGAGCCCTGAGACCAAAATATCGTTCAACTTCGACGGGTGACTACTTGGACTCTATGGCACCTAGATATGCCTCATCTAATATGAAACCTTGGCATATGGGCCCTCTACATTAGCCTGTCTCAGTTTTTTCCTTCTCATATCGGTTCTCTCGCTGCCCTATTGTTTGCAAACATGCGAAATAGTGCAGTTGGAGCAAGTGTAAGGTTGTCAAATGTTATATTTTGGAAGGGGTGGGTCATGAAACCAAACCAACTATGCTGAAACATTTGGGTGGCCTGGTTAATACTAGAGGAAGTTGTGTTTCGGTGCGTGACAAGGTCGTTGCTTCCGGGATACTTCATTCGGGCGTAGTCCCTTAAAAGCCTCGAGACCAAAATATCTTTCAAATTCGACGAGTGACTACTCGGACTCCGTGGCACCTATAGATGCCTTATCTAATCTGACACCTTAGCATAGGGACCGTATACAATAGTCTCTCTCAGTTTTTTCCTTCTCATTTCAGTGCTCTCGTTGCCCTATTGTTTACAAACGCACGAAATAGTGCAATTGGAGATAATGTAAGGTTGTCAAACACTATATTTTTCAAACAGTGGGTCATGGCATAAAACTGACTGCACCAAAATATCCGTGTGGCTAGGTGAATGCTAGAGGAGGTGGTATTTCAGTGCGTGACAAGGTCGTTGCTTCCGGGCTACTTTGTTCAGGTGTAGTCCCTTAAGAGCCCTGAGACTAAAATATCGTTCAACTTCGAAGGGCGACTACTAGGACTCCATGGCACCTAGAAATGGCTCATCTGATCCAACACCTTAGAGTAGGGACCCTCTATAATAGTCAGTCTTAGTTTTTTCCTTCTCATATCGGTGCTCTCGCTGCCCTATTGTTTGCAAATGCGTGAAATAGTGCAGTTGGAGCCAGTGTAAGGTTGTTAAATGCTATATTTTGCAAAGGGTGGGTTGTTGCACTGAACCGAATTCACCGACACATCTGGGTCACCTAGTGAACGCTAGAGGAGGTAATATTTTGGTGCATGACAAGGTCGTTGCTTCTGGGATATTTCGTTCGGGCGTGGTCCATTAAGAGCCCTAAGACAAAAATATCGTTCAACTTCAATGGCTAACTACTCGAAATCCGTGGCACCTAGAGATGTCTCATCTAATTTGACACCTTGGTGTAGGAACCCTCTACAATAGCCTCTCTCAGTTTTTTCCTTCTCATTTTGGTGTTCTCGCTGCCCTATTGTTTACAAACGCACAAAATAGTGTAGTTGGAGCCAGTGTAAGGTTGTCAAAAGCTATATTTTGCAAACGGTGGGTCATGGCACCAAACCGACTGTGCCAAAATTTATGGGTGCCAGGTGAATGCTAGAGAAGGTAGTGTTTCAGTGTATGACAAGGTTGTTCCTTCCGGGCTACTTCAGTCAGGCATAGTCCTTTAAGAGCCCTGAGACCAAAATATCGTTCAAATTCGATGGGTGACTACTTAGACTCCGTGGCACTTAGAGATGCCTTGTCTAATCCGATACCTCGGTGTAGAGACCCTCTACAATATCCTCTCTAAGCATTTTTCTTCTCATTTCGGTGCTCTCACTACCCTATTGTTTATAAACATGTGAAATATTACAGTTTGAGCCAGTGTAAGGTTGTCAAACGCTATATTTTTCAAACGGTGGGTCGTGGAACTAAACTGACTGTGCTGACACATCTAGGTGGCTAGGTGAAGGCTAGATGAGGTGGTGTTTTGGTGTGAGACAAGGTCATTGCTTCCGGGCTACTTCGTTTGTGCGTAGTCCCTTAAGAGCTCTGAGACCAAAATATCATTTAACTTCAACGGGTGACTACTTAGACTCTGTGGGACATAGAGATGGCTCGTCTGATCCGACACGTCGGTGTAGGTACCCTCTACAATAGCCTCTCTCAGTTTTTTCCTTCCCAGATTAGTGCTCACGCGTAAATATGGTCTTGTAAACATTTAGGGAGGAGTTATTTTCAAAATTTACAATTTTTTCAAGCGTTACAACTTTGTCAAAATTTACAACTTTGTCAAAATTTACAACTTTTTCAAAATTTACAACATTTTCAAAATTTACAACTTTTTCAAAATTTACAACTTTTTCAAAATTTACAACATTTTCAAAATTTACAACATTTTCAAAATTTACAACTTTTTCAAAATTTACAACTTTTTAAAAATTTACAACTTTTTCAAACAATGAAAGCTTCTCTTAGCTTCGAGAATTTAAAAATCTCTACTAACAGTGCCAAGGATGTGAAGGTGGAAGCTTTTCTGGCACCACTAACCTAAACATAAAAGTGTTAGTCAAAGAAATTTAAGTTTCAAATCAAAATCATATACTATCTATATATACAAAATACAAAAATTTTTAAAAAAATATATTCAAACTTAAATCTTGATCTAACTAAAAAATTTATATATATATATAAAAGAAATTAGATATACAAGACATTCAGACATTATAAATTCATTCCAATGAACCATCAGGATTGGATCTACTCTAAATAGCAGACAAGATTGCTTCATGATCTGACTCTCGAACCTTCCAAAAAATCTTATTATTAGGCCTTCCTCGATGTCTATAAAGCTGAATATTTGTCACTAGAACTAGATGTGAATATAAGAGTATTTTCCTGTGTGTCTCAAAGTCTTCAAACACCCAAACAGAGGATTTTTCTAATGGATATTGTTGAAGCCAAGTTCCAGTAACTACCACTGACCCTGTAGGATACTTAATATCTTTTCCATATATAATAGGAGAAGTCGAATTCTTTCTTTCCTCGATGCAACGACATAAGAAATAGTCTATTCCTTCTTCATTGTCTTCTATCGCAATTACTTCAAACACATGTCCTACAAAAAAACAAAGGTTGAACAACTCAAACTTAAATTACATATTAAAATTTCAATGGACATAACTCAATACAAAAATTAAATAAATAACCATAAATACCTTGTCGCACCAAAATCAAAATTTCGTCAAAGTCCTTGGATGTTGCAACTTCATCTGTAAAAACAAGTCGTAATGCTTGTGGAGGTTGATAACTAGGAATCAGATATAGAAGCCTACAAATACATCCATCCACCCAGTCTTGTGAATCACAATCAGCAGTGACAAATTCGATACAAGATGCACCAAAACATGTCAACTTTCTTATCCATATGGCGGACAAAGTAGCAGTTGCGCTACAAAATGAGTGAATTTCACTGGACCTAGTGACTGTCATACAATCCTCATAGTTAGAAATTTTTTGTTCCTCTATCAACCAAAAATATCTGTGAACTATGGAATTTTCTTGAGAACCTCGGGCCATGTTGTCAATACACCATTCCACTATGCTCTTTGCATCTTTTAATTTAGCACCATCTTTGTACTTCAACTCTTCTCTTGCAAGAGATCTTTTCACACATGCCCCTACACCGTCATGCTCTCATTTTCCATGTCCAGCCTTAGTGAAACTCCAAATATGTTACACACCCATCTTGACGTGCATTCTACTCATCCAATAAAACATTCGTGCATTCTTAAACTAAGATGTGTAATTATCTGACCATACATAATGTTGTTTGAAGTGGATGTCCCTATCAGACAAGTTTCCATAAAATAACTGGAAACACCCTTGCAAAAATTCAGTAGAATGAGTACGATCATCACTGATGTAAAAATGCTATATATGCACAAAAATGACAACTTGTACTGAGTTGTAATATTGCAATTGAACCTCCATTTGTGGTTGTAATGTGTAATTCTTTGTAAAATCAACCACTGAAACAATAGTACCAATAAGAAATGTGTCCTTGCATAACTTGAACTGTTCATCAAACCATCGAGCTCTATGTGTATGCCTAGTGTAATGCCCCATTGGGCATCGAATTCCGTTTCTGCCACCTTGCCCCATTGCTTTTCGTTGAACGTTTTTTTTGAGCTCCCTTTTTATCGTCAAGTGACTTTGACCTTATCGCGGAGTTATCTTGGTATAGTTTCTTCCCTTCTTTCACTTTGTCTCGCCATCTCGTTCCGTCGTAAGTGTGCTTTTGTTTCTAGGGGTCATTTCTAACTGTCGTCTAGTGAGCTTATCATGCTTTTGATCGGTGTAATGCGTAATGAATTTTGTTGTTAAAAGTTCTAATAGTTTCTAAAACCTTTTCAAGGCATTCAGGAATGTTTGTTGTCTTTTCTAGCCTTGGTTCATGGAAGGGGAGAGAGGTTGGGTGGTGGCGCCTTTGAAGGTGAGGACTGCGCAATTTTATATCTATTAATTTTCTTGCACCTACCCTCCACTGCCACCGTGGCCGACTAGGTCCTTCGCAGGTCTTGTTTGCACGTGGATGACATTAGTCTCCTCCCAACCACCCAACCTACAGACTGTAATGACCATCACGTTTTTTCTACCTTGCGTGAGAGAAATGGAGTCGGTGGAGGCCTGTTTTTCTTAACGTGGATCTCTTTTTGATCCTTTCATTCAATGCGTATGGGTGCAGTCTGGTTTGATATGATAGCTAGTGATGTAGGCATGTGAGGGGCTTTTTTCTTCCTGGTTGCGTGGGTAGAGAGGCCAGCAAATCCTTCTGTCATGGTTTTTTTCTTCCTGGCTACTCCCTGCGCGCGTGGTTTTAGTTGGAGCTTCAAGCTAGTGAAGTAGGTGTGCTGCCTCCACTTTCATTAAGTGCTGCATGGTGTTTTATTGTCAGGGATCCGTAGCAGTGACCCGCAACAACATTTAGCCAGGTAACAGGATAGATAGCAGTCTGTTCTGTTCTACTTATAGTCTGTTCTTTTCTGCGAGGGTCAGGTCGTGTAGGGAAGAAATGCGGCGGCAGGCATGTTGCAGTGTAGTAGAAGGCTTTGTGAGTGCTTCCAACAAGCAGGTTGTCCAACTATGTTGTTATTTGTGTAGTATCAACGCATCCTCAGATTCAGGTCTCTCCTTCAAGATATTTTTATCAAAATCGACTATGTGACAGTGAGAGTGTTACCAGGAGAGCTTATGAAATTCATTTGCAAAGATTCTCTAGTGAGACCTTACTTATTTCATGATGTACTCATGGAAGAGGATCTCATAGAGGTGGATCTATTTCATATCAGAGTATTCATGAAGCACAATTTGCTTTGCAATTATGAACTTATTAGGAGATCGATGGAGGATAGAGGAATTAAAAAGAAACATGGATGTAGTTGGATTAAAGGCAATAAAATGGTGCATGCTTTTTGTGCAGGTGACAAATAACACCCACAGGCACAGGAGATCTATGCAATGTTGGAGAAAATGTCTTGGGAGATGAAGGTAGCAGGATATCTTTCAGATTCAGAACATGTACTGAGTGAACGGGAAAGTAAAAGTATTCCTCTGCCACCATAGTGAGAAGATGGCAATTTCTTTTGGATTGTTAAGCCTTCCCCGTGGGACAACTCTCAGAGTTTTCAAGAACCTTAATGTATGTGTTGACTGCCACACTGCACCAGGTTTTGTCCAAGATTGTTGCAAAGTAAATTGTTGTGAGAGATGCAAAGAGGTTCCATCACTTTAAAAAAAAAAGGAAAATGTTCTTATAGAGATTATTGGTAATGTCAGGTGAAGCAATCTATAGACATAGTCTGGCACTATAACAAGGCGCACTGTGCTAGGTCTGCAGTGATAAATAAGAGACAGATTTTAATTCCAGCTTCTTAAATGGGCTCCAAAAGTGGATTTTCCATTGTGCTGGATGGATGTCCATGTTCTGCTGTAACCTTCCCTTTTGAAATGCGTTGGGAGAATGTTGGCAAGTATTTTAGACCACCCACCCTGGCCGTGAACTCCTACCAGTGCCAATGTGAAGATGGTCAATGTTTGGGCGCCCAACAAGCTTGAAGAAAATGGAATTAGGCTTGGGTTGTTGCTGGTCCGGGCGGTGTCCATGAAACCTATTGAATCTGGAGAAAAAAGGAAACATATTTCTACACTTTTCTACTGTTATTTTATTTAAAATTATTGTGAAATCGAACCACTTTTCCTTGCATTGATTTGTCAGTTGGATGTCATGATGGGAGATTTCCCCTTTCTTCTTGTTTCTTCTTGTTTTAGCTTTTATCGTTATCAGTATGTTGGTCGAAAGGATGCATGTGCCCTCTCCTCTGGATGTTATGTTTCTCTTGCTCAAGTGATAGACCTTCGTCTGTTTGTTTATGTATTAATTCTTCTCTGTGATTGAGTTGCAAGTTATTATGTTGATCAAACTAGTATTTTCGATATCATGGAAGTAAGTTTACGATAATTATGAAGCTCCTCCCTAGCACCCAAGTTGTCTTTTGACGTTTTTTTTGTTAGCTCCTTCGCAAGTCCCTTTGATAACCTTTTGGCATCGAGAAAGGAAGGTTATAGGATTAGTGTGATCAATGCTTGGGCTAGCCAGCTTTGAGTTTTGGTATTAAAACTTTTAGAATGAAAAGGTTGTGTGCTATGTGTTTTCCATCTCGTGTGTTCAGACTCTTATATTATCTTTCATTTTGTTTCTAAGCTTTTAAGGCCATCCTCAAGAGGTACCTTGACCATCCCTATCAACTTGAACCATAACTTGCTTTTCGGATCAACTAAGCTCGAGGTTTCATTGTGTGAATCCAGTACCTCATTGACACTAGAATAGTTTTGGTCTAATTCCCCTCTCAGAATTGTTGTTGATGGCGCTCTTCTATTTTTCCTAACTTGCATTATTTCTCCTTTGTAGTGTTAACGCTATTAATTAATATTGGTCAGTTTTAATGCACGTAATTACCTTGATATTTTGTGAGGGAAATTTCCTTAAATGTGATTAATCTTCGGGAAAAAAAAATCATCTTTCATTTGATAGTCTTATGGATTCATAGCGGAAGGTTTTGTTTTGATAATGTCACTTAGAAATTATGTTTGTATCTATGTGTGATGGTTGACTGTGTCACCAAGGGTTGCCTTAAAATATTGTTGTTTTGGGAAATAGGTAATTTATTTTAAATTAACCAAACATTAGAATTGTTGTGGAGGTTTGAAAATCTTTAGTGTTATAAAATTTGTTGATGACATTATTGTATACTCTTGTGTGACGGAACTCCCTTCTTCTCTCGCGTGTTTGCTACTATCCTGTAAGACATTGGCCCTTCTTGAATGATTGGAAAATCTTTGTAGTTAATGGTCAAAACTAGTATACTTTTCCTTCGCTTCGAAACTTATGTTGTGTGTAAACTATATTTGATTTCCGGTTTGAAACTCAATTATACATGACTTTTTGTGTTAATTTTTGGAACCCGTGGTTCCCCTTTCTTGGGCCGATCAACTTTTGTTCTTTTAGAAATATATTATTTTAGCCTATGCGTTAGTACCTTTGATAAATTTCTAGATGGTTGGTCTATATATCAAATCTCAATCTTGTAATTATTGTTTAATTACTGACTTGATGGGAATTCTATTTTTTCCTAGATTGTTTATTTTCTCCTTATAGGGCCAAGGGCCATTCTCATACAATTGCTATACCTTCGTTGATTTTACTCCTAACTAAAGTACAAGGTCTTCTCCTTCTTGATTGGCATGATGGAGAATTTATTATAACTTGATGTTTTGATAGTGTTTAGAGGTTTGAACCAATTCCTGTAATAGAGTGCTTCCTTTTTGTGGTATTGTTAGATAATAGTTATGGTGGTTTTGTGTAGCCTTATCTTGCTCAGTTCTCGCGAACTGACTCTTGTGGAAAAATTTGTTCCAGATGGATTTTGCGAGTAGATGAGGAATAGACTTGTAGATTTTTACATCAACCTCAGTTGAGAAGTTCTTTTTCATGAATCCTTTTTATATTGTTCAACTATTAATAACATCTAGTGGAAATTTAGGAGAGGATCAATGTCTTAGTGTATTGTATCGTGGATTATGTCGTCTTAACTCTGGAACCTTGAATTGTTTGACTATCTTTGAAATTATAAGAAATTTGGTTTACCGCTTGTTGAGTGACCTTAATGGATTATCGGTATTCTAAGAGTTGATGTAACCTTGTTTCGTTTTCGTAAATGAATAATGCTAAACTTTATCCCTACGATTAAATGTTGAGTTAAATCTTTCTAAGACTTACTGATAGTGTGTTATAAGTAAAATAAAATGGGTTGTTTAATACTTATAGAAGTTAAACTAAAATTTATATTGCAAATAAATTAGTGTAGAAGTGACCAACTTGAGAGCAGGTAATTCCATAAATGATCAAAGATGAAACTATTCCTTGTTAAGTAACATCATATAACTTGATATCCCTAGCTACACTCATGAACACTATCCCTTTCATGGTGAAATTCTTAAACGAACTTAAAGGAAATCTTTGGTTAGTTCTGGAAGATAATAAGATTTAATAAGAAGGAGATAACACTTTAGAAACCACGCAATCTATCTCTTAGCCATTGGATGGTAAATTGTTTTATTTTTATAAAACTCATTTCGTAAAGCCCAAGTAAAATCTTTAATAATTCTGGTTAAGTTTTCAAGTTTCAATTATATCTTGGTAATAGCTAATGAGGTCTTGAAGATGATTCCAACTCAACCTTTTCCCTCTAACCTTTTTCCAAGGTGCTTTATCTTTCTTCTCTTAAGTGTGTTGAACGCAAACCCCTGTTGTCATATGGGCATGAACAAGTTCTAGTAGTGTAAGTGTAAATAGATGGCCTTGTGGGATTAAATTACCCCTTTCTCTAAATAAACGAATTAAACAAATAAATGTCATAATAGAGAAGTTTTAATGATGATTACTCAGTGTAAAAAGAATAAACTTAGCTTGGTAAGATGAATTGTATGAATCATATCTTGAGCCTCCTTGAAAAACGTAAGATAAGAATTACAAGATGTCGTTTTAAAAATAAATAACCCTCAAGAATATCTCATTGTGGTTGGCCCTATTTGTTGGTGTGTTCTGTCGTTGGACTTCTATGTTGTCTTGTAAAAAAAAAGAAAAGTGTATTATCCTTTTGGGTGTGAACGTTTTCGTGCTGACCTTGTTGTCATTCCTGTAACAAGTGGTTCCTAGAGTTGGTTGTAACTTTGTGACGACATGTTGTGTCGTGTTATGTGTCAAAGAAATTCAAAAAAAAAATTATCCTGTATTTTACTGTGTTGTTCGTGTGTGTGATTTTTGGGTGGTTACACTTGGTATGAAAGCGTAGGTTTCATGCTCTCGAACCTATGGGCCAGATTGGTGTTGTATGGTGATGTTACATGATGGTGATGGTGTTAGATGATGGTATTGTATGATGGTGGTAGATATTGGAAGAGTAATGTGCTTTAAGCGTGATGTAATTGATGTTGTAATTGTGATATTGTGAACGCACATGATGTGTATGTCACTTTGTGCATGTTTGTGATCATGTTGATATGTTGGGGATGGGAGCATTCTCTCTCCTTCTTGTGGATTCTATGAAGAGTTCACTTGTGAATTATTGTTTGTGATGTGTGAAAAGAATTCTAATGTTGATGACGGAATGTTGGAACATTGTGGCATATTGTGATATGTAGGTGTATCAATGTGTTGTATGACTAGATTGATGTTAAAAGAAATGAGTTGTATCATGATGTTTTATCATGTTTTGATGAAATGTGTGTATCACCTTGCTATGTATCAATGGATGTTATGTTCTGATATACTATGTTCATCGTATGTATGATTTGTGCAAATATGTAATGCTTCATATTGTGATTTGGGGTCATACGGTGAGTGTATGAACCCTATCGTATGGTGATTGCACTTTGGGTGTAGAATGTGGTAAAGTGGTGTGTTACACCCGGTGAATGTATGATTGTGATCTACCTTGTATATGTACCACCATTGTGTTAGTGATGTAGCTAGATGTTATGTTGTGAACCTTACGCTAACCGACCCTGAGGGTAATCGGTAGAAGTGTATGTTGAGAGTGAGGAATGGTGTACCATGGGTCAATAACTCAAGCCGAAATTCGGTTTAGTAGATAACAACCTGTGATTCTTTCCTCTCTCCCTATGTGGTTGTATGTATGCAACCTAAGTGCAACTATGACTATGTTTAGCCTTGTCAAAGTGGTGGCGGGATGATTCGGATAGAGGTGATGACAGTTGTATTATTGATATGTATTTTATGAGCTGAGGCTTGATGTTCCAAGTGCTAGCAACTCGTTGATTACCCCTTTGGTGGCTAGATAATGCCACATAGTTATCGTAATGTGACATTATTATAAGTTGATTTTATTCGTAAATTGATCTTTTTACTTTATTCTGTAAGGACCAGCAACTTTTCTTGATTTCCATGCTTTACAATTTTGGGCATTTCCTTGGTTTTGGCACTAACATGTGGATTTTGACACTAACTATGGCTATTTGGCCATTTATTTTGCTTGGTTTTGGATCTTCTTTTAAAATTTTAAGATTTTACCGCCTTGCCCAAGGCTTGTACTTTTCCACTTGGCACTTAGATTGGATTGTTATGTTGGTTCTATTATCATGATGTGTGGAATAGGGTCATGAGATGCACCATGAAATGGTTGGACCTATGGACCCACTTCATTGTATAGGGGTACGCCCCAAGGAGTTACAAATAACTAGTGGGTTGTTGAACCACGCGTTATTATGTCACTTGGGTTAGGAGTGTTCGAACTCTATGTGTCTTAGGCCATAGGGTCAACCAGCCTCCTTGAGGGAGGCATAAGAGTTTGAGGGAGGCATAAGAGACTTGAGGGAGGCATAAGAGTTTGAGGGAGGCTTATGATATTTGTCTGTATGGTTGATGTTTTAGGATATATGTTGAGTTATTGTGATGTTTTGGTAGTCTTACTTTGATGTATGTGTTACTCATGTCAGATGGATATGTGTTGTGATGTTGTGGTTATGTCATTGATGCCCTTGTGGGCCCTATGTACATGTAGTTTTTATGAGTCATGGAAAATCCTCATACGTGGAATTGAGGAAATGTCTGGTGGATTGTAGTAATCTTTTGTTCGAGTATTTAATATGTCAGTCATAGATGTGTGATGAGTACTATGTTATGTGGACTGTGCCTATTCCATTCCGTATTTGAGTAACCTTTTGTGGTGTAATACAATCATGAAGTATATACTTGTGTGCTTGTGAATCTGTAGTGTCTTGTGAACCTGATAGGGTGTTGTGTTAGCAGTTCATGTTGGGCACCCACAATAAGAAATAGACCAAAACTCTTCAATGATGAAATTTTAAAAGAGATTAAACTAAGAATAATGCTAATGGAAATGAACTAATGAAATAATAAATAAGAGGGAACTGCCAATCTTCACAGAACATTGAAAGTTAAAATTTCTACCAAATGTTCCTAAGGCTACCCTGTGGCCGTGCTTTAATCAACTAAAATTTTAAACCATAGGGTGTACTTTCTCCTTTACCTGTTCTTGTTTGCATACCATTTCTTTTCCGCTGTGTTATGTCACATCGAGGACGATGCTTTCTTAAGGGGAGGAGAATGTAATGCCCCGTTGGGCATCGACTTCCGTTTCTGCCACCTTGCCCCCATTGCTTTTCGTTGAATGTTTTTTTAAGCTCCCTTTTTATCATCGGGTGACTTTGACCTTATCGTGGAGTTATCTTGGTATAGTTTCTTCCCTTCTTTCACTTTGTCTCACCATCTTGTTCTGTCGTAAGTGCGCTTTTGTTTCCAAGGGTCATTTCTAACTGTCGTCTAGTGAGCTTATCATGCTTTTGATCGGTGTAATGCGTAATGAATTTTGTTGTTAAAAGTTCTAATAGTTATTAAAACCTTTTCAAGGCATTCAGGCACGTTTGTTGTCTTTTCCAGCCTTGGTTCGTGGAAGGGGAGAGAGGTTGGGTGGTGGCGCCTTTGAAGGTGAGGACTGCGCAGTTTTATATCTATTAATTTGCTTGCACCTACCCTCCACTACCACCCTGGCTGACCAGGTCCTTCACAGGTCTTGTTTGCACATGGATGACATTAGTCTCCTCCCAACTACCCAACCTACAGACTGTAATGACCATCACGTTTTTTCTACCTTGCGTGAGAGAGATGGAGTCGGTGGAGGCCTATTTTTCTTCACTTGGATCTCTTTTTGATCCTTTCATTCAATGCGTATGGGCGCAGTCTGGTTTGACGTGATAGCTAGTGATGTAGGCGTGTGAGGGGCATTTTTCTTCCTGGTTGCGTGGGCAGAGAGGCCAGCAAATCCTTCTGTCATGGCATTTTTCTTCCTGGCTCCTCCCTGCACGCGTGGTTTTAGTTGGAGCTTCAAGCTAGTGAAGCAGGCGTGCTGCCTCCACTTTCATTGAGTGTTGCATGGTGTTTTCTTGTCAGGTATCCACAACATTGATCCGCAATAACGTTTAGCTAGTAGTAGGATAGATAGCAGTCTGTTATGTTCTTCTTACAATCTATTCTTTTCTACGAGGGTCAGGTCATGTAGGGAAGAAATGCGGCGGCAGGCATGTTGCAGTGTAGTAGAAGCCTTTGTGAGTGCTTCCAACAAGCAGGTTGTCCAACTATGTTGTTATATGTGCAGTATCAATGCATCCTCAGATTTGGGTCTCTCCTTCAAGATATTTTTATCAAAATCGACTATGTGATAGTGAGAGTGTTACCAGGAGACCTGATGAAATTCATTTGCAAAGATTCTCTACTGAGACCTTACTTGTTTTACAATGTAACTCATGGAAGAGGATCTCATAGAGGTAGATTTGTTTCATATCAGAATATTCATGAAGCACAATTTGCTTTGCAATTATGAACTTATTAGGAGATCGATGAAGGATAGAGGAATTAAAAAGGAACTTGGATGTAGTTGGATTAAAGGCAATAAAATGGTGCATGCTTTTTGTGCAGGTGACAGATCACACCCACAGGCACAGGAGATCTATGCAATGTTGGAGAAAATGTCTTGGGAGATGAAGGTAGCAGGATATCTTTCAGATTCAGAACATGTACTGAGTGAACGGGAAAGTAAAATTATACCTCTGCCACCATAGTGAGAAGATGGCAATTTCTTTTGGATTGTTAAGCCTTCCCCGTGGGACAACTCTCAGAGTTTTCAAGAACCTTAATGTATGTGTTGACTGCCACACTGCACCAGGTTTTGTCCAAGATTGTTGCAAAGTAAATTGTTGTGAGAGATGCAAAGAGGTTCCATCACTTAAAAAAAAAAAGGAAAATGTTCTTATAGAGATTATTGGTAATGTCAGGTGAAGCAATCTATAGACATAGTCTGGCACTATAACAAGGCCCACTGTGCTAGGTCTGCAGTGATAAATAAGAGACAGATTTTATTTCCAGCTTCTTAAATGGGCTCCAAAAGTGGATTTTCCATTGTGCTGGATGGATGTCCATGTTCCGCTGTAACCTTCCCTTTTGACATGTGTTGGGAGGATGTTGGAAAGTATTTTAGACCACCCACCCTGGCCATGAACTCCTACGTGTGCCAACGTGAAGATGGTCGATGTTTAGGCGCCCAACGAGCTTGAAGAAAATGGAATTAGGCTTGGGTTGTTGTTGCTGGTCCGGGCGGTGTCCTTAAAACCTATTGAATCTGGAGAAAAAAGGCAAGATATTTCTACACTTTTCTACTGTTATTTTATTTAAAATTATTGTGAAATCGAACCACTTTTCCTTTCATTGATTTGTCAGTTGGATGTCATGATGGGAGATTTCCCCTTTCTTCTTGTTTCTTCTTGTTTTAGCTTTTATCGTTGTTAGTATGTTGGTCGAAAGAATGCATGTGCCCTCTCCTCTGGATATTATGTTTCTCTTGCTTGAGTGATAGACCTTCGTCTGTTTGTTTATGTATTAATTCTTCTCTGCGATTGACTTGCAAGTTATTATGTTGATCAAACTAGTATTTTCGATATCATGGAAGTAAGTTTACGATAATTATGAAGCTCCTCCCTAGCACCCAAGTTGTCTTTTGACGTTTTTTTTGTTAGCTCCTTCGCAAGTGCCTTTGATAACGTTTTGGCATCGAGAAAGGAAGGTTGTAGGATTAGTGTGATCAATGCTTGGGCTAGCCAGCTTTGAGTTTTGGTATTAAAACTTTTAGAATGAAAAGGTTGTGTACTATGTGTTTTCCGTCTCGCGTGTTCAGACTCTTATATTATCTTTCATCTTGTTTATAGGCTTTTAAGGCCATCCTCAAGAAGTAGCTTGACCATCCCTATCAACTTGAACCATAACTAGCTTTTCGGATCAACTAAGCTCGAGGTTTCATTTTGTGAATCCAGTACCTCGTTGACACTAGAATAGTTTTGGTCTAATCCCCCTCTCGGAATTGTTGTTGATGGTAGCTCTTCTATTTTTCCTAACTTGCATTATTTCTCCTTTATAGTGTTAACGCTATTAATTAATATTGGTCGGTTTTAATGCATGTAATTACCTTGATATTTTGTGAGGGAAATTTCCTTAAATGTGATTAATCTTCAGGAAAAAAAAACTCATCTTTCATTTGATAGTCTTATGGATTCATAGCAGAAGGTTTTGTTTTGATAATGTCACTTAGAAATTATGTTTGTATCTATGTGTGACGGTTGTCTGTGTTACCAAGGGTTGCCTTAAAATATTGTTGTTTGGGAAATAAGTAATTTATTTTAAATTAACCAAACATTAGAATTGTTGTGGAGGTTTGCAAATCTTTAGTGTTATAAAATTTGTTGATGACATTATTGTATACTCTTTTTTGACGAAACTCCCTTCTTCTCTCGCGTGTTTGCTACTAGCCTGTAAGACATTGGCCCTTCTTGAATGATTGGAAAATATTTGTAGTTAATGGTCAAAACTATTATACTTTGCCTTTGCTTCGAAACTTATGTTGTGTGTAAACTCTATTTGATTTCCGGTTTGAAACTCAATTATACATGACTTTTTGTGTTAATTTTTGGAACCCGTGGTTCCCCTTTCTTAGGCCGATCAACTTTTGTTCTTTTAGAAATATATTATTTTAGCCTATGCATTGGTACCTTTGATAAATTTCAAGATGGTTGGTCTATATATCAAATCTCAATCTTGTAATTATTGTTTGATTACTGACTTGATGGGAATTCTATTTTTGGCTAGATTGTTTATTTTGTCCTTATAGGGCCAAGGGCCATTCTCATACGATTGCTATACTTTCATTGCTTTTACTCCTAACTGAAGTATAAGGTCTTCTCCTTCTTGATTGGCATGATGGAGACTTTATTATAACTTGATGTGTTGATAGTGTTTAGAGGTTTGAACCAATTCTTGTAATAAAGTGCTTCCTTTTCGTGGTATTGTTAGATAATAGTTATGGTGGTTTTGTGTAGCCTTATCTTGCTCAGTTCTCGCAAACTGACTCTTGTGGAAAAAAATTTTGCAGATGGATTTTGTGATTAGATAAGGAATAGACTTTTTTATTTTTACATCAACCTCAGTTGAGAAGTTCTTTTGCATGAATCCTTTTTATATTGTTCAACTATTGATAACATCTAGTGGAAATTTAGGAGAGGATCAATGTCTTAGTGTATTGTATCGTGGATTATGTCGTCTTAACTCTGGAACCTTGAATTGTTTGACTATCTTTGAAATTATAAGAAAGTTGGTTTACCGCTTGTTGAGTGACCTTAATGGATTATCAGTATTCTAAGAGTTGATGTAACCTTGTTTCATTTTCGTAAATGAATAATGCTAAACTTTATCCCTACGATTAAATGTTGAGTTAAATCTTTCTAAGACTTACTGATAGTGTGTTATAAGTAAAATAAAATGGGTTGTTTAATACTTATAGAAGTTAAACTAAAATTTATATTGCAAATAAATTAGTGTAGAAGTGACCAACTTGAGAGCAGGTAATTCCATAAATGATCAAAGATGAAACTATTCCTTGTTAAGTAACATCATATAACTTGATATCCCTAGCTACACTCATGAACACTATCCCTTTCATGGTGAAATTCTTAAACGAACTTAAAGTAAATCTTTGGTTAGTTCTGGAAGATAATAAAATTTAATAAGTAGGAGATAACACTTTAGAAACCACGCAATCTATCTCTTAGCCATTGGATGGTAAATTGTTTTATTTTTATAAAACTCATTTAGTAAAGCCCAAGTAAAATCTTTAATAATTCTGGTTAAGTTTTCAAGTTTCAATTATATCTTGGTAATATCTAATGAGGTCTTGAAGATGATTCCAACTCAACCTTTTCCCTCTAACCTTTTTCCAAGGTGCTTTGTCTTTCTTCTCTTAAGTGTGTTGAACACAAACCCCTATTGTCATATGGGCATGAATAAGTTCTAGTAGCGTAAGTGTAAATAGATGGCCTTGTGGGATTAAATTACCCCTTTCTCTAAATAAACGAATGAAGGAAATAAACGTCATAATAGAGAAGTTTTAAAGATGATTACTTAGTGTAAAAAGAATAAACTTAGCTTAGTAAGATGAATTGTATGAATCGTATCTTGAGCCTCCTTGAAAAACGTAAGCTAAGAATTGCAAGATGTCTTTTTAAAAATAAATAACCCTCAAGAATATCTCATTGTGGTTGGCCCTATTTGTTAGAGTGTTCTATCGTTGGACTTCTATGTTGTCTTGTAAAAAAAAAGAAAAGTGTATTATCCTTTTGGGTGTGAACGTTTCCGTGCTGACCTTGTGGTCATCCCCATAACAAGTGGTTCCTAGAGTTGGTTGTAACTTTGTGACGACATGTTGTGTCGTGTTATGTGTCAAATAAAGTCAAAAAAAAATTATCCTGTCTTTTACTGTGTTGTTCATGTGTGTGATTTTTGGGTGGTTACACCTAGCATACTCATAATCCTTAAATTTTCTCAAAAATTTGAAAACTGGCATTTGTTCTGTAACTAGCTCACACCATTTAGACTCTTTTCCATCTTTCAACTGGTATGCAACTGATTTATATTTAACAAACTCAATTACATTATGTCATATTGTACCTTTAATTTTATCATGGATGCAACTTTCCAATTTAGGTAATCTGCCGCATGTATTACAACTTCCATCTAAACAATCCTGACTATAAAAAAATTATCCAACTTCTTTTTCACAAAATATAGTAGGAATGAAATCCCTGAAAGATATTGGTGTAACTTGAACACCACATTCCGATAACATAGTTTTAGAATGAAAAATAAAACGAATACATAAAAATTTAGTATAATTAATCACAAATCCAACATGTTGCCTACAAAAATAAGTGGTGTGAGCGTGGTTGATTTTCACATAGAATGGTTTCAAAATTTTACAAAAACGTTGACTAATTTTAATTTCCAGATTCTCTAATTCAAACTTACGAAAAAATTGAGTTTGAGTCATATCTAAGAAATACTTTGGATGTGGTTCACGATTAGTAGAACCAACTCTCTGTTTTATAACATCTCTTGTATTAGGTGAAACTCTAGTGTTATCATGCCAAAATTTAATGAAAACTTCTCTTATAGCATCAAAATTATTTTTGTCCTTATGTGGTGCTCTAGCAGAAAATGCCCAAAAATCGGCATTATTGAGTGATTGAAGGATATTATGTTTTTCAATTGCTTTCATTAGAGTTTTTTGATTAACTTGCAAAATTCGAATTGATTGCATAATCAAACATTATTTTTTATTGATTCACTTAAAACACTAGTAGCAAGTACATGACGCACAATATTACTATCCCTATTGCGTCTCTTGACACCAACAATGTGATATGCATCATGAAAGTTTTCAACAATTATAGAGGTTTGACCACGTATATTAGATGTTGTCAATCATAAGGTGTTTAATGTAGGTTTCATTTTAATCAATTTCATCAAACTAGCCAATAGCTGACATCTTTGGGAATCATTTAAAATTTCAAAATGATTATCCCAAATTTCAATGGATTTTCTTCTTATTTGTCGTTCAGAAAGTTTGTCAGACATTAGTTTCAAAATGTTTTCATCAATTTCAATAAAAAATTAAGTTTCTTATGTAAAATCCTATGAGGTGTTTTTGTCAAATTTTGCCTGTCTACAGTTTCAACATGAATTTCCTTTCACATTTTCATTGTCTCCTTCAATTTCAACATTTACTACATCATGAGTATTTAGTTCTTCTTCAACATTGACAGTTAAAACATCTTCATCACAAGTATTTAATTCAACTTCAACATTGACAGTAGAAACATTACCTGGTTCTTCATTGCTTACAATAGTTGGAGTTGAAGATGAACCTCTTCTTGATTCAAGAAGTTTCCACATTTGTTCAACATTTTGAATTTTGTTGACCTCTAATTCATTTGGTGTTTTTTTACTTAATGACTTGCTTTTTTGACTTTGTTTCTTGTCTCCCATGATGTTTTGCTTCCGATGATAAGAAAAACATGCAGAAAAAGATAGAATTTCATAGTAATTCAAATATTAAGGTCAGAGATTAAAAATCACATGGTAATTCAGACATTTGGATGTGTGTAAATATGATTTATGAACCACGAGCGCGCTTTATAAAGTGTGATCACAGTTTATAAGGCGCGCTCACAATTTGTGTTAAAAAACCTCTATCGCGCTTTATAAACCATGATCGTGGATCTATCTGTCGAACGTAAGCCTCGGGAAATCTTTGTTTTTTCCTAACCAAAGCTATGGAAGGTCATTATGAAGTGTAAAACGTCAAAAAACCTAAAATCTGCTCTTCCAAAGACTTGAACCATGCTAAAAAACTGAAAAAATTTCACAAAAATTGTACCATCATGTAGGGGAGACTGTTAGCTTCATATAAATATTGATTTTAAAGTGAATAGAATAAAATAATTATCATTTTATTATTTTTTACTAACAATAGGTCTTTAAGACATTTTTTCCCGTGAATGTTCATGTCTACATTTAAGACTGTAACTTTTGTTTCACTTGTAAAAATGTGATAAAACTTACACCATCCCAAGCATGGACAAATTTTGTACACGTTAGAAAAAAATAATAATTTGATTTCGATATTTTTTGATATAGTTATGGTGGGAAAACGGAAAGCGCTCCATTTTCTAAATATTTTCAAACCACTTTCACGGAAAAAATCATTAAAAAAAATATTGCTCAAAAAAATACAAAATAAAATACATCCCAAGATAGACAACTACATCTAACGTTTCACCAAAGGAAAAAAAATAAAATAACAAGATTTGGTCATCCAAAATGCGGGCAAACGGACTACAATCTTATAATTTTTTCCAAAAAGAAAAAACTAAGTCATATAATTTTAAGAGTTTTATATAGCTAAACTCGTCCATTTTAAAAAAAAAAATAGTATTTTAGAAACTAGATTCCGAATGCTATGATTCATAATTATATAATTTTTTCTAATTTTGAGTGCACATATTGCTAATAATCCCTACAAGTTGATATTTCACTATTTTTTGCAATATGACGTCCACGGATGACCCTATATTTGTCCATCAACTTCCAGCACTTACCCATATGTTGTGGTGATTCAGCTGGCTCTTTGTCACTCAGATGTTGGAGAAATGGATAGCAACATATAAAAGAATTTGATCTATCGTCACTACTTTAGGTCATTCCTTTCAACTAGGGTGAGAAGACCCGTTTTGTAACCTCTGTTGATGAAGGAGAATGAAGATATCCTTCTTTAAAAAAAATTGAAAGGAAACCTTGAGAAAATATGATCAATTCACCATAATTTAACTCTCACGAGTTGTCACTTCTAAAGAATGGTGATATTTTATAAACAGGGTTAAGTTTACTAAAGACATTATGGAATAGTGATTGCTTCTACATATTTTGGTAGTATAATTTATTCATTTGTGGACATACAAGGAAAACAGGGGTAGTTCAGGAAGGATTCATTGTTTTTGAATAATTTTGGTGGGAGATTAAGTAGGATAAACTTGATTTTGCAAGATCTTTGAGAACCTTAAAAAAAATTGGCAAACTAAATGATAGAATGCTTAAGAATAGCTAAAATATTCCTTCAACTAGAAGGTGTGCATCAATGGAGGCCCAGATTTGAATGGTTTCACACAATCTCCAAGAATTTAACACGAAGGCTTGAGCTAAAGACTCAATTAAACATTAAAAACCCTTGGTTCCTCACACCTAAGATACACTCAAAGGCTTATAGACGATCTTTATCAATAAAATGACAATAAAGTGATTTTAAATTGTTTATCTCATTACAAGATAAAGGATCTTCTCGTAATGACAAATGCCACTAAACTATCAAATGGATGAGATCCTGTGTGATTCGGAGTGATTTCAACACCTGATTGCAATAGGAACAAGAAATACTATTTGCAGAAATTTTGAAGATAAAGTAGACACCAATCTGCCTAAGATTAACACAAATTAATTCGAAGTTGATTTGATTCATTAGCAGGGGAAGGATTTTTGAACAATCTCAGAGCTTGTCAATTGTTGTACACTTGCAACCAACTTGACATGATAAAATCTAAACATGTTTCTTAGATGGTCTCTCAGGAAGATGTGTTTTCTAAAATTTTCTCGTAAGAATTCAATCCCTGACCATTTTCATGACTAAAGCATGCTTTTTATAACACTCAATTTACATCCAAGCTTTCCCCCAAAGAAAAGAATATTTGAGGAAGCTTTGTTTGTTAAATGTTTGATCATGATTTGAAGAAAATGACGTTTAATAGGTTTGCAACAAAAAGTTGCTAGTTGTTCAAAAAGGTGAATCATTTCAAATATCTTAATCATTGTTTTAAATGGGGCACCTAGTCATCTCCTATGGCAACACATTTTTTATCCTTTGCACCTATAACCTCCATCATTTCATCCTTTTCCCATTCTTTCCTCTGCAACTTTGTTTAGCATCTAGCTTCTCTAGTAATTCATGTTTTTGTAAGTGCCTGAGTAATTCCAACTTCAAAATATTAACCTTTGCATTCATTGGATTGATAATTTAAGCTCTAAATCCATTCAATTGCACTTTACAGACAAAAACGACAAGGAATTTCATCAAAAACGATGAAAAACAATGCGTATTCCCATCTCTAGGGCTCTTGGAGCAAAAAAGGCGGCAAAATTAGATGCAATGCACAACAACCATTGATTCTTCCCTTTCTCAACTTTAGATTAGATCCTTCCATGTGGAAAAATCTTATTCGAAGCGGGCCTGGTGTTGCCTTTTGTATTTTATGACTTTTGGATAAAATGTGCAATTTTTACATTTTGCCTCTCCCCTTCACCTTTGAAAATCGGGCTCTACACGTGGCTTAATCTGGGCCTTTGATGGAGTCGCGACTGATTTATGAAATTTTACCCTTTTTAACAAAAGGCAAAATTTAAAGTAGTACCTAAATGTATTCCCAACACTTGGAAACATGACGTGTGTTACAACTATAATGATATATATCTCATTCACACATAACTTGAACAACTTAAGGAAATGTCTCACTCTATATCCACTTCGCTTCTACTAGATAACAAGTATTCTCCATCCCAACCCCTCACAAATCACTGCACATGTTATTGAACATATGCATAATCCTCCATGTGTCTCAGACCTAATTTATTAGACATCATGGACATGTTTTGTAGGTTTAGGGATAAGTTAAACTCCAACCTATCCACCCCCCTATGAACCTATCCCATACACTTCTAATATTAACTTTTTCAAAAGGGTTACTTGGCTTAGTCAACCTAGGTAGTACTTTTTAGGTTTGTTGAGTAAGAAATCTAACGATTGTCATATATAAAATATTCATTCACTAAAAAACCTAGTAGGGTGACCTCATACCCATTTAAATTAGTTCTAAATATGTATGTTTGATTTAAAATTAAAAACCATGTCTCGGAGCACTATATCGGTACAATTGTTAAGCAAACCTATTCATTAAGGAAAAAAACCATGCTAGGTGAACTACAAAAGGGCCCCATATACTTACAATTACTTTTTAAATGCTAGTTCACTCAATCTATTGCAATAACTAATGTGAACATTGATAGAAATAAACGATTGTTAGAGTTCATCTTGAAACTATATAATATTAAATTACTTAAATGTGAAACATTGAAGATTTAAATTTTCACGATTTAAAGTTTTTACAAATGTCATGTTCTAGAATGAAGATACACAAAGGTTTCAAATTTTTTCTTTGTTATCAAAAATTATTATTTTTAGTAAGGCTCAATATGCCCAATTAATAATAAATATTTAATCTAAGTGTTCTTCTTGTATTGGAGTGAGATAAAAAATATTTCATTAGATTAGGTATTTTCATATGGTTTCTGTTTCAAATTTCAAAGTTGTTTTCGATCTAGAATTTGCAAGGGATCTAAAAGGAAAGTTTTTTCTCTAAAATTTAAAGGGATGATATTAAAAATTTGGGTACCATGAAAATATTTTAGATCATTTTCAAGGAGTTCATGAGTAGAAGTTACGGGAAAAATTACTGGGGAAATGGAGTAAAAATGAAGGAGATATGAGCAAAAATGTGATTTTTGCAATAGGGTTTCTTGTAATTTTAGTAGCATAACTAAATACTAGCAGCAATGAAGGAAAAGGAAATATTAAAAAAGTGATTAAAAATTGTCTAAGTGTATGTTTATACTCACCTCTTAACCTTAAACTAGCTAACTCACCTTCTAACTCATCCTTGACCATTCTGGATTAACCTGGGTTACATGGCATGATAGGGTAGGGTTAAAAGTTTCTAAATGGGTTTTGGTTTTCCCCATTTCCCTTACCACATTTATTAAGGGACAAAGGGACTTAAAGGGGTGATAATGTGTGAAGGGGTTAAGTATTCATGAGAGAGGGGAACATAATCAAGTTGGGATGTTAAGGAATCATACCTAGTGAGAATGTTACAAGCCTTAAGTGACGAAAGGGAGAGATTTCATGTGGTGGTGCATTCTGATGTCCCAAGTTGAAAAGGGTAAAAATTTGATAGTAAGCCCTTATTAGTATTCTTAGGTTCCACCCATCATGAAGAATCCTTCTCTAATGAAGAATCAATTCATGTCTTCCTCCGCGGAAGATCTTGAATGATGAGGCTTTTCCGTAGACCATCTTGATGAATCTGGAAACTACAAATAAAATTTTCTCATCTTCCAAGATGTTCACATGCTCCAATGTGTTGAGTAAATTCTCAGGAATGGCATTGATATTTCCACATCGACTAAAATATTTTTCATAACTCTTCATAGGATTCTAGAGATATAACCTATGATCGTTACAAGGGCTTCTAAAGTATCACTATTGAAGGAAAGGGTCACAAATATTTTCCTGAACCAATTCTTGAAATTTGAATTCTGAAGATTCTTCAAGGAATTATTCTCCCTGAGAGGAGTACCAAGCTCATGCATTCTTGTGCCAAGATCTTCCAAAAAATTTGATACATTCTCCTCATGGGATTCAAAATTGGAAATGGCTTCTTTTAGAGAATCAAACCTCTAGGTGATGGTATGGGAAAAAATGTCATACAAGTTATCTGAGTCAGACGAAAACAAACCTGAGCTCACCAAGGAATGAGAATCAAAATTATTCATCTCACTCACAAATGGGAGATTATTTTCCCAATGGAATTCTATTTATTGATCTCAACTCTATTCCTATTGATTTTTAAATATATGACCAAGAACAGTCTAAAAAAAGAGATAATATTAGGAAATAGATCATTCCCTTTGTCAAGGATCATGCTCACCCAATGGTCACATGTCCTTGTTTATAGTATGAATGCTTGATCTTGCTTGATGGACTGGGGGTTGAAGTTTTAGATGGGAGACATTGCTTCAATTTAAGGAAGAGATGATTAATCTCATGCAATAAATGATTTCACTTATGAATAAAAGGTCCTCACATGTGTTCCCTTAATTTTTTGATGATTTACTTATACTCCTAATTCTATGTAGTGATCTGTGATGAAGAATCCTATTACAATGCAAAAATAATGAGCATGTAAGCACATCTAGATGGGGCAGTAAAGGATGGAGAGATATCACCACAAAAACATAGCTCAAGAGAGAAAAGAAAGGACAGTGATGAAGCACCTGAGAGGATAGAGGATAGTCCAAAGAGAACAAGAGAGATGGAAGGTAAACAAGTGACATTGAATGTTTTGAGTCCTAGGAAATGGATGGAGGTGAGGAGTGAGAAGTCATGCCTTAGGACGTCACGGCACCGAACTGACTATGCCAACATGTCCGAGTGGCAAAGTGAATGCTAGAGGAGGTGGTGTTTCTATACACGACAAGGTTGTTGCTTCTGGGGTACTTCGTTTAGGCGTAGTCCCTTAAGAGCCAAGAGACCAAAATATCATTCAAATTTGACGGGTGATTACTTAGGCTTCGTGGCAACTAGAGACACCTCGTCTGATACAACACCTCAGTGTAGGGACCCTCTACAATATCCTATATCATTTTCTTTCTTTCTCATATCGGTGCTCTCGCTGCCCTATTGTTTGCAAATGCGTGAAATAATGCAATTGGAGCCAGTGTAAGGTTGTCAAACGCTATATTTTACAAACGACAGGTCATGGCACAAAACCAAATATGCCGACATATCTGGGTGGCCAGGTGAATGCTATAAGAGGTGGTGTTTTGGTGCACGACAAGGTCATTGCTTCCGAGCTAATTCGTTTGGGCATAGTCCCTTAAGATCTCTCAGACCAAAATATCATTCAACTTCGACGAGTGACTACAAAAATTCTGTGACACCTAGAGACACCTCGTTTGATCTAAAACCTCGACATATGGACCTTATACAATTGGATATCTTGGTTTTTTCCTTCTCATATCAGTGCTCTCGTTGTCATATTGTTTGCAAATGCGCGAAATAGTGCAGTTGGAGCTAGTGTAAGGTTGTCGAATGCTATATTTTACAAACGGTGGGTCGTGGCACCAAACCAAATATGCTGACACACCTAGGTAGCCATGTGAATGCTAGAAGACGTGGTGTTTCAGTGTGCGACAAGGTCATTGCTTCCGGGATACTTCATTCAGGTGTAGTCCCTTAAGAGCCCTGAGACCAAAATATCATTCAACGTCGACAGGTGACTAATAAGACTCTGTGGCACCTAGAGACACCTCGTCTGATCTGAAACCTTGGTGTAGGGACCCTGTACAATAAAATGTATCATTTTTTTCCTTCTTATATCAGTGCTCTTGCTGCCCTATTGTCTACAAATGTGTGAAATAGTGCAGTTAGAGCCAGTGTAAGGATGTCAAACGCTATATTTTACAAACGGTGGGTCGTGGCACCGAACCGACTAAGCCGAAACATCTAAGTGGAATGGTGAATCCTAGAGGAGGTGGTGTTTTAGTGTGCAACTAGATCATTACTTCCAGGCTACTTCATTCGGGCGTAGTCCTTTAAGAGCCCTAAGACCAAAATATCGTTCAACTACGACGGGTGACTACTCAGACTCCATGACACCTAGAGGCACCTCATCTGATCCAAAACTTTAGCGTAGGGACCCTCTACAATAGTCTATCTTGGTTATTTCCTTTTCATACCGGTGCTCTCACTTCCCTATTGCTTGCAAACACACGAAATAGTGCATTTAGAGCCAGTGTAAGGTTATCAAACACTATATTTTGCAAACGGTGGGTTATGGCACCAAACCGACTATGCCGACATGTCTAGGTGGCTAGGTGAATGCTAGAGGAGGTCGTGTTTGTGTGTGCGACAAGGTCGTTTCTTCCAGGCTACTTCGTTCAGGCGTAGTCCCTTAAGAGCTCTGAGAACAAAATATCGTTCAACTTCGACGGGTGACTACTTGGAGTCCATGGCATCCAGAGATGCCTTGTATAATCTAAGACCTTGGCATAGGGACCCTCTACAATAGGATGTATCACTTTTTTCCTTTTCATATCGGTGTTCTCGCTGCCCTATTGTTTGCAAACACGTGAAATAGTGCAATTGGAGCCAGTGTAAGGTTGTTAAATGCTATATTTTACAAAGGGTGGGTCATGGCACTGAACCAACTATGCTGACACATCTGGGTGGCTTGGTGAATGTTAGAGGAGGTGGTATTTTTGTGTGTGAGAAGGTAGTTACTTCTGTGATACTTCATTCAGGTGTAGTCCCTTAAGAGCCATGAGACCAAAATATCGTTCAACTTCAACGGGTGACTACTCAGACTCCGTGGCACCTAGAGATGCCTCTTCTGCTTTAAACCTTGGAATAGGGACCCTCTACAATATCCTCT
This sequence comes from Taxus chinensis, assembly GCA_019776745.2. Taxonomy (NCBI): domain Eukaryota; kingdom Viridiplantae; phylum Streptophyta; class Pinopsida; order Cupressales; family Taxaceae; genus Taxus; species Taxus chinensis. The sequence goes on along the minus strand of CM034151.1, from coordinate 144,004,881 downwards.
CTTGGTCTTATCCTTCTCATTTTGGTGCTCTTGTTGCCCTATTGTTTGCAAATGTGTGAATTAGTGCAATTAGAGCCAATGTAAGGTTGCCAAACACTATATTTTGCAAACGGTGGGTCGTGGCACCAAACCGACTACGCCGATATATCTAGGTGGCAGGGTGATAGCTAGAGGAGATGGTTTTTTGGTGCACAACAAGGTCGTTGATTCCAGGCTACTTCGTTCGGGTGTAGTCCCTTTAGAGCCCTGAGACTAAAATATCGTTCAACTTCGATGGGTGCATACTCAAACTCCATGAAACCTAAAGATGCCTCATTTGATCGAAAACCTAAGTGTAGGGAACCTCTACAATAGCTTGTCTTAGTTTTTTCTTTCTCATATCGGTGCTATCGCTGCCCTACTATTTACAAAAGCGTGAAATAGTGTAGTTGGAGCTAATGTAAGGTTATCAAACGCTATATTTTGCAAATAGTGGGTCGTGTCTCCAAACCAACTATGCTTACATGTCTAGGTATTAAGGTGAACACTAGAGGAGGTGGTGTTTTGGTGTGCGACAAGGTCGTTGCTTCCGGGTTACTTTGTTCGGGCGTAGTCCCTTAAGAGCCCTTAGACAAAAATATCGTTCAACTTTGACGGGTGACTACTCGGAATCCATGGCACCTAGAGATGCCTCGTTTGATCCAAAACCTCAGCGTAGGGACCCTCTACAATAGCCTCTCTTGGTTTTTTCCTTCTCATTTCGGTGCTCTCATTTTCCTATTGTTTGCAAATGCATGAAATAGTGCAGTTAGAGCCAGTGTAAGGTTTTCAAACGCTATATTTTGCAAACGGTGGGTCGTTGCACCAAACCAACTGCACCGAAACATCCAGGTGGCTAGGTGAACACTAGAGAAGGCATTTTTTCATTGCGTGACAAGGTTGTTGCTTCCAGGCTACTTCGGTCGAGCATAGTCTCTTAAGAGCCCTGAGACCAAAATATCGTTCAACTTCGACGGGTGACTACTTGGACTTCGTGGCACTTAGAGATTCCTCGTCTAATCCAGCACCTCAGTGTAGGGACCCTCGACAATAGCACCTCTCAATTTTTCCCTCTCATTTCAGTGCTCTCGTAGCCCTATTGTTTGCAAACGCGTGCAATAGTGTAGTTTGAGCCAGTGTAAGGTTGTCAAATGCTATATTTTACAAACGGTGGGTTGTGGCATCGAACTGAATGTGTCACCATGTACGGGTGGCTAGGTGAGTGTTATAGTAGGTGGTGTTTGGTGCGCCACAAGGTCATTGCTTCCAGGCTACTTCATTTGGGCGTAGTCCCTTAAGAGCCCTGAGACTAAAATATTGTTCAACTTCGACGGGTGACTACTCAAACTTTTAGGACCTAGAGATGTCTCATCTGATCCAACACCTTGGTGTAGGGACCCTCTACAATATTCTCTCTTGGTTTTTTCCTTCCCAGATCGGTGCACACACATATATATGGTCTTGTAAACACTTGGGGAGGATTCATTTTCAAAATTTACAACTTTTTCAAAATTTACAACTTTTTAATATTTACAACTTTGTCAAAATTTACAGCTTTGTCAAAATTTATAGCTTTGTCAAATTTTACAACTTTTTCAAAATTTACAGCTTTTTCAAACAATGAAAGCTTCTCTTAGCTTTAAGAATTTAAAATTCTCTACTAACAGTGCCAATGACATGAAGGTGGAAGCTTTTTTGGCACCGCTAACCTAAACATAAAAGTGTTAGTCAAAGAAACTTAAGTTTCAAATCAAAACCATATACTATCTATATATACAAAATACAAAAATTTAAAATAAAATATATTCAAACTTAAATCTAGATCTAACTAACAAATTTATATATATATATATATATATATAAAAGAAATTATATATACCAGACATTCAAGCATTGTAAATTCATTCCAATGAACCATCAGGATCGGATCTACTCTGAGTAGCAGACAATATTACTTCATGATCTGACTCTTGAATTTTCTAAAGAATCTTATTATTAGGCCTTCCTCTATATCTATACAGCTAAATATTTGTCACCAGAACTAGATGTGAATATAAGAGTATTTTTTTGTGTGTCTCAAAGTCTTCAAACACCCAAACAGAGGAGTTTTTTAATGGATACCATCAAAGCCAAGTTCCAGTAACTACCATTGACCCTGTAGGATACTCAATATCTTTGTCATCTATAATACGAGAAGTCAACTTCTTTCTTAACTCGATGCAACAACATAATAAATAGTCTGTTCCTTCTTCATTGTCTTCTATCGTAATTACCTCAAACACATGTCCTAAAAAAAAGGGTTGAACAACTCAAATTTAAATTACATATTAAAATTTCAATGGACATAACTCAATACAAAAATTAAATAAATAACCATAAATAGCTTGTCGCACCAAAATCAAAATTTCGTCAAAGTTCTTGGATGTTGCAACTTCATCTGCAGAAACAAGTCATAATGCTTGTGGAGGTTGATAACTAGGAAGTGAAGTTAGAGGCCTATAAATCCATCCATCCACCCATTCTTGTGAATCACACTCAATAGTGAAAAATTCGATACAAGATGCACAAAAACATGTCAACTTTCTTGTCCATACAGCCCACAAAGTAGCGGCTGAGCTACAAAATGAGTGCATATCATTGAACCCAGTGAGTGTCATACAATCCTCATAGTTAACAATTTGTTGTTCCTCTATCAACCAAAAATATCTGTGAATTGTAGAATTTTCTTGAGAACCTCGGGCCATGTTGTCAATACAACATTCCACTATGCTCTTTGCATCTTTTAATTTAGCACCATCTTTGTACTTCAACTCTTCTCTTGCAAGAGCTCTTTTCACACATGCCCCTGCACCGTCATGCTCTCCTTTTCCATGTCCAGCCTTAGTGATACTCAAAATATGTTACACACCCATCTTGACGTGCATTTTGCTCATCCAATAAAACATTTGTGCATTCTTAAACTAAGAAATGTAATTATCTGACCATACACAATGTTGTTTGAAGTGGATGTCCCTATCAGATAAGTTTCCATAAAATAACTAGAAACACCTTTGCAAAAATTCAATATAATGAGTACGATCATCGCTGATATAAAAGTGGTACTCTCTTAAAAAAAATTGATCATTCTCTGTACTATCAGGAGAATGTAGAAATGCTATATGCACAAAAATGACAACTTGTACTGAGTTGTAATATTGCGATTGAACCTCCATTTGTGGTTACAATGTGTAATTTTCTGTAAATTCAACCACTGAAAAAATAGTACCAATAGGAAATGTGTCCTTGCATAGCTTGAACTGCTCATCCAACCATTGAACTCTATGTGTATGCCTAACATACTCATAAACAATTTCATCCTTAAATTTTCTAAAAAATTGGAAAACAGGCATTTGTTCTGTAACTAGCTCACACCGCTTAGACTCTTTTCCATCTTTCAACTGGTATGTAACTAATTTATATTTATCAAACTCAACTAAATTATGTCATATTGTACGTTCAATTTTCTCATGAATGTAACTATCCAATTTAGGTAATCCACCACATGTACTACAACTTCCATCTAAATAATCCTGACTATAAAAAAATTGTCCAACTTGTTTTTCAAAAAATATAGTAGGAATGAAATCCCTAAAAGATATTGGTGTAACTTGAACACCACATTCTGATAACATAGTTTCAGAATGAAAAATAAAATGAATACGTAAAAATTTAGCATAATGCATTGCGAATTCAACATGTTGCCTACAACAAAAAGTGGTGTGAGCGTGGTTGATTTTCACATAGAATGGTTTCAACATTTCAAAAAACGTTGACTAATTTTAATTTCCAGATTCTCTAATTCAAACTTATGAAAAAATTGAGTTTGAGTCATATCTAAGAAATGCTTTGGATGTGGTTCACGATTAGTAGAACCAACTCTTTATTTTATAACATCTCTTGTATTAGGTGAAACTCTAGTGTTATCATGCCAAAATGTAATAACTTCTCTTATAGCATCAGAATTATTTTTGTCCTTACGTGGTGCTCTAGCAGAAAATGCTCAAAAATCGGCGTTATTAGTGATTGAAGGATATTACGTCTTTCAATTGCTTTCATTAGAGTATTTTGATTAACTTGCAACATTTGAATTGTTTGCATAATCAAACGTTCTTTTTTTATTAATTCACTTACAACACTAGTAGTAAGTGCACGACGCACAATATTACTATCCCTAGTGCGTCTCTTGACACCACCAGTGTGATATGCATCATGAAGGTTTTCAACAATCGTAGAGGTTTGACCACGTATATTAGATGTTGTCAATCCTAAGGTGTTTAACATAGGTCTCATTATAATCACTTTCATCAAAATAACCAACAACTGACATCTTTGGGCATCATTTAAAATTTAAAAATGATTATCTCAAATTTCAGTGGCTTTTCTTCTTATTTTTCGTTCACAAAGTTTGTCAGACATTGGTTTCAAAATGTTTTCATCAATTTCAATAAAAAATTAGGTTTCTTACGTAAAATCCTAGGAGGTATTTTTGTCGAATTTTGCCTGTCTATAGTTTCAACATGAATTTCCTTATTCACATTTTCATTGTCTCCTTCAATTTCAACATTTGCTACATCATGAGTATTTAATTCTTCTTCAACATTGATAGTAAAAATATCTTCATCACGAGTATTTAATTTAACTTCAACATTGACAGTAGAAACATTACATGGTTCTTCATTGCTTACAATAGTTGGAGTTGAAAATGAACATCTTCTTGATTCATGAAGTTTCCGCATTCGCTCAGCATTTTGAATTTTGTTGACCTCTAGTTCGTTTGGTGTTTTTTTACTTAATGACTTCCTTTTTTTACTTCGTTTCTTGTCTCCCGTGATGTTTTGCTTCTGGTCATAAGAAAAACATGCAGAAAAAGATAGAATTTTGCAGTAATTCAAACAGTAAGGTCAGAGAAAAAAAATCACATGGTAATTCAGACATTGGGATGTGTGTAAATATGATTTATGAATTGCGAGTGCGCTTTATAAAGCGTGATGTTAAGAAAAACGTGATCACACTGTATAAACCGCAATTGTGGATCTATCTACCAAACCTAAGCCTCGGGAAATCTTTGTTTTTCCCCAACCAAAGATATGGAAGGTCATTATGAAGTGTAAAAGGTCAAAAAACCTCAAATCTTCTCTTCCAAAGATTTGAACCATGCTAAAAAATGAAAACATTTCAAAAAAATGGGGCCATCACGTAGGGGAGAATGTTAGCTTCGTAGAAATATTGACTTTAAAGTGAATAGAATAAAATAAATATCATTTTATAATTTTTTACTAACAATAGGTCTTTAAGACATTTTTTCCCGTGAATGTTCATGTCTACGTTTAAGACTGTAACTCTTTTTTTGCTTATCAAAATGTGATAAAACTAATACCATCCCAAGCATGGAAAAATTCTATACACGTTAAAAAATATATATTAATTTCGATATTTTTTGATATAGTCATGGCAGGCAAACGGAAAGCGCTCCATTTTCTAAATATTTTCAGACCATTTTCACGGAAAAAATCATTACAAAAAAAATATTGATAAAAAAAATACAAAATAAAATACATCCCAAGATAGACAACTATATCTAACATTTCACCAAAGGAAAAAAAAAAATAACAAGATTTGGTTATCCAAAATGCGGGAAAACGAACTACAATCTTGTAAGTTTAAAAAAAAAAAAAACTAAGTCATATAATTTTAAGAGTTTCATATAGCTAAACTTTTCCGTTTTAAAAAAAAAAATAGTATTTTAGAAACTAGATTCCGAATGCTACGATTCATATTTCTATAAATTTTTCTAATTTTGAGAGCGCGTATTGATAATAATCCCTACAAGTTGAGATTTCACTATTTTTTGCAATGTGACGTCCATGGATGACCCTATATTTGTCCATCAACTTCCTGCACTTACCCATATGTCGTTTTGTAGTCAGGTAGATGATTCAGCTGGCTCTTTGTCGCTTAGATGTTGGAGAAATGGATAGCACCATATAAAAGGATTTGATCTATCCTCACTATTTTAGGTCATTCCTTTCAACCAGGGTGAGAGGACCCGTTTTGTAACCTCTATTGGTGAAGGAGAATGAAGATATCCTTCTTTACAAAAATTTGAAAGGAAACCTTGAGAAAATATGATCAGTGCACCACAATTTCACTCTCATGAGTTGTCACTTCTAAAGAATGGTGATATTTTCTAAACATGGTTAAGTTTACTAAAGACATTATGGAATCGTGATTACTTCTACATATTTTGGCAGTATAATTTATTCATTTGTGGACATACAAGGAAAAAAGGGGTAGTTCAGGAAGGATTCATTGTTTTTGAATAATTCTAGTGGGAGATTAAGCAGGATAAACTTGATTTTGCAAGATCTTTGAGAACCTTCACAAAAATTGGGAAACTAAATGACAGAATGCTTAAGAATAGCTAAAATGTTCCTTCAACCAGAAGGTGTGCATCAATGGAGGCCTAGATTTGCATGGTTTCACACAATCTCCAAGAATTTAACATGAAGGCTCGAGCTAAAGACTCAATTAAACATTAAAGACCCTTAGTTCCTCACGCCTAAGATACACTCAAAGGCTTATAGACAATCTTTATCAATAAAATGACAGTAAAGTGATTTTAAATTGTTTATCTCATTACAGGATAAAGGATCTTCTCGTAATGAAATTGCAAATGCCACTAAAATATCACATGGATGAGATCTTGTGTGATTCGAAGGGGTTTTAACACCTGATTACAATAGGAACAAGAAATACTACTTGCAGACATTTCGAAAATAAAGTAGACAAGAATTTGCCCAAGATAAACACAAATTATTTTGAAGTTCATTCGATTCATTAGCAGGGGAAGGATTCTTGAACAATCTCAGAGCTTGTCAATGGTTGTACACTTGCAGCCAACTTGACATGATAAAATCTAAAACATAAGAGATTAACATGTTTCTCAGATGGTCTCTCAGGAAGATGGGATTTCTCAATTTTTCTCGTAAGAATTCAATCCCCAATCATTTTCATGACTAAAGCATGCTTTTTATAACACTCAATTTACATCCAAGCTTTGCCCCCAAGAAAAGAATATTTGAGGAACCTTTGTTTGTTACATGTTTGATCAGGATTTGAAGAAAATGACATTTAACAAGTTTGCAACAAAAAGTTGTCAGTTGTTCACAAAGGTGAATCATTTCAAATATCGTCATCATTGTTTTAAATGGGGCACCCAGTCATCTCTTATGGCAACACGTTTTTTATCCTTTGCGCCTGTAACCTCCATCATTTCATCCTTTTCCCATTCTTTCCTCTGCAACTTTGTTTAGCATCCAGCTTCTCTAGTAATTTGTGTTTTCGCAAGTGCCCGAGCAATTCCAAATTCAAAATATCAACCTTTGCATTCATTGGACTCACAAATTAAGCTCTAAATCAATTCAATTACACTTTACAGACAAAACGACAAGGAATTTCATCAAAGAACGATGAAAAACAATGTGTATTCCCATCTCCGGGACTCTTGGAGCAAAAAAGGTGGCAAAATCAAATGCAATGCATAACAACCATTGATTCTTCCCTTTCTCAACTTTAAATTAGATTCTTCCATGTGGAAAAATCTTATTCGAAGCAGGCTTGGGGTTGCCTTTTGTATTTTATGACTTTTGGAGAAAATATGCAATTTTTACATTTTGCCCCGCCCCTTCGCCTTTGAAAATCTGGCTCTACACATGGCTTAATCTGGGCCTTTGATGGAGTCGCAATTGATTTATGAAATTTTAGGCTTTTTAACAAAAGGCAAAATTTTCAATTTTCCTTTGCTGAGCCACCTTTGTGATTTAATCTTTTGATGTGGGCCCCAACGGAGTTGTTCGTCAATTTATAACTTTGCTTCTTTTTACAAAAGTGCCAAAAACTTCAAAACTCCCCGTTGACCCACCTCTCGCTTCTAACTTTTGAAATATTCCATGTCTCCTTCTTCGGGGTCAAAGTAAGACTTTTTCCCTACCTCTTCATATTTGCTGGATAGCCAATCATAGACTATCGGGGCCACGGGACCAATTTGATATTTTTTACAAATGTGACCAAAGTGACAAATTTCACCAAAAAGACCAGCCGGGCCACATCTAATCAAGAATGAACATGTATATAAAGATGCCCAGATATAATTTGACGAATTCTCACACTGCTTCAAGACACGCGGATGGCTAATTGCCATCGTCCATTGACATGTTGCATGTCAAATGTGGGAGGCCTGATTCTCATTTGAGAAGCCGTTCGACATAAAAATAAAAGAGAAAGTCCATTCTGACCAGTATATTATTGACATTTGCAACAATATTGATGGGTAGAAGAAAATACTTTAATTTCTGACCAGTATATCGTTGACATTTCCAATAATATTGATCGATAGACGAAAAGATTTGATTTATTCTAGATATGATTTGGAACGATCTTTTCGAATAAACAAGTAAACGAAAAGACAACTCGAGACGGCACTGGTTGACATCATTTCTTTTATGTACACTTGATTATTTCATTTGGCTGGCTTATATATATCTTACAATTCCATGCTTCATATACACTCGAATCCTCGCTGTTGAGAGAGCTTTTTCTACGCGCCTTTGATCATGGGATTTCCCGCTGGTCCCGTCGTCCCGCGATTCCTCACCTTTAGATTTACATTACATTATATTGGCAATGCAATTTGTTGCCTTGCTTCTTTGCTTGGCTTGCATCGGCAAAATCATGTGGCTCACACATATACCTCTATATCGCAAATATTTTATCCCGTTTACTCAATGTTTGGTGCAATCATCAGAGAGAGCCTGCCTGTGATCATTACATTTAAAGATTTCGCAAAAAGGCGTAGTGAGATCGAGGAGGATGTTTTGTGCGCAATTTGCTTGAACTCGTTTCTCCAAGACGACGAAATTCGAGAGATCTCTGATTGCTGTCACATATTTCACAGAGATTGTTCGGACAAATGGATTGATCAACAACAGACCACGTGCCCTCTGTGCAGATGTTCATTGCTTCCACAAAGCACACAATGATTTCTCAAAGTATTGTGTCTGGGTAATAATTGTGGAAAGCATAATAACCCAGGCCAGAATAGTAAGTATATTGTGTAGTGTATCTCACATGCTGCAATGGAGATTTCAAAATAGAAATTAAGATACCTGTCAATGTGATATGGTGTTGCCAGAGTGTTACAATGTTTTTACTCGAAGTAATTAAATAGACCTTTTCAAATTATGATAATCCGAAAAAATGAATACAAAATTGCAGTCTCTCAAAAAGTCTGTTTAATAATGCTGTATTAACTGTAAATATATTAAATCTTTGACTTTGCAAACTTATTCGCTTATTTTTAATTATCTTGTGTTACAATTTGTTTCTTGTAAATATCATTTCGTGCAATCCGCCTGCATTGTTGAATCTGGAATTGTTTCATTATTGTCTGCATTTTTATTGCGTACGAGGGAGATCCGATTCCTTCTTTTCAAATTCACATGTCGCATTTTTATTATGTTTCACTTGTACGAGGGAGATTCGATTCCTTCGGTCACAACATCAAATATATTAATAAACTTAAATGTTGATTAAACAAACTAAAAAATGATCAAATACTCCATTGTTTATAATGTTTATGATCACGGAACAATATGTTTCTTAATTTGTAAGTATGAGTACTTGGTGCTATGTTTATTATGTATTTATTTATTTGTATAAATAGAAGTAGCGATGGAAATGTCGATGCCAATCTGTTGAAGAATATAAACTTGAAGAAAAGAAACATTGCATAAGGAAGAGGGGAGGTAAAGAAGGGGATTGACGGAGGAGAAGAAGAGGTATATAGAAAATAATGCATGGAACGTATACAAATTACTTCTTCCAAGAAGACACATATGACCCATGTGCAATATTTTGGTACTGTTTAAAGGAGAAATGAGGCGAGCTGCAATTTTTTTTGACATAATGTACTTTCGATATATCAATAAGAAAAAACCTATTTATCAATTCTCCTTATTTAAATAGTTACTATTTGCAATTAAAGCCATTGTGTTTTGTGGATAGACATTCAATAAAATGGCAACTTTAAGGGAATTCTCTTGTGTTTATTGGGTGACGCTTTAGAGTTAGAGACATGTTGCCGGAATGTGCATCTCATGTCCATACAATATAGTAATAGATTTTGATAACCATAAAGCATGGTAAGTCAGGTTGTTTTGCGTCATCTTTACAAACCATTATTATAGGTTACTATCCTTGATTTTCTAAGCAACAACAAATACCAAACCTAAGAGTTTTCTCTATGGATTTTCTAAGCAACAAAAAATAACAAATACGAGGGAGATTCGATTCCTTCTGTCCAAACTTCAAAAATATTAATGAACTTTAATGTTGATTAAACAAAACTAATAAATGTTATAATACTCCATTACTAATAGTGTTTATGACAGGTGTGTCGCGTATAATATGTATGTGGACCGCTGTGTGATATAAGTTGCAAAGTTGATCTATCAAACAATTCTTAATTCACATCATAGAACAATATGTTTCTTAAATTTGTAAGTATTAGTGTAATCCCGACATTTTACACAGAATTACAACAATAAAAATAAATACGAGAATAATTTTTTTTAACTTATATTGCAATAGAGATGACACTACAGGAGATCACTTAGGACTACGCACAACCCATGTTATGTTTGCACAACATTAACCCACATAGATAACATGAAAACACCTAACGCAAATTTAAGAGCACATTTTTTTTGACGAGGCACACATAACAATTCATCTTCAGTATATAGTTACAGATAAGGTCTTTCCACGACATGATATCTCAGGATTACACATTTATTAAAATCATGTTTCCCTCTTTAAATTAAGTTCTAGGAAGGCTCATAATGTGAGAATCATAGTCCTTTTTCCTTTTGCTAGATTTCCTTTATATTGCTTGACATTTATATTAAGGTGTATCTCGTTGAATAAGGGTAATCTACATTATATCAATTACTTGTTTAATTTACTCGTTTGTTAATAGGGTAATTAGTTGCACATAACACTATTTACATACAGACATGACAACTAGGTATTATACGTAGGATTCGTTGCTAAGGGCATGCATCTTGATCTTATACCATACCTCCGTTACACAACAACACAAGTGTAAATCTAACAGATGTGAATTTCACTTTTTCTTTGTTTAACAATTTAGGGTCAAGTTTATTTCATTCATTTATATAAATAATTGATTTTATACACAATAAGTATTATAAGAAATTAGGTTCTTTATCCATAGCAAGAGTGTTTATTCACATTAGAATGAAGATCATGTTTCCCTTAACCCGTGGAATAAATTCTCATGATCATAGTTCCCAAGAATAAGTATCAAAATTTATAGTTATGTTCTGATAGTTAGTTAAGGATTCGAAGGAACTTATCATGGAAACATACTTATTTTGTTTCTAGATTAGGTTTCCTAAGTATTGTTTTCTTCCATCTCAAGAGATTTTTCCCTAACTAAGTTCATATGCCTTTTGAACGAATTGTGTAACCTATTTTCTAATAGGACATTTGTCACCTCATGAGACTACTACTCCCTATCTTAGGGGATATATCTCGAAGAAAAAGGCCACATAATTTCACCTCTTACATCTATTGCATAGTAGGACAAGCAGGAAATAAAGATGAAGTGGTACATTGTTAAAAGGTTTAATGTTCGCATTAGAGTTTACACAACGTATGTCTCATTTCTCACCACAAGATGGTTTAAAAGCGATACGAGAATGACCTAAATTCCACCTTTCTCCAAGCACACCCTCTTATGGTTACGTTTTCACAATTTAGTGATACACTAAAATGTTGTTAAGTTTTGTAATTAATTCTAAACATTGCACAATAAAACCGAAATGACAATATAAATTGGGTATCAAGTTCATTTATGATCTCAAATCTTAAAGGTGACTTCTAAATTTAGTTGGCGGTCTTCACCACCCAGCATGTGAGTTGGTCCAAGAGGATTTTATAGTATGTTTAATGTTGGCTCCCTAGATTACTTCCTTAAGAGAACACATTCTCCTTACTCCACACACAATTACTTATCTTATAAGGGAATGACATACTCTAGATCATGTTTGACCACATCATTCTTAACTGACGGGTTAACGATGATGTCGCTAAACATAAAGGAAATGGTGATAAACTTACTTACATCCTGGAAAACCATATGAGCATGAAATAAACAATAAATCGATGGCATGACATCCACCTAGATCTAGCATGATTAACTATTTTGTGTGTTTCCCATTTACATAATAATAATAATTTGTATTCGAAACAAGAGGGTTAGAGAAACATATTCATTCCATTTCATTTCACTTCATTGCTTAACCAAGGAGAGAGAAAGAGATAGGGAAGAGTGAGAAACACTATTTTACCAAAATTCCAATTTCACACAAGGCACAAGATACAATTCCAAATAGTTATTTACAAGTGTTAGTAAGTTTCCACGATGGTTTTCTAACTTCATTGGGTTCTTACAAATTTTCGTTTTGTTTACAATTTTCCAGCTAGTTGCAAAAACACCAAATTTATGCTAGGAGGCTAGGAAACCCCGTTCAAAAGCTACCTTCTATTAGGCGATGCACAACGGGTAACTTCTTACATGTCCGCCTATGTACCAGGAATTCACAATGGGTAACTGGTGAATGGTTTCCAATCAATGAATAGATTTCTGGGGCCAACGGTCATAATCGGTCTAATTTATCTTAGTCAAATGGTTTCTCCTGATAATGAACCTCTTTCTAAGAACGAAATGAGGCCAATGCACCAAAGCATGCACCACTGCCAAAATCTCAAGGTCATGAGTTGGATAATTGAGCTGATAATCCTTGAGTTTGTGAGACTCAAAGGCTACTACATGACCCTCATACATCAAAACACCTTCTAATCCTACCAAAGAATCATCCATACACATAAAGAAATCCCGCTGAGGATCTAGCACTATAAGAATCGGTGTTTTCGTAAGGCATTCCTTCAGTGTTATAAAAGGCCTACTCACATCCATCAGACCAAACAAACTTCTTCCCTTTGCGTTGAAGGGAAGTGATGGGGTGCACAATCTGAGAGAATTCTTGAATAAATCTCCTATAGTAACCTTCCAACCCTAAGAAATAGTGTACCTCAGTCACATTGGTTAGTGCGGAAAAATCCATAATAGCTCTAATGTTTGAAGGAATGAATGCGATACATTGCCTAGAAATAATTTTACCTAAGTACAGAACCTCTAACTAGAAAAAGGAAAAATTCTCTAGGTTCCTATATAGTTACTGCTCACAAAGGCACTGCAGAACATGGTGAAGGTGCTCCTCGTTCTCCTCATGCTTACATGAGTATATAATAATTTAGATAAACGAGCACGAAGTGATTCAAAAACATCTTGAACACCCCATTCATCAAACTCATGAATACTGCAGGGGCATTCCTTAGACCAAATTGTACCATTGTGAACTCATAGTGTTCTTATCTCATGGAAAAAGTTATCTTTTGGATATTTTCCTCCAAAATCCAAAAGTATCTTGACTTCAAGTATATCTTAGGAAATACAGTGCCCCCTTCATTTGATCCAATAAATCATCTATATGTGGAAGGGGGTAACGATTCTTCATCGTTACTTTGTCTAACTTCCTGTAGTCCACACAAAAATGCAGAGATATGTAATTTTTGTTTACAAAGATCACTAGTGCACCCCAAGAAGATACACCAGGATGGATTAGGCCTTTCTCAAAAATCCCTCTAACTGCAACTTGAGATCATGTAGCTCAGGTGTGGTCATCATGTATTGTGCGCATGAGATAGGCTATGCTCATGGAACCAAATCAATAGGAAAGTATATCTCACATTGGGAAGGTAACCCTGGAAACTAACTAGGAAAAACATCAGAAAACTCTTGAAAAATGGGATGGTCATCAAGTGATGGTCCATGAACCTCATCCTCTGATAAGTCACTAATAGTGATGGAAAATACCTGATAACCCTGTCGTGCACACCGCGTCAGCTGCATAGTGGATATGGTGTGAATAGAGATGGTTCTCATAAATAAAAGAATAACTGACTCCACTCCCAAATCATCTGCACAAGATATAACCTTGTTATAACAATCAAATCTAGCTTTATGAGTAGACAACCAATCCATGCCCAAGATAACTCCATATGAACCTAAGGGAAGGATACGAAGATCCAACGTCATGGTGAAGGGTCCTAGGTCCACTTCGCACTCTGTAACTAATTAATCCACTGAGATTTTGGCTCTAGAAGACATCTCAACATCTCAATTAAGGGTCTTCCTAACTGCCACCATCCTGCATTGCTCTACTAAAGATGGAGAAATGAAAGAATCTAATGATCCTGAATCAAATAGGAGAGGGGTTGAAATACCACCAATGTTACCTGTGGTCTCAATCACCGTGCCCTGGTGCTTTGCATGGTGGTTCTTGACTACAATATAAATACTTTTGGCTCCTTTCCATGTCACCAATTATAGGCTCAGAATCAAGTGCCTTACAGTGATTAGAAGGGTTATGAGGGAACTCTCTCCAATGACGACCATGTACTCTGCACCCATATGAACTATTTGGTCCTCTCCACTGACCAGATACTCCTCTAGGTGGCCTGGTCGTCTGTACTGTAGTACTTGATGATCTCGCCATATATCTTTGTGGGTGCTACTATGGACGTACTCCCACTGATTGAGTACGAGATGGAGAGTGAGTCATATTAGGCCCCTTAGCTGGAGGTCCCATACTATGCCATCTTTGAGCATCATGACACTGTGGAGGTAGAAAATTTGCTCAAGTCTGCTCCTATTGCTGAGGAGGAGAGCTAATGGAATCCTATTGAAGTGTGTTATCCACAAGGAGGAGGAGCTGATCCTCTTGACCTAGTCTCATGTAACTATTATATGTGGCACCTCACTCATTCTCGAGCATGCTAAGTCTTCCCCAAGGTTTCCTCTATAATATAGGCCTTCTCCACGACCTATAATAGAGTTTGTGGGAAATGAATGCGCACTACCCCACCCAAGTCTAAGTTCAGGCCCCTAATAATTTTGTGAACCCTAACCTACTCATCCTACATGTAGTCCACATACTGAAGAAGATCCAAAAATTAACCCTCATACTCTATTACCCTCATGCAGGTCTATTACAGATCATGAAACTCATCAATCCGTTATTGAATGAATGTCTTGGATATGTATCTACTCCTAAAATTCTCCTCGAAGATCTCACAAGTAACTGTATTAGAGTTTACATGGAGTTTATTTTCCTCAATCCTCCTCCAAACTCTGGCTCTGTCTCTCAAAAGCTAAATAGCAACACAAGCTTTCATGTTGCTTATATAAGGACATAGCATGAACCATCCACTCAAGCTAACCAACCATGCCTCATCTTGAAATTCCCCATGTGTCTATAGAAAAATATGGCGGGTATAAATTCAATATCTCTTTGATGTGATCTGTCACTATCGATTGTCTTCCCCTAGGTCTCTCTGCATGAACATCCTATCGTCTAAAATAAGCTCACTCTTTTTTTTAGTCAACTAACCCCCTTTTCCCCCCTTTGTGCTTCAATCTGATTTTTATATACATTTTAAGCACTTATGGTTTCCTGGAAATAGCTTCATCAGATAGGAAATTTCTTCCCCTTTCTGCAAATTTAAAGAATTCCTTCTAACTCTTCATAGTTTGCAAGTTACGGGGCAGTGGGCCTTGGAAGGATTTTTTGCCAAAAGTGGGCCAATGGGCTTGGGGAAGAATTTTTGCTAAAGGGGAAAATTGCGGTTGCAAGTCAGTGGGAGATATGTTGGTATTTTTTCACTTTTCATAAAATTCATAAGTTAAAATTTAAGGTTCGCAAGACTGGGGAAGATTTCTTTTTCTAAGTGAAATTTTTCCCAAGCGTAAATTCGGGATAGCGGGTTTGCGGGGCATTTTGGAACTTTTGTAACTTTTCACAAAATGGCACAATTTTCAAGTGTGGGTCCATGAGCCCAGGAAGGATTTTTCCAAATGCAAATTTGCAAAGTGGGAAGTGGGTCGTCGGAGGAACTTTTGGTTTTTTGGATTTTGTTTTGAAACGGTATAAAATTGTAATGTAGCTTGCACCTCCATCAACACTTAGAAAAGCCACGTGTCAGGCCATTATTAGAAGCGGATGGATGGACCAAAATGTTAAAAAAGTGCACAATCCTTAAGTGGCATAAAATGTAGAAAGCATCCCCAAACCCACTTTTGGGTTTTCGGACCTTTGGAGCTCTCAGACTCTCGGGCCATTTTTCATAGAATTGCAGTTAAATATTCAGACAACCATATATTTTGAATGGAATCTTGGATTTGAGCAAGAGAAGACTTTTTGGAAAGGAATCGACATCCTCTATGCCATGGAAGCCTAAAATTTTAATTTTGGCAAGGTTAATTAGGCTAAAAATAGGAAAACGTATTTCATGCCATTAATACGTGATATGATCATTTCAACCAGATTAGATCTGATTTGATCCACCATTCTTGCTTCTTCAACATGACAAATAGACATGGAGAGCCAGAATTGACATATTTAGAGTGGATTTGTAGGCATTGACGCCTGGTGGTTGAGATTCCAAATCAATTTTCCCACGTCCTTTTATTCTCCTCTCTTCACTTCATCTATAAAGGTAAGAGATTAGCTCATTCTAAAGGGTTGGACATTTTCTATTTTATACCCTCCATTCTTCTCTTTGGTAGGTGAATTCATGGAGTTTCACACCTCCCATATAGACTATAATGAAATTTTTTACCTCTTAGCCATTGTAATGCATTGTATCAATATTTGGAACAATAAGATAAGGTTTGTGGATGATTTCAACTCTTTCTTGTGTTCATTACATCCTCCTGATCTCTCATTACAGTTTGGTTAACTATGTATGGTGATTGTTTGCATTTTTATGGTTTGTGTCTATTTTCAAGTAGGTGTTCAACATTCTTTTGGTGTATCACCTTGTTATCTTAGGTTTATTTTCTCACATCTTCTTAACCATGTCTCCTTGGCAAGTTAGAGTAGGTTTTAGAGTAGATCCTCTGCAATATGAATGTGTGCACCTTAACAAATGAATAGGAACCGACCTTCATCCGGAGATTTCTCTTGATTTTAAAGTCCCACACTTTGAGAGATTCTCCATGTTATGTAATCACACTGAGATTCCCAACCCAATGAGTTGCAGACATGCAAGGGTATTGTGATTTCACATATATAGTTTTGGGATGCCCAATGGGACCAAGATGTCTTCATTTTTAGCGCAACAAGATTGATGTGCACTTGTAAGTTTTTATCTTGTAAGGAGATTTGAAATTACACATCTGACGACTCCACAAGAGGTGTACTCCACTGGTTTCACCAGGCCAGGCTTGGAAGATTCATGAGAATAATTTAGAGTAGATCAAGAACTAGAGAAGAAGGATTTTTTGTCTATCTACACTTGTCCCTAGACAGAGGGAGAAGGGGAAGAAGAGCTCAAAGGTCTCCATCTCAACCAAATAGAAAATTTTCAACATCTCCACCTAGAAGGCCTTTTATTCAATCAACTAGAGTTCTTCGACCAATCAGGATGGCACATCCCAATCCCTATGTTAACTTCACTAGTAGTAGCCCACTCACTCTCAATGCAAAAAATCTAGTTCCAATTCTAGCATTGAAGATCCTTCCATATTTCACTAGAGAGAACCAGAATAGTCCTATTGACCACATTCAAGAAGTTGCAAATGTCTCTGCAATTCATGAAATCATTGAGATGGACATTACAGTCAAATTATTAGCCTCTTCATTCAAGAGTAAAGCTTTGCAATGGTTCAGGAGTCTAACAGCAGGGTCTATCTAGAATTGGGACAATTTGTGCACAACCATTCACAATCAATTTGGAGAAAAGGGGGAAAACATGTCATTATTGGAACAATTGATATCCATTAAGAGGGATCCTAATGAACAATTGACACATTTCAAAGGACATGGGATAGGATTCCATTGGTCGTGAGACCAATAATTGAAGGTGGTTTCCTATTCTTTTTTGAAGCTTTAAATTTTGATATTGCTATGATGATTTAATCCATGGGAGGTATAACTTTACCCATGGCCTATAAAATTGCTATTAGAGATGAAAATTTCTTGATCCAAGCTAGTAAGCTTCCACCTATGCCACCTATGCCTCTTGGAGCTCCAAGTACTAGTCAAACACACACATTAGCTCCCATTACTACTCCAAGAAAATAGAATTCAACTGAAGCTTCTACTTCATCTTCTAGTGCCTCAAATGAGCTCCAAGAAGTCTTGAAGCAACTACAAAATTTGGGTAATGAGTTGGTGACACTTAAGAGGCAACATGCTCAAAATTTTAGACCTCTATATCAACCTCAAACTCAACCCAATAGACCCCCATATCATCCTAACAGGCCACCCCTTCAGAACATAAATTAGAGCCAGATCAAGCCTCCTACTAATAGACCATTCCAACCTTACAATCCTAATGTTGCATCCACATCTAGAGCTTTGGTACCAATGCAAAATAACATGGCTTAGGAATATGACTAGTGTTTCCCATGCAATCAACCTCATAACCAGTCAATGTGTTTTAATGGTGCTTTGAATCAAGCTTTGATGGTGACAACAACTAGTGTGGAACAAGAGATAGGCCAAGAAGGAAATCAACAGTAGGGAGCATCTCAACAAGAGGCACGTCCAAATGAGACAACACTTGTCAATTGGCAAGCTAAATATATTTTTGGTATAAATCAAACCCCTTCTCAAAGTGTAGCAGCCAATATACGGTCCAAGAAAAGGAATATTGGAGAAGTACAATCATCAAATTGAAGTGATCCAAAACCCTCTACAGCTCCATAAGGTATGGGTAATCAGAGTGTAGTTATTAATATGTCAGGTCAGCCCAAACCACCTTCTAAACTAGCTCAAGTGTCAGTTGTAACAACCCATGTGCAAGAGAAGAATGTGCAAAGAAAGAGGCAGCGAAAAGATAGTTTATCTCCATTCAACATAACTGAGCACATGAAGAGGAAAAATATAAAAATATCAATGTGGGATTCATTGGCTATCATAAGACAAAGACACCTATTGCAAGCTGGTATGGAAAATTTGTCAACATGAAATCAATCACCCAATCAACAAGAGAAAGTGCTTACCAATTGTTATCCCATTTTAGTTATTC
This sequence comes from Taxus chinensis, assembly GCA_019776745.2. Lineage (NCBI taxonomy): Eukaryota > Viridiplantae > Streptophyta > Pinopsida > Cupressales > Taxaceae > Taxus > Taxus chinensis. The sequence continues at coordinate 143,985,585 of CM034151.1, read as the reverse complement.
CAGCTAAAATCAAGATAACCATAGAAATTTTTGAAAAAAATCTACTAAAATTCCCTTTTGAAGAGTATTTCAGGTTTTTCACGTTTCAACAACATGCAAACATGTTATTCTACATGCTATATGCTAATTGTTTCCCGAAATCCGAAACCCCAGACTAGCGAGTCCCTTGTCTAGGTTTTCGGGACTCTTGAAGCATCAAAACATGCCTCATCAAAAACATGCTTCATATCACATGAATTCCATGAAACCTAAAACCTGATATGTTCCTTTGTGTCAGGTTTTCAGAGCTTTCAAACATCTAAACATGCCATGCTCATGTCACATGTTTCCTGAAACCCGAAACCTAAATTGGTAGGAAATCCTTTTTGTCGGGTTTCCAAACACTCCAAGCATGATGACATGGCATTAATGACGAGTTGTCGGGTAGTTGACACATGTGTCAAGTGAAGTGTAATAAATGTAGGGGTTTTATAAATAGTTGGATTTACACGTAATTTTTATCTTTTGTGATTTTGGTTGTGTGGATTTTCTCCTACATGCTCTCTCCAGCCTTCGAACCCAATTTGATCTCGTGCTCTGATTGTGTGGTTCATTTTCAATTATTTTTCAAATTTGAAGAAGGTATTTACTTTTCCTTCTACTTGTGAAGTTTTGTTGAAATTTTTTTTGTGATGTTCTTTGCATCTCCTCCTTCCTTTCCTATTTTTCTTTTAAGGTTTAGGGTTTTAGGTTTTTCTTCTTCTTTTTGAGTTGTATTCCAATAGAAACCATTGATTAAAAATTCACCCTTAGGGTGTTTGTCTATTCTATTCCTTGGAATATACCTTTTTGTATTTTAAATAGAAGAAGAAGAATGCAAAAATCCTAACTATTCAGATGGTGGAAAAAATTCATGTCTTGACATCTCAAAAACCCGATCCCTTATTTTCGGGTTTTTCAGGGTGTTTTACAATCTCCAAGTCCCACAGTGTTTTAGGATTTTCTAAGTGTTGGACATCCTACATAATCCGACATCTAATTTCTAGTGTGTTGGGTTTGGTACAGAGTGACAGACATATACTATTTTCTGACACATTCTCTCCAGTGTGTCAGGTTTTATGGAGTTTTCGACAAGACCTGATTTCTGACACATTCTCTCTAGTGTGTCAGGTTTTACGGAGTGTCCGAAAAGACCTAATTTCCGACACATTCTCTCCTGTGTTTCGGGTTTTACGGATTTTCCGAAAAGACCTAATTTCTGACACATTCTCTCTAGTGTGTCAGGTTTCATCAGGTGCTTTACAAGTCCTAAAACCCGGATAGTGTGGTGGGTCTGTGGGGTTGCTCAACAAATTTTCAAGCCCGAGTGTTCAAACCAGAATTGATCAAGGCATTTCTCCTCCAAGACTCCTCATGTTGGATCCAGGTCCATCACAGGATAAGTTAGATAAATTATGAAAGATGAAGTACAAATTCAGGAAGGTGGAGTCTCCTTCCTACATTGATTGCAATTATGACATCTGGGATACAAAACTTAGAAATATAGACATGGAAGATTTTTGGAATAGAGTCAAGAGTTCTTCCTAAACTCCCTGGATGAGATCAATAGCTGGTAGTGGCCTCCCTCTTGCAGCAGGATTCCCCATGTCCACTCAGTGCCCCGAGTTCATTTTGTCATGTGCTTTGAATTATGACACGACTTCTCGTTAAGTGAGAAATTAGGTGAGAGAAGTCGTAGTAAAGTTAGACGAAGGTTACTTCGATTACCTTCTCAGATTGCCTAACTTCGAGGAGTATGGGGACTTATAACTCAAGTCAGAACAAAAATCTTGGGACAAGGATCAAGAATACTGTATATCAAACATGTGAATAAGAAGTTCCTAATCAAGGCCAAGCCGACTGTCTCTAAGTTTCCAAGATTTGTTCCTAAAAGTGATTTCATTCAAGAGATCAATGACATCATTACCTTTGCTCAACCGGGTTTTTGGATTTCCTGACTCAAATTTTTTCCAAGGATGGATGTATCAATTCCTAGTCGACATTAAGAAGAATCAATAGGGGATTAATTTGGGTAGTCTTATCGGTGACGAGATAGACTCCCAAATGAAAATAGTCTTGTCTACAAGAAAGTTTTATATGTCCTCATATGTCACTTATGCAGCAGCTGGTATGAGGAATTATCCCGATTTGGACACAAAGGGGAACAAGGTAGTTGAACACATTTATCATTATTTTCCTCAGCTAATAAAGGAAGGGATCCGAGGACCAATTCAGAAGAGTAAATGATGCTTTCTTTTACGAGAACATCTGCAGGATGAATCCCCGAAACTGAGTAAAACAAGAGTCTCTGATGAGGCATGGTCTGAAGTTTCAAAATGGGGTTATGTCTTCTTGTAATTTAAGAAGTTCACGTATTTTTGAGTGGTCATGTACCTGAGTGATCCTTTCTGATTTCCCATATACCCATGAGATAAGTTGGTCCTGATGGAGTTGGTCAGGAAATTATTGGATTTCCATAAGTTCCAACAGAGTAAGCACAAGGCCGCCATATCCTTCCCAATTTCTATTGGAAGGTATACCTACTCAATGCTGGTAAAATCCAATAATGTAGTGCACGAACTTCAGGAGAAGTTAAAGAAGCACATGAATCCCAGAGATGGGTTTGAATTTTGAGGAGTTCTTAAGTCATATGGAACCTTGTACCTACATTTGCCTAGCATATAAGACATTTGGGTTGATCTTCCTGATGAAGTTGTTGTCTGCAGAAAGGATCATAGCTGATTAACACTTAAAGATCTTACAACACTCGAGCTCGTTGACATCCCATAAGGTACTAGAGATAATGAAAGTGTTCTGGAGGCTTCATATGAATGGACTAAATGAGGATCAATATGTTTTCCCATCTATTGATTGGTCTATCGGTGAGATAGATTCTATTGCAGATAGATCAGCTCTGATTCTCGCGTGCACTAAGACATGGCTCACCTCTTGGGGAATGAGTTACAAAGAAAGAGAGTTTTTCAAAGTTGGTTGCTTTGGAAGTGGGGCCCTCCAAAAAGGAAAATGACAAGAACTCTTCTAAGAGGCCTATAAAGGTCAAATTTGTCAAGAAGGGAGGAGAATAAGAATCCCCTTCAAATGCCACTCCAGTTGAGATGGTGAGCATAGTAGATTCACCAACACCACCAAAAATAGGGGAAATCTCTTTAGAGGTAGAGGTGAGTCAGCCTCTAATTTCACCGTTTGATAATTACCCAATAGAAGTAAGTTTATCCCTTGCCTCCCAGGCTTTGGCTTTAGGATCTGCGCCTCCTCCTTTGCAACCACTTCCACCTCCTCATTCTCCATATTCTTCATTAGCCATGGCCAACATTTTCTCCGGACTCTCACCTCTCTCTATTGGAACCAAGGTGACTATAGATATGCCTCCTCCTTCTGCACCTCTTTTCACTTAATCCACTACCACACTTGTGGTTGTTCCCACTCCACTAGTGAGTCTTCCTCCACCTAAAAGTGAGACCCTAACTCCTACAACAATAGTCAACATCTTCTAGCACACCTAAATGGTTTTTCAATCAGACTCCGAGGAAAAGGAAGGTGGTAGTTCCCCTACCAGCCTTTGATTTCAGTTCACTCAAGGCTTCTACTGCTAAATTAGCCAAGAAACCTAAAATAGTTTAAAGGGTTTTAGTGGATGCTTTGCGGGATAAATTTGTAGAGATCGCCACTCCTACAGCTGACAAAACAAAGGAGGACATAGTGGCCTCTGACTATCAGATAACCAGGGTCGATCTAGGGAAGGTGACGGCAGAAGGAGTACAACAAGATACACGAGATGCTATGAACATGTTATGTCAGAAGTTACAAGAAACAAAGGAAAGTAGGGATGAGCTTAAAGAGAAAGTGGAGTAGTTGACTGAAGTATTACTCAAGGTCTCAAAGCCTCTTGAGTCAATACCATCATCCTCTACTCCTATCGGGTTCGATTTCTCATCAATACCCATGATTGAAAAGATTAATGAAAAGGGGAGAGTTGTTGATGAATAGACCCAAAGGCTGTTCCTGCAGGGAAAAGAAGTCATCAAAGATACTGTGGAATTCTATCAATCTTTGGAGGATATAAATAAAGATGGAGACAAAATGGATGATGAGTTTTCTTTAGAAATCGAGAACCTAGAGTTGACTTTCGAAGCTCTCCAAATGCTGAAACAAATTCCATCTCCGCATCCTGGTCGAGGAGGTCATCATTCCATGTGGAAATAAACATTTTCAGCTGACTAAAGCCATTAGATTCAGAATAAATATTCTTAATGAAGCTTTCAACAAATTGAAGAGAATCAAGAGATCAATTGGTCGATGGTAAGAATGACCTAGAAGAAGAGATGGTCAAAATATGTGCAAAAGTGTTAAGTGAAGGCTCGGGTATCCTACCTATTGATGATCTTTAGAAAAAAATCCAAGAATCAATTCAGCATGAACCAACTTATGGATTTGGCATGGAATTCATTGACAGGTTTGTAAAAATTGAACATTCTTTGGAGACCCTAAGGAAACTCAACAAGAGATTGAAAAATTCTTCCCAAAAATGCTAGTCATACTTAGGAAACATGTAAAGTTCTGAGTGATCATTCCACCGTGCCATGATGAGAATGAGATGGTATACTCTGAAAATTCCAAGAATTTCATAACAAGCAGGCTTTGTTGGAGGAAGAGAAATATGACGATTCAGAATAGGCACAATGCAACATGTCATTTCAATCTTGAAATCGACATGTCTTTTTCATTTATGTTTCATCACATAGGAAGAAAATTTTGACTTGGTCTCCTATGTGAGAGTCAAGCAAAATAGGACTCTTACTTAAAAGACTATTTTCTTGGATTTATCCTATTTTCTCTCTAATTTTTTTATTATAAATAAGGGATGCTTATGCATTCCAAAGGGTTGAGATTTTTGGAATATTGAGAACTATTGTGAAGAAGAAAAACTTTTTGTTTTCTTTTAATCATTTGAGGAATTGAAATCGATGTTATTTTTGCAAACTTTGTGTTGTGAGATTCATCTCTCTTAAGACATTGTTCTTATGTTCAGGATCTTAAGCTATTCTTTTTTAGCATTCTCAATCATTTTAATCATTTCAAACATTACATTACATTTGTTATCTAGAACTCATATGATTATTTTGTGATCTTTGTTTTCTCGAAAGAAAATATGTTTCCATCATTTCCTTTCCATTGTGTATTCTTTCCAATCCATTTTACTTCGAAAATAGCCATATCTCCATTTACGGTGGATATGGATTATGGGATTCCATCCCAACCCCAATGGTTAGATTAGTGTAAATACTGTACGTATTATTTCTGTTGTGTTTTAGATTAGTAATAAATAGATAGCCTCACCTGTCTTTGAGGAGGGATTTTATCCCATGCACTGTGGTTGAACCTCATATTTTGTCTTGAAAAAATATCCAACCAATAGTTTTTAGCGACTCCGCTGGGGAGATATGGATTGATAATATAAAGCTTATCCTTTTGGTGTCTGGCGACTCCGTATTTTCCTTATTTTCAACAAGATCTATTTTCCAGTTCAAACTAGCCAGAAAAATCTTCACTTGGTCAATCTGAGCTTGGGGTGAAACTGATACGTTCTTCTATCTGCTTCAACAACATAATTTCATACTTTCACCCAACAGTGTTGCATCTAGCTGGGCAAGAAGTTCTTTGGCCATCCGAAGGAATTGGATTCCTCAAGAACCATTTCGTGCTCCGTCGTCATGTAATTTTTCTTAACTAGAGTTAATTTTCTACTTGAAAAACATAAAGGGTGATCAACAATCCCCTCTCTAGTATGTTCTAACACTGCTCCAATTTCCATACCTAATGCATCCACATGCATATGAAAGGGCTTATCCCAAGAGGGAAAGTGCAAAATGAGTAGAATAGCCTCATTCTTTGTTACATGCGGTGTTCTTGGGGTGTCTCACAAAGATGTCTCTATTTGACTCTTCGTCGAAACATTGCATGGTGTAGCCACAGAATGGTTCTATCATCTCCCAAATGCATGCATTACCAACTGGGCTACCATGAGATCTGTATTTGAAGTAAGGTTCAAACCAGCTAAAGATTCTCATGCCTTGTTGGCACAGCTTACCCACATGAAGAAAGAGTCTTAGAAACCCATGCGAGATTTCATAGCCAAATTCAACAAGTTGATTTGTAAGATTCCAGATCGCGTTGTTCATACTCTTGAGAATAAGAAATGTTTCTTTATCAATGCTCAACCTCTAGATGTGAGCTTCCTGTTAAGAAGATTTGTTATTCCTGATTTGGCCACCACTCAAGCTATGGCCACCGAAATAGAAGATGACCTTATTATGGCTAGAAAGATTAGAAAAGAATCATCTAAGCCTAAAAATCAAAGTTCTTCTCAGAGTACTACTGATCCCATGATTCAAAAAATGGCTAATGACTTGATCACTTTGAAAAAGCAAATGTATCAACAGGAAAGTCATGTTCCGTATCGGGATATCCCTAGATGGAATTTCAATAATATTAATGGTGCGCCAAAAAGAGATAGACCACGGTTAACTTTTTCTCAACCAAGGATGGACATTGAAGCTCCTCCTGTTAACACAGTAGTAGAGAAAGTCAAAGAAGACGAAGAATCAGAAGATCAAGATTATCACGAGGCTTTTGAAGCTTCAGGATATGCTGATGAGTCTTATGATGATATAGTTGGTGATTCCAGCATTGGGTATTTGGAATACAAGGAAGATGAATGTGAAGCTAATGGTCAGTCATTTGTAGTAGTTACTCGATCCCAATCTCAGAATCCCAGAAAACCAGTGGAAAGCTCTAAGGAGAAGAGTAAAGAAGCTCCCACAGTCATAGCTAAGAGAGGCTCTCCTATCTCAACACAAATTGAAAAGGAGCTAACTAAAAAAGTAACAACTTCCTCCTATTCTCCTTCTCCTACTCCTAAGACCAGTACCTCCACTCAGGCCCATGTGATCAGGATTGAACCTACCATCACTCCCTCTTACACTACTTTTGACATCATTGATCATGTGAAAAGAACCAAGATCTAAATGTCAGAAGTAGAATACCTTCAATCAAACCCAGAGCAATTCGAGAAACTTGCCAAATTCATTAGAAGCAAGGATGTTATTCCTTCATCTTCAAAAGGAATTTTGTCTAGTCCTATTCAGCCTTCACCTCAGAAAAACATGACCTCTGCTTCCTCTTCAGGGAAGATCAACCCGTTTTATTTTTCCTTACTCATAAATGGATTCAAGCTCAACAATTGCATCATTGACTCAGGAGCCTCCGATAATGTGATGCCTGCAAAAGTATCCCATGCTCTTGGAATTAATTTTACTAAATTATATGGATGGTGTTACTCCATGGAAACCAAGCAAGCCCCCTTGATTGGTCAAATCAAAGATGCACAATTTGCATTTGTCACCTTCCCAGAGAAGAGAGTGAAAATGACCATTCTAGTTGTTGATATTCCATCTGCTTATGGTATTCTCTTAGGAAGAGGTTTTTGTAAAGACATCAGGGGAGAGATCAACATGGACTGGACGAAGGCTAAAATCCCAGTTAATGGATTTCCTCGCATTCTCCATCCTGAACCTCAAGCAAAGTATTTGGTCACTAAATCAGACGACCCCAAGGCTCAAATTCTTTTTGAGGATGTTGGCTTGGGAAATTACTTCATGACATCAGAAGTACCAGCTGTAGATGTCAAAGAAGAGTATTCTAATGCTATTTGGACCCTTGAATTTGACAGGAGTTGTTCAACTACCAGATCGAGAGCTGGTGTAGTTCTTATATCTCCAAATTCTGAAATCTTTTCCTTGGCCTTCAAGCTGCAGTTTGATAACACTAATAATACAGTTGAGTATGAAACCTTGTTATTAGGATTAGAAATGGCCAAAAAAATGGGAATTCAAAATCTCAAGGTTCAATGAGATGTGGAGCTGATTGTTAACTACGTAAAAGGGATCTATCAAGCGAAAAATGATGGCCTAAAAAATTACAGGAATAAGGTATGGGATAACATAGAATGCTTTGATGCTTTTTCCATCAAGACAGTTTTGAGGGATCATAATGACAAAGCCGATTCTTTAGCCATGTCTACATCTCTTCTCCTTCCTCATCCACAGTTCAAACAAGACACGTACACCATTGAAATTGTATATCGTCCCAGTGTTGCGGATAACTCGTCACATTATAATTTTAGTGAACTATATTTTGAAGGGTCAGAATCAGCTTTCCGTGAATCTATTTCGAATTCATATCAAGAGGTTGATGGTGAGTTCATTCATCTAAAAGGAAATAAAATTTCCAAGGGATTGGTTTCTCTTGAAGGTCTGTTTGATAAACATGACCGTTTTATCCAGAATAAAATGCAGACTGAAGGCATTTCCTTGTTAGAAGTAGACCAAGTTAATCTAGGCTCTCCTGATCAACTACAGATGGTGAATATCAGGAAATGCTATTCCCTTGAGGAGAGAGAAAAATTAACTTCACTCCTGAAGAGATACATGGTTGTCTTGGCCCGGCCCTATGCACATTAAAAATCCTTCAAGCCCAAGGATGTGCAACATAGCATCCCCTTGAAGCCTGAAGTTAAACCCCATAGGCAGAAGAAAAGACATTATAACCCTAAGATCTCAGGGACTATTCTTGCAAAAATTCAGAAAATGTTAGATGCAAGGATTATCATTTCAATCCACCATTCTACCTGGATTGCTAACATCATCCATGTCAGGAAGAAGAATGGCGAAATCCGGATTTGTGTGGATTTGTTATCAAAAATTCACCCCCAAGGTAACTTTGATAACATGCAAGCAATTATATTGATTCAGGGTGAAAAGTCATGTTTCTAGGGTCCCCTCATATTTGTCTAACTCCCCTGTCCAAGAGGAAGAGAGTAAGTTATGAGAAAATGCAAAAAAAAAGGTTGTAGAAGGCAAATAGGCTGATCTAGGAAAAATCGTGAAAATTGGATAAGTCCCGCTCAAGGTCGCCTCTGGGACGTTTGGGACAGAAAAGTGCGAACCGGCCGAACCGGATGAAATAAGCACAAATAGTCCGAAACGCAGCAGGGAAAAATGGGACAAAAGTACGCGGCGGGCGTGAAATTCTGGTTCGATAGAGAGAAAAAATCGACTAACTGCTGAGAGGGACAGTATGGGACATTTGGGTCAAATGGGCCCGAACCGGCCGGTTCGGCCGAAATCAGTCAAGGCAGTCCAAAACAAAGTGGGCCAAGTGGAACAAATGGACCTGAACTGGCCGGTTCGGCCGAAATGGGAACAAATGGTCCGAAAGCAAATGGGACATTTGGGCCGTGAGTACGCGAACCGGGCGAAAAGAGTCGAGGAAGCCCGAAAAGCAAATGGGACATTTGGAACAAATGGGCCCGAACCGGCCGGTTGGGCCAAAATCAGCACAAAGAGCACTGTACCAAATGGGACATTTGGGCCGCGAGTACGCGAACCGGGTGAAAAGAGTCGCGGCAGCCCGAAAAGCAAATGGGACATTTGGAACAAATGGGCCCGAACCGGCCGGTTCGGCCGAAATCAGCACAAAGAGCACTGTACAAAATAGGGCACAGGGACGCGTGGGACGCGAAAATTCGAAGGAGCTGAGGACCAATCAAATCATGACATGTGTCACAGGAGGAAAAGTCAACGTTTGATCCGGAAACTTCAAACGGCCATAACTTTTTACTCCGAGCTCCGATTTTGATAAAATTGGACTTTCTGGAACGAGCACGACGTCCTCTACGCCACAAAAACTGGATTTTTAATGAGGGTAGATATATATAAATAAAAGAAACATATTTGGCTCCAGTCAGTCAATGCTCTTTCCCGTCAAATGACAGAAAACGTCTGCCAGGCCCAAAATAGCTGCCCGCACTCAGAAGGCCATAACTTTTGCATTTCTCAACGAAATCGCACAAAATTGGTACCGTTGGAATCGTGGTTCCAAGCACAATGCACAGAAATAAAGAAATTCCAGATTTGATCAGAAATTGATTGAGTTTTTTAAGGAAACGTGGCCGGGTTCAGAACAGTGTTTTATTTGGTAGCTGGGAGTGCAATTAAGAGGCATGGTCATCATTCCTTCTCTGCTGCAGCACATGGGACAGTATGGGGAGCCTTTTGCAAGTAATTTATACCCATTCCACTCAATTTAATTCCTCTTACAGGTGGTTGAAGGACAGATTTCGGGATTTCCATTTTCCCTTCTCTTTTCCTTCTCATTTTTTTTTTCTATAAATTGGAGTGTTGGGCTCATTGTAAAGGGGAGAGTTTTTGGGTAAAAAAGCTCTGTCAAAATTGCTTTGTGAAGCCAGTGTGTTGCAAGCCCTTGTAGTGGACTCCTTGCATGGTGATCCAGGCCCTTATCTTGTAATAGATTGAACTGTGCGTATCATGAAGCAATAAAATACCAGTTTGTGGATATATCTTCCCCTGCTGTGCTTTCTTGCATTCTTCTTGCCCCTTTGATCCTTCTATGAGAATATTGTGTCTATCTATTATGTTCTTGCAGGAATTCATTATCATTGTGTGTGCTTGAAATATTACTGTGAATGCATTTTGCTAGATTATGGAGAACTGTCATCACCTCTTCTAGTGTGCACTTTGCCTCTGTATTTCACACATTTGGAGACTACTCTCCCATCCTCCTTTTCTGGTGTATCACCGCTTTAGTTTAGGATTTCATTTTATGTATTCTCTTTCCCTGGTCCCTTGGAAATTTAGATTAGAACAGTTAGATTATCCTGCATTAGAGTAGATTGTGGCAGGTAGTTTAGGAGCAAGAACCAACTTTCTCTGGAGGTGTATCTCAAGTAGCAAGTCCCACAACTTGGAGATAGTACCCATGTTATCCAATCACACTGTGAGTTCAAATACATGCACAGGGGTGCTGTGATTCGGTGATAACAGGATTTTCAGAATCTAAATTAGTCTTTGTTAAAATACAAATATCCCTTGCCTATCATGGATCAGGTGTTAAAGAATATTACTGGATTAGAGATGCTATCCATGCTCGATAGATTTTCAGGATATAATCAAGTTGAGGTAGCTACTGAGGATCAGCACAAAATGATGTTCACAACCCCATGGGGAACCTTTGCTTAAAGGAGGATGCCTTTTGGTTTGATCAATGTCGGGGCCACATTTCAGAGAGCTATGGACTTGGTATTCAGAGATCTAATGGGAAAATTTATATTTGTGTATTTGGATGACTTGACCATTTTCTCTAAAAAATGGAGTGATCATTATGATTATCTAGAACAAGTACTCTTGAGATGCAGGCGTCACGGGATTTCATTAAATCCTAAGAATTCCATGTTTGGAGTGACAGAGGGAAATTTGTTGGGCCATATTGTGACTAGAGAAGGAACCATGATCGACCCAGAAAGGGTGAAGGCCATTCAGATCCTTACCCTACACATAAGCAAAATTGGAGTTCATTCCTTTTTCGGAAAGGTCATTTTCCTAAGGAGATTCATACCTGAATTTGCTGATAAAACCAAAGATATCATTGGGATGATGAAAGGTAAAACTCCATTTTGATGGAGTACTAAAGGGAAGCTTGCATTTGATGAATTCAAAAAGGAAATTGGTCATGCTCTTGTTCTGGTATGTCATGATTTCAAAAAATATTTCATCATGTACAGCTACGCTTCCGCACACACAGTGTTTGCCATCCTGATGCAGGAGAATGAAGAAGGCATTGAAACTCCCATTGCTTTCATGAGCTTCCCATTAAAGGAACATTAACTGTAGATGTCACAGATTGAAAAATGTGCTTATGTGGTGGTACGAGTGGTGAAACATTTCAGATATTATGTGGTGGTACGAGTGGTGAAACATTTCAGATATTATTCCCGATACTATAGTTAAATCCATTTTGACTCAACAAGAGCTTAGTAGTCAATGGGGTAACTGGATAGCTAAAGTTCAAGAGTATTACTTGGAAATAATAACTACCAAGTTGGTACGAGGAAGGGGCCTATGCCAATTGATTGCGGAAAATAATACTGAGATAGAATGCAAAAAAACTGAAGATACCTTTTCAGAGTTACCCACGGTGCTTTTTGTGAGCACAACTGACGAATGGTACACATATATTGCTTTCTTTCTGACTTATGGAAAATGCCCCCCATATTTAAGTCAAAAGGAGAAGAGGACAGTTAAGTTAAGATCTGTAAGATACAACCTATGGGATAATGGAATATACAAAAAAGGTATTTATGGTGTATTCCTTTGTTTTGTTGATAAATCTCAGCAGGTAAGGTTGCTAGAGTCATTCCATAGTCTAGCATGCGGAGGAAATTTCTCTTCTTCCATGACAAATTATAAGATCCTATGGGCCAAATACTATAGGCCTACTCTCTTTCAAGACTCAACAAAATGGGTATCTAAGTGTGAAGCTTGTCAACATTTCATTGGTCACCCTAAGCTAGCAGCTCTTCCCCTGAAGCCTATAACGATCGAAGAACCTTTTTGCCAATGGGGAATTGATTTCATTGGAATGTTGAATCCTGCCTCTAGTGCCAGACACAATTATTTTGTCACTGCTACAAACTATTTCACCAAGTGGGTGGAAGTTGTGCCAATCAAGCAGGCAACCTCAGAAGCAGTGTATAAATTCCTTAAAGAAAATATAATTGTCAGTTTTGGTGTGCCTCACAAGATTGTGGCTGATAACACCTCCAATTTCTTGTCACATGAGTCGATAGAATTTTGTTATGGATTTAGGATCACTCTGGCTCACTCATCTGACTATTACCCCCAAGGTAATGGTCAGGCTGAATCCAACAATAAGAACCTAGTTACCATAATTAGAAAGCTAGTGGATGAGAACCAGAGGACATGACACAAAGAATTGTACGATGCGTTATGGGAAGATTGAATTACTCCAAAGTTAGCTATTGGAATGTTCCCTTTCCAAGTGCTATATGGAATTGATGCTGAAATTCCCATTTCCAGAGAACTGCTAGCCTTACAGTTGGCCAAAGCAGTCGAAGATGACATTTTTCAAAACTCTATTGAGAAAAGGGTAATGTACCTAGCCAGTCTAGAAGAGAAACGAAGCAAGGTGGTTGATCACATCGTAGATCATCAGAGAAAAGTAAAGAAGATATTTGATAAGAAATCAAAGCAACATGACCTTCAAATTGGATATCTGGTGCTTCTTTGGGACAAGAGAAGGGAGTAGAAAGGAATGCATGGAATGTTTGATTCTTTGTGGAAAGGACCTTTCAAGATTCATCAGCTGAATCGTGAAAATAGTTTCTATCTATCATATCTTGATGGAGAGCTTCTCCCTTTACCTTTCAGTGGTCAACATCTAAAGTTGTTCCATCAGTACTGCAAGATGCTCTCTTGCATTGTACATAATTTAATTTTTGTCACGTGTTTGCTTTTTTTTTCTTTCTTTTTTTGTTTGTTTTTGGTTTTCTTATTTCTTATGAATCTGTAGCCCAATAGATAAAGCCAAAAATTCTAAGTCCTCTTCCTTTGACATTGCAAAGAAAGTACCCAACTGGAGCCAGCTGTTATCCCATTTTAGTGATTCCAGCTAAAATAAAGATAACTTTAATTTTTTTTGAAAAAATCTACTAAAATGCCTGTTTGAAGAGTATTTCGGGTTTTTGGGTTTCAACAACATGAAAACATGTTATTTACATGCTATATGCTAATTTTTTCCTAAAACTCAAAACTTGATTCAACTCCCTTGTGTCGGATTTTTAGAACTTTGGAGCATCGGAACATGCATGATCAAAAACATGCTTCATGTCACATGACTTCCGAAACCTGATATGTTCCTTTGTGTCAGGTTTTCGGAACCTTCGAGCATCTAAACATACCTTAATTCACGTAGGGTTTCTAGACACTCCAAGCATGATGACATGGCATTAATGCCGAGTTGTCGGGTGGTTGGCACGTGTGTCAAGTGAGATGTAATAAATGTGGGGTTTTTATAAATACTTGGATTTACATGTCATTTTTATCTTTTGTGCTTTTGGTTGCATGCATTTTATCCTACATGATCTCTCAACCTCCAAACCCGATTTGATCTCGTGCTCGCTTGTATGGTCTATTTTCAATTTGTTTTTAATTTTCTGAAGGTATTTACTCTACTTTCCGCTTATGAAGTTTTGTTGAAATTTTTTTTGTAATGTCCGTTGCATCTTCTCCTTCCTTTCCTATTTTTAATATTAGGTTTTAGGGTTTTAGGTTTTTCTTCTTCTTTGGAGTTGTATTCCAATAAAGATCATTGATTAAAATTTCACCCTTAGGGTTGTCACCTATTTTATTCCTTGGAATATACATTTTTGTATTTTAAAGAAAAGAAGAAGAATACAAAAATCCAAACTATTGAAATGGTGGAAAAATTTCATTTCTAGGCATCTTAAAAACCTGAGATCCCTTATTTTTGGGTTTTGTAGGGTGTTTTACAATCCCCAAGTTCCATAGTGTTTCAGGATTTTCTAAGTGCCAGACATCCTACATCATCTGACATCTGATTTCGAGTTTGTTGGGTCTAGTGAGGTGCTCGACATCTTCTGATTGTCACATTGTATTGGGTTTTGTAGAGTGTCGGACACATACTAGTTTCTGACACATTCTCTCTAGTGTGTCAAGTTATTTGGAGTGTCCAAAAAGACCTAATTTTTGACACATTCTCTCCAGTGTGTCGGGTTTCACTAGGTCCTTTGCAAGTGCTAAAACTTCGATAGTGTGGGGGGTCTGTGGGGTTGTTTAACAAGTTTTCAAACCGGAGTGTTCAAACCAGAAGTGATCAAGGAATTTTTCATCCAAGAATCCTCATGTCGGATCCTTGCTCATCATAGGATAAGTCAGATAAATCAGGGAAGTTGAAGTACAAATTTAGGAAGGTGGAGTCTCCTTCCTACATTGATTGCAATTATGACATCCGGGATAAAAAACTCAAAAATGTAGACATGGAAGATTTTTGGAATAGAGTCAAGAGTTCTTCCCAAACCCCCCTTGATGAGATCAATAAATGGTAGTGGCCTCCCTCTTGCAACAGGATTCCCCATGTCTACTCAGTGTCATGAGTTCATCTTGGCATGTGCTTCGAATTATGACTCTTCTTCTCGTTCAGTGAGAAATTAGGCGGGAGAATTCATAGTCAAGTTAGACGGAGGTTACTTTGATGACCTTCTTAGACTGAGTAACTTCAAGGAGTATGGGGATATAGATCTCAAGTCAACCCAGAAATCCTGGGACAAAGACCAAGAAGACTATATTAAACACGTGAATAATAAGATCCTGATCAAATCTAAGCTGACTGTCTCTAGGTTTCCAAGCTTTGTTCCTAGAAGTGATTTCGTTCAAGAGATTAATGATATCATTACTTTGCTGAGCTGGGTTTTTGGATTTCCTAAGTCAAATTTTTTCTAAGGATAGATGTACCAATTCATGGTCATCATTAAGAAGAATCAACAGGGGATTGATTGGGGCAATCTTATCAGTGACAAGATAGACTCCCAGATGAAAACAGTCTTGTCTACGGGAAAGTTTTTATGTCCTCATATGTTACTTATGCAACCGCTGGTATGAGGAATTATCCTAGATTGGACACAAAGGGGAAGAAGGTAGCTAAACACATTTATCAGTATTTTCCTCAGTTAACAAGGAAGGGGTCCGAGGACCAATTCAGAAGAGTAAATGATGTTTTATTTTATGAGAACATCTGTAGGATGAACCCTGAACTAAGGAAAACAAGAGCGTTTGATGAGGCATGGGTTGAAGTTTCAAAATGATGTTGTATCTTCTTGTAATTTTAGAAGTTCAGGTACCTTCGAGTAGTCATGTACCCGGGTGAACCTTTTCGATTGCCCAGATACCTAGGAGACAAGTTGGTCCTGATGGAGTTGGTCAGGCAATTGTTGGATTTCCACAAATTCCAATAGAGTAAGCAGAAGGCTGATGTATCCTTCCCAATTTCTATTAGAAAATATACTTGCTCAACAGTGGTAAAATCCAAGAACATAGTGCACAAGCTTCAGGAGAAGTTAAAGAATCACATGAAGCCAAGAGACGGGTTCAATTTTCGAGGAGTTATTAAGTCATATGGAACCTTGTTCTTGCACGTGTCTATCATAGAGGATATATGGGTTGATCTTTACGATGAAATTACTATCTGCAGAAAATATCATAGTAGGTTAACACTTGAAGAGATTCCAACACTTGAGCTTGCTGATATTTCAGAGGGTACTGGTGAAAATGAAAGTGTTTTGGATCCTTCATATGATAGACTGGATGAGGATCAATATGTTTTCCCAGCTATAGAGATTGGTCTATCGGTGAAAAAGCTTCTATTGCGGATAGATCAGCTCCAATTCTCGCATGCACTTAGGCATGGCTTACCTCTTGGGGAATGAATTATAAAGAAAAGAGTTTTTCAAAGTTGGTTTATTTGGAAGCAGGACCCTCCAAAAAGGAAAAGGACAAGAGCTCCTCTAAGAGGCCGATAAAGTTCAAATTTGTCAAGAAGGGAGGAGAACAAGAAGCCCCTTCAATTTCCACTCCAATTGAAATGGTGAACGTACCGGAATCACCAACCCCACCGAAAATAGGGGAAATATCTTTGGAGGTAGAGTAGAGTCAACCTCTAATTTCACCATTTGCTGATTTCCCAACATAAATAAGTTTATCCCTCACTTCCCAAGATTTGGCTTTAGGATCTGTACCTCCTCCTTCACAACCACTTCCACCTCCTCTTTCTCCATCTTCTTTATCAGCCATGGCCATAATTTTGTTCAAACTCTCACCTCTCTCTGTTGGAACCAAAATGAGTATAGATATGCCTCCTCCTTCTACACTTCTTTTCACTTAATCCACTACCACACTTGTTTTTGTTCCCACTCCACCAGTAAGTATTCCTCCACCCACAAGTGCAACCCAAACTCCTATAACAGTAGTAACTTCCTCTGGCATGCCTCAATGGTTGCTTGATCAGACTCCAAGGAAAAGGAAGGTGGTAGTTCCCATACCAGCCTTTGATTTCAATTCACTCAAGGCTTCTATTGCTAAATCAGCTAAGAAACCCAAAATAGTTTCAAGGGTTTTAGTGAATGCTTCAGGGTACAAGTGGAGGACACTTTTCTCCTTAATTAACAGCTCTCAAAATCATGAAGGTTGGTTACTAGTGGCCTAGGGTGTTTAGTGATTACTAATCATGGATATGGAAATGCAAGAAGTGTGCATTCTTTAGAGGGAAGGAAAAGTTAACAGTCCTGACCCTTCATTTAATTTTAGTAGATCATCCATTCATGCAATGGGGATTAGAATCCACTGGATTGATTAACTCAAATTCAAGTCAAGGCAACAAGTGGATACTTATAGTGATAGAATATTTCACCAAGTTGACTGAAGCAGTGGCACTTAAGGAGGCAAATGAATCCAATATCTTGTATTTCTATGAAGGGATAGTCACTAGGTTTGGAGTCCTTGCCACTGTCATATTAGATAATGCATTGGCATTCCTTGGTACAAGGATTGTTAAATGGGCTGTCAAGAATGGTGTATACCTCAGTACTTCATCAAACTATTAACCTCAAGGTAATGGCCAAGTAGAGTCCACAAATAAGAACTTACTAAGAATTATCAGAAGGAATGTTGATGAAAATTAGAGAACTTGGCACACAAAGCTCAAATCAACTCTATGGGTTGATAGGATCACACCCAAGAGATCTACAGGTAATTCTCCTTATAATCTTGTCTATGGGAAAGAAGTAGTGTTGCCTATATCATTAAAACTTCCCACATTGGAACTCATGAAGGAGCTGTAGTTGTCAGAGTTTGAACCCATTGAAATTAGGTAGCATAGTTAATGGAACTAGAAGACGTAAGAGAACATATAGTGTAGACCATGGAAAAAGATCAGGCCTTGGGAAAAAGATGGTTTGAAAAGAAAGTAAGGACAAGGATATTTCAGGAGGGGGATTTAGTTCTAATGTGGGATGTAGATCGGGCAAAACCAGGAAGGCATTCCAAGTTTTATGCCATTTGAAGTGGCCCCTAAATGGTCACATGATGTAAAAGTAGCAATTCCTTCCAATTATCTACATTGGATCCTGAAGAATTACAAATTCCAGTGAATGGAATCTATCTTAAACATTGCTACTGAAAAGAAAGGTTTCACCCTTGTAAATATTAGCTTAGGATTTTAGTTCCTCTAAGTGCGTATGCACATTGTCTTGTTGTAGTCTAGGTTTCATTTCCCTAAGTGATTTGGCACAGGTTTTGTTACTCCAAGGTTGTATCACTATAAAATTTAGAGTGTCTTTAGGTGAATTTTTTAACATTCCATTCTAGAAATGGGAGAATGTTCTAGGTAAAAACAATTTCCTACTCACACAAACTGCATTTAAGATTTTCTTATGAAAATTAAGAGCACAAAAAGTGGGAAAAGTTCATGATCAATAGAATGCAAGTAGTCAGGTACAAGTTCTAGGTGAAGATTAGTATCAGGATATCATTTATGAATCCATTCCCAATGGATTGCTATAGGTAACTGATCTTTCCATCCATCAGGTATATGCCCCCTATGAGTCACCAAATTTTTGTCTTAAACTTTAGTCAACTAACCCCCTTTTGTGCTTCAATCTAAATTTTTAATATATTTTAAGCACTTATGGTTTCCTGAAAACATCTTCATCATATACAAACTTTCTTCCCCTTTCTGAAAATGTAAATAAGTCCTTCTAACTCTTCATATTTTGTAAATTACGGGCTAGTGGGCCTTGGAAGGATTTTTTTCCAAAAGCAGGCTGACGGGCCTAGGGTAGACTTTTTGCCAAAGGGGACACTTGCGGTTGTGGGTCGGTGGGAGATATGTTGGTATTTTTCACTTTTCGCAAAAGTCACAAGTTATAATTGTGGGTCCGCAAGCCTTGGGATGATTTCTATTGCTAAGTGAATATGTGGGATTGTGAAGGAAATTTTTCTCAAACGTAAATTTAGGCAGGCAGGTCTACGAGGCATTTTGGAAATTTCACAATTTTTCACAAAATGGTAGAATTTTCAAGTGTGGGCTAGTGATTTTGTGGAGGTTTCTATCAAATTCAAAGTTACAAAGTGGGAGGAGGGTCATTGTAGGAGCTTTGGGTTTTTTGGGTTTTGTTTTGAAAAGGTATAAAATTGTAAAGTAGCCTACACATCCATGAATGCTCAAAAAAGCCATGTGTTAGGCACTTATCAGAAGTGAATGGGAATGACAAAATGTTCAAAAATTACATAATCCTTGAGTGGCATAAAATGTAGAAAGCATCCCCAGGATCAATTTTGAGTTTTTGGACCTTCGGAGCTCTCAAATTCTCTGGCGAATTTTCACAAAATTGCAGTTAAATCTTCAGACAGCCATATCTTTTGACTAGAAGCTCATATTTGAGCAAGAGAAAACTTTTTGAAAAGGCATCAACATCCTCTATGCCATGGAATCATGAAATTTTAACTTTGGCAAGGTTAGGTTGGTAAAATATAGGAAAACATATTTCATGCCATTACTATGTGATCCAATCGCTTCAACCAAATCATATTTTATTTGATCCACCATTCTTCCTTCTTCAACACACCAAACAGACATGGAGAGCCATACTTGACATATTGCGAGCGGATTTGCAGGCATTGATGGCTAGTGGTTGAGCTTCCAAATCATATTTCCTGCCTCCTTTTCTTCTCCTCTCTTCGCTTCATCTATAAATGTAAGATCTTGGCTCATTGTAAAGGGTTGGACATTTTCTGTTTTGCACCCTCCCTTTTTCTATTTGACGGGTCAATTCATGGAGTTTTAGACCTCCCATAAATACTGTAATGCAATTTTTTACCTCATGGCCATTTTGTAAGGCACTGTATCAATATTATGAGAAATAAGATAACTCTGTGGATGATTTCAACCCTCTCTTATGTTCATTGCATCTTCCTGATCTCTCATTATAGTTTGGTTAACTATGTATGGTGATTGTATGCATTTTTATGGTTTATGTCTATTTACAAGAAGGTGTTCAACATTCCTTTGGTGCATCACCTTGTTAGCTTAGGTTTATTTTCACACATCTTCTTACCCATGTCGCCTTGACAAGTTAGAGTAGGTTTTAGAGTAGATCCTATGCAATATGAATGTGTGCACCTGAACAAAGAAATAGGAACTGACCTTCATCCAGAGAGCTCTCTCGATTTCAAATTCCAACACTTTGAGAGATGCTCCATGTTATGCAATCACACTAAGAGTATCAACCCAACGATTTGTAGACATTAAGGGGTGTTGTTATTTCACATCAACACGTCCCTCGACCTAGGGCTCCTCGATCTATCTTTGTGTCCTGAAGATCTATCTAGTTTCTCTCTAAGTGGTGACTCATATTCAACCAATTTCATGTGGGAGTGTTTTTCCCTATACTCGGAATTGTGATGCAATGGTACATGAGCCTCTAGTGATGTTTCTTCATCTTATCTACTAGGTAACCCTCCTAAATATCCTCCACATGATGTGGCATTAAAATCTTCTAGTGTCTAAAGTATCTAAGGAAATATAGGTGTTACTACTAGATGTGGAGGTGGTAGATCTAGGATCACATATAAGGACCCCTCGTCTAGTTCATACCTCCTAAACAGATAAAGATGAGAGTTATTTTATCATCATATAGATTTTTTTTCAATTTTCTCAATTTTCGTACATTTTAAAACATCATGTAATGTTGTGTGTTCTAGGTTTAGAGTTGTGCTAGGTTTTATTGTTGTGTTTCATGTTTCCAAGTATTCCTAGGGTCTAAGCATTGAATCCACGTCTATTATATCAAGTGTAACGCCCAAAAATTTCTACTCTAAAAAAAATAGAACTAATAATTTAATAGTCAAGTTTAAGGTAATAATTTTTATTTTATTTTAAACGAGGTTTGCAAAGTTAGACATTTCCACAACTACTAAATTTCTTGGTTAAAGTCTTTCTACACAAGCTTGTGAAAGTCATAATTCAATTAATAATTAAATATTATTAATTTACTTCTTAAAATATAATTATGGTCTAAAATAAAACATTTCCAAGTTCCATAAGTTTTGTTAATTATATTACACCAAGATTCCTTTATTTTCTATCACAAAGGTTTAATTGTTTTTCCTATCAACTAAGTTGCCCCACTACAAAAGTTTTTTATTTCATAATAAATTTCATTCCCACAAAATACATTCCACTTAAGTGAGGTAGGGTTTAACTTGGGCCATTGGATTAAATCTATCCTAGCCTCTAGATCTGGGTTTCCCTAAATATCCTTATTGTTCTCTTTTTATTTCTATTTTCCCCAAAAAACCTCATTTATTCTTTTCTTATTTGCAGGTCTTGGAAGAGGAGAAGGAGGATCCATGAGAGAAAGAATATTAACCATGGAAAAAGTTTCTTGGTTTTAGTTGTGAAGGTTTTACTATTGTAATATTGATGATTTGTTTAATAAAGATATCCCACCATGGATTTGATTTTGTTATTTTAATGTAAATATATATATATATATATATATATATATATATATATATATATATATATATATTGTTTTCTAGCTCGACAATTTGGAAAAATCCCGTTTCATTTAAATGTATGGATTTTACACATTTGGGTACCATAAGAGAGATTGAAAGGCTTGAAAACTTAAATTCAATTAATTATTATTTGTTTGTAACTTCTTTTTGGTGGTTTAAAGATTAGATTTTAGTTAAGTTTAAATATAGGTTTTGCACAGTCAGATTTTATTTTTAGTCAAAAGTGATGAAACTGCCGCCCTACGCTAGTCTGCGGTCTTGTAACCTATGCTATGCCTGGGGGGTTCATCAACTGCCACGTCTGAGCTAGGTGACAGATCTAAAATCATCACTCTGCACAGGACGATAGTTCTGCTTCCCGAAAAAAAACCTTCATAACATGTATTTTTCAATAGTTTTCAACTTAAGTTAGTGCTTAATACAATACTAATTTTAACTAAGATTTCTTCCATTCATTAGTTGATAGATTAATAACATATCTAAGTTTGATAACTCAAATTTCCAAATGCATAGTTTTTCCATTCAATCATACAACCTTCAACAACATGAAATGTAAATATTCTTTTATTGAACATACTTTGAAATTTCTCCTTTCAACCATAAATACAAATATGATAACTACAAGTTACAATAACATTCTTTTTACAATACAAGAACTTCTAATCTGTTTCTTTCAATAAAACCAGTCCTTTCCAACATGGTATACAAAAAAATTTCTTTCTTCATTCACTAACTCACTACAACTTGGAATAAATGAATTATTAAAAAACATTACTTCAAACATACAAAGGTTACAATATTGCACTCTAAGTGGGAATAATAATATGATCAAATTGCAATATAGAGATTATTCAACAAGGTCAAAACATAAGTCTTCATTTCAAGGTCTTCTCCCCCATTTATAACTTCAATCTTGCATTCTTCAATTCTTCAAAAAATTAGATCGCATTACAAAGAAAGGGGGATAGGCGATGCTCTCCACTGAACCTTTAATCCAATAAGAGGTGAAGACATCCCCTTACTGTCCCCTGATCCCCAACCAAAGGACAATGAGGGATTTTGAGCAACATTTGATAAATTTTTAATATCTCTCGAAAGTGCACCCTGTAGAGAGATGGTTGCAGGTGTTCTAATATTGAAAAATTTATCTCACTCTTTCGTAGATACATTGAAAACACCTCAGGTATGTGGGTATACCTATTTTGAGATGAGTCTCTAGTATCAAGGCCGGTTCCTTATTGATGTATCCTAAACTAATTTTCTGGGGTTAAAGGGTAAAATATGACTGTAAATGGATTAAAAAATGGGGTGATACACAAAAACCTGTATGACGTCTTTGATGAAGCACATGCACAATTGATATGAGAATGAATTCTTGATTTGCACAAGCCAACAGTTTTCTAGAGAATATTGAGGCAAACACTTTGATGTATTGAGAGAAAGTATCAAAACAATATTGCTTAAGTTAAACACATGCACATTAATATTATGTACAAATTATTGAATTTGGAATAGGGTAAGATGATTAATTAGGGAATTAAACATTCACAAGGATTAATAGAACATACAAAAGACTTACAAATAATTGGAAAGGAAGAAAATACTTCTCATTCAGAGGGAAAAACTGGTACAAAAATGCTTCAACACTGCTATGTCCAAAAGGTCCTCCTCTTGTGCTTGCAATTGCACACAATATATAGAAAAAATTATTCCTCCCAACCTTCCTAAAAATAGACTAAAAACTGTACTCGCCCATGCATTCTATTTTTACCCTTTATTTATTAAAGGAATTAAATAAATTATGTTAATACAAAGAGGCATTAATAGCCTTGATTACATCTGAGTCAAACTACAGTTGACTGCCAATTCTATTTTTAATGACAGCATGGGTTAATGTAGATTTTGCTAATAATAAATCTTTCTTATTTAAGAAAATCTCCTTCTGGGTACATTTGATTTCTTTCTTATTGTGCTTGATTTGACATCTACAACTTTGATCCACTTACAATTGTAAAAATAACACTCTAATCCACTTTTCTCATTGGATGCAAAATTTAAATCCCCATGTCAGCAAGAAAATAAAATTTTATTTTAAAATACCCTACAAAATTATCATCTTCATGTGTGGGGACCATTGTCAGCACATGTGAAATAATATTCAAGTCTTATTTGTGGAAAATAAGGTAACAAGTCTTCAAGAAGGGATCTTGCACTACTGATGTTTACCTCTATTTTATCTCCTTTTGATCACATGAATAATTGTATTCTAAGTCATTTTCAAACCATCCCATTAGTGGGGACCACCTTTGATGTGCATACTTGTCTTCCTCATGAATTTGAAAACCCTTGTGGACTTAGCACATTATTATGTTTTAAAATAAACCAAGGGGTCACATTTAAAAGAATGCCATTCTAGGTACTCGACCACCTTTTGGTTATGCATTTACATAGTTGTCGGATTTTGTTTTTTTGATAGTAAGGTTTTTATACCTTAGAAAAGGTCAAGAAGAAATGATTTGGTTTATTATGGGGTTGGTCCCATTTTCACGATGGCCCGACCCGTTGTTGAATGACCATAATCCTTGGCTCCATTTGATTTAAGTATTTGATGATGAAATGACATCATGAAGAGTCATTGCTTACTATTATTGTTCTCGTTGAAATGTGGATAAGACCTTAAATAGGTCAATAACCAAATAATTGATCAATCAAAATTCTTGGTGCACAAGCCAACATGTTTTTTGCTGAATATTGAGGTAAACACTTTGACCATGTATTGAGGGAAAGTAACACAACAATATTGTTAAGTTAAACATGCACTTTAATATTCATGGTCAGAAATTACTGAATTTGGTATTAGGGTAAGATGATTAATCAGGGAAACTTAAACATGCTCGACAAAAATTAATATAACATACACAAGACTGTAAATAATTGGAAAGGAAGAAAATACTTCTCATTCAGAGGGTGAAACTTAAAAAACTGCTTCAGCACATGTATGTCCAAAAAGTTCCTCTCTTGTGTTTGCTCATTACACACATGATATATAGAAAAAATTATTCCTTCCACCCTTCCTAAAAAGAGACTAATAACTGTACGCATCTGATGCATCCATATTTTTACCTTTTATTCTATTAGATAAGTAAAGGAATAAAAATAAATATGCTAATACAAAGAGGAATTAATTTTGAGCCTTTATTACATCTCAGTCAAATTGTAGTTGACTGTTCTATTTTTAATAAAGCATGGGTGAATAATTTTCTAATAATAAATATTGCTCGATGAGAAAGTCTCCTTCTATTTGCATGTGATTTATCTCTTCTTGTGCTTGATGTGAGATCTACAACTTTGATCCACTTTAGGTTAATTGTAAAAATAGCACTCTAATATTTTTTCCTGTGGAAGTGCAAAAGTTAAACCCCTGCGTGAGCAAGAAAATAAATATTTTATTTCAAATACCCTGAAAAAATTAATCCAATGTGTGGGGACAATTGTGAGCACATGTGCAATAGTTTTCAACTCTTATTTGTGGAAACTAAGGTAATAAGTATTCAAGAAAGGATCTTGCACTCTAATGTAGACATCTATTTTATGTCCTTGTGATCACATGAATAATTACATTATGAGTCATTTTCAAACCATTCCATTAGTGGGGACCACCTTTGATGTGCATACTTGTCTTCCTCATGAATTTGACCACCCTTGTGGACTTGGCACATTATTATGTTTTAAAATAAAACAAGGGGTCACATTTAAAAGAATGTCATTCTAGGTACTTGGCCACCTTTTGGTTATAATTTACATAGTTGCTAGTTGTTTTTTTCGTTGATAATAACATTTATAGACCTTATAAAAGGTCAAGAACAAATGATTTGGTTTACTATGGGGTTGGTCCCCTTTTCATGGTGGCCCGACCCATTGTTGAATGACCACGTCCTTGGCCCCATTCGATTTAAGTATTTGACGATGAAATAACATCACGAAGGTGAGTTCTTGTTTTACTATGTGTGCTCATTAAAATCTTTGTTTAAGACCATTGATTAGGTCAAATCCAGTGATTTGTTCTTTGAAATGTGGATAAGACAATAGGTAATCTTGATCAATCAAAATTGGTCCCCCTCCCATTATGGAATCAACCCTTGGCATGTCGGTGGCAATGATTTCCAGGTTCCACCATGTTCTTTGAAAGTTGGGAACAATATTTCGAACCGTTGATCTTCTGCATGATGTAACCTCACTCATTGATCTTCTTGACATCTTACTTTTCATTAATGAAAGATCTTTTGTGCTTCATTTTTGGCATCTTTTGATCTCTTTCCTTCTAACTCTTTAGTTGGTATTTTGACCCTCAATTAGGGTTCTTCCATTTGAATTCTACATTGGTACTTTTTGAACTCTGGTTGAGTTCTTGGTAACCCCTGGGTATTGCATTGAACTTTTTCTTGAGTTCTTGATCGTTGATTCTTGTACTTGGTTGAATATTGATCGTTGATGCTCGAACCATTGTAAGCTTGGTAGTTGGATTGTGGTTTATGTTATTGGTCATTGATCTTCGCATGGCTTAATCTTGTTCGCTTATGATAACTCAGGAATGAGTTTGGTTGAGCCATGGTTAAGTTCAATGAGTGAAATCAACTCAAACCCCATCATTCTAGGTTATTCACATTTGGAAAATTTACAGTAGAGCCCTAGAAAAATTTATACCTACCTGCGATTGTTGATATTTTTGAGCTCGATTCATTGTCTATTTTTTGGTCTTTCATAGATCCCTCATGTATTCTGCATCTTCATCTTATTTTTCTTT
Source organism: Taxus chinensis (assembly GCA_019776745.2). NCBI lineage: Eukaryota > Viridiplantae > Streptophyta > Pinopsida > Cupressales > Taxaceae > Taxus > Taxus chinensis. The sequence goes on along the minus strand of CM034151.1, from coordinate 143,959,215 downwards.
GTTATATATTTCTTGAGCTTCACTGTGGTTGTTCTCTGCCATTCTCATAGCCTTGAAGGATTGATTTCTCTATAAATTGGATTGCTTTGAATCTGTGTCTGCAAGTGGTACTTGACCTTTGTCCTTTGTTAATCACTAAACTGAGGTTCTCGAGTACTTCCTGTTTGAGGTGGATGTCGTCTTATGGGTTCAATCTTCAATTCTATGAGGTTCTTGGCTCTCTAAAACTATAGTGAATGTGAATACTTTATTTTCATAGGGTACTTGAAGTTTCTTTAATCCTTGCTACTGAGGGTTTTCGAACCTTTGGCTGCCAATTTTGATCTTTCAAGATTTACTTTGAGTGTTGACTCTTGGTCATTACTGACAACTAGGTGCTATTATTTTCCTCTGATTTTTCTTGAACATTACCTTCACCCTTCTTGGTTTTAATTATCTGATAATTTCTAAATGTTCTTTTTACGTTGATGTCACTTCTCTAGCTTTCAAAGTTTCAAACTCGTACGTATCTCTTATTTTCCACTACATTGGAAGATCTTCTTGAGGATTGTTTGTTGATCTACTTTCCAGTTATTGATCATTTTCTCTTTTCTTAGATGACCCATTGATGGGTTTTATTAATGGCCACTGATCTGTACTTTTGCTATGATTTCTAAACTTGAATTTCAAATAGTTTTCTCTGTTGAATGGTGATAGATTGAAAACATGGAAGTATCAAATTTTCTCTTTATTCTATGGTTTGATTATTTTTTTGGAGCTATGAGATTCTAATCTATTATGTAAACGATCATCTTTGTTTTCTTTTATTCACCTGTGTTACATAATTCTTCCTGTGACTTAAACTTTCTGTATTGACGACAAATATGTTTTCTAAACTTGAATCTCTAGTGGTTCTAGAGTCCATTTTCTTTTCTTTTTGAATGAGTTTCTTGATTTACTGATCTGAAGTTCCCTTTAGCCTCATGGCTGTGTTGTTCTAACATTTGAGTGTACTCCTTCTTTTTGAAATATTGATCCGATCATTAGGGTCTATTGAGTCCCTTCTCCCTAATGAATGTTATTGAGATTCTTTATAGATATTCTTAGAACTTTGTGTTTGTGAATAAACAATGCATTATGGAGCTCCATTTTTATGGGTACTGCCCTGAAAATTAACATTTGTTTCGACCTTATTTAGAATTTTCATATAATATAACTCACTATTACATCTCTCTTCGAAATGGCCTTTTGAGACTTTAGTTTTGACATTCTGGATTTGTATATTGTCTTGAAACTTGAGTCATTTCCATTCACGAACTGTAATAAGTTATTTTACTCGAAACCTGTAAGATTAGTCTAAACAATAGATCTGTTGTAATGTTTATCATTTTCATGGGTCGACAATAGCTATGCTCATTTAAAAAGCCTCTGTGTTTTTGACCTCATGGTCAGCCCCATTTCTTCTCATTATTGGCTGACTTAATTTTGATGGTATACCGGGCTTTCATTAAACTTGATTGTATTTCATTGGAACTTTCAAGCTTGTGCAGGATCAATTGCTTTGAAGACTTATCATATTGGAAAGTTTTCCTTATCTTTGTAAAAGTCAAAATATGTATGAAACTAGATATATAATTGATATTGTTATCTGTACTTTGGTTTTACATGACTACTAATGGCATAGATGATTAACTCTTCTTTTATGTGACATTGCTAACTAATGAATGGCTTGGACAAACTATATTTTGTGATGTACCTTAAAATATGATATTTCTTCTGTTATCTTAAACCAGATCATATCAGCTACAGGATGTATATGGAATTTTATTAGATCTTTTACACCTGTTAATTTATGAACACTGTACCTCTTCCTTGAAGTTGAAGATGAATTCTTTTGAACTTAACCACTGATGTTAAATTCTGAATACAAATCTCTCCTCAATTATTATATTATGTACTTACACTTGTCTACCAGCAATCTGATTTGTTTCTTTCTGAGATCTCTTTTCCATATTTAGACAACTTATTTTTATATAATCCATTTTTTAGTTGATTTCTGAGCACTACTTGTAGCATTAATGAATATTTATGATAAAAATTGGAAAAGAGTACCTTGGAAATGTGAATTTGGTATTCAACAATTTAGTTGTAAAACTTCTTTTCTTGTTAAGTTGGTAACTATATCCTTTATGGATTTTTGTTGGAAGTTAAAAATGTATAACTTGTATTATCTTGATCTTATGCCATGCATTTTCTGATTTTTGCATTACTATTTGATTTACATAAAACTTTTAAATCATGTATTAGTTTGAATTATCATGATGGAAAGATGTAAAGTGTCCATTTTACATGGTGAAACCCTGTCAAAATTTTTCTTAGATTTCCTTTTTCATTTTGTTTCATCTGTAGTCGTATCTTTCTAGTTAACTTTAGCCTTTATATTCTGATTCTTCTGCTTCACTTATTTGAAAATTTGAAACATGTACTGGTATCTTTGAGTGCAAGTAATCATGCAAGTTTTTCCTCTGATCTGAACTGTAACTCCTTCTATTTCTAGAATAGCTACTAAACTTTGAGTTACATTCTTCCTTCATACCATTATGTACTTTTGATTTATTCCAACTTGATGTACCATAGGATATAAGTCATTGAACTCTATTTTTATGCAATCTTTATCTAACAGTGAGGACTGTAAGAGATTATTGTGTTTTCTTCTTCACTGCAACCTATACCTACACACTTAAGAAAACAGTTAGAAAATATTTAGGATTTTTGGCCTCTCTTATATTCCATAGTTTTTCTTTTCTTCTCTCTCCTTATTTCTAAGTGAATAAATCATGTGTGCTATTATGGAAAAGTAATTTTATCACTTGTGCCTTTGAACCTCATGTAATGTATACCTCCTGTTGTTAAGAGATCCACCTACACGAATTTAGATAGTATAGGTATATAGATTAACACTGAGCTCAACTCTGACAATTTTTTTCTTTTTTATTTTTAGGTATAGTGCCTTTTTCCAAGCAACAAAGATGAAGATGGAATAAAGCTAGAGTTAGAGATGCATCAACCAACATGAAAGAAACCCCCAAGGAAATGATGGGTTCATTCATACTCCTCTACTTTTCTCTTTTCATGCATATGTACCTCTTACTTTAGTAGTTGTATAATTTACTTGTTTAGTTACATCCCACAGCTTGTGTGGGAACATTTGAAATTCCTTATGAATAAAACATTGAATTCTGAAACCAGAGTTGTGTATTTATTTTTACATTTCATCTTTGTAAATGGATTGTATGATGAATTAAACAACTCAATAATATAATTGAATGTCTTAATCATGAAGGAAAGAACCTTAAAGATACCTGTAACATTTACCAATGAACTTTTATTGTTGCAATCTGTAATCATGATTGTTGTTCCAAAACTTAACACTTCATCTATTCTACAACTCGATGTCTCTCATCAAGATAACACATCTTTCCTTTAGGGATTTGTGTTATTTTGTTGAAGATAGTCATGAAATTGCAAACTATGTGATCTGTTACATTTTGTAACAGCACACGTAGGTGAATATTTCTTGTAATCATTAATTAATTAAACAGAAACAATATTGTACTAAAATAAACTACCCTAGCTTAGGTTCACTTCACCAATGTTATCCATCGTAATGAATGTGTCGAGTTTCCCATTTTTTCACAAGTGCAAAATTTTTCAACATTTCTAGCGATCCTGTGGGGAAAGTTTCCTGCTAGCTTGTAAATCATGTTCCTTTCGCTCTTGTCCATTGGGCATGGAGTCCAAAACATGTAACCAAAATCTACCTTCCTGAAGGTCCAACCCTTCCAAAATGAACTAAAACTGGAAAGGATCTGGTAAATTAGATAATGTGCACGAATGCACTTTATTGATTTGAAAAACATTGCAATGTGGAGGAACTGCACTTATTGAAGGGAAATCCTACTCTAAACAGACACTGTAGGATTTTCAATAATAGTGTTTGAGAAACATACCATTCACAGGAATGGAAAGTTCCTCTCCATTCAGCCTTGAGAGTTGAAAAAGCATTGTGTTCTTTGCAAGATGAAATCATCTAAGTACCACTCCATATTGTATCTAACTTCGTGTGTTTTCCTGATTTTTAATGATAAACATCCCACGTCAACACAATATCTCCTTCATTGAAGATTATGAACTTATCTTTCTTACCAAAAAATTTCTTCATCTATTTCTGATTATTTTCCATGTTCACACGAGCTTTATCTCTTAGCTCTTGTAATTCCATTAATTTCTGCATAACGAACCTGTAATGGTTAATTCTCAAGCAGCTCCATCTAATGTAACAAATCTAGTTTAGGTAACACAATTGAAATAGGCATTATTGATTCTCTTCCATAAACAAGTTTCCATGATGAATTGTCAACTGATATTTTAGGAGTCACTCTTTCAGCCCAAAGTGTTGAATTAAACATTAGATGTCAAGCTCTTTGGTTATCTTTGAGTGTTCTTCTGATGATCCTTAAAATATTCTTGTTAGTACTTTCAGCTAACCCATTATCTTGTGGGTAATAATTAGATGATGAACTTAAATAAATTATGTGGTTGACAGACCAATTTGTTACCTTTGCACCAATGAAATGCTAAAGCATTATCTGAAATGATAGTTGCTGGAACACCAAATCTGTAAACTATACCTTCATAAAAGGATAGTATTGAAGTTTCATTAGCATCTTTCAAGGCTATTGCTTCAGTCCAGCATGTAAAGTAATATGTAGCAGTCAAAATCTACTTCTGTCCTTGTAACGAAGGTGGGTTTATCATGCCAATAAATTCAAAGACCCCATTTCATAAAAGGTTGATCAACTGAAATAGGTTGTAAGGGGTAGCGAAGCTAAACGTTCTTTTCCAACAAAGAAAACACATTTCTTACACTTTTTAATCCATTCAAAAAATATTTGAATATGTTGGGCCAATAGTAACCAACTTTCATAATTTTTAAGGCTATGGTATGTGCTAAAAAATGACCTCCTGCAGGTCCTTCATGGAATTCAGATAATAATTTCTGAATTCTATCATAATCAACACATCGCAACAAGATTTTGTTTATATATTTTTTGAATAACACACCATCAATAAAAACATAAGGTACAACTTGTAACCTGAAATACCTTCGTTTATTCTTGTCCATACCTTCCGGATAAGTGCCATGTTGTAGATAGTTAACTAAATCAGTCATCCATCTTGATTCCTGGACTTCTTGAACAAGCTCAGGTTGTCTGATTTTCTGGCTGCACCATGACATCTGATTGCTGATACATAACTTCAACATGCTGTTTTAGATCTTCTAATTATGTAGCCAACTATTTTTCCATATCAGCAATTAGATGCTCACACAAACCTTTACCTTGAACTATCTTCACAACACGGATATCAACATCATATTCCATGACTTTCATTATCTAGCCTCCTCTTTTCTTCATTCAATTCTTTATTTAACAAGAAATCTTTTACACTTGGATGAGAAACAAGAACATGAATTTTTTTGTTTGAAAGCATGTACTTAAAATTCTTTAGTCCTATGACTACTGACAATTAGTTTTTTTTCAAGAAATGTGTACCTTTTTTCGTAATCATGCAAACTTTTTTGCAAAGAAAGTAATTGGATGTTCAATATTTTCATCATTAACCTGAGTTAATATGGCTGATATTGTTTCATCTCCTACAAGTGCATACATTGTAAAATATTTAACAAAATTTTGATGTACAAGAGTAAGAGATCTATAGAGATGGTTATTTTAATTGCTTCAAATCCATTCTCTCTCTTTGCTGGTCCAAGAGAAAGTCTTCTCTTTCTTTAACATAGTTGTCAATGGTTTAACCAATGCTGCAAAATCAAGAACAAATCTTCTAAAAATAGTTAATTTTTTCCAGAAAACTTTGTAATGCCTTCTTGTGATGAGGAAATGATAGTTATGAGATGGCTTCAATTTTTAAAGGATCAATTAGTTAAAGCTTTCTTTAGAAACAATATGACCAAGTAATTTACCTTGATGTACTGAAAAGATATACTTTTTGGGATTCAAAGATATTCCAAACTATGCCTACAAAACTAAAAATTCTTCCTTAGATGTATTAGATTTTCATCTGAATTTTTTGAAAATACAGTAACATCATCTAAATAAACAATGGTTGCATTTATTTAACAAGCTATGAAAATCCATTTCCATTGCACGTTGAAACGTTACACCATCATTTGAATGGCCAAAAGGCATTCTTTTGTAATCAGTAAGTACCCCACTTGGTGGTGAAAGCTTTTTTTTACCTATGCTTCTTCTCATACTAGAATCTTATTGTATTGACTATAACCGTCTAGAAGAGATAGTCTATCTGAACCAGAAACTATTATTAAAATATGATCCATATTAGGCAGTGGGTAATGATTTTTTAATGAAGATTTATTAAGATCTTTAAAATCAACACATAATCTGATTTCTCAATTATTTTTCCGAACCAAGAACAAGATTGGCTACCAAACTTGGATTCTTAACTGGAAAGATAATATCTGATTTGATCAACTTTAATAACTATTTTCTCATTAGAGGCACTATCTTGGGATTTACAAGCCTCTATTTTTACATAACTGGCTTGGAATTTTGATGTAAATCAATAGTATGATGTGCCAAATTGGGATCAAACCCTTTTAGGTATTGGTATTTCCAAGCAAAAAAATCTTTAAATTTCTTACAAATATTAATAAAGGAATGTTTTTCAGCTAGAGGAACATACCTTTCTGAGAAATAATTGTTTCCCTCCATCAATTGAGATCTCTTCATAGTTGTCTGCATGTGTTGAAATCTTAATTATATTATTTCCTTAATTGATAATCAATGGTTGAAGATTTATTCTAATGTGACCAATCCTTGAGGTAGTTTATTCATATTTAATTGAACAATCTGGTCACCATATAAGTGTTGCAATTTATCTTAATTTACTGTAGAAAATTCAGCTTCTTCCTGCAAACACCCTACAAATTTGTTCATCATTTTCAAAAACCTACCAATTCAACTCATTATCAGTTATAGAAGGCCTAACAATCAACTTTATATGAGGATGAATCTCATTGTTTTTAATTTGTTCCAACACTTCAATACTGGCACCAATCATTGCAATTCTAACTGCATGCTTATTTTCTATTCTAGGACTGGACTGAGATATTAATATCGTTGAAATATTCCATTCAGTTTGAAACTCTATGTCTATAAGACTTCATTAATGGATTCTCAAAAACATTGAAATTTCTTACTTGATTGATAACCAACTCAAAATCACAAAAGAATATGTAACACACGCTAATACCTCTCTTTCTGGCCCAAAGTAAGCCATGAATTAATGCTTCGTATTCAGCTAAATTACAAGTGCATGAAAATTGGAGACTCAAAGATTAGAAATACCTTTCATTTGTGGGGTAAGTGAGCATAAAACTTGATCCTTGTCCTTTCTTAATTCTTAGCTCCATCAAAACTGAAGCTTCCAAATCCCTTTTGTTGCATTTTCTATTTTGGATAACAAGGGAATTGGTGTGTTTTCCTCATGTAGGACAATACACACCAAAATAGGTGTTCTTAAAATTATTTGAAAGGATCATGAGCATGTTCTTCATGTGTATTTTCATCCATAAACAAGTTAGAAAAACTATATAAAGTTTTGAAACATGAGTCGTGTTATCAAAATCGGACTAGTCTAAGGCTGCATAATTAGCTAATGCATTAGAAGCATGAGGATCAATGTGAAATATGACAAACGGTTCTGAATTGATAGTAACCTTGGTTCCATAACATGTGTTAGTATCCAAATTGATTCTCCCTTGGAAATCAGGTAGCATCATAGATTCAACAAGATACTCAGACACAGACAGATCATATTATGAGTCATTTTCTAGCTAAGGAGATTCGTCTGACTGTTAGTCACTCGAGTGATGGAGAAATGGATAACACCATATGAAAGGATTTGATCTATCCTCACTACTTTGGGTCATGATTTTTGACCAGGGTGAGAGGAACCGTCTTATAACCACTCTTGGTGAAGGATAATGAAGATATCCTTCTTTGTAAAAGTTTGAAAGGAAACCCTGAGAAAATATGATCAATGCACCACAATTTAACTCTCACGAGTTGTCACTTCTAAAGAATTGTGATATTTTCTAAACAAGGATAAGGTTACTACATACATTATGGAATCCTAATTGCTTCTACTTATTTTGGGAGTAAAATTTATTCGTTTTTGAACATACATGGCAAACAGGGGTAGTTTATGTAGGATTCATTATTTTTGAATAATTTTTGGTGGGAGATTAAGCAGGATAAACTTGATTTTTCCATATCTTTGAGAACCTTCAAAACAATTAGAAAACTAAATGACAAAATGCTTCAGAATAGCTAAAATATTCCTTCAACCATAAGGTGTGCATCAATGGAGGCCCATATTTGCACAGTTTCACATAATCTCAAAGAATTTTACATAAAGGATTGAGCTAAAGACTCAATTAAATATTAAATACCAATGGTTCATCATGCCTAAGATATACTCAAATGCTCATAGACAATATTTATCAACAAAAGTACAGTAAAGTGGTTTTAAATTTTTTATCTCATTACAAACTGAAGGCTCTTCTCATAATGAAATTACAAATGCCACTAAAATATCATAGGGACAAGATTCTGTATGATTCGGAGGGATTTTAACACAAGATTGCAATAGGAACAAGAAATGCTATTTGCAGACATTGTGAAATAAAGTAGACACAATTTTTTCCAAGATTAACACAGATCAATTCGAAGTTGATTAGATTCATCAGTAGGGGAAGGTTTCTTGAACAATCTCAGATCTTGTCAATGGTTGTACATTTGCAACTAACTTGACATGATCAAATCTAAAACATAAGAGATTAATAATTCTTGTAGATGGTCTCTTAGGAAGATGGGATTTCTGAAATTTTGTTGTAAGAACTCAACCCCTAGACCTTTTGCAAGAGTATCCTCATTGCATTTATACAATTCACTCACTCATTCATCCCAAATTTCCCCCCCAAAAAGAAGAATATTTGAGGAATCCTTTGCTTGTTACCAATTTGTCTCAGAAAGTGACGTTTAACAAATTTACACCCAAAGTTGTCAAGTGGATAATTCATGAATTGATCACATTTCTCAGACCCTAAACCATGACTGTGATGCCATGCCACAACATTTTTATAGTCCTTATAATAATTCTTCTATTCTATCATGTGAGAAATCCCCTTTTTAATCATTTTCTGGTGGCTCTGTATAACTAGATCTAAAAAGTAATCCTTTTCAGCCTCGAGGAAACACCTTGAGAAATGATTGCCCTCATAGGGATGCCTTCGTTTGTGCCTCTGAGGAATGAGTTTCCACACATGGATTATTCCATATACCTACACTATGAATCTGAGTTGGTCAAGTGTAAAGAGGAGTCAGCGGAAACCTCCACGTGTTTCCTTGGTGTAATTTCAAAGGTGAAGTATAGATGAAAGTTCCAAAACAAGCATTGGCCTTCCATGTGCCCTGGGCCCAAGAAAATTACCTCCACGTGTCTCACTAGTGCACTCTAGATATGGTGCCCAAAGGCAAAAACCCTAAACAAGCGCGGGCTCACCACGTATCTCAGCTCAACAAAGTTGTTGAAAGAATTTAGGGACCGGTGGAAGGTGACACATGCCTAGGGTCTGAGAAAGTTTCCTTGGCTATTGAAAAGTCCAAGCAAGGGCAGAAAGAGTGGAAATTTCCACATCTGTCCTTGGTTCTCTTTTGATATGGTGCCCAAATGTAGAGACCCTAAACAAGCATGGGCTCACCACATGTCTCAGTCCGGAAAAGTTATTGAAAGAGTTTAAGGACTAGCGGAAGGTGCCACATGCCTAGGGTCAGAGATAGTTTCATTGGCCGTAGAAAATTATTAGTGTGGGAAGAACTAGTGGAATCCTCCATGTGTCCCTTCGGCACTTCTTCAAAAGTAAAGGATATGGGAAGATCGCAAATGGGCGCGGGCCCTCCACATGTCCTAGGCCTTCAAAAGTTAATTGAAACATTTAAGTATAGAGAGGAGCTGGTAGAAACCTCCACGTGTCTCCTTGGCACAACTATTAAGGTAATACCCAGAGGTGGATCCTCAAATGAGCGTCTGCCCTCCATGTGGACAAGCTTTTAGTTGAAGAAATCCTTAGAAAGTGGAAAATTTCACCAAAAATACCCATTGGACCACATCTAATTAAAAATGACCATGTTTCCATAAATGTTGGGAAAAAATTGCCAGGGAAAACAAAACGTGACTGTGAAAAACCAAAAGGAAGGGGAAAAACCTGAATTTATGACAAAGTTACAAATTCTTTCACATGGACAGAGGAACAAAAAATAAATTTTGGACTTAATCTGATCCTCGACCAAATGAAAGGACTAATCATGGAAACCAAATGAAGGAAAGAGATTTCATGCCTCAATATGAGGAGATAGAAAAATATGACAATTCCTGCAGATTGAATAATTTTTAGAGCAAATGGGACGAGATCAAATTGAGCACCAACATCAGCTCCAACTCAGGGATGAGCACTCCCATCAAGTACCACAAGAACAAATAGCATACCAAGTGCAAAAAATCCATTTGGCAATGGAGTCAAGAACAAGCTTGCAAAAACTCCCCCAAGATGAACTAAGAAACCAACAAAAATTGGTCACCAGGGACCAAGATGAACTGAAACAGATAAACACGAAAGTAAAATGAAACCAGAAGAATAAACACTATATAATGGTGAGCACCCTGATTCGGAGAAACCAATCAAGGAAAATTTTCAAGTCCCTGTCATTCTAGATATGACCATGCTAAACAGTTCACATATGTCTTTAACAACTGGTCATATGATTGTTTTTATTTTTCATCCAAGTTTTTATCTACCACATTTTTCAGGCTTATCCTTTATGCCTATGTCAAATTTTTCAACATCTCTCAAGGTTTCATCAAACATCAAAGTCCCAAGAAAATCAACCATCTCAGGATATCTGTATTGATCAATTTCATATTCCTTGAAAACAACATAGCTCACAAAGTTATCAATATTAATGTCTGTGTGAAACACCTCATAAGAAGCATCGTTAGGGTCCTCAATGAGATATAAAATTTTCTTTTCACCATACAACTTTACAACGATTCCCTCAATAGGTATAGTGGAAAAAGACATATCCATTTGAAGACTCCCACCCACACTAGCAGCCCATTTTCTTGATAACAACATTCCCCATTTGATAGGGCAATCAACAATAACAACATCTAGTTTTAATTTCTTGCCTTGGTAAGCTACAAGTTTCACTATCAAACCATTGACACATATAACCACTGGAACCCCTCTAGAATCCATCGCAATCCACTTCCCATAAGCTATTATTACTTTGAGATCCAACTCATTCATGACCTCAAAAGGCATAACATTGCATAATGCTCCAGAATCAAATATATAGTTGTGTAACAACTTATTCTTAATAATTAGAGTAGTGAAAATGGATCCACCTTTATCTGAGACTCAACTAAGGATTTTACCAAATGTACTTCAGGTGGCTCACCTAGTTCTTCAAGTACTTGGGGTTTTTCCAAATCTACAATGGCATGATGAACCTCTACACTATTTACATTATTACCCTGGGTGACCTTTTCTTCTTTAAATCCCAAATATTCGAATGCATTGTTCCTATGCTCAGGGATTCTAAGCAATTCAACAATAGGAATAGAAATATTGACCTGACTCAAGATTTGGGCTATGTCACAAGGAACATATTTGGGTAAGGAAACATTTGGTGGAAGACTGACAAACCCATCTGAAAACAAAGGATTTTTCAATCTCAGCATGGGGAAGAACACAAGTTTTTTTTAGGGTGACAAATCCTTTTCCAGATGTATCTTTATTAGGGGATACTTTATGGACAATGGTAATCACTAGAATTTTTTGTTTGGCTTGAGGCCTTGCCCCTTTGGAAACTTTTCTACTGGTATTATACTCTTTTTCGTGGCCAACTATTGCATGAATTAAGAACTATCTCTCCTCTTTTGAAGGAATTCCTCCTCAAAATAATTGTTAGATAAATCAAGAGCTTGTACCATATCAATTTTAGAAGTATCAGTGGGACGAAGAGGTAATACCAAGTGAATGCAATCCAATATTTTTTCAACAGTTCTGGCACTCATCAACTCAATTAAGGTTGCTCCCTACTGTGAACTTGTAGAGGAATCCATCAAGCATGCATCATCATCTATTTTATCATCATTATTTTATTCCTAAACTCCTTTTTCAACAACACATGGAGAATGTGGCAAGAAAAAACTATCACACCACTCTATTTCATGAGCTTCATCAACAATAACAAATCATCCATCTAAAGGATCAGGCACCGATTTGTTTTCCCTAGGTTGGGGCTATCTATTTCCTGATCCCATGGTTCCTTTTCCACTTACATCAGATCTCTGATCATCCCTAGGATGATTTGAAAATATTTCTTGACCTTGTTCTTTATGCTGATCTTGGGAACTTTGTCCAATCCCCTTCTCTACTCTAGCTAGTTTATAGGACATTTCCTTCACATTTCTAGCCAAATTTTTCACAACCTCCTCCAGATCCAAAAAATTACTTGACTAAGGCTTCTCTGGATTGATTAGCTTGATATATTCCCTCTTTGGAGGCTTACCAACTACTTTGATATTATTTTCAATCTGCAAAGCCATGGTGAAGGCCTACCTTAATGTTGCTTGGTTCATATCCCTCAAATAATAAGGAGCCTTCTTATCAAAAGCATTAGAGTATTTTATCATAAAGGAAACATCACTTGGCCTTAGGATCATAGGTAGCCTATTCAAGGTCTTCTTGAACCTTGTATTGAAGCCATGAATAGATTCATTAGGATTCTTTTTAACATTTTCAAATTCATATAAAAGAAACCTAGGGTCTATTTTATCTCCATAGTGCAATCTAAAATCATTCTTCATTTCTACCCATGAATTAGTGGAGTTGTCTGGAAAATATTTATACCAATCCTGTGCATCCTCCTCTAGAGTATGAATAAACAATTTTAAGTACACATCCTCAAATTTGATCTCAAATTTTTCCATCATATTGACAAAAAGCTTTAAGTGTTGATCACTAGTAATAACTGTTATCACTGAATCACAGCACCCCTGTGCATGTATTTGAACTCACAGTGTGATTGGATAACATGGGTACTATCTCCAAGTTTTGGGACTTGCTACTTGAGATAGACCTCCAGAGAAAGCTGGTTCTTGCTCCTAAACTACCTGCCACAATCTACTCTAATGCAGGATAAGCTAACTGTTCTAATCTAAATTTCCAAGGAACCAGGGAAAGAGAATACATAAAATGAAATCCTACACTAAAGTGGTGATACACCAGAAAAGGAGGATGGGAGAGTAGTCTCCAAATGTGGGAAATACAGAGGCAAAGTGCACACTAGAAGAGGTGATGACAGTTCTCCATAATCTAGCAAAATGCATTCGCAGTAATATTTCAAGCACACTCAATGATAATGAATTCCTGTAAGAACATAATAATAGACACAATATTCTTGTAGAAATATAAAAGGGGCAAGAAGAATGCAAGAAAACACAGCAGGGGAAGATACATCCACAAACTTGTATTTTATTGCTTCCTGGTATGCACAGTTCAGTCTATTACAAGATAAGGCCCTGGATCACCATGCAAGGAGTCCACTACAAGGGCCTGCAACACACTGGCTTCACAAAGCAATTTCGACAGAGCTTTGTTACCCAAAAACTCTCTCTTTTACAATGATCCCAGCACTCCAATTTATAAAAAAAAATGAGAAGGAAAAGAGAAGGGAAAATGGAAATCCCGAAATCTGTCCTTCAACCACCTGTAAGAGGCATTAAATTGAGTGAAAAGGTTGTCCATTACTTGCAAAAGGCTCCCCATACTATCCCATGTGCTGCAGCAGAGAAAGAATGATGACCATGCCTCTTAATTGCACTCTCAGCTACCAAATAAAACACTGTTCTGAACCCAGCCACGTTTCCTTAAAAAACTCAATCAATTTCTGATCAAAACTGGAATTTCTTGATTTCTGTGCATCGGGCTCAGAACCACGATTCCAACGGTACCAATTTTGTGTGATTTCGTTGAGAAATGCAAAAGTTATGGCCTTCTGAGTGCGGGCAGCTATTTTGGGCCTGGCAGACGTTTTCTGTCATTTGACGGGAAAGAGCATTGACTGACTGGAGCCGAATATGTTTATTTTATTTAAATATATCTACCCTCATTAAAAATCTAGTTTTTGTGGCGTAGAGGACGTCGTGCTCGTTCCAGAAAGTCCAATTTTATCAAAATCAGAGCTCAGAGTCAAAAGTTATGGCCGTTTGAAGTTCCACGGGTCAAACGTTGACTTTTCTCCTCTGCCTTCGGTCATTTCGGCTTTTCGCGTCCCGCATGTCCCTTTGTCCCTTTTTGCACAGTGCTGAAATTTCCCATTTCGGCCGAACCGGCCGGTTCGCGTACTCGCAGCCCACATGTCCCATTTGCTTTCGGACCGTCTGGGACAAATTCGCCCGGTTCGGCCGGTTCGTGCCCTTTTGTCCCAACTGTTCCGGGACAAAAGTTCTCATTTCGGCCGGTTCGGCCGGTTCGCGTCTTTTTGGCCCACGCGTCCCAGACTGTTTCGGGCTGCCTTGACTCATTTCGCCCGTTTCGGCCGGTTCGCGTCTTTTTGTCCCACGCGTCCCAAAGGCGACCCTCTCAACAGTTAGCCAATTTTTTCTCTCTTTTCGGCCAGTTCGGATTTCCGCGTCCCGCGTTTCCTTTTGGCCCGGATGTCCCATTTGCTTTCGGACCGTCTGTGCTCATTTCGGCCGATCCGCACCTTTTTGTCCCAGCTGTCCCGACTGTTGCGAGGACTAGGACTTAGCCATTTTTCGTGATTTTTTCTGGCCCGAGCCTATTTTTGTGATTTTTCTTACATTTTCTCGGAACTTGCTCCCTCCTTCTTGGACATGGGAGTTAGAAAATTCTGAGGGGACCCAAAAAACATGACTTTTTCCCCTGACTCAATCTATTTGCCTGGGACTAAAGAATTTGATGCATGTTATCAAAATTACCTTGAGGGGTGAATTTTGGATAACAATAACATTATTTCCTTAAAATTTAGGCAATCTATTTCTAACATCCTGGGGCACAACATTTGGATATCCAAGCATACCTCTGAAATCTATAGGACCAAAAGTGTTCACAAAAAATGGAGGTCTGGGTGGGGGCTGGGCCATATTGTTTTAGGGAGGTGATCTTAGAGGAGAAATAAAATGATGAGGAGTGAGGTGTCTATGGGGCATAGGAATGTAATTCTCAGAATGAATGTTCTCTACAAAATTTGTTTCTTGGAAGATCCTATCATCTTTGGAGAACACAGGGACAAAATGAGATGGAAATATTTCAAATACAAAATAAATACCCTCTGTAGTTGGAAAATTCAAATCTACAAAAATATTACCTAATTTAGAAGCACTTGAAGAAGTATGACATTCTTCAATGAGAATCTAATCAGTTTCCACAATTGGTAACTCTTTTCTTCATTTTTGATCTCCAATAACTTTCCAGATTCTTCTTCCTTCAAAATTTATCTTTCCTAATTTTGTAAACAACCTTCTAGCAGGGTCTTTAATGAAGAAAGATGTTCTTCCTTCCAACTTTTCAAATATTAGTGATAAATTTTAATTGACAGAGGTTAAGACACTGGCATTTATCAAAAATGAATTCAACACAGAGTTGTCACTAAGGATTTTAACCTTAGTTGTGCAAATGCACAAAATTTGGTCTGTCAAATGTCTATCAACACTAAATTCATGCAAAGATTCATAGATATCACCTTCCTTTACCCGTATTTAACGTTGATGATGTAAACTTAGTGCAAAAACCAACACAAACTTGGAATATTGCATGCAAAACTTGTAACTTGCACAAATCTTACAGATCTCAAGAAAGGATGACGTTTAAACCGCATATTTGCACTTAGATCATATAAGAAACATTACTAGGGAAAAATATAAGAGTGTCTTTGAAAGTTCCCTAGCAATGGCACCAAAAGGGTGTTGTTGCCGCACAAATAAGTCCTGGAATTCAAATAATCCCCGACAATGCTAATATTTCCCCGATAATGGTGCCAAAAAGTGTTGTTGCTACACAAATAAGTGCCAGAGTTCAAATAATCCCTGAAAACACAAATCAGGTCCCTGGAAAAGGCACCACTAGTATTGGTATCTAAATTGATTCTCCCTTGCAAGATGAACAACATCAAAGATTTAAAAAGATTCCTAGAGATAGATAAATCATCATGTATGTCGTTTTGCAGCTGGGGAGGTGATTCAGCTGGCTCTTTGTCACTCAGATGTTGGAGAAATGGATAACACCATATAAAAGGATTTGACCTATCCTCACTTCTTTAGGCCATGCCTTTCAATCAAGGTGAGAGGACCCATTTTGTAACCTCTGTTAGTGAAGGAGAATGAAGATATCCTTCTTTGCACAAATTTGAAAGGAAACCCTGAGAAAATATGATCAATGCACCACAATTTAACTCTCACTAGTTCTCACTTCTAAATAATGGTGATATTTTCTAAATAGGGTTAAGGTTACTAAAGACATTATGGAATCCTGATTGCTTCTGCTTATTTTGGCAGTAGAATTTATTCATTTTTGGACATACATGGAAAACAACGATAGTTTAGGTAGGATTCATTGTTTTTGAATAATTTTTGGTGGGAGACTAAGCAGGATAAACTTGATTTTTCTAGATATTTGACAACCTTCACAAAAATTAGAAAACTAAATGACAAAATGCTTCAAAATAACTAACATGTTCCTTCAACAATAAGGTGTGCATCAATGGAGGCCCAAATTTTCATGGATTCACACAATATCCAAGAATTTAACATGAAGGCTCAAGCTAAAGAATCAATTAAACATTAAATACCCCTGGTTACTCACGCCTAAGATATACTCAAACGCTGACAGATAATCTTTAAATCAACAAAATGACAGTAAAGTGATTTTAAATTGTTTGTCTCATTATAAGATGAAGGCTCTTCTCATAATGAAATTGCAAATGCCACTAAACTATCACAAGGATGAGAGTGTGTGTGATTCAGAGGGATTTTAACACAAGATTGCAATAGGAACAAGAAATACTATTTGCAGACATTCTAAAACTAAGTAGACAAAATTTTTCCCAAGATTAACACAGATCAATTCGAAGTTGATTAGATTCATCAGCAAGGGAAGGTTTCTTGAACAATCTCAGAGCTTTTCAATGGTTGTACACTTGCAAACATCTTGACATGATCAAATCTAAAAAATAAGAGATTAACAAGTTTCTCACATGGTATCTACGAAAGATGGGATTTCTTAAATTTTCTCATAAGAATTCAACCCTAGACCTTATTCAAGAGTATCCTCATTGCATTTATACAATTCACTCACTCATTCATCCCAAATTTCCCCCCCAAAAAGAAGAATATTCAAGGAATCCTTTTCTTGTTTGCAATTTATCTCAGAAAGTGATGTTTAACAAATTTACACCCAAAGCTTCCAGGTGGAAAAATCATGAACTGATCACGTTTTGTAGACCCTCAACCATGACTTTGATGCCATGCCATAACTTTTGATAGTCCTTCTAATCATTCTTTTAATCTGTCATGCCATAAATCCCCATTTTAATCATTTTTTGGTGCCTCTGTATAGCTGGATTTGACAAGAAATCCTTTTCACCCTTGAGGCAACACCTTGAGAAATGAGTTCCCTTGTATGGATGCTTGCATTCATGCCTTTAAGAAATGAGTGTACGCACGCAGATTATTCCACATACCTGCAGTTTGAGTCTAAGTTGGCCAAGTGCAAAGAGGATTCAACGGAAACCTCCATGTGTTTCGTTGGCACAAGCACATAGGTGAAGTATAGAGGTAATTTCCCAAACAAGCATGGGCCTTCGACATGCCCTGGGATAACGAAAATTTCCTTTTGGCCTATTAAAAAGTCTTAGTATAAAAGGAGTTAGCGAAAGCCTCCATGTGTCTCACTGGCACACTTTTGAGATGGTGCCCAATGGTGGAGACCCTAAACAAGCATAGGCTCACCACGTATCTCAGCATGGAAAATTTGTTGAAAGAATTTAGGGACCAACAGAAGGTGCCACATGCCTAGGGTTTGAGAAAGTTTCCTTGGCTGTTGTAAAGTCCAAGCAAGGGTAGAGTGAGTGGAAACTTCCATGTGTCTCCCTGGTGCTCTTTTAATATGGTGCCCAAAAGCAAAGACCCTAAAAAAGCATGGGTTCACCACGTATCTTATTCTAGAAAAGTTGTTGAAAAATTTTAAGGACTAGTGGAAGGTGCCATGTGCTTAGGGTTTAAGAAAGTTTCATCATCCGTTGAAAAGCATAAGTTTGGGTAGACCCAATGGAAGCCTCCACGTGTCCCTTCGGCACTCCTTCAAAAGTAAATTATAGGGTTAGTTCCCAAATAGGTGCAGGCCCTCTACGTGTCCTAGGCCTTAGAAAGTTTCTTGAAAAGTTTAAGTATAGAGAGGAGCTAGCGGAAACCTCCACATTTCTCCTTGGTGCAACTGCTAAGGTAGGACCTAGAGGTGGTTCCTAAAATGAGTGAGGACCCTCCATGTGGATAAGATTTTAGTTGAAGTGGGCCTTATAAAGTGGAAAATTTCACCAAAAAGACCCACCAGGATGCATCCAATCAAAAAGGACCACGTTTCCATAGATGTTGGGACAAAAATTGACAGGGAAAACAAAACATGACTGTGGAAAAATAGAAGGAAGGGTAGAAACCCGAATTTATGCCCAAGTTACAAATTATTTCACATGGAAAAAGGAAGGAATTTTTTTATTGGAATTAATGTGATCCTCGATCAAAGGAAAGGACTTATCGTGATAAACAAATGACGGAAAGAGCTTTTACACCTCAATATAGGGAGATAGTAAAATATGACAGAGCCCGCAGATTGAAGATTTTTTAGAGAAAACGGGGCAAGATTAAATTGAGCACCAAAAATGTGTAGTTAAAAACAAGAAAGACTAATATGAAGAGAGATAACCTCCTATTTTTTTTGTGAAATCTCTAGATAAGCATATAGAAAAAAAAGGTGGTAAATCCACAACAATAATATCTTACAGAGTGGAAACATTTGGGTGAGCATGCAATGTTACCTGTATATTTTTTATGATGCAAAATGTATCCTTTCTAGTCCCATCAAGCTCTAGAAAACTCTTCTCTATAAGTTCATAATGCAAACCCAATTTTACTACAATTTATTTTCACATAACTGTCCTACTTGCACCCCTTTCAACCATACAATTATGAATAAGACGTTCTCAATAATAAGTGAAAAATAAAAAGGTGGTGGTTTCTTGATTTCTTCAGCATTTAAAACCTTTTGAACCATCAATTTAAACTCTTTAATGTTGTCATGTCCCATTGTTCCAAGGACCATATCAGTTTTATGAACTTCCGTTTCTATTGTTTTTGAAGAAATATGCAGCTTAGCAAGTTCGTGAGAAAGTAAATCTTTTTGTCCTAAAATACTTAGAGCGTCCCACATTGAGATGCTAACATTATGGTTTTTTATTACATAGACAATGTTAAAAGTTATAACAATTTTAGAAATATATTCTACTATTTTAGCATAGGCTTTAGCGAAAAGTGATTCCGCTTCAGCTACTTTTGATATTTGAGGTATAAATAACCTTCTTTGATCAGGCTCTAGTTTTTTTCTACTCTTTACCAGCTGAAACACTTGCTATTTTTCATAGAACAATAGAACTATCAGCTGATTTTTGACCTATAGTTGTTATTTTATTAGTGATAGTTAGAAGAATGGGCATATTTTTTTGTTTTTGACGTTCTACATCTTTGTCTTGAGCCCAAGTAGTAATTACAATGAAATCATCCTCACTAAAACTGACTAAGTTCTAGTCAGGTGCCTTCTGGACATGATTTTCTTGCTGCCCACCCTCCATTTGAGGCATGAATAATGTCTCACGTTGAGGTTGTACAACAAGACTTATGTTTAGAAAACCATTTGGGCAACTTGAAACTGAATGAGGCTGATTACAAGGTAAACACCACTCTTCTATAGCTATATTAATTGGGACTAAAGTGTTAGATGAACTAGGAGCATTTGGGTCAAACTACCTTTGCTAATAAGGCTACCTATAATTTTGATTCTATTGGTAAGGCTACCTATTTTGCTGGTTTTGCTGATAAGGAGCCTGATAAGGCCTGCTAGGTAGTGTAAGTCTATTTTAAATTAAAGTTGGTTTGTTTCCCATAGTATTCAAATCTTTCAAAATGTCATCTTATGGGGCTGCAATAGTAGGTTCTATAATCGTGATAGGCTGTGGAATAGGTGCTAAATCTTCCAAAAACGACAGTAAAGGACTTGGTGCTAACATTACGACTTGAATAAGACTATTTTCAGCTCAGATAGCAATATCATAGGCTGCTCGGAGAGTCTCTCCTCCCACAGACTGAATCATAGTTCAAATATCACTGTTTAATGCTCTAAGATACTAAAGAAAAACATGGTCAGCTTGAGGCTTAACACTTGCTGGGATTCTTTCGCATGTTATTGAAAAATGAATGTTGAAACTAGACATAAATTCATGAGGATCTCTTCGAATAGTAGATAGTTGTTCTATGAGAGATAAATGATCTGAATTATCTTGAAATTATGTAAGAAATTTACCACCTAACTCATCCCAATTTCTTATGCTTCCAATATCTAAATTTCTATACCATTGCAAGGATTTTCCTTTAAATTATACAAATAAAGTTTTTAAGGCCACATCTTCATGGGTTATGTTATGAACTACACATAGAGCTACAACATATTTGATATGCTATGTTGGTGTAACTTGATTTTCACCGGTGGATGTAGGAAAGCTTTCCATGGCACCATTAGGGATATCATGATAAAATGGGATCACTAATGGGTTGCCATTACTTAAGGTCACAAAATTCCTAGGTGGTTGAATAGCCATTTAAAAACATGGGATCTGAATAGAGAAATTGATACGTGGTGAAGGAAGATTAGGAGGGTTATCAAAACCAGGCCTATTATGAGGTAAAGTAGTACCAACTCTTCTCCTTCTTGCAGAATTCAAAGGTAAAGAAATTAACTCAGAAGGAATTCCTCTTATTGATGATCTTGTAGTCACTTTAGGTATGGAACATGTTGTAAAACTAGTCTAAAATCAGCTTTACAGAGTCGCCAAATAAATTGTTAAATCTTTAGAATAAATTGTTGCAGCTTGTTGATCTAAAAGTAAATTTTTCTTATCATAATTCTTTTGTAAATTGTTGTAATTACATCACAGATCTGATTCATTGTCCAATCAGGCATGCCAAAAATATTATCTCTCAAAATTTCACCCTGTAGAGAGATGGTTGTAGGTGTCTAAGCTTCCAAAATTTATCTCCCTCTTTCATAGATACAATGGAAACACCTCATCTCTATGGGTATACCTATTTTGATTTGAGTCTCTGGTATCAAGGCTGGTTCCTTATTGATGTATCCTAAACTTATTTTCTAGGGTTTGATGAAAAAAGAAGACTATAAAAAAATTCAAAACTGAGGTGATACACCAAACTTGTATGAGGTCTTTGACTGAGTACATGCACAACTGATTTGAGAATTAATTCTTGATGCACAAGAAAACAATTTTTTGCAAATTATTAAAGGAAAAAAATTGATGTACTGAGGGAAAGGATCACAATAATAATGCTAAGTTAAACATACACATTAATATCATGCAGAAATTACTGAATTTACAACAGGGTAAGATGATTAATCAGGGAATTCAACATTCACAAGATTAATGGAACATACAAAAGATTGCAAATAATTGGAAAGTCAAGAAAATACTTCTCATTCAGAGGGAAAAACTGGAAAAATATGCTTTAGCACTCTTGTATCTAAAATTCCTCCTTTGTGTTTTGCCGAGGCACACAATAGATAGGAAAAATTATTTCCCACCCCTCCTAAAAATATGCTAAAATTATACTTGCCCATGCATCCTATTTTTACACTTTATTTATTAATAACTAAAGGAATAAAATAAACATGGTAATACATTGAGGCATTAATAGCCTTTGGTTACAACTTAGTCAAGTGCAGTTGACTGTTCTATTTTTAAGAAAAAAATGGGTGAATAATTTACCAATAATAAATCTTACTTAATGAACAACTCTCCTTCATTGTGCATGCAAATTATGTCTTCTTGTGGCTGATGTGACATCTGTAACTTACCCTTTGAATGAAAAATTAATTCCCTGTGCAAGTGAAAATAATACCTTTGATCTCCAATACTTAGCAAAAAAACTCCAATCCATTGTGGGGACAACTTTGAGCACATGTGCAACATTAATCAACTCTTATTTGTGAAAAATAAGGTACTAAGTCTTCAAAATATTGTTTGCATTCTGATGTTGACCTCTACTCTATCTTCTTGTGATCACATGAAAAAAATGCATTCTAAGTAATTTTCAAACCATCACATTAGTGGGGACCACCTTTGATTGTTTGGGACATAGGATAAGAAATAATAATAGTCTAATGATTCAGCACGCTTTGTATACACACATGGCATGTACTATAATACTCAACCACTCTTCAAATATCATTGCATTATAATAATTGTCAGATTTTTTTTCATTGGACTAAGGTTTAGAATTTTGAAAGTCAATATGCAATGATTTTTTAAAAATAGATATGGGTTGGCCCGCTTTCACGGTGACTCATTCCTTTACATTTTTTGGTGGCATATGACTTGGGTTTTTTGACTGTACCCCTAAGTTTGTATTGTTAACTTAAAATCAACATTGACCATCGATTCTCTCACCTGCTTCATCTCTGATCATCAATCATGATCCTCGATTAGGGTTTCAACCTTGATTTTAATGTAGTTGGTAGCATCTAACCATGGTGGTTTGCTTTGAAATTTGGTGATGCTCCTTGATCGTTGATTTTGGTCCTTGGTTGAACATTGATCATCGATCTTTAACTTTGATTGGCAAAGAGTTTGCATTGAAAGTTGGTGAACATTTAACCCTCGATCTCTGTTCTTGATGATTTCACACTGTTGATCTACATACCCTCGGTTAAGGTTTCAACCATGAAATCAAAGCAGTCGGTGACTATGGTTATGATTTTCGATCATTGATCTATGTACTGTGGTCTTCTTTACTGTGGATCCTTAAATCAGGTTGAGTTAGATTTTTATGAGGTTGAGTTGGGCGAGTTAAATCAACACAAACCCAATTAATTATTTACTATTCATTTTTCCAATTCGCGGGTGAAGCCCTGGAAAATTTGTTTTAGGCCACCATTTTTGTTTCTTTAAGCTTGGCTCTTTACCAGATTGGTCTTCTGAGCTCGTATGCATTTGTATCTTTTTTCTTTTTTCTCTTTCTAAGATTTTTGAGTGAAGTGGTTGTGGATGTTTTCCGCCA
Organism: Taxus chinensis; assembly: GCA_019776745.2. Classification (NCBI taxonomy): domain Eukaryota; kingdom Viridiplantae; phylum Streptophyta; class Pinopsida; order Cupressales; family Taxaceae; genus Taxus; species Taxus chinensis. The sequence continues at coordinate 143,935,653 of CM034151.1, read as the reverse complement.
TTTTTGTAAACTTCGAGTTCAGAACTATGTTATTCTTTTGTCTTTGCGAGTTACTACGAATGTGAATACTTTGTTTTATGGTTCTTTACTCGATATTTGAGTTATGAAAATATATTGTTGTCATGGATATTTCTTTGAGCTTATCCAAGTTTTCCTTCGAAGTGGCCACCATTTATGTTCCTTTCGATCTCTTTCAGGTTTCTTTAGAAAAAAATTGGCTATTGTCTCTATGGGTTCGAGCTCGAATAAATAATGTTTTCCTGCTTTCTTTACTCTCGAGATCTCTATAAAGCTGGATTATAAAGCCCTGTGCATGTTGTTGTTGGCTTCACTATGGTTTCTTGATTCTCAGCCGTGAGGGTTCGGTTTCTTTATTTAAAAGTGTCTCAAGGAACTTTCTCAATCACGACCAACCTGGTAGAAGGTAATTTCGTGGATTTCCTTATATACTTTCCACTGTTTATGACATTGGCTCTCTAAAAATGTAGATTCGTATATTTTAAAATATGGGTATTCCAGTTTTCAGTTTCATCCTTGGTTTGATAGTTCCCCTTTTACTTTGTATCTTAGATATGTTCTTGAGATTTCATTCTCCAAACTATGGTTGTTATTTTCCTCTGTTTTACTTGCACTGGACTCCTCTCCCTCTTATTTTAAATCCTTTACATTCTTTTCTCTTCTACATTCAGATTCAATTTTTTCTTCTTTCATAGTAACTCTACTATCTCTCATGTAGTCTCGTGCTGGAAGACCTTCTTGGGATGTCTGGATCTCTTTCCATTCTTTCATTTTCCTTTTCTTAGCTGAAAAGTCCCTTGTATCAAGGACATTGTAGTTCCTTTTCTACCAATTTCTAAAGATGTCTGAAATTGGTCCTTGAATGTCCTATCCATGGCTGATACACCTTCTCTCATTTCATGTTTGAAGTCTCATTTTGGAGATGAGCTATCTTTGTACTTATTTACCTTGACACCTAATAATTGTATAGGAGAGATAATTATTTTATTAGGACCAAGATTTTCAAGTGAATCTCTAGTGGTGCCTAGAGTATCTTCAACATTGTTCTTTTTAAGATGCTTATGTACGTCAAGTTCCCCTTCCCTCTTACACATGGATTTTAATCTAGGTGTACTTCCTTCTATTTGAAAGATGATAGATCTAAAACCACTATTCATTCCTTCTATTTTGAGCTATTGAGATTATTTATAATTCTTGAACTTTATATGTGAATAAATAATGCATTTCAGGTCATTAATCTCAGAATCTGTGAAAAAGTAATTGTTGCATTCTTTAGCATTTTCAAATTCTCTATTGAATCCTCTAGAAATGGCCTTCTTGAGACTCATTTTTCCTTCTGGATGCAATATTACTTGATACTGAGTCATATCAATTCATGAAAAATAATTATTGAATTCTAAAACCTACAAGATTAGTCTAAACCTTCTATTGGATGTTTATCATTTACTGTAATAGCTATGCTCGGTTTAGTTCTGTGATTTTGACGTCAGAGATAGATTTCTTCTCAATTTATAATTTTGAGCTATTTCATGATTACTGATTGTAGGTGTTGGTATCCAAATTGATTCTCCCTTGGAATTTGAGCAGCATCGTAGATTTAGCAAGACACTTAGAGACAAACTACTCATATTATGAGTCATTTTGTAGCCAGGTAAGGGATTCAACTGGCTCTTTGTCACTCGAGCATTGGAGAAATGTATATAACCATATGAAAGGATTTTATCTATCCTCACTACTTTGGGTCATTCCTTTAGACTAGGGTGAGAGGACCCATTTTGTAACCTCTGTCGATGAAGGACATGCAGATATCCTTTATTGTACAATTTTTAGGGGGACCTTGAGAAAATATGAGCAATTCCCCACTATTTAACTCTCATGAGTTGTCACTTATAAATAATGGAGATATTTTCTGAACTAGGTTGTGGTTACTAAAGACACTTAAAAACCCGCTTTCTTCTGTCTATTTTAGCAGTAGAATTTGTTCATTCATGGATACAAAACACAAAAAATGGTACTTCCCGTAGGATTCATGGTTATTTGAAAATTTTGGTGAGGATTAAACAAGATGATGTTGATTTTATCAAATATTTGAGACTAATAGACATAATGTATCAAAATAGCCAAAATATTCCTTAAACCAAAAGGTGTACATCAATGGAGCCCTAGATCTGCACAGTTTCACACAATCCTTGAGAATTCAACATGAAGGATCGAGCTAGAGACTCAATTAAACATTAAAGACCCCTTGTTCCTCATGCCTAAGATACACTCTAAGGTTTACAGACAATATTTATCAACAAAATGACAGTAAAGTGATTTTAAATTGTTTATCTCATTACATGATGAAGGATCTGCGAGTAATGAAATTGCAAATGCCACTAAACTATTGCAGGGACAAGATCCTATGTGATTCAGAGGGATTTTAATATAATATTGTAAAATAAACATCAAAACTATTTGAAAACATTTTGAAATAAAAGAAGACACATTTTTTCCCAAGATCAACACAGATTAATTCAATATCTATTAGATTTATCAGCAAGGGAAAGTTTCTTGAATAGTCTCAGAGCTTGTCAATGGTTGTACACTCGCAACCATCTTGACGCGATCAAATATAAACCACAAGAGATTAACAGGTTTCTCAGATGGTCCCTCAGGAAGATGGGCTTTCTCAAATTTTCTCGTAAGAATTAAACCCCCAACCATTTTCATGACTAACTCATGCCCTTTATAGCACACATTTACATTAAAGCTTCTCCCCCAAATAAACAATATTCGAGGAACCTTTGTTTGTTACATATTTGATCATGATTTCCAAAAATTGATGTTTAACATATTTACAACAAAAAGTTGCCAGGTGTTCAAAAGGTGAATCATTTAAGATATTTCCATCATTGTTTTAACTGGGGCATCCATTCATCTCCTCTGGCAACAATTTTTTCATCCTTTGTGCCTATAGCTTCTTTCTCCTCATTGTTTCCTTTGCAATTTTCTCTGCTGGATCTGGAAATTCATTTTTTGCAGGTGCCCCAGTAACTCTATTTTAAAATATCAACTCTTGCATTTCCTCAGATTCACAAATTCGAGCTCCACAACACTTCAATTGCACTTTTCTGATAGAAATGACAAGAAATCATTCAGATTCACCATGAAAAATGTTGTGTATTTGCATCCCTTGAAGTTGTGGAACGTTAATGGCAGAAAAACTAGATGCATCATGCCATAATCGTTGATTCTTCCCTTTCACAAATTTGAATTAGAGCCATCCACGTGGAATATTAGAGCCGATATGGGCTTGGGGCTTCCTTTCGCATTTTATGAATTTCGGAGGAAATGCACAATTTTCACATTTTTCCCTGTCCCTTTGCCTTTAAAATATGGGCTTGACATGTGGCTTAATTTGGGCCTTTGATGGAGTTGTGGGTCATTTATTCAATTTTACGCATTTTGACAAAAAAGAAAAATTTCCAATTTTCCTCCGACAACCCATGTCTCCACTTTTAATTTTTGATGTGGGCCCCAGCAGAGTCACGGATCATTTTATAAATTTTCTCCTTTTACAAAAAGGCCAAAATCTTCGAAAACCTCCAGCAACCTGCCTCCTCACTTTTACTTTTCAATGCTAAGCCAAAAAACTTCAAAGTGCTCTTTAAGACCACCTTCCTGCTTTTGAATTTTCAATAGAACTCAAACATGTCACATCACTCTATCCCTTGCAGGGTTTCGGATCAATTTATAACTTTGCTCCATTTCACAAAAGGGCAAAAATCTTCAAAATGTTCCGATGATCCACCTCTCCACCTCTAACTTTTGATGTGGGCCCCAGTGGAGTTGTGGGTTATTTCATAACTTTGATCCCTAGTACAAAGAGGCAAAAAACTTCAAAATTTTCCACCAACCCGCCTTCTTGATTGGAACTTGAAAAATTACCATGTGTCCTTCTTCAGGGTCAAAGTAGGAATTTTTCCTTATTGCTTCACATTTTTTGAATAGCCAATCAGAGATTATTGAGGCTACGGGGCCAATTTGGTATTTTTTACAAATGTGACTAAAGTGGCATATTTCACCAAAAAGAACCGTTGGGTCGCATCCAATAAGAAATGACCACGTTTGCACGAATGTTGGGAAAAAAATTGATAGGGAAAACATAACTATGGAGAAATAGAAGGGAGGGAAAAACCTGAATTCATGCCTAAATTACAAATTCTTTCTCATGCACAGAGAAACGGAAAACAATACCTTGGCATAATGTGATCCTTGACCAAAGGAAAGGACAGACCATGACAACCAAATGAAGGAAAGATCTTTCACGAATCTATACAGGAAGACATAGGAAACTTCAAACCATGCAGACTGAAATGTTTTTAAATGAACAGGGTGATATTAAATTGAGCACTAATAGTAGGTCTTGGAAGCTTTAACCTGTCAGGATCAGTACTTTGAAATTGATCATGAGCTAGTAGATGTTTGTTTTCTTATTTGAATCATGAATTTCCAAAAATTGGATGTTTAACATATTTACAACAAAAAGTTTGCCGAGGTTTCCAAAAGGTGATCATTTAAGATATTTCCATCATTGGTTTAACTGGGGCCACTCCATTCAATCTCCTCTGGCAACATTTTTTCCATCCTTTGTGCCTATAGCTTCTTCTCCTCATTGTTTTCCTTTTGCAATTTCTTCTGCTGACATCTGGAAATTCATTTTTTTTGCAGGTGCCCGCCGCCCTAACTCTTTTAAAATATCAACTCTTGCATTTCCGCAGATTCACAAATATCGAGCTCCACAACACTTCAATTGCACTTTTCTGATAGAAAGACAAAAATCATTCAGATGCACCATGAAACATGGTTTGTGTATTTGCATCCCTTGAATTGTGGGAACGTTACTGTCAGAAAAACTATGCATCCATGCCATAATCGTTGATTCTTCCCTTTTTTTCACAAATTTGAATTAGGAGCCATCCACGTGGAATATTAGGGAGCTATATGGGCTTGGGGTTTTCCCCCCCCTTCGCATTTTTATAGGAATTCGGAGGAAATGCACAATTTTCACATTTTTTCCTGTCCCCTTTGCTTTAAAAATATGGGCTTGGACATGTGGCTTAATTTGGGCCTTTGATGGAGTTGTGTGTCATTTTAATTCAATTTTACCACCGCATTTTTGACAAAAAAGAAAAATTTCCATTTTTCCTCCTACAACCCGAATGTCGCCCACTTTTTTTTTGCGTGGGCCGCCAGCAGAGTCACGGATCATTTTATAAATTTTCCTTCTCCTTTTACCAAAAGGCCCAAATCTTCGAAACCTCCAGGCAAACCTGCCTCCTCACTTACTTTCAAATGCTAAGCCAACAACTTCAAAGTGCTCTTTAAGACCACCTTCCCCTTCCTGCTTTTGAATTTCTAGAACTCAAACATTCCTCACTCTATCCCTTGCAGGTTTCGGATCAATTTATAACTTTTGGCTCCATTTCACAAAAGGGCAAAAATCTTCAATGTCCGATGATCCCCTCTCACACCTCTAACTTTTGATGGGGGCCCCAGTGGAGTTGTGGGTTTTTTCATAACTTTGATCCCTGGTACAAAAAGGCAAAAACTTCAAAATTTTTCCACCAACCCCCGCCTTCTTGCTTGAACTGAAAAATTACCATGTGTCCTTCTTCCAGGTCAAAGTAGGCATTTTTCCCTTATTGCTTCACATTTTTTTTGAACGCCACTCAGAGATTATGAGGCTAGCTACGGGGCCAATTGGTATTTTTACAATTTGACGAAAGTTGCATATTTCACATTCACACCAAAAAGAACCGTTGGGTCGCACCAATAATAAGAAATGACCACGTTTGCACGAATGTTGGGAAAAAAATTGATAGGGGAAAACATAACTATGGAGAAATAGAAGGGAGGGAAAACCTAATTCATGCCTAAATTACAAATTCTTTTCCTCATGCACAGCAAACGGAACAACAATACCTTGGCCCATAAGTATCCTTGACCAAAGAAGGACACGCACCATACAACCAAATGAAAGAAATAATCTTTCACGAATCATAGCAGGAAGACATAGGAAACTTCAAAACCATAGTACAACTGAAATGTTTTTAAATGAACAGGGTGAATTAACTTGAGCACTAATAGTAGGTCTTGGAAGCTTTTTAACCCTGTCAGGATCATACTTTTGAAATTGATCATGAGCTAGTAGATGTTTGTTTTCTTATTTGAATCTTTTAACCTATAGGATGTTTTGGGGGTTTATATCATATGAATGGGATCCAATTATCTTTGCTTCTAGGAACCTTTAAAATAATGTTAGGCTTGGAAACTATAATTACCTTACTTATTAGGGCACTGCTACCTATGAACATCTTAAGTTTTTGATGAATCATTGTTCCTTTTGAGAAACCTTGGATTTTTAATGTTGGCTATCCTCTATGACATGGTTATTTTGATAGAAATTTCTCTCTCTCTTTACTTACAACATTTACTTACTACTTCATTAAATTCTTGAATCTATAGCCTGAATGATCAAATTAAAATGACTGCAAAATCCTTGTACTGACCTAAAAATAGCTAACTATAAAGCGTGAGCTTTCTGATAGACCCCCTGAAATTGTTTTCTTATTGTTTTTCCTTATTTTACACTCGTAATGAATAAACATGAAATAGATGGATGATTCTATAATTGAAAACTGCAAACTAGTATTTCTGGAAAAAAAAGTATTTCTTGCTATCTCTACAATAGAAAATTGAATGTTACATTCTTTTGATATTGAAACATGAAGTAACTTGCACCTATCTAAATTTGTATCTTATACCATGCACTTTCTCTCTTTTTATTACTATTTGATTTATCTGAGCATATACTAGCTTGAAATAACATGATGGAAAGATGTAAAATGTCCATTTTATATGGCGAAGCCCTATCAAAATTTTCTCAGATTTATTTCTCATTCTATTCTAGCTCTAATCTTTTCTTTCATGTTAACCTCAGCCTTTATATTTTGATTCTTCTGATTCACCTATTTGAAAATTTGAAACATGTACTATTATCCTTGACTAGAAGTAAGCATACAAGTCTCTCCTTTGATCTACATTGTAATTCCTTCTATATCTAGAATAGCTACTAAACTTTGAGTTGCATTATTAATTCATTCTAGTATGTACTTGTAATAATCTACTTTATGTACCATAGGATAAAAGTTATTGAACTCTACAATCTTTATCTTATAGTGAGGAATGTAAGACATGATTTTATTTTCTTCTTCACTGGTACATGTACCTGCACACTTAAGAAACTAGTTAGAAAATATTTATGCTTTTTGGCCTCTCTTATGTTCCATATTTTTTCTTCTCTTCTCTCTATTTCTGAGTTAATAAATCATGTATGTTGTTACATAAAATTAGTTTTATCAGTTGTTCCTTTGATCCTTATGTAATTTATATCTCATATTGTTAAGATATCCATTCGCATGAATTTGGATAGTATAGGAATATGGATTAACCCTGAGCTCAACTGTGACAGTTTTCTATTATGTTTTCAGGTACAGTGCCCCTAAGAAGCAAAGTGAAGATGGAACAAAGATTGAGATGGAGATGCATCATCTGAAAAAAAAAGAAACCCCCAAGGCAATGATGAGTTCATCCATACTCTTATACTTTATTTTTCATGCATAGGTACCTCTTACTTCATTATTTTTAATTTACCCTTCAGTTACATCTCAAGGCTAGTGTGGGAACATTTTGAAATTCCTTATGAATAAAACATTGAATTCTGAAATTGAATTTTATATTTCTTTATGCATTTCAACTTTCTATATAGATTGTATGATGAATTAAACAACTCAATAATATAATTGAATGTCTAAATCATGAAGGAAAGAACCTTAAATAATACCTGTAACATTTAGCAATGAACTTTTATTGCTGCAATATGCAATTATGATTGTTTTTCAAAAACTTAACACTTCATCTATTCTGCAATTCAATGTCTTCATCAAGATAACACATATTTACTTCGGGGATTTGTGTTCTTTTGCTAAAGATAGTTATGAAATTGAAGACTATGTGATTTTTTATGTTTTGTAATAGCACACATAGCTGTAGATTTCATGTAGTCATTAATTAATCCAACAGAAACAACATTGAACTAAAATAATATCCCCGAGCTTAGGTTCAATTCATCAATGCTTCCGAAAATACATATAATCCACAAACATACAACACATTCAAATGGACATACTCAACATTATTTATAACTTTCTCAATAACACATATGTTTGACATCAATCCAAAAGGAGCAAGGAATATAAGAACCACCTCCTTTTTCCTCCCAAGTGAAGTAGTATTTTCACCCAAAGCCTTCATGTTCGCAATACAAACAACAACAAACATACAACACATTCAAATGGACATACTCAACATTATTTATAACTTTATCAATAACAAATATGTTTGACATCAATCCAAAAGGAGCAAGGAATATGAGAACCACCTCCTTTTTCCTCCCTAGTGAAGTATTATTTTCACCCAAAGCCTTCATGTTCGCAATACAAACAACAAATACATCCTTATCTATCCCCTTACAAATATGCAAAACTATGTCCTTGTTTTTGTTTTCACTCCCCATAGGTGAAACTCCCAATAACACTCCCTCCAAAATGAATTCCTCACATCTCCTTTTTACCTCCCTAATGGTCCCATACTTCCATCTCCCACACCTTTCTTAAGGAAAACTACCCAACCACGAAAACCACATTCAAAATACTCATACAATATTTAACAAGCACAATGTTTTCATCCAAATGCATAAATTAAAAAATGACAAGTGAAGAGCTTACCTCTCCATCAAGCTTCCAATATTATTCACTCCAAAAAGCCTTTAACACCTTCAAGCCAAGCACAATCCAAATTGAAACTCCAAGAAGGTCCCAATTCCAAAACTGCAAGAGAGAAAATAAAAAAAGTAACCCAAAATCCTTCAAATTCAATAAATAAATAGAAATGGGATGTGAGGATGATGAGGTGGCTCCATGTAGGATGCCACTTCATCACTCCTCCATTCCAACACACAAGTCAAACACCAAACCGCAAAACAATAAATTAACATGTAATATTTATGACATTCCCACATGACACTCCAACTTTTATACCATGCCTATCAAGGACAAATTAACTCTTGTAAGTAAGAAATTGTAATTATCTTAATGTTTTACACTCCAAAATGCATAAATAATCCTAAAATTAACTGCAATTATAGGTATGGGTTTTGGGTGAATTTAAGAGGCATTGAACAAGCTTATCTTGTCCCCAAGCCCGCAAAAAAGTTTCCCAAGTCAAAATATGAATTTTGAATTTGCGGAAGAGTACACAACATAAAATCTAACACAAATCTAATTTACATCCTCAATATTTCAAGAACCATCTACCCTCATAATTATCCGATTGTCACATCCTTATTTTACTAAACAAAATAAATTAGATTAACTAATTAAGACACATTAATAAATGTTAACAAAGTGATTAAAATTTCCCAATAATTATAAACATATAAAACAAAATAAAACAAAAAATTAAAAGAAGGGGAAAAAATTACACCCCATGTCCACACATGTGAGGTCACCCCCCATGGGAAACCTCCTAACTAGGCAGGCAATAAAACCGCATAAACATTAGACTCAAGTTGTTAGATTTAGCCATTTCGCAAAACACCCAACATTCTTCTATGGTTATTCCCCTATCCCCTTGCGATGTATGATATAATATCCATGAAAACACAAACAAAATACCTCTCTGGCCTCACAACCGCATCAAATACATTGAGAAATTATATATATATATATATATATATATATATATATATATATAAAATTCAATAATCGTCATCTAAAATTAAGTAATTTTATCGTCTATAAACATCTCAAATAATTCCATTCTAGCATCCATGAGATTCTAATTCTAATCAGAACATCCAAAGCATAAAGTGTCAGTATAAAATCCAAATAATGCAAATCAAAATATATCGAATTGTCCACCAGTGTCATCTAGTGTATCACAATCAAAATGTGAATTAAAACATATAAATAGTCCAAATATCTGTATAGTATATCATCTACTTCTAAAAATATAATAATCAAAATGTCTAAATATCAATCCAATAGTAATATCATCAAAACGAAAATAGTGTCGAAGAGGAGTGGGCACTACAGTGTGTGTTTTTCTATATGATATATCATCTATTCCAGAAATAAATTTTTATAACTTTGCAAAATATGGTTATACATATTTGGCTATACGTAATAATTTCATTTTTAATAAAAAGAGAGGAAATGTAATATGAGTTGATTTTGTTTGGTGGAAAATAAATAATACTAAAAAATATATTTATGGAGGGGAGACAGGCCACAACCAGCCCCCCTCCACTCCCCCGTATACACATGGATGTGGTGTGGCCATCAGTCTCTATGGGGTGGTTGTGGCCACACCAAACCCCCAAACTCCATAACCTCGCCTTCCTTGCCACGATGCCCCACCCTAACCTCCCATTAGACATGTTACCGACCCCTTTCCACATAGTCCAATCCTGACTATATTGTATCATGCAACGCATCTGGGAAAAATGAAATGGAAATATCCTCCATGAACTCCCTCTTGCCTCTATCTTCTCCCTACAACCCTACTTTTTTGAAGTAGAAGAAAATAAACAAAACAAAAGTCAAAAATAAGATCATAAAGAAGAGATTACGGTTGGAGAGGATCCCTAAGATCTAGGGTAGACAACAAAAGAATCCAAGGGCTCAGATTTAACCCTCTAACTTTTAATTTTTATGGTAATAGGTGTTTTAAAAGTATATTGAAAAACAATTATTTAAGTGGGGGTCTAAAGGGAACTAGCTAATAATCTATTGTAGCTTAAGGGTGTTTTAGTAATGACCATGGAGAGTGTAAAGAAATAAATGGGTATTCAAGAAAATAATGAAATTAAATCATATTTTAGCATGTTATTGTATGGTTGGATAAAAGGAACCCATTTCCACAATATTCAAATATGGTAAAAGGGGGAAATTTCTGTCGTGAGAGTTTGTGACTAACCTTAGATGAGTTATTGCGAATAATTTTTTTTTTGAATAATATAATAAAATAGAATTAATAATCTTAATTGCTATATATAGTCCTAACCCTATTAAGAAATGATAGTAATAAGTGCATATGTATTAAATAAATGTATTTCAAAAAAATATTTCCAAGATGTTTACGTTTTTGTGTTTGATTTTGATCATGCCAATTATGGGGCACTACACATATCCAGAGTCTTCATGCCAATATTAATACAAAAAACCATTTAGATCCAATGTTTTAATTTCACTAGGTTTATCCTGATAATATATATTGTAGGTACCTAAATATTATCTTCAATGTAGTCCAGTGTTCCTTTCCTGGATTTGACATGAACCTTCTCACTACTCTTACTACATGTACAAAATCAGGTCTAGTACAAACCATTTCATACACCAAGCTACCAACAACACTAACATACGCACCTTTGACATGCCCTCTATTTATTATTAAGTTTAAGGAAATTCTTCAAAATAACTAACAGGTTTACTTTCTTTCATGTGAAACCTTTGCAATATCATCTCCAAATAATGTCTTTGAGTTAACAACAGTTTCCAATTTACACGATCTTTGTTTACCGTAAATAATGTTTTTTACCATTGAGATCCTTCAAATAAAGTTGAGATGAGAGTTGAGATTTAACTTTAATTATCATTTTCTTATTGTTACCAATTAACCACATGTCATCTACACACGATAAAACAATTACATAATCTTCAACTTCATGTTTAAAATAAATAGATGGACTATCTTTTCTTCTTTTAAACATAAGTCTCAACACATACATGTAAATTTTATGGTTCCATATTGTTGGTGATTTCTTCAAGCCATACAATGAATTTTTCATCCTACACACCAAATATTTTGTACTTTTCATCATAAAACATTTTCAGCTACATAATGGATATTTTGTTCTCAAACTCACCATGTAAGAAATGTTTTCTTAACATCCATTTTCTTTATTTCTAGATTCAAATCAACAACAATATGTAGAATAAATTTAGTAGTATGTAACTTAGTAGAAAGATCAAATATCTCACCACAATCAAATCCCTCCATCCAAGAGAATACCTTTTCAACAAGGTTCAAGCTTTTACTTCTCCATTTTCCCATCTACATTATACTCTTTCGTTAACACCCATTTAAACGCAACCTAGTTTTTTCCAATAGGTAACTTCACCAAGTCCCATGTATTATTATTTTATAATGACTCAATTTATTCCTCCATCACATTTTTCCAAGACTTTATTTCTTTTTATACAAAATCACACTTCACAATATTGGGTTCAACATTGGTAATGAAAAAAAATGATTAAAAAATCATAACGGAAATTATAACAGCTATATTTTTTAGGTACCCTTCTAAGAATTTCTGATCTTATTAGGACAATAGTTTTTTATTTATTATCTTCTAGTTCCTTTTGTACTTTTTCTTAATCTTCCTCTTCTAACTCTCTTTGTTGTTCATCTTTTTTAGTTGCATACAACTCATAAACAAATTCAGCTTCCTCAATTTGAACATGATCTTCCTTTTTTCCTCTTCTCGTTCTAATATCTCCTTAAACTCTTTAACGATTACATTACAGCTAAAAACAACCTTATGTATTTCTAGATTCCATAGATTTTATCCTTTTATACCATTAGAGTATCCAATAAATATGCACTTAGCATATTTATTACCGAACTTAGTTGTTTTATGTATTGTAAGATAGATATAAGTAATACAACCAAATACATGTAAGTATCAAATAAATAGTCTCTTACCAAGCCATTTTTCCTATGGAGTTTTATCTTCAAATGGGGATGTTAGTGATATATTAATCAAACACCACACAATTTTAATAGCATAAGCTTATAATGTTTTATCCAATCTTCCGCCATTGACCATACTTCTACACTTATCCATCACTCTTATATTTATCCTTTTCATAACTCCATTCTATTGTGGTGTGTATGGAGTTGTGTCTTGAATTTTTATTCCAGACACATTACATCATTTCTCAAATGGAATTAGATAAATGTTCCCCACCATAGTCACTTATCAAACCTTTATTTTCCTTCCTATCGTATTTTCTACAAATCATGATTGTCTTTGAATTAATTGAAAACATAATATTTATTCTAAATAAATTACGTTGAGGTATTTCTTCAGAAATAATGTTTTTGTTTTTATTGGTAAAGGAGGGTGAATGGGACATGTACATAAGAAAATAAACATGTGACTTTCAACCACACTCAACTCCCCAAGGTCGTGCTGAGGCAACCGGTAAAGAAAACATGATTGGTTAGGTAGTAGAGGATAGGTTGTTAAGGCAATGCAACACCTATAACTTGCAATGGTGGGATATTATCATCAAGTGTGAGGAAAAGATATCTAAACTGGGTGGCTCAAATGGAGAAATTGGAGATCATTCCAACACGAAGACTTCAATCAGTATCAAGCTCCAAAGATATCCTTTTTATTTGTTATGGAACTCATGGGAAACTGAATGGGGCCTTGTAAATCTATCCAGACAAGGTCATGGAAAAACTAAAAGTAAGAGGCATAATTTCATTCATCTCTATGGGTGGTTGGAAGGTTCGATCACAAATGAGAGGGCTTGATGAGCTTATTCATTTTAAACGTTCAATTTCCTAATGATATCAGGTGACAATGGAGAAATTTGAAATACTAAGGATCTCAATCTGCTGTCTACATCCAATTTGATTAGGGAACCATAGGATCACAACCATAGATTATTTCTAGTTGTGGTCCCTCTATGGTTATAAGAATGATCAATATCTTAAGCCCAAAGGAGGTTAGGAAATATATGCTTAGGAGTGGTCCAATAATCATAAGCTTGATCGGCTACATTGTTTAACATGTTGAGTTATTCTATCTTCTCAGTGTATTCATCCAGGGTATTAAGGACAAGAATACAATGTCTCGTATCAATTTCCATTAGCAGTTCATGTCTGTTTGGTTATGGGACTAGTGGATCATAGCAAAAAGTTTTCTCTTGAACTTCGATGGTCATATAGCATCTCAAGGTAGTGTGTAATCTGGTTGATTTTTCCAATACTCAAATGCTTTATCATCTTCAATGTTTAATGTGTCTATTTTTTAATTGATTCTTTGTAAGTCCCTAGTTATCTTTAAAACATTATACCTAAGACCTTGATCTTTTCTTGCAACTAGAATCGGTAGGTTTGGTCTTGGTATTACTGGTTCGAAGCTAAAATCTTTGGGCTCTTTAGAACCCGTAATAGTCATATGAAATGTGATTGCATCTGACTTAACTAAAGCGAACTATTGAATCAAATTCAATCTAAACTATGTTTTTGTATTTTCCAGGATATAAATGTTCCCCACCATAGTCACTTATCAAACCTTTATTTTCCTTCCTATCGTATTTTCTACAAATCATGATTGTCTTTGAATTAATTGAAAACATAATATTTATTCTAAATAAATTACGTTGAGGTATTTCTTCAGAAATAATGTTTTTGTTATTATTGGTAAAGAGGGTGAATGGGACATGTACATAAGAAAATAAACATGTGACTTTCAACCGCACTCGACTCCCCAAGGTCGTGCTGAGGCAGCCAGTAAAGAAAATATGATTGGTTAGGTAGTAGAGGATAGGTTGTTAAGGCAATGCAACACCTATAACTTGCAATGGTGGGATATTATCATCAAGTGTGAGGAAAAGATATCTAAACTGGGTGGCTCAAATGGAGAAATTGGAGATCATTCCAACACGAAGACTTCAATCAGTATCAAGCTCCAAAGATATCCTTTTTATTTGTTATGGAACTCATGGGAAACTGAATGGGGCCTTGTAAATCTATCCAGACAAGGTCATGGAAAAACTAAAAGTAAGAGGCATAATTTCATTCATCTCTATGGGTGGTTGGAAGGTTTGATCATAAATGAGAGGGCTTGATGAGCTTATTCATTTTAAACGTTCAATTTCCTAATGATATCAGGTGAAAATGGAGAAATTTTGAAATACTAAGGATTTCATCGGCTGTCTACATCCAATTGATTAGGGAACCATAGGATCACAACCATAGATTATTTCTAGTTGTGGTCCCTCTATGGTTATAAGAATGATCACTATCTTAAGCCCAAAGGAGGTTAGGAAACTATATGCTTAGGAGTGGTCCAATAATCATAAGCTTGATCGGCTACATTGTTTAACATGTTGAGTTATTCTATCTTCTCAGTGTATTCATCCAGGGTATTAAGGACAGAATACAATGTCTCGTATCAATTCCGTTAGCAGTTCATGTCTATTGGTTATGGGACTAGTGGATCATAGCAAAAAGTTTCTCTTGAACTTCGATGGTCATATAGCATCTCAAGGTAGTGTGTAATCTGGTTGATTTTTCCATACTCAACTGCTTTATCATCTTCAATGTTTAATGTGTCTATTTTAATGGATTCTTTGTAGTCCCTAGTTATCTCTTAAAACATTGTACCTAAGACCTTGATCTTTTCTTGCACTAGAATCGGTAGGTTTGGTCTTGGTATTTACTGGTTCGAAGCTAAAATCTTTGGGCTCTTTAGAACCCGTAATATTCATATGAAATGTGATTGCATCTGACTTAACTAAAGCCAACTATTGAATCAAATTCAATCTAAAATATGTTTTTGTATTTTCTAGGATATAAATGAACAAAGAAAATAAACAATTAATCTAACACAGGAAATATTTTTTGGACTATTTTTCTAATATTTTAAACAATGTTTCTAATCTAATGAATGAAATCTAATACAAGTAATCAACTGGATGTAACTAACTATTTGTGCAACTATGTGAATATAAATCTAAATAACTAATTAATTCAATAAAAAACCCTAAACCCTAACTCATAGGTAGGGAACAAATCACAACTTCTCGAAAGCTATTGTTCCCCACAACTTTCCTAGTAATGTTGAAAGTGATATGTTATCCAATGTTTCCCATCAGGAGAAATTGAAAAAATTAGACCTCAGGGAGATGAAATGGAGGGATTGACTCGGCCATGGAAGATCACATTTTGGGATTGGACAAACAAGTTGAAGAGGACCTAACACATTGCAGAGGAGCTAAGGAGTTTGAGCTAGTTTGGGAAGCAAAGAAATTCTGAACACTAAATTTCAAACTTCGGAGGTGTGGTCATTCAGAGGTAGGCTGAAGAAAAACTTGAGGACTCAGCAAAAAGAAGCACGAAAATGAGTAGGAAGTCTGAAATGTGAAGTCTGAAATTCAGACTTAAGGGTTTTGGAGTTGAAGAGGTTTCATGAGCTCACAGTGAAAAGTGTCACATGGTGAGAAGAAAAACCTAAAACCATGAATCCATGAAACCCTGAAACCCATTGAAATCCAATAACCCTAAAAAGCTAAAACCCCTGAAATCTTAAAAATCTGAAAACCCAAAACAATGAAATGGGAAACATTCTAAAACTTGAAGTCTGAATTTTTGACACTGGAGTTTTGTAATTTCTGAACATTTTTCTCTAGTGATGAACAATGTCACATGACATGGTTTCAGAGTCCCAACTCTAAATTCTACATTTTAGACGTCAGAGGTTCGTCATTTCGTAACTCTCAAGCTGACTTGAGTGATGAAAAATAACTTGAAATCCAAAATAAAAAATCCCAAAGTCCTAAATCTTGAAAGTCTAAAATTTTAGAGATTGTGATGCAAGTTAAGAGTCTAAAAAAATAGAACCAACCACTCACATTTATTACAGTATGGCACCCTCATCTTTAGATGGCCATAATGTTTGACTGGGAGCTCAAATTTGCATAAAATCAAACTTTTTGGAAATCTCTTAGTGTCCTATACACAACTACAAATTATAGTCCACCATTTTAGACGAGTGGTTTAAGATTTCTCACTTACCATAATGATGATGTATGGGCTTGTTATCTCTTATCGAAATTTACCCTGGGCATATCAAATGGATCAGACCTTGCCCAATCTGTCCCATTTCAGCAGTGTCAAGTTTCAAACTCTCCATCTGTTGTCCTAAGTGTTGAATCCATTTCTCCCCCCCCCCAGTCTTCCACCTCATCTCAATTCTTCTTTCCTTTTCCCTTCCAAACAGTCATCCCCTCCACAAGAGCTAAATGAAATACCTCCCACTCTAAAGAAACAAGATGTTTTACCTACTCCACCACCAAAAAAAATTGTAAAATCAGTTGAGTTACAACCCATCCCTCCTCTTGTATTCCCAATTCCATGTGGGGAAGAAGAAATTACAAAAATCAGCCATGAAGGACAGTAAGAAAAGGAGCCCAACAGAAAAGAAATGACAGACAATTTGAGGATTTGGGCTGCCAAATTTGGGATGACAAAGATCCCGTTGATGGTTAAACCTATAGAAGAGGCTAGGGTTGGAGAACAGGTGGTGGTTAGGACTGATTTTGTTGCAGCAGAAGAAGAAGATCTTGCATTCCCAACTTGTCCTCTAGAGCAGCAGATTGAAGAGTTTGACTTGACAAACTTCATGCTGGAGGAAGAGTTCAATCAAGAGCAAGATTGTCTTCAAACATTGGAGGAAGGAGAAGCTGTTCCAAATCTAGAAGAAGAGGAGCACATTCCAGCTGTGGGGGAGAAAAGTGCAGATCCAAGAGCTCTGAGCACAAAGCAGGCTACAGGAGAACCTTCAGTTCTTCTTTCTACTTCACCTCTCTCAAGTTCCAGTGCTGAAGAGGAGTTTGACCTCTCAAACTCAATGTTGAAGGGAGAAAGAAACCATGGTGGTCAAGTTACAGATCAAGAGGACACCATGGAGGAAGTTGAACATTTGCAGCAGGACAGCCATGAGGTAGTTTATCTGTCAGAGTTGGAGGACTGTTTTGATGGAGAAGAGCCGGTTGAGTTTCCACCATTCTCTCTTTCATCATCCACATTCCAAACACAAGAGTCTGTTGTCACGAAGGAGAACATTCATTTGCAGCAGCCTGAATCTTATAACAGCTCTTCGGAATCAAGACTGGAAGATTTTAATCTTTCATGTTCTTCACTAGAAGAAGAGAAAGGACAAAGGAACTTCACCATTTCTTCCACACCATCCATTCAGGAGGGTCTACAAGAGAAATCCATTCTTGGAGTAGAAAATCAGAGCTATGGGCATATCAAATGGATCAGACCTTGCCCAATCAGGTATTTGGCTTCATTGGAGCCAAAGGAGAAGTCACAACCAGTCATGCTTGATTCTGAGCATGAGGATGAGCTACAAAGTACCAAGGATCAGCTGCCATACCTCTCCAATCCAAATGCAGAGCAACTAAAAGAGGTATTGGATTTGTTTTTATTTGACACCTTGATGATTTGGATAGAAGACCAGCTTCTTGTTGATTTTCCATCCATCCAAACAGCCATGATCAGTACCAAATCAATTGCATGGCTGCCACTTTTGAGAAAGGGAAGCTATTTCTCACAACCAATTGCAGGGTTTGTTTAGCTTGCCTTTGCTTCCAGTTAGAGTAGAGTAGGTAGCTTTTCTTTCAGTAGAAGAAGTGCTTGTGCACACTATGCATGTTTCATTTTGGAGCATGTATGATTTTCAGTTCTGTACATAGTTTTTGTTGTGCTGGTTTTGCTCTTGCACAGTTCGTTCCAGTGGCATTTTAGTGAGAACAACTCCATGTCTGGTGGGTTTCAAGTGGCTCAGAGGGAAGTTTTCAAAGTTCAGATCAATTTTCAGGCTTTCTTATGACTCCATGCCCAATGGATTGCTTCAGGATACTGATCATTCATCTAGCAGGTAGATGACCCCACTAAGTCGCCAAACTATTGTCAAAATTTCACCCCCCAGGGTAAATTTCGATAACATGCATCAGAGTTTTGCAGTTCCAAGCATGTAGATTGGGCCAGGAAAAATCATAAAAAATGATCAAGTCCTAGTCCTTACAACAGTAGGGACATGTGCAACAGAAAGACGCGGATCGACCGAAAGGCCTCTAGGCAGTCCAGAGGCAACTGGGACATCTGGGCCGCAGGTACGCGTAGGATGCGAAATGCCCGAATCGGCCGAAAGAAAGAAAAATTTGCCCAAGTCTTTGACCAGGACAAGCGGGACAAGAGTACGCAAAGGACATGAACCAGCCAGTTCGGCCGAAATGGAGAACCTTCGCACTAGGCAATTGGGACATCTGGGACAAAGGTACGCGAACCGTCCGAAATCGCGAACCGGAGGAATTTGGTCCCAGAGTTCGGGACATTGTGGGACAAATGGACGTGATGAGCCCGAAAGAGCTGAAAGCCAATCAAACAAACGCCACGTTCATCAGTCAAATGAGGGCGATGAAGCCATTTCAGGCGGAATCGGAAGTCTTGGGCCAAGCAGTTTGGGACATCCGGGACCATAAAAGACGTGAAGGGCGCGAAGGCCAAAAGGGCCAAGGAACCAACCACCATATCACGACCACGTGTCGCAGGGGAGAGAGTCTAACGTCCAAGGTGCAATTTTGAGGGGGCAGCCCTAGCCAATCCAAGATGACACGTGTCCTATGAACGCAGGGAATGCGAGCTCGAGAAGGAGTTTAGAGAATTTGGCATGGTTTTGGTCGAAAAGCTAAAAGCAGGTCTGTGCCCGCGCGCCCCCGTCGGACAATC
This sequence comes from Taxus chinensis, assembly GCA_019776745.2. Taxonomy (NCBI): domain Eukaryota; kingdom Viridiplantae; phylum Streptophyta; class Pinopsida; order Cupressales; family Taxaceae; genus Taxus; species Taxus chinensis. The sequence continues at coordinate 143,915,934 of CM034151.1, read as the reverse complement.
AAGTGCATGCCAACGTGTCCAAGTTTAAGGGGTCCACAGGAAATTTTCAAAGAAAACCTGAAAGGAGAGGAAGAGAGAATCACGTGACCACAAGCCTACCACGTGTCGGGCAGGTGGCAAAGCATGGGAAATATTTCAAAATCCGTTTTGGTCTGTTCCGTGCCCTAAATCTTATAACAGCTCTTCGGATCAAGACTGGAGATTTTAATCTTTCATGTTCTTCACATAGGAGAAAGGACAAAGGATTCCCATTTCTTCCACACCATCCATTCAGAGGGTGCTCAAGAGAAAATCCATTCTTGGGTAGAAAAATCAGAGCTAGGGGCATACAAAGGTCAGACCTTGCCCAACAATCAGGTATTTGGGCTTCATTGGAGCCAAAGGAGAAATCACAACAACCATCATGCTTGATTCTGATCATAGGATGAGCTACAAAGTACCAGGATCAGCCTGCCATAACCTCTCCAATCCCAAACTTCAAGATCAACTAAACGAGGTATTGGATTTTGTTTTTATTTGACGACCATGATGATTTGGATAAAGACCAAGGCTTCTTGTTTGATTTTCCATCCATACCAACAGCCATGATCAATTACCAAATCATTGCATGGCTTGTCCACTTTGAGAAAGGGAAGCTATTTGTCCTCACAACCCATTGCGGTTTTTGTTTAGCTTGCTTTGCTTCCCGTTAGAGTAGAGTAGGTAGCTTTCTTTCAGTAGAAGAAGTGCTTGTGCACACTATGCATTTTTTTCATTTTGGAGCATGTAATGATTTTCAGTTTTCTGGTACATAGTTTTGTTGTGCTTGTTTTGCTTTGCAACAGTTCTTTCCAGTGGCATTTTAGTGAGAACAACTCCTGTCTGGTGGGTTTCAGGGCTCAGAGGGAATTTTGCAAAGTTCAGATCATTTTTTCCAGGCTTTCTTAAGACTCCATGCCCATGGATTGCTTCATCGGATACTTATCATTCATCTAGCAGGTAGATACCCCCCTAAGTCGCAACATTGTCAAAAATTTCACGCCCCCGGTAAATTTCGATAACATGCAATCGAGTTTTGCAGTTCCAAGCATGTAAGATTGGGCAAGGAAAAATCATAAAAATTATCAAGTCCCTGTCCTTATACCACAGTAGGGACATGTGCAACAGAAAGACGCGATCTACCGAAAGGGCCTCTAGCCAGTCCAGAGGCAACTGGGACATCTGGGCCGCAGGTACGCGTAGATGGCGAACTGCCCTAATCGCCGAAAGAAAGAAAAATTTGCCAATTCTTTTAGACCAGGACAAGCGGGACAAGATACGCAAAGGCAATGGAACCAGCCAGTTCGGCCAAATGGAGAACCTTCGCACTAGGCCAAATTGGGACATCTTGGACAAGGTACGCGAACCGTCCGAAATCGCGAACCGGAGGAATTTGGTCCCAGAGTTCGGGACATTGTGGGACAAATGGACGTGATGAGCCCGAAAGAGCTGAAAGCCAATCAAACAACGCCACGTGTCATCAGTCAAATGAGGGACGAGGAAGCCCATTTCAGGCGGATCGGAAGTTCTTGGGCCAAGCAGTTTGGGACATCCGGGACATAAAGACGTGAAGGGCGCGAAGGAGCCAAAAGGGCCAAGAACCAACCAGATCACGACACGTGTCGCAGGGGAGAGAGTCTAAAGGTCAAAGGGTGAATTTTGAGGGGTCAGCCCGAGCCAATCAAAAGATGACACGTGTCCTATGGAACAGGGAATGCAGAGCTCGAGAAGGAGTTAGAGAATTTGGCATGAGTTTTGGCCGAAAAGCTAAAAGCCAAGGTCTGCCCCGCGCCCCTGTCGGCCAATCAATGCATGCCACGTGTCCAAGTTTAAGGGGTCCACAAGGAAATTTCAAAAGAAAACCTGAAAGGAAGAGGAGAGAGAATCACGTGACCAATCAGAGCCTACCACGTGTCGTGCAGGTGGCAAAGCATGGGAAAATATTTCAAAATCCGTTTTGGTCTGTTCCGTGCCCTAAATCTTCAGATCATCATATCTTTCAATCCAGAACTTGGATTTGCACGTTCTTTATATCAATAGAAAGCTGTTGAAATTCTCTACATGATTCTAGGATCGATCTAGAATTTTGGTGCATTTTAGAGAGATAAAATTGAGAAATAGATCTGACGCGTGGTAATGTCAGAAGTGACGCTTCAACAACCAGCTTTAATGCAGCAGACAACCCGCCGTTTTGCTAGGATCCGCCGCTTCTACCATAATGAGATGATTTAAAATATGACCTAGAAGTGGTTGGGGTAGATTCGAATTTCCTCTTTTTTTCCTTTCTCATTCTTCCTATAAATTTTAAGGAGTGGCGAGGATAAAAGTGGTTCATCTTTTCAGCTCTACCCTCCCTTCTTTTCTTCTCTAGGGTTGAAAATGGAGTTCGAACCTCTTCCCTTGCTTTGTAATGGCATTTTTTCCTTTTACTATTGAAATGATGTTCTGTGCAAACTTCTAGAGCAACAAAACGTGTTTTGTGATGCATCTCTCCATCCTTGCTCGTTTTTGCTTGTTCTCTTCTTGCCTCTCTTCATTGCAAGTATTTGTGCATGTTTGAATGTTCATTGCAGGTTTGGAGCTGTGTTCATGGAGTTTTGGGACATTTTCTGTGTGAAATCTATCCTTGGGCCTATGATGCATCTATCCATCCTTCCCATCACTCACCTCTCTTTGTCCCATGGTAGTTTTGATAGATGTTCAACATTCTCCTTCTTTGGTGTATCACCGTTTTAGTGTAGGATTTTGTTCTTTTCCTTTCTCTCTCTCTCTCTCTGTCTCCTTAGCATTGTTAGATTAGGATTAGATTAGCTTGCTTCCACTGGAATAGGTTGTGGCAGGTAGTTTAGGAGCAAGAACCAGCCTTCTCTGGAGATTCCTCTCTCAGTTTCACAAGTTCCACGCTTGGAGAGAGGTTTCCATGTTGTGCAATCACACTGGATGCCTGAGTGATCAACCTAGAAGCCTGATCTGCATCCAGGGGTGCTGTGATTTTGCACTAACATTATCTTCCCCAAAAAGTAAGGTACAATGGAGTATGGGATTTATAGACTTTACCATCACTCCCACAAGGACAATGATGGATTTTACAGGAGATTGGAGTGAATTTTTAAAAAAAAGTCTCTCTCTCTCTCCTCATTTTCTTTCTCTATAAAATGTAAGGGGTTTGCATGTGTAAAAGTTTTTTGATCACTTTTCTTCTCCCATGCATGGGCCCATTCCTCTTGGAGCTTCAAGCCTCCCAAACTCTTATAATGGTTTCATGCCTCTTCCTACTATAATAATATACTATGCAAATTTTATGGAGTAATGAAAGTTATGGTTGTGATTTCATTGTCAATAATTACATTATTTTCATTATTTCTCCTTGCCTCTTATTATGCTTATAGGACTTTTGTGTCCTCTCTTATCTATTACAGGTTTGGTGTTTGTGTTTATCACGAATGAAGATTGTTTGCATTTCAGGATTGTGTTGCATTTTTCCAAACTCCTCAGGATTCACCCTTTCTTCATTTTGTAGGGTTGGGAAGAGTGATTAACACTCCTTTCTTGGTTTATCACCGCTCTTAGTGTAGGTTTTCACTCTATGTATCCTTATTTCTCTTTCGCTTGGTAGCATTAGATAAGGGTTAGTCAGTAGTTTTCTTTCATTAGGAGTAAATAGTGGTAGGTAGGTTAGGAGTAGGAACCAACCTTCTCCAAAGATTTGTTTGATTTACAAGGTCTCACACTTCACGACAACTCCTTTTTATGCAATCACGTTGAATTCCCCAAACCATAAAATGTCTCAAACTAGGAAATTTAGGGGGTGGTTTGATTCCCCATCAATATGAGCTTTCTAATGATTTGATCTATTTGCAGTTGTTTGAATAATCAAAATGAAAGGATTTCACCACTCTATTTGATATGGATTTGTACTGAATAAATTCTAAATTTGACAATTTGAATAAATGAAGAAAAACAAACAAATAATTCCAAACCTAGATTACTAAGAGCTTTGGAAAATATGGTTGTATTTTTGCTTGTCCCCTCATTTTATCCTTTCTTTATCTGTGTGTCCATATGAGACCTAGGAATTTGGGAATGCAAATGAAGAAACAAGAGAAGGTGCTTAAGCAATGGCAGCTTGAAGGCAGTCTAGTTTTAATGAAGGTGGAAGAGGAATAACACAAGTAAACAGAGCTTGGATATGTAATTTCAAGTGGGATTGTGGGAGTAATACTATGCAAGATACATAAAATTCTTAGGCCCTTCACTTGAATACAAACATTTTTTTATAGGAATTGGTTGGGATGTGCCTTCATGCTACCAAATGATTGGGTTAAGATGGGGTTCAAAGTAATTAAATCTATTTTAAAAAAGATGAGGGAAGGAATATGATGCAATCAAAACTATTTTTATGAAATTTAGTTCACAAGCGCATCTTGGAAGTCAAGTAAAGTGAAATCACACATGTTAAAATCACGCATGAAAAGTTCTTGAAAAATCATGCATATCCTCCACAATGCACAAGGCGGAGGTCACCGGAAAGCCGCCCTATATGGGCAGCGGTTCCAGAACTGTTGCTCATGCAGGGAAGCAGTCCGAACACTAAAGGTCAAAATATGCACATAAATGAGTGGGAAGCTGGAAGAAAGCATGGAAATGTTAAGTACAAGAATCTAGAATAAAAATATATACTACAAATGAGTATAGGAACTCGAGAACCTTCTGAAAGGACATAAATCATCACTAGGGACTTTTGTAACCGTTTTCTGAGAAATGTAGCACATAAAATTTTGGGTGCATACATATTTCCGCCTTGCAGAAGTGTATCAGCCGTGAAAAGGTGAAAAACATAAATTACAAGTATGTCATTCTCAAAATGGGGAGTTAGAAGCTATACCTGACATGCCTGTGTGTAAGAATGTTGGAATCCAAATTCTCGCTACCTGCAAAATGAAGAGAAGAATCAAGTGTAGATAGATAAAATATCGAAAAATAAACACTAAATTAAAACAACAAGAGCACTTACCATTTGTGTGGGGATATAGAAATATACCCACTCCAACGCTCCAATCCTGCAAACATATGCACTCAAAGTAAAGTTATAACAACAAATATATACCAAAACAAACTCATTTTCCAATTCATTTATACTCCTTTGATTTTGTGATTTTTGAGCTCTGGGCCCTGTTATCCAATTTTTCCGCTCATGAAAAATTTAAGAAACATGACCTTGAAAACTGAGAAATTAAGGGAATCATTCTACCGTGGGAGCTCATATTTCAATTTTGAAAATTAGGTTGCAGGCGAGCTCAACAAAGGTAATGCAAGTTTGAAAAATGAATGGCCAAGGGAATGTCGAAGGAGATCGGAGCTCAAGAAAATAAATATCAGATTAACTCGGCCGATCTCATAAGGAATTCAGGTTGGGTATAGATAAATATCTCTCTTTTTAGGCTGGAAAAAGAATGGACGCCCAGGCCTGAAATTTTAGAGTTTTGGCATTCAACATTTTGGAGAAAATTCAGGCCAAAAAGGAACCAGTAAAGTCCAAAATCCTGAACTCAAAAAGTCCAAAAATAAAAAATTCCAAAAGGTTTTAGATTTCAAAACTCAAACTTAGTTTCAGGGTAAATGTGGTGGCATTTTTTGAATTTTAGACTTTCAGGTTTTGGAATTTCAGAAATCTCAAGCACTCAATCGCATGAACAGTGACAAAAAACTCCGAAATGGAAGTTTTGAAGTTCCAAAATTCTGAAGTCTGAAAATTTGGAATTTCATGTTTTGGAGTATCAAATTTTTGGGGTTCCAAGTTTCGGAAGTTTGGAACCCCAAAACACAAAATCACCACTAAAAGTCTAAAATTCTGAATTTTGAATGTTCAAAATTTTGGAATTCAGAGTTTCAAATTTTCAAAGTTTTTGTGCTCCCAAGCAGGTGAACAGTAGCTCGACTTCCCAACCCAAAATTTTGGAAAGTAAAAATTTCATAATTTTAGAGGTTGCATACATTTTAGACTCCAAAAAATGAAGATTAGCAGCTCACCATTTTTTGTCGACTGACACCCCGACCTTTAGATGGCCATACCTTTTGACTGGGAGCTCAGATTTGCATAAGAAATGACTTTTTGGAAAGTTTGCAGTCTCCTCTACACCAAGAAATATAGTCCGCCATTGAAGGGGATGGAAAAGGTTTCTCACCTACCCCAATAATGAGGTATGGGCTTCCTTTTTTGCCAAACAAGGAATAGTACATGGGGGTATGGGTTTTACACTGGCACCCATCATTGTTACAGGAGAATTCAATGCATTCTAGGGTGGTTTAAGTATGATTTCAAAATTCTTTTGTCTCCTTCTCTCATTCTTCTATAAATTGTAAGGAGGGGCATTTTTCTAATATTGGATAATTTTTCTTTGCACCGTCCCTTCTTCTCTAGTCTGTAAGTGAATTTTTGGTGTTTCAAACCTCCCATCTAAACTGTAAAATGCAATCTTGCCTCTTGCCCATTGTAATGCACTTTATCAAATCTATGGAGAAATAATATATGTATTTGGATGAATTTCATCCCTCTCTTGTGTTCATTGTTGTCTTCTAATCTCTCATTGCAATCTTGGTTATCTTTGTATGGTGGTTATATCACATTTCTAATGGTTTGTGTATAATGGAAAAGAAGGTGTTCAACATTCCTTTTGGTGCATCACCTTTGTTATTTTAGGTTTAATTTCTTGTAATCTTCTTAACCTTGTGTCCTTGGAAAGTTAGAGTATATTTTAGAGTAGATCCTCTACAATTTTAGTATGTGTATCAGAATAGAGGAATAGGAACTGAATTTCATCCAGAGATATTTTCTGATTACAAAGTCCCACACTTTGGGAAAAGCTCCATGTTATGAAATCACACTAAGAGTTCCAAGTCATCGAGTTACAAACATTAAGGGGTGTTGTGATTATGCATCAAGATGCCCACGATGATTGTTTACGATGTGATTACAGCCAAAATGACTGGTGAGAGATCGTGATCATACCTCCATGACCAGAAGATTGAACCGTGCGGTCTAGGGTTAGTTTTCTAACTTGTGTATTTTTAAACCTAAAATGTTAAAATGTTAAAATATTTGCCTAGGGAGGATCATTTTTGAAATTTATTGTTTTAAATGAGTCTCTATGGGGGCAACTAATGGGTATTATTTTAATTCATTAAAAATGGTCTATTTTTGTATTTTTGAGCATTTTTAGGGTAAAAACACTGTATGGTGAATTGGTTCATGATTGCCGAATTGAGTAGGTCGAAGGTCACACAACTGCCAACTTGCTAGGGTAGGGGTATTCAAACCACCACCATACACTAGGTGGCATTTATAAACAGAATGACCAAAACTCATTCTAACTTATTTTTTTAAGGATTTTTTATGTTTTCGATGAGCTTGTTTCTTGAAAATCACTCTAACTTGCTATTGTTTTCATGTTTTGGCAGATGTAGAAGAAGTATGATTACATTTGCTAGAGTCATGGGAGGGAGTGTGACTAGTTCCCAGGGATTTTACATCATTAGACTTAGGCTGAGACTGACACTTTATAGAAGGAAGGCATTTGGAAGATTACACGTGTGCCCCATGTCCTTCCATCCAGTCACATTCAATGTGACTTGTTTTCTTAGTGGGAAGAATACAGGAATACCTTCTTGTAGTCCGGTGCTAGGGGTGAGTGGACGATCACCCTAGAGGACGTGTATCAGATACTTGGATTTTTGATACTTGGGAGGAGCTTCAATCTTGAGACATAAGGAGCTATAACAATGATAACTCTGTGGGACACCTATATGGGGGATGATGTTGTTTCCTTTAGTTTGAATAAGGGGACGAAGGATTGATTTATTGCCACTTCTCTTATCCCCATTATCTTCAAAGCCATCATGGGTATTCTGGATTTGTGATTGATAAGGGATTACAGAGGAGACACATTGGTATATTGTTGGGATCTCATTATCACATAGATTGAGGCATATGGTTGTATCTACATCTAGGGGGTATATATCCTCAGTATTACTTGTCATGAGTTATACCAGATTGTAAGGTTGTAGGGATAGTCTCTGAGCTACCCTATATTGGTTATGAGCTGGGTGTATGATCGGATTGTCCCCTATGGGAGGGGAGTGCTAGTACAACACCTAGGGCCAGTTAGAACTGATAGATGGAAGGCTAAGATAGTTCTCAAAGTGCCACATCATCCAGTGGCCTCTTTGACCACAAAATACATGGTGGATAGCCCATACAATGATAAGTCAGGTTTTTGGGGAAAGGATGGGACAACAGTGATATCATGTGCCACCACTGGTAAGTTAGTTGAAAGGACAGGGAAGGTAGATATTCACCCCTTTGGCCAAGTTCATCAGCAGTTCAACTTTCCTTATATTGAAATGCTTCCCACAGTGGCACCTATGTACAGGACCATCAAGGAAGCCCGGAATGGCCCTAGAGGATGTCTAGGTTGGACAGTGGTGACTCCAAGGGTGCCTATTATAGTTAGGAGATTCATTCATTCCCAAAAAGTGGATAGTGTTTTTCATGTACCCTTACTCTGGATTAAGCCTACACCTACTGACAGTGGAGAGGTGGATGAGGCCATAGATGTGGACTCTGAATATTAGGATTATACAGGGGATGAGATTAGAGAGGATTAGGTTGGAGAGGAGACTTGAGGAGAGGAGATAGGTGGAGTAAAGAATAATTATGAGGGGTTGAGTGGTGAGGCTAGTGCGGAAGTTCACCTAGAGGAGGAGATTGATCATGAGCGGCATGATACTCAGGATGTTTTTAGAGCAGAGCGGGAGGTGGCCACACAAGAGGAAACACTTGACTCTGAAGGACCACTTCCTTACGATAGAGAGGGGGATGACAAGTTCGTGATGGGACGACATCTTTCTTCAAGTTTTGGGGAGGCCTCACAACCATCAGTAGCAATAGCAACCATTGACCCTACGTGGATTCTTGAATATCCAAATATGGTTATCCTCTTCTCTTGACCTTGTTAGTTGGAAACATTATTTGGTGTTTTTTTTGTAACTTTCTAACTTATCGTTTCTTCTCCTTTTTTTTTTTTGCAGCGACTGCACAAGAGTGGTAAGAGAATATTTGATGGGTGTGCATGGAAACCTTACTGATCCCCTTAAGGAAGACTTGAACTGAGTTGATTGAGGACACAATACAACCAATTGTACTTGGAAGACACATTGATGTGTTTGCACCTATCTAGATGGTATTGGCGGTCATGAACTATCTCTGTAATCAGGTGACCACATAGAAGACAACTGAGCAATTGATGAGTTGGAGTTTCTCCACATGTCCAGATCCTGAAAAGGAAGAAGTGGTCATTGAAAAGTCTAAATAAAGATAGGCCAGTAGAAGGAGCCACATGTTAGCATGGTGTAATTTCAAAGATGTGGCCCAAAAGGCAATCCCCAAATGAGCACCAACCCACCACGTGGTTAGAGTCCAAAAAGGTAAGGTTGACTGTTGAAAATTCCAAAATCCTGTGGAGGCCTCTACATGTCTCGTCCGTGTAACTTCAAAGGTAAAATCTGGGGGTAATTTCCAAACAAGCGCAAAGCCTCCACATGTCTCGGGTCGAGTAAATTTTTTCCACCATCAGGAGAGACTTAGGTAGAATACAAAGGAAACTGAGGAGCCCGTGGAAACTGTTATGTGTCATTCTGGTGTAAAATCAAAAGAGAAAGGAAGGGCTGAATCATCAACACATGCGGGGTTGCCATGTGGGTCTTGTATGGAGAGAATCTTTTAAATATTGAGATCCCGCATTAAACGTCCGTGACCCTTATCTTCAAATGGCCATATCTTTCGACTAGGAGCTCAGATTCAAGTGGGAAAAGACTTTTTGCAAAGATGTCAATGTCGTCTTCATACCTACCTCCATTAATTTTTTCATCCAGCCAGTTTTGAGGTTGTCAAGTCTCCCACCTGCTACCATGATGAATAATGGGCCTCTTTCTTATCCAGTAAGGGACAACGATGGGAGCATGGGTGTTACAGTGAGACTCTTCATAGTGGTAGGTAGATTTCAATGCTTTTAGGAGCAGTTTGAGTAGGCAGCATTAAATTCATACCTTAAGGTGGTTGGAACAGAGTTCAATTTTCCCTCTCTCTTTCTTTCTCATTATTCTATATATTGTAAAGGAGTGGCATTTTTCAAAAGGTTGGTCATTGTTTCTTTTTCTGTCACCCTCTCTCTTTCTTCCTTAGGGTAGAATGTAGAGTTTAAGCCTCCTCTCATGGCTCTGTAATGGCATCTTCTTGCCTCTTTCCCACTGATGATGTATTATGTGAAATTTTGGAGAAATAAAATATGTTTTGTGTTTCTTTTTTCCATCCTTGCCTATTTTGTTGTCTCTTCTTTCCTCTCATCATTGTATGGTATACTGTGTATACTCTAATGTTGATTGTAGATTCTAGGAGATGTGTTTAGTGGGTTTTGAAGTGGTTTTCTGTGTGAACTTCATCTCCTGTCTTTAGTGCATCTTTTCCACCCTCTCCTCTACTCACCTCTCTCCACTTCAAGAAGTCAGATATGGGATTAGCCACTTCCTTTCCTGGTGTATCACCACTTAGTGTAGGCTATGTTTCACTATCTCTCTCTCTCCCTATCTCCTTGGAAGGTTAGATTAGGATTACATTAGGTTTTTCATGCACTCGAGTAGCTTGTGGTAGGTATATTAGAAAGCAAGAACCAACCTTCTCCGGAGGTCCATCTCAAGTCTTCAAGTCCCACAGCTTGAGAGATGGTCCAATGTTGTGCAATCACACCGAATGACCCATTTTAAACTAGGACATTTGGGGGTGCTATTATTTTTCACTAACTATTTGGGCATGCCTAGTGGGACAGGTCTGAAGCACCTCACCACTTCATTTCACCAATTTGATGTGTTCTTGTTGAGATTCAACCTTTTGAGGCACATGCGAAGCATATCTAGTGACCTCATTTGGTCAAAAACCCATCTCTGAAGTTTCATACATTCTCCCATCCATTTACACCCACTTTTTCGTTCCATATCTTTCATTTTCTCCCATTCCATGAAGTTATGCAATCATGACTTCATTCCCATATTGGAACTCACACTTTTAACAGCAACAATGCAGTCCACTTCCAATGTATTTCTTGACTCCTCTAGATCAACATTATGATCAGATCTAGATCCATTATGCTTACCCATATGAGTAGTGTCAAAACCATTTTGGCCAAGGAGCTTATCAAGAGAAAGGGTGTGCGTTCGATGGTGATAGCTATGTGGAGAATGTTTGTTTATTGGAGAAGATCCAAAGAATGAAGGATAGCATGGTGCAGCCCAGGGCTACTACATAGATGAAGGCATTTAGGATTTTTTATAGGGCACCATGTCCATGGGGAGGCCCTTTTCCAAGACATTACAACCCTCAGGAAAAGCTTGACTTCATGGTTGAAATACTGCCCCAACTTGCACAATGGACTAAGGAGATTGATGCTTGTGAGTTGGATACAAGACAACCTTATCAATGGGTAATTCAGTCACCAACTCCTTGTCCTTGATTTTATCTTTCTCAATCTTTATCATTTCAGCTCGGTCAAGAGCCAAGCCCCTCACTTGTTGTCCCAAGTGTTGATTTCCCTTATCCATCTCCTAGTCTTCCATCTCATATCAATTCTTCTTCCCATTTCCTTCCCAAGAATTCACTCCCTCCAAACAAACAAGAAGTTCCACCTCCCTCTCCACCAAAAACAATAGAAAAATTGGTTGAATCCCAACCTACCACTCCTCTTGCTTTCCCAAGTCTATGTTGGGAATAAAATCAAACAACTAGCCAAGGGAAGCAAGAAGCATAGACAAATAAAGAAGAAATGATAGAAAATTTGAAGATTTGGGCCTCCAAATTTGGGATAACAAATATCCCCTTGATGGTTAAGCCAACAGAGGAGGTCAAGGTTGAAGATTCGGTGGTGGCAAAGACTGAGTTTGCAACATAAGAAGAATAAGAACAAGAACAAGATGATAAGAAATCAATTTGCTTTGAATAAAGTGCCCATGTTGGTACTTTATTTGAAGAAAATGTTGATCCAATTCAAGATGCACAATCATCCATGACGGAAGAGGAACAATCAGCTCCAAGTCCTATTGAAGAGGAGCAACTGGAAGAGATCAAATCAGAGTTGAAGTCACTTGATGAAGAAAGCATTGTTGAATATTTTTTGCTTTCTCTTGAAGGGCTTGATTTGATTGATGAATCCATAATGGAGGAGAACCATACAGTTCAAGAGGCTTCAAGTACAGATAAGGCCACAAAATAAACTTTAGTTTTTCCTCCCACTTCATCCCATTCAAACTCTAATGATGAAGAAGAGTTTGAGATTTCAAACTTCTTGTTTGAAGATGAGGGGAACCATGGTGAGAAATTTATATATTAGGAGGACATAATGGAGGAATTTTAGCACATGTAGTATGACAACAACGAGGCATACTATCTGTCAAACTTGGAATATTGCTTTGATGGAGAGGAGCCTAAGGAGATACCATAATTTTATCCTCCATCATCCACCTTCCAAACACATGAGCCTACTGCCATGAAAGGTAGCATTCAAGTACAACTTTTAATTCATAACATCCCTCCAAAACTAAGGTTGAAAGATATGAATCTTCCATGTTCTTCATAGGATAAGGAAGGAAAAGAGCAAGAGGATGTCATCATCTCTCTTACACCATCCACCCAGGAAGGTCAGGAAGATTACTCCATCTGTGGAGTTGAAATTAAGTGTAATGGGCACATTCAAAGGACAAGACCATGCCCAAGTAGGTACTTGACTTCATTGGTGCCAAGTGAGAAGCCAAAACTAGTCATGCCCACTTCAGGGCATGAGAATGAGTTCCAAAGTACCAAGGCTTAACTGCAATGCCTCTTCAATGTAAATGAAGAGCAACTAAAAGAGGAATATTTTGTGTTTCCAGTTGACACCTTAATGATTTTGGTGGAGGATCATCTTATAGTCAATTTTTCACTCATACAAGCAACCACATTCAGTGTAAAATAGTTTGCATGGCTTCCCTTTTTGAGAAAGGGAAGCTACTTCTCCTTGTCATTTGTAGGATTTGTTTGAGTCCCCTTTCTCTCTAGTTAGTGTAGGAGTAGGTGTAGGTTTGTTTTCAGTAGAGGAAGTGCTTTTGCACACTATCCATGTTCCACTTGGGGTGTGTATGATTTCTAGTTTTGTACATAGTTTTTGTTGTGGTGTTTTGTTGCTCGTGCACAGGACATTGGAAGTAGCATCTGGTGAGGTCAGGTCTAGTTCCAACATTTTCCCAGTGACTCAAGGATGGGGTTTTCAAAGTTCAAATCAGGTTTGTGTTTACCAAGAATACTCTATGCCCAATGGATGCTTCAAGGCAATTGATCATTTCACCTAGTAGGTAGGTGATCCCATGAGTCGCCAAATTGTTGAGAAAAATAAGCTCACCCTTATTTTTGGTCAACTAACCCCATTTTCCCCCTTTTTTGATTCAATATGAATTTTACATATTTTAAGCACTTGAGATCTCATAAACTATTTTTAATCAGATAGGAAATTTCTTCCCCTTTCCAGAGATATGAATAAGTCCTTCTAACTCCTCATATTTTGTAAATGGTGGGCGGACGGGCCTGGGAAGGATTTTTTGCCAAAAATAGTCTGACGGGACTAGGGAAGACTTTTTACCCAAGTGTAATTACGGACTGGTGTGGCGGAAGAAGATATTTTGGAATTTTTTCACTTTTTACAAAGGGGCACAAGTTATAATTTCATTCCCATGAGCCCGGGAAGGATTTCTTTTGCAAAGTGGAAAAAGCAAGCCAACGGGCTTGTGGATGACTTTTTGCTAAAAGAAGGTCTGCAGAGCCGCGGAGGAAATTTTTCCCACGGGGTCTCATCGGCCGTTGAAAATTCACAAAATTGAGGAGGGTGTAACATGCCTCATTGGTGAGACTCCAAGGATAGAATCCAAAATGAAGACCCTAACCAAGTGCCAAGATTCCACGTGTCCCAGGCATGAAAATGGGACAAAAATGGTTGTCTAAATCGACTAAGTATAATAATTTGAGTGGAATCCTCCATGTGTCTCATCAGTGCAACACCAAGGCTAGGTCCAAAGAGTAGGTTCCGAAAGGTGCATAAAATCTCCAAGTGTATTGGGTCCAACAGAAGTCAAATCGATCAAGGCCTGAATTGGCTAAGTATAGAGAACTAGCAGACGATGCCAAATGTCACACTAGCAAAAACGGAAAGGTGTGACCCAAAGCAGAGACTCAAATAAGAACTCGCCCTCCACATGTCAAGATCCTGAAAAGGAAAAATCACTCATTCAAAAGTCTAAACAGAGGCAGGCTAGCGGAAGGATCCACATGTAAGTATGGCACAATTTCAAAGGTGTGGTCCAAAAGGTAATCCCCAAAAAAGTTCCAACCTACCACGTGGTCAGAGTCGGAAAAGGTAAGGTCGGCTATTGAAAATTACAAAAGCCTATGGAGGCCTCCATGTGTCTCATCCGTGTAACTTCAAAGGTAAAAATTGGGGGCAGTTTCTAGATAAACGTGAAGCCTCCACATGTCTCAGGTCGAGCACATTGTTTTTGCCATCAGGAGAGACTCAAGTAGAATAACAAGGAAACCAAGGATCTCGTAAAATCCACCACATGTGAGTATGGTGCAACTTCAAGAGTGAAAGGAAGGGGGTGAATCGTCAACATGCACAGGGTTTCCGTGTGGGTCTTGTATGGATAGACTATTTTAAATATTTAGAGCCCGTGTTAAATGCTTGTGACCCTGATCTTCAGATGGCCATATCTTTCGATTGGGAGCTTAGATTCGAGTAGGAAAAGAATTTTTGGAAAGATCTCAATGTGGGCTTCTCACCTACATCCATTAATTTTTGTAGCCCACCAATTTGGAGGCTATCAAGTCTCCCACCTACTGTCATGATGAAGAATGGGCCTCTTTCTTATCTAGTAAGGGACAACGACGAGGGAATGGGTGTTGTAGCGAGACTCTTCATTGTGGCAGGTGGATTTCAAAGATTTCTGGAGTAGTTCGAGTAAGTAGAATTAAATGCATACCTTAAGGTGGTTAGAACATTGTTTGATTACAAATTACAGTCAAGGAAATAGAGAGTTTTGGGAAAATTTGGACAGGGCTTCGCCATGTAAAATGGACATTTATGACTTTTCTAGTATCCATATCAAGATGAAATAAAGGGAAATGTAGTAAAAGTAACAGATTACAGTGTTTTTAAAAAGTATTTGAATCAAGGCTTATGCCTGAAAATGGTATTACATCGAAGAACAATTTCTTGTAATCTCCCTAAATTACTTACAGGATACAAAGGCATCTTAATTAAAAAATATGAGAAGTGTATTTCTATTTCAATTGGCATTTTCAGTTCAATATTCAATCATAGTAATCTTGAACTTCATAATCAAAGAGTATAAATGCAACTACAGGTTACAAGTAGGCATTTCGAAATGTAAACTGACGAAAGGGATATATAAAATGTAGATTCTTCAAGGAACCCATTTCAGTTACAGATTTTATTAACATCATTCAACCTTGCAAAGCTTAGACTGGTCAATACACAATCAGGAAAGAAGAGATATTCATTTTAAGAAAACTCACATGAGATCAATAAGTAGATCTAAGCATCACAGAGTAGATTATTGAAAACTCAGCCATGGATCAAGCTTGAGATGTCAACCCTAGATTCAAAAACTTCAACAAATATTATAAGGATGTAATGTGGAAATATTCAAAGATGATTGAATGGAAAGCATTTATGAGACATATAACTCTAAATCATTGACAAAGAAGAATTACTCATATGTTTTCCTCATTCCAAAATGAGCAAGTCCCAGTCAGAGAAATCAAAAGTGAATGGAAGAATAACTCTACAGTGAAGAAAATCAATACTAGAATATCAAATACAAAGTATTTTGTATATACCACCACTCAGTTTTTGAAGGAGAAAGTGTAAATGGGAGCTACATCCATTCATAAAAGATCCAAAGTTCAAACTCCTTTAAAATTAGTGTTTCAACATAGCATTGGAAATTTATACAGAATTGGCCAAAGTAAATGGAACTCAGAAACACAGATCACAGCCAATAAACAAGACCCATTCATGGGTAGCAAAGAATTAGAGTAGGAAAGAGAACTCAGTGAAAATGAAATAGTTTTCATGTTTAAAGATAAATAAACTCACCCTTTTCAGCATTCACAGTTCAAAGTTGCAGAGGGCTTGAACTAAGGAAGACAATAAGTTCTATCGAAGTTTCTAACAGAATGATCATAACAAAGCTCCAATGGCAGCCAAGGAAAAGGTAAAGATCTCAAAAACTCAAAATATCACATAGTTCTGAAGAAGGTAGAGGACTATCTTTCTCAAATAATGAATCAATCCCATATAGAGTAAAAAACCACAAAAGTACATGCAAGAGACATAAATATGAAGTAGAAGAGCTCAAAATCTAACAATGGCGGCCCTCAAAGGGAACAACATAGAACCACATCTTAGAGAGCAATAATGGCGGCAAATGTTCACGACCATTCCACTTAGAAAGCTCAGATTAACCAGATCTCACGAAGATATCAATAACAGAGATCAGAAAAGCTTTAACAATGGCAGAATCTCCAAAAATATTTTCTCAGAAAATTCTAAAGAAATATACCGATGCTCGAAGGCCAAAAAAAATGATCTGAATCGAGTTTCAGAAGCTTCAAAAAGACATTGATAAAAAAAAATTCCAGGGCTTTTCCCGTAGAATGAAAATCTAAATGGAATGATCAAGCTAGGGACAAATTTACCTTTACTATACAAACTCAAGAGATGAGTTAACAGAACTCAACCATGGTCAAGTCATTGACGATCATAATTCAACAAGTACAAAGATCAAAGGTTGAAGATCGATCTACACTTTCAATGCAAAACATGGTTCGATCCCTTTAAAACACATTTAATACATGTCAGAAAACCTAAAGTCATACTTTGGAGATTGACGATAAAAATCAACAAGTACAAAGATCGACGATCACAAACGAGTCATAAAAATCAATGCAAAACATTCCAATCAAAATGGCAGTCGAACTTAGTCAAATTTCAAAAAAAAAATTTTGTAAAACTTTCATCCATAGGCCCGCAGGCTTGACAAGGACATGTGTCATCATTACAGTAGAAGTGGAAAAGCAGAGGCCGGAGGTGCTTTAAGTTTGAAACCTTTTCAAAAGTTTAAAATTTCCAAAATCTCCCTTAAGCCCGACACCCCACAGGGAAAAAGTCAACAACGAATAGAAGTCAAAGCAAATATGAAGTGGTGGACCCCCTTTACATTTTGAAGCCTTTCGCAAAAAAATTAAAATTACGAGAAAAAGCTCGTAGGTCTAAAAGTCCACAACGGACTTAAATTTTTTGAAATTTTTCATGCATGCCTGTAAAAGTAAAGGAAAAAGAATCCACGTGCCATCCAAGCTATCATTTCAAGTATTTATTTTTAGAAAACCATAATTATAATGTATGTTTCAAATAATCAAAAGATTTCCAATCTATGGTGAAGTGCAAAGTGGTCCCCACAGTGGGTGTTTTGTGGGTATTATAATTATTTCTTTTACCCACAAATAGAGAGTTAAATTTTTGCATGCTCCATGAGAAGATAGAACAAACAAGAAGACAAAGTGGCATATTCAAAATAAGAAAGACTTGCCTTGCAAGCAATATTTTTTATAAAATTATTTACTATTGCTTTCTTTAAAATGGATCAGTCAACTTCCATTGACCAAGTGTAATCAAGGCTATTAAATGCCTACTTGTAATTGCATGCTCTATTTTTATTCCTTTATCTATTATTAAATAAAGAATAAAAATAAGAGGCATGGGTGAGTACAAGACTTAGGATATTTTTAGGAAGATGGTGAATTTTTTTTCTATATATTGTGTGCCTTGCAAAGCACAAGAGGAGAATTGCTGGAAGAATTTTTGGATATAGGAGTAATGAAGCGAATTTTTTCTAATTTTTCCTTTTGAGTGTGAAGAATTTCTGCCTTCCCAATTATTTGCAGTCTTGCATATGTTTTTATTAGTCTTGTGAAAGTAAATTCCCTAATTAATCATCTTACCGTGTTGCTAAATTCAGTAGTTTCTGCATGATATTAATGTGCATGTTTTTTTTAACAGTACTATTGCGATAATCTCCCTCAATACCTCCAAGTTTTTTGCCCTTAATATTTTGGAGAAGAACTATTGGTTCGTGCACCAAAAATCCTTCACGTATCAATTGTCCATATATTCAGTCAAATCCCTCATACAAATTTGGTGTATCACCTTAGTTATAATTATTTTACAGTCATCTTTTACCCCTAAACCCCAGAATCAAATTTAGGATACATCAACAAGGATCCAGATTTGATACCAGAGAATCACCTCAAAATAGGTATACCCACAAACCTGAGGTGTTTCCATTGTATCTACAAAAGAGAGAGATCAAAATTTTCAATCTTAGAAAACCTGCAACCATCTCTCTACAGCATGCACTTTCAAGAGATAACAGTTTTTGGCATGCCCGGTGGGAGACTCACACAACTAAAAGTTTCACTTTCAGAGGTGTTTCATCATTCAAGCAGATCAGACACCATTTATAGCAGGTTTGGAAAGAACTAATGTTGATGCGTTCTAAATATTTAAGATCTAAAGCAGAACTCATCTGGTGACTCCGTAAATATGATTCCATATCAGTATAGCACTTTTCAACAAGTATTAAAATTTTCAGCTATAGTCTTCAGGTATTTTTCAAGAATTTCATATATGTTATTTTGGTATTATAATTTGTTTTGTGAACAACATACCTGTTTTCATAAGTTCGGTATTTTATGAGGTCTTGCAACCATGAATTCTCAGTTTCAGCAATATTATCAGCCAAACTAGTAGTCCTTTTATCCACCTTCTCCTTCAGATCAGTTTTATAACCCTTATCAAAAAGAATACCCTTATAACCCAAACCCTGTTTATCAAAATGATTACCAATATGAGGGTTATGTTGTTCAAGGAAAAAGTTATGCAGAGGGTTATGCTGAGTATGAAAGGTGAAGAAATCTTAGAATTGAGTTAAATAGTTTGAAGAAGCAATATCTAGCTATCAAGGAACAAATTTAGATATCGACATCAATGAAGAATGATAGGTGTCAAGATAGGGAACTGTGTCAATGGGATGTTCCTACTTACCCTCCCTATGAAAATTCAATGCCTATAAATTCTCCTTGTCGACCAATGTAGCTTATTCCTCCGTGTCCAAACTATCAAGCTACTGCAATTCCTACTTTTTATAACCCACCATCACATACTGAAGTCAAAATTAAGTGTCCAAGTTGGTGTTCAGATGTTTTTCCAAATGTAGATCTTTTTCCCCAACCTCTTGTCCAAAATTTTCTAGTTGAATCTAAAACTAACCCCACTCCTTCTTTACGCATACCACCAGTTCAGGAAATAGAGAAACAAAATATCAAGCAGGAGGGGTAGCTATTAGAAGACAATGATAGGCTGGAATTTTTATAGAACTTGCATGGATGGACATCATATTTTCAGTTTGATTTTATTCTAGAATTTGAAAAAGGAACCACGCAAAAGGTACAATCTATTTTTCTAGTAGATTAGGAGAATTTGGAAGATGATCAACAATCTGTATATTTTGAGTGCAGTGTGCATGAGGGCACCATACTCACATAGCTTATAGCCATATCAGAATAGAATAGACCATTGTCGAATGAAAATAAGGGTGAAATTCAAGGAAACTGTGTTTCAAATCTATATTCTGAGGAGGCTGATTTCTTGTCAGATTTGAAAAACTATATAATATGTGAAGAGCAGCCTACAGAACTAACTGATTTTATAGTTTCAGCATTCAAAGAACCTCTCATGGATAAGATCCCTCTTGTACTTAAAAAAGAGGAAGAGATGCTATTGATTATGGATATTTATTTTTCCCTCCTAGAAGAACCATTTTGGGAGAATAATGTTTCAGAACATCAACTTCATATAGGTACCTATGAAAATGATTAATACTATCTTCAGTTTGTTGACTATTTCATGTATCTGGACAGTACCTATGAACAAGAAGAGGATGATATACAATTCTTAGACTACATGGAGGATCTAAGCAATGTAGAATCATTTGATAGAAGTGTTGAAAGGTTATTTAAAATAGTCATTGAACAACTTGCAGAGTAGAATCAGATCTTTAAAAAGCTTCAAGATGATTTACAACAATTGGAAGACATAAAACAATCTCCAGGATAGCTTTAGAAAGAGCTCATTGTTGAAAATGATATTAATTATTCAGATCAAATCAAAACTATAAAAAATTTTGTTGCAAAGAGGCCTTGTCCTATTCAATATTTGGCTAATTCTCACCCAGCTATGGTATTGCCAGATTTCATGCTTGCCTTGGAGCATGAAATTGAGTCATCTGTTCTCAATATAAAGCCTCAAATAATTCCAGAAAAGATTACAGATTAGATAGAGGTGCTTCCCAATTCATGGACTGATCTAATGAGTGATATGAGGGTTGGTAAGTATCACACCTGCACCAACACCAAAGCGTAACTTTACTTCATCATAATTCTAGGTCCAACAATCATCTAGGAAGATTGAAGTTGGATTATTTTATTTATTATCTTCACTTACCTCTGAGACCTATACCATGCATACCTCATCATCCAGGAGAGATCCAAGTCCCAGGGCATGTCCTATACCCATGGAATTAAATGGAAGAAGAAGAAGGGGTTGGTCAATCTCCAAAAAATTGACTATCTTTGTTGTTGTTCTTGTTGACACTGACTCAATAATTACAGTTTTGTTCTTTATAAAAGGAACTCCTTCAATCAAATCCATAGTTTCTAGTTCCATTTTAGGAACCAACTTTTCCTTTGGCATTAAGATTATAGGTTTTTTTAACTGGTTTGTAGGAATCTCAAACTTGGAATGAACCCCTAGCCTTGTCTTTAGATTGTATAGATGTATGTTGAAGGGTTTTAGGTCACCTAGCACCAAAAATACCTTCCCTAAAAATAGAAATATTGCTTTCTGAAATAAATTACAGGGAATCACCTTCATGCGATGAATCCAAGGACTGTCGAGGATCATATTATTTTTGATTTCCTAATCAATAAAATAAAATTCTATTGGAACCGTCTTATGTCCATGGGTGACTGTCAACACTATAATTCCAATTGACATCGCTTTTAGTCTCTCATAGCCTCTCAGCATGTTTCATGTTGAGGAGCAATTGGTTTCTCAATAACCTAACTTTTTGAGGAAAGAGAAGGGGACTATGTTGATCATTTCCCCATCATCAATCATCACATGTTTTACATAGTTATTGTAGATCTAAACTTGTAAAACATTTCGGATCACCTCTACGAGCTAATTCAACATCCGTGACCATCTTGCTAGTGCAAATACGAATGCAACATCTCTTTCATGCTTCCCTGGAGGATAAACATCAAATTCTAAATGGTTTATCTATGCTTCTAGAGGAGAGGTGACATTAATCAAATTACCAAGACCTCGTGCTTCTAATAAAGTGACTCTATGAGGAGGGGAATTCTTTAACAGATACAAGAAGGAAATGTGAGAGAAGGTTTTGGTTAGGTCATTGATCAAGTCATAAGTTGCTACTGGCTTTCCCAGTGTTTCACAAATGTCATCTGATATAGTCAGGTAGATTGGGATAGGTTACAAAGAATAGTCTCTGGTTCTATTTGTAGCATTAATATGAGATTCGGTGTCCAATTCTACCAATCCCATAATTTTATTTTTTGGCAACCATCCAAAGGAGGTATTACCAATGATTTTGACGAAGTTGAGGATTCATGATCGTTGGTTCCTATTGCAATGTATTATTTTGAACCATTGGGATATATTCTACCATCATTTGGGTGCATACGGAGAGGATCACTAAAGATCTTAAGTGGTGTTTTTTTTTGGGATACCGGTCACGTGTAAGTCTTCTTAGTTGGCACTATTGGGTTTGACAAAAACATGTCAACAAATAGTTGTCTTTGATCCTCTGGAAAATTTTGTAGAAATTTGTTTCAATCGTGGCATTTCTTGGGTCATGCCCTCAAACCCTATGGAAACCATAGTATAAATCAGGATAACAATCTCAAGGCCTTTTTTTTGTTCTTTGTTTTGGTCTAAAATTATGATTATTGTTTGACTACTGGTTATTATAGTTGAATTTTGGGGCCCATTGCCCTTGATTTTGAAATTGGTTCAGGTACCCACTTCGGTACTGGATATTATCCTGGGCTTACATTTATTGACTAGGTTTTTTGGTTGTTGTTACTATTGAGGATGATCATTAAAATCCACTACATTTACTGAAGGAAAAAATTTATTATTTCTTTGGTTATTATCATTCGTATTATTGTTGTTATTGGTAGCGTTCGTATTGGGAGAGCTAACAACATTTGACTTCTTACCCTGATTGGTGACACCATCCGTTTTAACTACATGACTCTTGTTGAGGACCTTTAGTCCCTGATTATTGTTCAGGTTGTTGGGGTGACTGACATTACCTTGGTTAGGAGTGACCAATCTCTTTTTTGTTCCATAGGTCTTGTGGCCATTATCTATAGCCACCTGAGAAATTCAGAGATCGCCCTCTAATACTTCTTCATAGATTATTAGAGTGAAATTTTAGACTTCTTCCTTTATTTCCCTATTAAGGGAGTGAAGGAATAGATCATTGAGCTTCAGATGATCCATTTTTGGAGCACTTGCAGAGGAATAGAGGACCTACCACCATATTTATATGAAATGGGAAGAAAATTCATTGTGCTCTTATTTGATATGAAGGAATTCACTTATTCCTATCCTTAGAAGTTTATTCATGTCAAAAGCCTTGATAAACTCTAACATGAGTTTCTTGAAGAATTCTATCGAATCCTATGGTAACCTATAATACCAATCGAGAGCAATACTTTCTTAGGTCTTAGGGAAGCTTTTTGTGAAAAATGTATCCCACGTGAGAAGCTCTCGAATGGAAGTTACATAGGCTTTAATGTGTGCAATAGAGCCTCCTTTTTTAATTTTTGAAGATCTAACAAGGTCCTCGGAGCTGGACACTTTGTATGGAGAATTCAAGAGGCTCCTTAAGGTATATAAAGTAGGTCCCCATTACATATGTCTCAACCATTGAAGATTGTTTTTGGGTAGGTGGAGGTTGCATCGGTTGTTGAAATCGTACAACATATACATTTTTTGGGGCATAAAGCATCCCTTATGGCTGACCATATGGTCCTAGGTAAGTGTACACATCCCCCTATGGTGACGTTGAATACATATGCATGTAATGGGGTTGAAAACTTTGATATTGATTTGAAGGCACAAAGAAAGGGAACGTTGCATTTCCAGATGGCATGGCGTTTGAGAATTCAGTTCCGAATGGTTCATGTTGTGAGTATCTTTATGTGGCATGGGGGTGGATACCAAAGGTGCTTGTCCTAGTTAGAACATCTCTAGGGCTTGGAGCACCCATGTAAACTAGAGGCATCTGCGTAGAAGGTGCTTGGGCATAGCTCTGTTGATAAGCAGCAATCTTTCCTTTCCCAATATATTATGTTTGCGTATTTTGGGAAATTTCAAATTCTCTAACTTTATCCACTAATGCAGAGATGTCTTCACCCATTGATAGAGTTGTGTTTTGCTTTGGCACATGCTATTGAACCTTTGTAGTCTGCTAAGGAATGTGATATCCTTCTATGAATTGCTCGTTGTTAGACCACCCCTCATTAACAACATTTCTTGTGGGTCATGGGGTAGTATTTTTATTGTGAAGTAAGACATCATTATGCCCTTGTAGCCTGTTTAGAGATCGATTCATTATGTTATTAAAGTGTTTCTCACTTCTAGCATAATATGCCAAATATTCCTCATCCAAATGTGGGATTTGATCAAATTGTAAACTAATGGGATGTCTGAACAAGACTCGAGGAGATGAGCATGTCTCTCCAATGAAATTCATGTTGTTAGAGCTTGATTGCTCAGGTGGATGTGTCTATGTGATTTGGTCAAGATCCTCAATCCATAGATAGGAACCAACATTGCTCCCTCACAAAGGAGTAGTTTGAAGATGGGCACTTCAATAATTGTTTTCCCATGTAGAAAGGAAGAGTGACTATTTTTTTCTACCCATGTGATAGCTATACACTTCAAGAACTAGAATGGGTCAACCGTATTCGTCGTATCCCGACATATTTGGGGGGTATAAATATACTCGAAGAATAATAGGAAATAGGAAAATAGAAAAAGGAAATGGATACAAAAAGAGTCTAGCTCTTCACATCAGGTTCACTAATTTTTATGGAAGAAAATCATTATGTGACATTTAACTACACTCGACTAACCGAGTTCACGCTACAGATATTTGCGTAGAAAATATGAATGGCTATGTGGTAGCGAATATGCTGATGGATGGTAGTCTGTGGATAGGTTGTCAAAGAAATGTAACACCTATAACTTGCAATGGTGGGATCTACTCATCAAGCACAATTAAAGCCTCTCTAACTAGGGTGGATTGAATGGAGAAATCAGAATGGATGGCAACATGGAGACTCCAGTCAATATCAAGTTCTAAAGATATCATGTCTATTGGTTGTGAAACTTGTGGGAAACTTAATGGGACCTCGTAAATTTGTGTAAACAAGGTCACGAAACAATTGAAAGAGAGAGGCATAATTCTGTTCAGCTCTATGGGCCGTTGGTAGGTTCGGTCCAAAACGAGAAGGCTTGATGAGATTCTTTGTTTAGAACGTTCAATTACCTAATGATAAGGGGTGGCAGTGGAGAGGTTCGAAAGACTAGCACTCTCAATCCAGTGTCTACGTCCAATTGGTTCTTAATTCTGTTTGGTTGGGGAAAAATAGGATAACAACCGTAGATTCTTTCTGGTCATGGTACCTCTGTAGTCATAAGAATGATAAAGAACTTAAGACCAAGGATGGTTAGACAATATTTGCTCAAGGGCGGTCCAATAATTGTAAGCCAGACCAACTAAAATGTTTAGCACATTGATTTGTTCTATCTTCTTAGAATATTGGGTCATGGTATTGAGGAAAGGAAGATGGAGTCGCATATCAATCACCGTGAACAGTTAAATGCCACTTGGTTCTAGGACTAGTGGATCACACCCATAATTTTTCTCTTACTATAGACCTTTTATGGTCTTATAGTTGCTCAAGGTAGTCTGTAATTTTGTTGATTTGACCAATACTCAAATGCTTTATCATCTTCAATGTTTAATACATCTAGTTTTCGGTTGATTCTTTATACGTCACTAGTTGTCTTGAAAACATTGTACCTAAGGCCTTTATTTATGTCTGCAAGTGGAACTGGTAGGATTGGTTGTGGTATTACATGTTCGAAGCTAAAATATCTGGGTTCTTTCGGACCTGTAATTTTCATATGAAATGTGATTGAATCTAATTTAACAAAATCCAACTAATGAAGCAAATCAAATCTAAACTATGTTTTTTATATTTTCTATGATATAAATGAACAAAGTAAATAAACAATTAATCTAATAGATGAAATATTTCTTGGACAATTTTTTTGATATTTGAATCAATTTTTCTAATCTATTGAATGAAATCTAATAATTGTAATGAACTAGATGTAGTTGAATACTTGTGCAAGAATGTCAATCTAAATCTAAATAACCGATTAATTCAATAAAAAACCCTCAAACCTACCTCAAAAGTAAGGAAGAAATCACAGCTTCTCTGAAGCTATTGTTCCCCAGAACATCCTTGGTAATGTTGAAAGTGATATTTATAAGGATTTTCTCTATTTACAATTGTATGAATACTCGAAATGAAAGGATTTCACTACTCTATTTGATATGGATTTGTACCAAATAAATTTAGAATTTTACAATTTGAATAAATGAAGCAAAACAAACAAATAATTTCAACCTGTATAAGTAAGAGCTTTGGAAAATCTGGTTTTATGTGTGCTTATCACCTCAGTTTATTCTTTCTTTCTCTGTGTGCCCATATGAGTCCATGGAATTTGGGAATGCAAAGGAAGGAGCATGATAAGGTGTTTGATAAATGGTAGCTTAAAGGAAATATGGTTGCAATGTAGGTGGAAGAGGGATAACAATAGTGAACAACGCTTAGCTATGCAATTTATAGCATGATTATGGCAATAGTATTATGTAAGATACATAAATTCCTCATGCCCATTGGTTCAATTAAAGAATTGATTATATAGGAATTGGCTAGGATGTTCGTTCATACACAAGGCATCCTTGGAGTGCCAAATCATCGGGTGAAGAGGCAGTTTAAACCAATTAAATATCTTTAAAAATGAAAGAGGGAAGGAATACAATGAAATCAAGACTTTTTTTAGGAAATTCAGTTCACAAATGCACCTTGGAAGTCAATTTAAGTGAAATCACTCATGTTAAAACCATGCATGAAGAGTTCTAGGAAAATCGTGTAGGACCGCCACCCTACGCAAGGTAGCGGTTCTAGTACCACCAGCTAGGCAAGGTGGAAGAAAGAATGGAAAAGTTAAGTACAAGAATCTAGGCTACAGATATATACTGGAAATAATCTTAGGAACTCGAACACCTTCTAAAAGTACATGAATCATCACTGGGGACTTTTGTACCCATTTTATGACAATGTAGGACATGTAATTTTTTGTGCGTATAGGACCCTACCCCATACAATAGGTGGAGAAAAAGATAGGACATTGAGGAACAATAAAAACCAGCCTCTACTAGTGGCTCCGAAGAATAAAAAAAACAACATCAAACTAAAATCAACAAACCAAAACCAATAGCAGTCTCAACAGTGTGGCCCCTTTACTTCGGGTCTTAGCTATATCTTAACGGGGGAGACTGTGCGTTTCTTTTTCCAACTGAAAACTTTCCAATCCTCTTCCGTATATAGATTTACATTTTCATTGTTATGGATTGGAATCATAACTTCAATGTGTTCCGCAAGGTCAGCGGAAACAGATAAGGGATCTAATACATTCTTACAAACTTGTTGCACTTGCACCTCTTTTGGGTCAACTGATTCCTTAGAAACCAATTCAGATTCACAATCCGATGGATCAATCAGAACTAGGGGACTAGGATTAGAGTTCTTCCACCAAGAGCTTATACCTTTAGCATTTTTTCTAACCAAGTGACAATCTGATGCTAAATGGCCAAGAGAAAAGAAGGTTCTGCATCTAAATGGAAACCATTCATAATCTACATTTTGAATCCAATTTTTATCTTCAACATTAAGTTCAATAGTAGCAGGGAAATCCACAAAAGTATACATATCAACCAAGATTCTAGCATAAGTAGTGTGCTCAAAATCTTTGGTTTTTCGGTGAATAGCTAAACATTTTCCTAAAGTGTTACCAATAGCAGTTAAACAATTCTCCATCCAGAATTGGAGGGGCAAATAAGGTAGATGTATCCACATTGAATATGGATTTTCCTACTGATGGAACTTGTATAGGTCTAAAAATGTATCTTTCTACTAAATGCAGAATTCCTTGTAATCTTTTAGCATTACCAGGATAATTTACTCTAGTTTTATTTCCAAACCTAAAATGCTCACAAAAATCACAATCTAAAGGACACTTAGAAATTCCTTCAACCATACCTTTCGCTTCTAAAGTATAAAGTTATTTTTCTCCAATGTGTCCAATCCTTTGATGCCAAAACATTATCTTTATTGTAGTAGATCTAGGAGTTTGATCTAAACCTTTTTAAAATCCTATAGAACCATAAAGTTATTATATTCATCAATAACAGTTGTTTCCTCAAAATTGAACAATGTTCCAATATGGATAACTCTTGCAAATACCATTGCACCTTCAACCATCTTGTAACTATATTTACTAAATGTTACCTAGACACCTGTATAATTCACATCTGACTCTTGCCATTTCTCCCTCTCCGCCATCTATTGAGGTTCCTGAGAAACAAAAATGATAGTAACAACAACAAAGTGGGTGGCCCAGCCCATCCCAAAATCTGCTCACCCCTCTTGTTTTGGGTGGGATAACAAATGACATAGCTCTCTACCTCCTCCTTTATCCTTCATGTTTGCGGTTACAACCTAGTTTTCTGGGGCCCTTTTTTAGTTTACCTTTTTTATTGATTACCACACTTTTATAGTGGTTTTGATGTGAACTGACCTCTTTCTCGATTATGCAATGTGACTCTCTCCACCCGATTTTTATACGATTAGCATTGTATATCTCTTGTTTCTATATATAATAGTGCACTTTTCAATTTAGAAAACCTATTTCAATAGAGTGCATTTTAAAATAATAATATTTAAATTTAATGAAATTAAATGTTGAATTGTAAAATATGAAATAAATATTATTTTTGGTGAAATAAAACAAAATATATTCGGATGGGAAATAAGGTAATAATCTATTAAAATATATCATTCGAATATACAAGTTATTTTTATAGAAAAAGTGTATTCGAATGAAAAATAATTTAAAAAGATGCTAAAATGTATCATTCAAATGTACATGTTAGTTTTAGTATAATACATATATGTATATTTTTTTCCATCAAAAACTAGCTCTTAGAACAATTATATGATTTTTTAAGAGGTAAACATTTGATAGAAGTAAATTACATAGTAAATAAAATAGTAAAAAAGCTGTTAAAATGTCTAATATGGAGAATTAACACCAGGTTTGGGACAATTGTAGTGAGGTTGGCATTTGTATGTAATTTTTAGAGATTGAGGGGGCATTACACATTATGTTTGTAATTTCTTTTTACTCTATTTTTAATGAACCAATACAATTCAGGGTCCATTAGAAATCATTGAATTTTACAATTATAAAATAAAATAGAATGTCTACGTTGATCATTATATCATTGACATTTCTAGCAATATTCATCGATATGAGGAAATAATTCAATAAACTATGTTTACTAAATGCTACCTACACATATGTATCATTCATATTTGGCTCTTGCCATTTCTCCCTCTCGATCATCTCCTGAGGTTCCCGAGAAATAAAAATGATAGTAACAACAAGAAAGTGGGTGGGACACCATCCCAAATTTGTCTCACTCCAGTTCTGTGTGGGATAACAAACCAGATAGCTCTATGCCTCCTCCTTCGTCCTTCATGTTTGCAGTTACCGTTTAGTTTTTTGGGGCCCTTGTTTTATGTACCTTTTTTATTGATTACCGCACTTTTATAGTTGTTTTGATGTAAACTGATCTCTTTCTTGATTATGGGATGTGAATTTCTCCACCCGAATTTTAGACGATTAGCATTGTATATCTCTTACTTCTATATACAACAGTGGACTTTTCAATTTAAAAAAAACCCATATACAATTTAAATTTAATGTCGAATTGTAAAATATGAAATAAATATTATTTTTAGTGAAATAAAACAAAAAGTATTCGGATAGAAAATAAGGAAAAACTCTATTAAAATATATCATTCAAATATATATCCTAGTTTTATAAAAAAAGTGTATTCAAATGAAAATTAATTTAAAAAGATGTTAAAAGGTATCATTCAAATATACATGTTAGTTTTATTATAATACATATAAGCATATTTTTTTCCATCAAAAACTAGCTCTTAGAATAATTATATGACTTTTTAAGAGGTAAACATTTGATAGAAGTAAATTACATAGTAAATAAAATAGTAAAAAAGCTGTTAAAATGTCTAATATGGAGAATTAAAGCCAGGTTTGGGACAATTTCAGTGAGGTTGGCATTTGTATGTAATTTTTAGAGATTGAGGGGGCATTACACATTATGTTTGTAATTTCTCTTTACTCTATTTTTAATGAACCGATACAATTCAGGGTCCATTAGAAATCATTCAATTTTATAATTATATAATAAAATAGAATGTCTTTGTTGATCATTATATCGTTGACATTTCTAACAATATCAAATAATTCAATAAACTTTTGATGATGTAATTACAACCTCAAATGGCTAACAAGTGTGTGACGGTTCTGCATGAATTCTCACATGGTTTAAAGACACGCGGATGGTAAAAAAATGGTCATATTTCGACAATGTTTTCCCGCTAATCCCCGTTGTCTATTAACCTGTTAGGCTATTTCATGTCAAATGTGGGAGGCCAGGTTCTCATTTGAGAAGCCGTTCGACGTAAAAATAAAAGAGAAAGTCCATTCTGACCAGTTTATTATTCACATTTGCAACAATATTAATGCATAGACAAAAATAATTTAATTTCTGACCAGTATTGTAACGACCCATAAATCCACACACATCATGAACAACACAGTAAAAGACAGGATAATTTTTTTTTTGACTTGCTTGACACATAACATGACGCAACATGTCGTCACCAAGGATACAACTAACATTGCGAATAGCTTGATACAAGGATGGCCATAAAGGCAACACGGAAACGTTCACACCTATCAAGGACAATACATTTTTTTTTCTTTGACAAGACAACATAGAAGTCCAATCATAGAACACACTTATAGTTAGGGCCAACCACAATGAGATATTCTTGAGGGTTATTTATTTTAAAAGGACATCCTACAATTCTTAGCTTACGTTTTCAAGGAGGCTCAAGATATGATTCGTATAATTCAACTTGCCAAGCCAAGTTTATTCCTTTGACACTGAGTAATTATCTTTAAATATTCTCTATTATGACATTTATTTTCTTAATTCATTTACCAAGAAAAAGGAGTATTTAAATTCCACAAGGCCATCTGCTCACCACTAACGCTACTAAAATTCGTTCTTGCCCACAAGACAACATGTTTTTAAGTTCAACACACTTAAGAGAAGAGATAGTGGTGAAGGTCGAGATGAAACATCTTTAGGACCCCATTAGTTATTGCCAGTATTTAATTGAAGCTAGGACTCTTAACCAGAATTATCAACAACTTTACTTAGGTTTTGCTAAAAGTATTAACAAGGAGTAAAAATTTACTTTCCAAATGGCAGTGAGAAAGATGGTGAGGTCTCCAATTTGTTTCCTCTGGCTTATTAAATCTTATCATCTTCAAACAACTAACAGTTCATATCACCTTAGGGTCATTTTACAAATTTCACCATAAAAGGAATAATGTTCACTAGAGGAGCTAGGGTTATCATGTTATAAAGTTTACCTACAATGATAGTCTTGCCCTTGTTTACTTAAAGAATTTCTTGCTCTCAAGTTGGTGACCCCTACATTACTTTATTTGAATACAACTTTTAATTTAACTTCCAGAAGTATTAAACAATCCCACATTAGTTTACTTATGACACTTTATTACTAAGTCATGTCAAGGTTTAACTCAAAATTTATTCTCAAGGCAAGGCTGTAGCAACACTCATTTACAAGAACAAAACAAGATTACATCAATTCTTAAAATCCTGATACTCCAACAAGGTCACTCAACAACGATAACCAAATTTTCTTATAATTTCAATGATGGTCAAACAATACAAAGTTTTCAAGTTCAGATGAAAAAGTCCACAATACTTTATACTAAGACACTAATCCTCTTTTAAACTTTCCACTGGATGTTAACAATAGTTGAACAACATAAAAAAGGGTTTCGAGCAAAGGATCTTCTTAACTGAGGTTGATGACAAAAGTCTACAAACCTATCCATCATCTACACGCAAAATCCATCTGCAGCAAATTTTCTGCAAGAGTCAGTTCACGAAAACTGAGCAAGATAAGGCTACACAAAACCACCATAACCATTATCTAACAATATCATGAAAAGAAGCACTTTATTACAAGAATTTGGGTCAAACCTCTAAACACTATCAACACTTATAGTTATAATAAGTTTCCACCATGCTAAACAAGGAAGAAGACCATGTACTTCCATTAGGAGTAAAGACAATGAAAATATAACAACCGAAAGAGAAAGGCCCTTGGCCCTAAAGGAGAAATAACCAATCTAACAAAGCAGGATTCCCATCAAGTAAATAATTAAATAACAATCACAAGAGTGCGATTTGATATAAAGTACCAACCCTCCAGAATTTTATCACAGGTACCAAATGCGTAGGTTAAAATAATATATTTCTAAAAGAACAAGAGTTGATCAGCCCAAGAAAGGGGAATCACGGGTTTCAGAATTTAACACAAAAGGCCATGCATGATTGAGTTTCAAACCAGAAATCAATTAGAGTATACGTACAACATAAGTTTCGAAGCGAAGGCAAAGTATACTAGTTTTGACCATTAACTACAAAGATTTTCCAATCATCCAAGAAGGGTCAAAGTCTTACAGGCTAGTAACAAACACGCGAGAGAAGAAGGGAGTTCCGTCACACCAGGGTATACAATAATGTCATCAACAAATTTTATAACACTAAAGATTTGCAAACCTCCACAACACTACTAATGTTTGGTTAATTTAAAATAAATTACCCATTCCCCAAAACAACCATATTTTTAGGCAACCCTTGGTAACACAGTCAACCGTCACACAAAGATGCCAACATAACTTCTAAGTGACATTATAAAAAAAAAACCTTCTGCTATGAATCTATGAGACTATCAAATGAAAGCTGAGTTTTTTCCCGAAGATTAATCACATTTAAGAAAATTTCCATCACAGACTATTACGGTAATTACGTGCATAAACACCGACCAATATTAATTAATAGCGTTAACATCACAAGGTAGAAAATAATGCAAGTTAGGAAAAATAGAAGAGTGCCATCAGCAATCGTTCTGAGAGGGGGATTAGACCAAACTATTCTAGTGTCAACGAGGTAGTAGATTCGCACAATGAAACCTCCAGCTTAGTTGATCCGAAAAGCTAGTTATGGTTCAAGTTGATAGGGATGGTCAAGGTACTTCTTGAGGATAGCCTTAAAAGCCTAAAAACAAGATGAAAGATAGTATAAGAGTCTAAACATGTGAGATGGAAAAACAAATTACACACAAACCTTTTTATTCTACCGGTTTTAACTCCAAAACTCTACGCTGGCTAGCCCACGCATGGCTCACACAATCCTACAACCTTTCTTTCTCGATGCCAAAAGGTTATCAAAGGGACTTGCGAAGGGGCTAACAAAAAACGTCAAAAGACAACTTGGGTGCTAGGGAGAAGCTTCATAGTTATCGTAAACTTACTTCCATGATATCGAAAAATACTAGTTTGATCAACATAATAACTTGCAACTCAATCGTAGAGAAGAATTAATACATAAACAAACAGACGAAGGCCTATCACTCGAGCAAGAGAAACATAACATTCAGGGGAAAGGGCACACGCATCCTTTCCACCAACATACTGTCAATGATAAAAGCTAAAACAAGAAGAAACAAGCAGAAAGGGGAAATCTCCCATCATGACATCCAACTGACAAATCAATGCAAGGAAAAGTGGTTCGATTTTGCAATAATTGTAAATATAATAGCAGTAGAAAAGTGTAGAAATATCTTTCCCATTTCTCCAGCTTCAACAGGTCGTACAGACTCCGCACGGGTCAACATAAGAAGTGTAGGTACAGGAATCCGGGTGCACCAGTTCTAAGTGGTCCACATTCACGATCCGTGAGACCATGCAATTGAGGAGGATTTTTGTCAAACAGTTTGGGTGTCTTATGCTTGCTTCCACTTTGCATAAGTATCTACCAACGCCCAAAAAACAAAGCATTTGACACAGCCTTGTACCTTCTCCATTATTTTCCAAGTTTCCAAGGTGTCTCAACCCACCCAATTTGTCCACAACCAACAATCATTGCTGTCCAAAAGACCACATTTCTTTCAAGTTTTGCCCAAACCATCCGAACACTTCGTTGAGCATCCAGATCAGGAGTAAAAATCCATCTTAAGATAGTTATGCGCCCAGGACACTAGCAGATACAACAAGCAACAAAAATCTCTTTTTCAAAAGCATTGGAGAATGTCCATGCCCTGCTCAAACAATCCCACTTTGGTATAGGCGTGGAGATGCTATCAAAGGTTGTGGAGTTTGGCTTTATACCTTCTCTTTGCATTTTCTTATAAGTTTATAAAGCCATTTCAACATATCCATACTATACAGAGCCTGCAGAATTAGACACAAACACACCCCTCTCCAGCCCCAAAGGCACCCATTGCAATACTATCAAGATAATATGGCACAACACCCCCGCCCACAGAAAGTGAAAACAGAGGGTTACAACATCAGATTTAGAAGTACAGATTTCAGAAGAGAAGCAATCTTCACTTCTGCTTATGCTTTCATGTCTAAAGGCTGCAGAGGCAGCCCTTTTACCACTTTGGAGCAAAAGCATGGCATCTACCGTAATGATATATATATATAAACCTTTTCCTTCATCAGATTGGGGACAACATCAAACTCTCGGTGCAAACATTTCAGCTATAGCTTGTAAGGTGTGATAATTCCAACAGAAACCTTTATGCCTGCCAACTTAGTGACTCGTTGAAGAAGCTCATAATATTGCCTTTGATCTTGTAGTGATTGATAATCATGGCAGACAGAGATGAAGTTGGATTAAACAAGTTGCAGTTCACCACAAGAATCCCAATATCCTTGGGCCTCACTCTTCTTTTCTCAAACAGTTCATCCAAGGCACCAAACGTCACCATCTCTGCTTCTGCACGGGCTTCTTTCATGGTTAGCCAAGGTGGAGAAGCCAAAATGGCTCCTGGAAAGTATGAGTGCTCACCTATGCCAGATCTCTCAAGAATCTTCCTCTGGAACTCCAGGCTGTTATCATCAAAAAGCCCTGAATCTCTAGAATGAGACATGAAATAGTCTCTGGTAACCCTGAACTCATCAGAAGGCTTATAGCAGGCAAAGTCCACCAAATATATGGCTCTTGGACTGCATATATAATAGACACAGGCAATGCATCCAACCAGGCCAGATACAGAGAGCAAGCTCACAACATCAAAGGTGGGCTTCTCCCAAAAATTCCATAAATTATTTCTCCTCAACATTCCAACCTCTGCACTGAATAACACCAGCAGAAGAGGGACAACAAAGAAATACAGAGCATTTCTAATCAAATAATGGTAGCCCAACTTGACATGCCTGAGATTGACAGAGTGTAAGAAATTAGGTAATCTTCTCCGGACTCTAACAGAGAATGTTTTGAATCCTGCATTGGGACCAGAGCTCTCCCAAGAAATTTTCTCCAACATTGCATAGATCTCCCATGCCTGTGGGTGTGATCTGTCACCTACACAAAAGCATGCACCATTTTATTGCCTTTAATCCAACTACATCCGAGTTTCTTTTTAATTCCTCTATCCTTCATCGATCTCCTTCCTGTACCCTCTCTTTCCTTTCACCCCTCGCCATGAGAGCCTGCCTTTTCTTGGCCTTCTCATCCCCATCAGAAGCCCCGACACAAGAAGATTGACACCGTCCCCATTGGTAGTGATGGAGTAGTCGGGACAGAACCAATCGCCAGCAGGAACAGCCGTCAATGGAGTTTTCAGGCACTGCATATGCCAAGGGCTCATGCAGTTACACAAACAACTAAAAACGACTCCAACCATTCTCCTCATGTGGCCAGGGCAGGAAGAAGGAAGGCGTCCAGGAGGAACCAAGAAGAAAACGCCTCCCCACACGCCTACTTCACTAGCTATCACGTCAATTCAGACTGCGTCCAATGCATTGAATGACAGAATCAAAAGGAGATCCTGGTGAAGAAAAACGCCTCCACCGACTCCCGTCTCCCTCACGCAAGGACAGAAAAAACGCGGTGGTCAACAGTCGGCAGGTTGGGTGGTTGGGAGGAGACCAAGGTGGCAGTGGAGGGCAGGTAGCAGAATGGAAGCCGATGCCCAACGGGCATTACAAGTATATCGTTGACATTTACAATAATGTTGATCGATAGACGAAACTAATTTAATAATGTTGATCTACATGTGACTACGTATTGGGAAAGAAATACTAGGATACTTTCGTGTGAATCTGACTTCACGTTCTCTTAAAAAAGTATTCTGGATAGTTGTTATTAACTATTTTACTACGTTTACTTGTCTGTAGTGGTATAGGCTGTATATGATTTGGAACGATCTTTTCAAATAAACAAGTAAACGAAAAGACAACTCGAGTCGGCAGTGGTTGACATCATTTCTTTTATGTAGACTTGATTATTTCATTTGGCTGGCTTATATATATCTTACAATTCCATGCTTCATATACACTCGAATCCTCACTGTTGAGAGAGCTTTTTCTACGCGCCTTTGATCATGGGATTTCCCGCTGGTCCCGTCGTCCCGCGATTCCTCACCTTTAGATTTACATTACATTATATCGGCAATGCAATTTGTTGCCTTGCTTCTTTGCTTGGCTTGCATAGGAAAAACCATGTGGCTCACACATATACCTCTGTATCGCATATATCTTATTCCGTTTACTCGATGTTTGGTGCAATCATCAGACAGAGCCTGCCTGTCATTACATTTAAAGATTTCACAAAAAGGCGTAGTGAGATCGAGGAGGATGTTATGTGCGCAGTTTGCTTGAACTCGTTTCTCCAAGACGATGAAATTCGAGAGATCTCTGATTGCTGTCACATATTTCACAGAGATTGTTTGGACAAATGGATTGATCAACAACAGACGACGTGCCCTCTGTGCAGATGTTCATTGCTTCCACAAAGCACACAATGATTTCTCAAAGTATTCTGTCTGGGTAATAATTGTGCAAACCATAATAACCCAGGCCAGAATAGTAAGTATATTGTGTAGTGTATCTCACATGTTACAATGGAGATTTCAAAATAGAAATTAAGATACCTGTCAATTGCGAGATGATGTTGCCAGAGTGTTACAATGTTTTTACTCGAAGTAATTAAATAGACCTTTTCAAATTTTGATAATCCGAAAAAAAGAATAAAAAATTGCAGTCTCTCAAAAAGTCTGTTTAATAATGCTGTATTAACTGTAAATATATTAAATCTTTGACTTTGCAAACTTATTCGCTTATTTTTAATTATCTAGTGTTACAATTTGTTTCTTGTGAATATCATTTCGTGCAATCCGCCTGCATTGCTGAATCTGCAATTGTTTCATTATTGTCTACGAGGGAGATCCGATTCCTTCTTTTCAAATTCAGATGTCGCATTTTTATTATGTTTCATTACACAAATCCGGGGTTGTACATGACTTATTATATTTACACAGTAGGTACGAGGGAGATTCGATTCCTTCGGTCACAACATCAAATATATTAATAAACTTAAATGTTGATTAGGAAAACTAAAAAAATGATCAAATACTCCATTGCTTATAATGTTTATGATCACGGAACAATATGTTTCTTAATTTGTAAGTATTAGTACTTGGTGCTATGTTTATTATGTATTTATTTATTTGTACATCAATGTGTATTTTTTTAAATCCTATAGAACCATAAAGCTATTATACTCATCAATAACAGTTGTTTCCTCAAACTTCAACAATGTTCCAATATGGATAACTCTTGCCAATACCATTGCACCTTCAACCATCTTGTAACTAGATTTACTAAATGCTACCTAGGCACCTGTATAATTCACATCTGACTCTTACCATTTCTCCCTCTCTGCCATCTAATGAGGTTCCTGAGAAATAAAAATGATAGTAACAACAAGAAAGTGGGTGGAAGCCCATCCCAAAATCGGCTCACCCCTCTTGTTTTGGTTGGGATAACAAACAAGATAGATCTCTGCCTCCTCCTTCATCCTTCATGTTTGCGGTTACAGCCTAGTTTTCTGGGGCCCTTGTTTAATTTACCTTTTTGATTGATTACCGCACTTTTATAGTGGTTTTGTTGTGAATTGACCTCTTTCTCGATTATGCAATGTGACTTCTCCACTCGATTTTTATACGATTAGCATTGTATATCTCTTGTTTCTATATATAATAGTGCACTTTTCAATTTAGAAAACCTATTTCGATAGAGTGCATTTTAAAATAATAATATTAAAATTTGATGAAATTAAATGTTGAATTGTGAAATATGAAATAAATATTACTTTTGGTGAAATAAAACAAAATATATTCAGATGGGAAATAAGGAAAAAATGTATTAAAATATATCAGTCGAATATTCATGTTAGTTTTATAGAAAAAGTATATTCGAACGAAAAATAGTTTAAAAAGATGTTAAAATGTATCATTCAAATGTACATGTTAGTTTTATAATAATACACATAAGTATTTTTTTTTTTCCATAAAAAATTCGCTCTTAGAACAATTATATGAATTTTTAAGAGGTAAACATTTGATAGAAGTAAATTACATAGTAAATAAAATAGTAAAAAAGTTGTTAAAATGTCTAATATGGAGAATTAAAACCAGGTTTGGGACAATTGTAGTGATGTTGGCATTTGTATGTAATTTTTAGAGATTGAGGGGGCATTACACATTATGTTTCTAATTTTTCTTTACTCTATTTTTAATGAACCAATACAATTCAGGGTCCATTAGAAATCATTCAATTTTATAATTATAAAATAAAATAGAATGTCTATGTTGATCATTATATCATTGACATTTCTAACAAGTGTGTCACGGTTTTAAGACACGCGGATGGTCATATGTCGACATTGTTTGATGTTGCATGTCAAATGTGGGAGGCCTGGTTCTCATTAGAGAAGCCGTTCGACGTAAAAGTAATAGAGAACGTCCATTCTGACCAGTATGTTATTGACATTTGCAACAATATTGATCGACAGAATAAAATAATTTAATTTCTGACCAGTAATCGTTGACATTTCGGATAACATTGATCGATAGACGAAACTAATTTAATAAACTTTTGACTATGTAATTAGAAGCTTACGTAACGGTGATAGGTAGCTCTACATTTGACTAGGTATTGGGAAAGAAATACTCGGGTACTTTCTTGTGAATCTGACTTCACGTTCTCTTAAAAACGTATTCTGGATATTTGTTATTAACTATTTTACTACATTTACTTGTCTGTACTGGTATAGGCTGTATATGATTTGGAACGATCTTTTCAAATAAACAAGTAAACGAAAACACAACTCGAGACGGTACTGGTTGACATCATTTCTTTTATGTAGACTTGATTATTTCATTTGGCTGGCTTATATATATCTTACAATTCCATGCTTCATATACACTCGAATCCTCACTGTTGAGAGAGCTTTTTCTACCCGCCTTTGATCATGGGATTTCCCGCTGGTCCCGTCGTCCCGCGATTCCTCACCTTTAGATTCATGCAATTTGTTGCCTTGCTTCTTTGCTTGGCTTGCATCGGCAAAATCATGTGGCTCACACATATACCTCTATATCGCAAATATTTTATCCCGTTTACTCAATGTTTGTTGCAATCATCAGAGAGAGCCTGCCTGTCATTACATTTAAAGATTTCGCAAAATGGCGTAGTGAGATCGAGGAGGATGTTATGTGCGCAGTTTGCTTGAACTCGTTTCTCCAAGACGATGAAATTCGAGAGATCTCTGATTGCTGTCATATATTTTACAGAGATTGTTTGGACGAATGGATTGATCAACAACAAACGACGTGCCCTCCGTGCAGATGTTCATTGCTTCCACAAAGCACACAATGATTTCTCAAAGTATTCTGTCTGGGTAATAATTGTGCAAACCATAATAACCCAGGCCAGAATAGTAAGTATATTGTGTAGTATATCTCACATGTTGCAATGGAGATTTCAAAATAGAAATTAAGATACCTGTCAATTGCGAGATGATGTTCCCAGAGTGTTACAATGTTTTTACTCGAAGTAATTAAATAGACCTTTTCAAATTTTGATAATCCGAAAAATGAATAAAAAATTGCAGTCTCTCAAAAAGTCTGTTTAATAATGCTGTATTAACTGTAAATATATTAAATCTTTGACTTTGCAAACTTATTCGCTCATTTTTAATTATCTTGTGTTACAATTTGTTTCTTGTGAATATCATTTCGTGCAATCCGCCTGCATTGCTGAATCTGCAATTGTTTCATTATTGTCTGTATTTTTATTGCGTACGAGGGAGATCCGATTCCTTCTTTTCAAATTCAGATGTCACATTTTTATTATGTTTCATTACACAAATCCGGGTTTGTACATGACTTATTATATTTACACATTAGGTACGAGGGAGATTCGATTCCTTCGGTCAAAACATCAAATATATTAATAAACTTAAATGTTGATTAAACAAACTAAAAAATGATCAAATACTCGATTGCTTTTAATGTTTATGATCACGGAACAATATGTTTCTTAATTTGTAAGTATTAGTACTTGGTGCTATGTTTATTATGTATTTATTTATTTGTATAAATAGAAGTAGCGATGGAGATGGAGATGTCGATGTCAATCTGTTGAAGAATATAAACTTGAAGAAAAGAAACATTGCATAAGGAAGAGGGGAGGTAAAGAAGGGGGATTGACGGAGGAGAAGAAGAGGTATATAGAAAATAATGCGTGGAACGTATACAAATTACTTACTTCTTCCAAGAAGACACATATGACCCATGTGCAATATTTTTGTACTGTTTAAAGGAGAAATGAGGCTAGTTGCAATTTTTTTTGACATAATGTACTTTCGATATATCAAAAAGAAAAAACCTATTTATTAATTCTCCTTATTTAAATAGTTACTATTTGCAATTAAAGCCATTGTGTTTTGTGGATAGACGTTCAATAAAATGGCAACTTTAAGGGAATTCTCTTGTGTTTATTGGGTGACGCTTTATAGTCAGAGAAATGTTGTCGGAATGTGCATCTCATGTCCATACAATATAGTAATAGATTTTGATAACCATAAAGCATGGTAAGTTAGGTTGGTTTGCGTCATCTTTACAAACCATTATTATAGGTTACTATCCTTGATTTTCTAAGCAACAACAAATACCAAACCTAAGAGTTTTCTCTATGGATTTTCTAAGCAACAACATATAACAAATACGACGGAGATTCTATTCCTTCTGTTCAAACTTCAAAAATATTAATGAACTTAAATGTTGATTAAACAAAACTAATAAATGTTATAATACTCCATTACCTATAGTGTTTATGACAGGTGTGTCACGTATAATATGTATGTGGACCACTGTGTGATATAAGTTGCAAAGTTGATCTATCAAACAATTCTTAATTCACATCATAGAACAATATGTTTCTTAAATTTGTAAGTATTAGTGTAATCTTGACATTTTACACAGAATTAAAACAGTAAAAATAAATACGAGAATAATTATTTTTTTGACTTACATTGCAATAGACATGACACTACAGGAGATCACTTGGGACTATGCGCAACACATGTTATGTTTGCACAACATTAACTCACATAGATAACATGAAAACAACTTACACAAATTCAAGAAAACATTTTTTTTGACGAGGCACACGTAACAATTCATCTTTAGTATACAGTTACAGATAAGGTCGTTCCACAACATGATATTTCAGGATTACACATTTATTAAAATCATGTTTCTCTCTTTAAATTAAGTTCTGGGAAGTCTCATAATGTGAGAATCATAGTCCTTTTTCCTTTTGCTAGATTTCCTTTATATTGCTTAACATTTATCTTATGGTGTATCTCATTAAATAAGGGTAATCTACATTATATCAATTACTTGTTTAATTTACTCGTTTGTTAATAGGGTAATTAGTTGCACATAAGACTATTTACATATAGACACGACAACTAGGTATTATACCTAGGATTCGCTGCTAAGGGCATGCATCTTGATCTTATACCATACCTCTGTTACACGACAACACAAGTGTAAATCTAACGGATGTGAATTTAAATTTTTCTTTGTTTAACGATTTAGGGTCAACTTTCTTTCATTCATTTATATAAATAAATGATTTTATACACAATAAGTATTATAAGAAATTAGGTTCTTTATCTATAGCGAGAGTTTTTATTCACATTAAAATGAAGATCATGTTTCCCTTAACCCATGGAATAACATCTCATGATCACACTTCACAAGGATAAGTATCAAAATTTATAGTTATGTTCTGATAGTTAGTTAAGGATTCAAAGGAACTTATCATGGCAACATACTTATTTTGTTTTTATATTAGGTTTCCTGAGTATTGTTTTCTTCCATCTCAAGAGAATTTTCCCTAACTAAGTTCATATGCCTTTTGAATGAATTGTGTAACCTATTTTCTAATAGGAAATTTGTCACCTCATGAGATTACTAGTCCCTGTCTTAGGGGATATATCTCGAAGAACAAGGCCACATAATTTCACCTCTTACATCTATTGCACAGTAGGACAAGCAGGAAAGAAAGATGGAGTGGTACATTGTTAAAAGGTTTAAGGTTCGCATTAGAGTTTACACAATGTATGTCTCATTTCTCACCAAAAGATGTTTTAAACACGATATGAGAACGACATAAATTCCACCTTTCTCTAAGAACACCCTCTTATGGTTACGTGTTCACAATCTAGTCATACACTAAAATTTTGTTAAGTTTCGTAATTAATTATAAGCATTGCACCATAAAACCGAAATGACAATTGAGATTAGGTATTGCGTTCATTTATGATCTCAACTCTGAAAGGTGACTTCTAAGGTTAGTTGGTGGTCTTCACCACCCAACATGTGATTTGGTCCAAGAGGATTTTACAGTATGTTTAATGTTGGTTCCCTAGATTACTTCCTTAAGAGAACACATTCTCCTTACTCCACACACAATTACTTCTCTTATAAGGGAACAACATACTCTAGATCATGTTTGACCACATCATTCTTAACTGACGGGTTAACGATGATGTCTCTAAACATAAAGGAAATGGCGATAAGCTTACTTGCATCCTACAAAACCATGTGAGCGTGAAATCAACAATAAATCGATGGCATCGCATCCACCTAGATCTAGCATAATTAACTATTTTGTGTGTTTCCCATTTACATAATAATAATAATTCGTATTTGAAACAAGAGGGTTAGAGAAACATATTCATTCCATTTCATTTCACTTCATTTCTTAACCAAGGAGAGAGAAAGAGATAGGGAAGAGTGAGAAACACTATTTTACCAAAAGTCCAATTTCACACAAGTCAAGATACAATTCCAAATAGTTATTTACAAGTGTTAGTAAGTTTCCACGATGGTTTTCTAACTTCGTTGGGGTCCTACAAATTTCCGTCTTGTTTACATTTTCCAGCTAGTTGCAAAAACACCCAATTTATGCTAGAAGGCTAGGAAACCCCGTTCAAAAGCTACCTTCTATTAGGTGATGCACAACGGGTAACTTCTTACATGTCCTCCTATATACCAGGAATTCATAATGGGTAACTGGTGAATGGTTTCCAATTGGTGAACGGTTTCCAATCAATGAATAGATTTCTGGAGCCAGCGGTCATAATCGGTGTAATTTATCTTAGTCAAATGGTTTCTCCTGATAATGAACCTCTTTCCAATAATGAAATGATGCCAATGCACCAAAGCATGCACCACTGCCAAAATATCAAGGTCATGAGTCAGATAATTGAGCTCATAATCCTTGAGTTTACGAGACTCAAAGGCTAGTACACAGCCCATGTACATCAAAAAACCTTCTAATCCTACCAAAGAATCATCCATACACATGAAGAAATCATACTGAGGATCTAGCACTGCAAGAATCAGTATTTTCGTAAGGCATTCCTTCAGTGTAATAAATAGCGTACCTCGGTCACATTGGTTAGTGCGGAAAAATCCATAAGAGATCTAATGTTTGAAGGAATGACTGCGATACATTCCCTAGAAATAATGTTACCCAAGTACAGAACCTCTAATTGGAAAAAGGAAAACTTCTCTAGGTTCCTATATAGTTGTTTCTCAAAAAGGCACTGGAGAACATGGTGAAGGTGCTCCTCATTCTCCTCATGCTTACATGAGTATATAAGAATTTCATCAAGAAAAATGAGCATGAAGTGATTCAAAAATATATTGAACACCACATTCATCAAACTCATGAATACTGCAAGGGCATTCCTTAGACAAAATTGTACCATTGTGAACTTATATTGTTCTTATCTCATGCAGAAAGTTATCTTTTGGATATCTGCCTCGAAAATCCTCAGCTGATGGTATCTTGACTTCAAGTCTATCTTAGGAAATACAGTTCCCCATTCATCTGATCAAATAAATCATCTATATGTGGAAGGGGGTAACGATTCTTCATCGTTACTTTGTCCAACTTCCTGTAGTCCACACAAAAATGTAGAGATATGTCATTTTCTTTACAAAGATCACTAGTGCACCCCAAGAAGATACACTAGGATGGATTAGGCCTTTCTCAAAAGGCCCTCTAACTACAACTTGAGATCACG
Organism: Taxus chinensis; assembly: GCA_019776745.2. Taxonomy (NCBI): domain Eukaryota; kingdom Viridiplantae; phylum Streptophyta; class Pinopsida; order Cupressales; family Taxaceae; genus Taxus; species Taxus chinensis. Next base: position 143,871,597 of record CM034151.1, on the reverse strand, counting down.
TAGCTCAAGTGTGGTCATCATGTATTGTGCACATGAGATAGGCTATGCTCATGGAAACAAATCAATAGGAAAATATATCTCACATTGGAAAAATCACTAGGAAAAACATCAGAAAACTCCTGAAAAATGGGATTGTCATCAAGTGATGGTCCATGAACCACATCCTCTAATAAGTCACTAACAGTGATGGAAAATACTTGATAACCCTATCACACACACCACATCAGTTACATAGTAGATATGGTGCGAATAGAGATGGTTCTCCTAAATAAAACAATAAGTGACTCCACTCCCAAATCATCTGCACAAGATATAACCTTGTTATAACAATCAAATCTAGCTCTATGTGTAGACAACCAATCCATGCCCAAGATAACTCCATATGAACCTAAGGGAAGGATACGAAGATCCAAAGTCATGGTGAAGGGTCCTAGGTCCACTTCACACTCTGTAACTAATTAAGCCACTGAGATTTTGGATCTAGAAGCCATCTCAACATCCCAATTAAAGGTCTTCCTAACTACCACCAGCCTGCATTGCTCTACTAAAGATGGAGAAATGAAAGAATCTACTGATCCAGAATCAAATAAGATAGGGGTTGAAATACCACCAATGTTACCTATGGTCTCAATCACTGTTCCCTAGAGCTCTGCATGGTGGTTCTTGACTACAATATAAATTATTTTGGCTCCTTGCCATGTCACCAATTATAGGCTCAGAATTAGGTGCCTTAAAGTGATTAGAAGGGTTTTGAGGGAACTCTCTTCAATGACGACCATGTACTCTGCACCCATATCAAGCACCTGGTCCTCTCCAATGACAAGATACTTCTCTAGGTGGCTTGGTCGTCTGTACTGTAGTACTTGATGATCCTGCCATATATATTTGTGGGTGCTACTATGGACATACTCCAACTGATTGAGCATGAGATGGAGCATGAGTCATATTAGGTCCCCTAGCTGGAGGTCCCATACTATGCCATCTCTGAGCATCATGAGACTGTGGAGGTAGAAAATTTGTTGAAGTCTGCTCCTGTTGCTAAGGAGGAGACCTAATGGAAGCCTATTGAAGTGTGTTATACACAAGGAGGAGGAGCTGATCCTCTTGACCTAGTTTCATATAACTATTATATGTGGCGCCTCACTCATTTTTGAGCATGCTAAGTCTTCCCCAAGATTTCCTCTACAATATAGGCCTTCTCCATGGCCTCTGATAGAGTTTGTGGGAAATGAATGTGCACTACCCCACCAAAGTCTAAGTTCAGGCCCTTGATAATCCTGTGAACCCTAACCTACTCATCCTGCATGTAGTCCACATACTGAAGAAGATCCAAAAATTAACCCTCATACTCTGTTACCGTCATGCAGGTCTATCACAAATCATGAAACTCATCAATTCTGTTATTGAATGAATCTCTTGGATATGTATCTACTCCTAAAATTCTCCTCGAAGAGCTCACAAGTAATTGTATTAGAATTTGCATGGAGTTTATTTTCTTCAGTCCTCCTCCAAACTCTAGCTTTGTCTCTTAAAAGGTAGATAGTAACACAAGCTTTTGTGTTGCTTATATAAGGACATAACATGAAGCATCCGCTCAAGCTAACCAACCATGCCTCATCGTAAAATTCCCCATGTGTCTATAGAAAAATATGGCAGGTATAAATTCAATATCTCTCTGATGTGATCTATCGCTATTGACTTTCTTCCCCTAGTCTCTCTACATGAACATCCTCTTGTCTAAAATAAGCTCACTTTTTTTTTTCAGTCAACTAACCCCCTTTTACCCCCTCTGTGCTTCAATCTGATTTTTATATATATTTTAAGCACTTATGGTTTCCTGAAAATAGCTTCATAAAATAGGAAATTTCTTCCCCTTTCCGAAAATGTAAAGAAGTCCTTATAACTCTTCATATTTTGCAAGTTACGGGGCAGTGGGCCTTGGAAGGATTTTTTGCCAAAAGCAAGCTGACGGGCTTGGGGAAGAATTTTTGCTAAAGGGGAAAATTGTGGTTGTGAGTCGGTGGGAGATATGTTGGAATTTTTCCACTTTTCACAAAATTCACAAGTTAAAATTGCGGGTTCGCAAGACTAGGGATGATTTCTTTTTCTAAGTGAAATTTTGCCCAAGTGTAAATTCGCGTTGGCAGGTTTACGGGGCATTTTGGAACTTTTGCAACTTTTCGTAAAATGGCACATTTTTCAAGTGTGGTTCCATGAGCCCAGGGAGGTTTTTTCCAAATGCAAATTTGTAAAGTGGGAGGTGGGTCGTCAGAGGAACTTTTGGTTTTTTGGATTTTGTTTTGAAAAGGTATAAAATTGTAATGTAGGTTGCACCTCCGTCAACGCTTAGAAAAGCCACATGTCAGACCCTTATCATAAGTGGATGGGTGGGCCAAAATGTTAAAAAAGTGCACAATCCTTAAGTGGCATAAAATGTAGAAAGCATCCCCAAACCCGCTTTTGGGTTTTCAGACCTTCGGAGCTCTCAGACTCTTGGGCCATTTTTCATAGAATTGCAGTTAAATATTCAGACAGCCATATATTTTGACTGGAAGCTCGGATTTGAGCAAGAGAAGACTTTTTGGAAATGTCTCGACATTATCTATGCCATAGAAGCCTGAAATTTCAATTTTGGCAAGGTTAATTTGGCTAAAAATAATAAAACGTATTTCATGTGATTAATATGTGATCTGATCATTTCAACCAGATCATATTTGATTTGATCCGCCATTCTTGCTTCTTCAACATGCCAAATAGAAATGGAGAGCTAGACTTTATAGATTTCAGGTGGATTTGTAGGCATTGATGGCTGGTGGTTGAGATTCCAAATCAGATTTCCCACCTCCTTTTATTCTCCTCTCTTCATTTCATCTATAAAGGTAAGAGATTGGCTCATTGTAAAGGGTTGGACATTTTCTATTTCGTATCAATATTTGGAATAATAAGATAAGGTCTGTGGATGATTTCAACCCTTTCTTGTGTTCATTACATCCTCCTGATCTCTCATTACAGTTTGGCTAACTATGCATGGTGATTGTTTGCATTTTTATGGTTTGTGTCTATTTGCAAGTTGGTGTTCAACATTCCTTTGGTGTATCACCTTGCTAGCTTAGGATTATTTTCTCACATCTTCTTAACCATGTCTCCTTGGCAAGTTAGAGTAGGTTTTAGAGTAGATCCTTTGCAATATGAATGTGTGCACTTGAACAAAGGAATAGGAACCGACCTTCATCCTGAGAGTTCTCTTGATTTTAAAGTCCCACACTTTGAGAGATGCTCCATGTTATGTTATCACACTGAGAGTCCCAACCCAATGAGTTGCAAACATGCAAGGGTGTTGTGATTTCACATCTATAGTTTTGGGATGCCCAATGGGACCAAGAGGTCTTCATTTTTATTGCAGCAAGATTGATGTGCACTTGTAAGTTTTTAGCCTGTAAGGAGATTTGAAATTGCACATCTGACGACTCCATAAGAGGTAGAGTCCACTGGTTTCAGCAGCCCAGGCTTGGAAGATTCATGAGAATAATTCAGACTAGATAAAGAACTAGAGAAGAAGGATTGTTTGTCTATCTACACTTGTCCCCAAACAGAGGGAGAAGGGGAAGAACAGCTCAAAGGTCTCCATCTCAACCAAATAGAACATTTTCAACATCTCCACCTATAAGGCCTTTCATTCAATCAACTAGAGTTCTTCGACCAATCAGGATGGCACATCCCAATCCCTATGTCAACTTCATTGGTAGCAACCCACTCGTTCTCAATGCAAAAAATCTAGTTCCAATTCCAGCATTGAAGAGCCTTCCATATTTCACTGGAGAGAACCAGAATAGTCCTAGTGACCACATTCAAGAAGTTGCAAATGTCTCTACAATTCATTAAATCATTGAGATGGACATTATAGTCAAATTATTATCCTCTTCATTCAAGGGTAAATCTTTGCAATGGTTTAGGAGTCTAACAGCAGGGTCTAATCCAGAATTGGGACCATTTTTGCATAGCCCTTCACAATCAATTTGGAGAAAAGGGGGATAACATGTCTTTATTGGAAAAATTGACATCCATTAAGAGGGATCCTAATGAACAGTTGACATATTTCAATGGACATGGGATAGGATTCCATTGGCCATGAGACCAATAATTGAAGGTGTTTCCCTATTCTTTTTTAAAGCTTTAAATTTTGATATTGCTATGATGATTCAATCCATGAGAGGTATAACTTTACCCATGGCCTATAAAATTGATATTAGAGCTGAAAATTTCTTCATCCAAGCTAGTAAGCTTGCACCTATGCCACCTATGCCTCTTGGAGATCCAAGTACTAGTCAAACACACACATTAGCTCCCATTCCTACTCCAAGAAAACAGAATTCAAATGAACCTTCTACTTCATTTTCTAGTGCCTCAAATGAGCTCCAAGAAGTCATAAAGAAACTACAAAATTTGGGTAATGAGTTGGTGACAATTAAGAGGCAACATGCTCAAAATTTTAGACCTCTATATCAACCTCAAACTCAACCCAATAAACCCTCATATCATCCTAACAGGCCACCCTTTCATAACATAAATCGGAGTTCCAGACCAAGCCTCTTGCTAATAGACCATTCCAACCTTACAATCCTAATGTTTCATCCACATCTAGAGCTTCGGTACTGGTGCAAAATAACATGGCTCAGGAATATGACTAGTGTTTCCCATGAAATCAACCTCATAACTAGTTAATGTGTTTTAATGGTGATTTGAATTAAGATCTAATGGTGACAACAACTAGTGTGGAACAAGAGACAAGCCAAGAAGGAAATCAATAGTAGGGAGCATCTCAGCAAGAGGCACGTCCAAATGAGACAATACTTGTCAATTGGAAGGCTAAAGATATTTTTGGTATAAATCAAACCCCTTCTCAAAGTGTAGTATCCAATACACGGTCCAAGAAAAGGAATATTGGAGAAGTACAATCATCAAATTCAAGTGATACACAACCCTATATAGCTCGAGAAGGTATGGGTAATCAGAGTGCAATTATTAATATGCAAGGTCAGCCCAAGCCACATTCTAAACTAGCTCAAGTGTCAGTTGTAACAACCCATGTGCAAGAGAAGAATGTGTAGAGAAAGGGGCAACGAAAAGATAGTTCATCTCCATTCAAAATCATTGAGCACATGAAGAGGAAAAATGTCAATGTGGGATTCATTGGCTATCCTAGGAAAAAGATACCTATTGCAAGCTGCTATAGAACATTTTTCAACATGAAATCAGTCACCCAATCAGCAAGAGAAAGTGCTTACCAATTGTTATCCCATTTTAGTGATTCCAGCTAAAATCAATATAACCATAGAATTTTTGAAAAAATATACTAAAATGACTGTTTGAGGAGTATTTCAGGTTTCAACAACATGCAAACATGTTATTTACATGATATATGCTAATTATTTCCTGAAACTCGAAACCAGATTCAACTCCCTTGTGTCAAGTTTTTAGTACTCTAGAGCATCGGAACATGCGTGATCAAAAACATGCTTCATGTCACATTGCTTCCGAAACCGGAAACCCGATATGTTCCTTTGTGTCAGGTTTTCGGAACCTTCAAGAATCTAAACATACCTTTCTTCATGTTGGGTTTCTAGACACTCCAAGCATGATGACATGGCATTAATGCCAACTTTTCTGGTGGTTGGCAGATGCGTCAAGTGAGATGTAATAAATGTGGGGTTTTTATAGTTGGATTTACACGTCATTTTTATCTTTTGTGCTTTTGGTTGCATTGATTTTCTCCTACATTCTCTCTCAGCCTCCAAACCCGATTTGATCTCGTGCTCTCTTGTGTGGTTCATTTTCAATTATTTTTTGAATTTGTTGAAGGTATTTACTCTGCTTTCCACTTGTGAGGTTTTGTTGAAATTGTTTTCGTAATGTCCGTTGCATCTTCTCCTTCCTTTCCTTTTTTTCTTTTTAGGTTTTGGGGTTTTAGGTTTTTCTTCTTCTTTGGAGTTGTATTCCAATAAAGATCATTGATGAAAAGTTCATCCTTAGGGTGTTTTCCTATTTTATTCCTTGGAATATACCTTTTTTTATGTTAAATAAAATAAGAAGAATACAAAAATCCAAACTGTTGAAATGGTGGAAAAATTTCATGTTTGGACATCTCAAAAACCTGATCGCTTATTTTTGGGTTTTGCAGGGTGTTTTACAATCCCCAAGTTCCGTAATGTTTCAGGATTTTCTAAGTGTCAGACATCCTACATCATCCGACATCTAATTTCCACTATGTCGGGTCTAGCGAAGCGCTCGATGTCTTTCAATTCCCACAATGTATCAAGTTTTCCAGAGTGTCAGACACATACTCGTTTCCGACACATTCTCTCTAGTGTGTCAGGTTTTTCGGAGTTTCCAACAAGACCTAATTTTTGACACATTCTCTCCAGTGTGTTGGGTTCTGGCAGGTGCTTTGAAACTCCTAACACCTAGATAGTGTGGTGGGTCTGTGGGGTTGTTCAACAAGTTTTCAAACCCAAGTGTTCAAAGCAGAAGTGATCAAGGAATTTTTCCTCCAAGAATCCTCATGTCGGATCCTTGTTCATCACAGGATAATTTGGTTAAATCAAGGAAGATGAAGTACAAATTCAAGAAGGTGGAGTCTCTTCCTACATTGATTGCAATTATGACATCCGGGATACATAACTCAAAAATGTAGACATGGAAGATTTTTGGAATAAAGTAAAGAGTTCTTCGCAAACCCCATAGATGAGATCAATAGCTGGCAGTGACCTCCCTCTTGCATAAGGATTCCCCAAGTCTGATCAGTGCCCCGAGTTCATCTTGGCATGTGCTTTGAATTATGACTCTGCTTCTTGTTCAATGACAAATCAGGTGGGAGAAGTCATAGTCAAGTTAGACGGAGGTTGGTTCGATGACCTTATCAGGCTGCTTAACTTTGAGGAGTATGGGGACGTAGTTCTCAAGTCATCCCAGAAATCGTAGGAAAGAGATGAAGAATATTGTATTAAACATGTGAATAAGAAGCTCATAATCAGAGATAAGCCATATGTCTCTAGGTTTCAGAGATTTGTTCCCAGAAGTTATTTCATTCAAGAGATTAATGATATCATTACTTTGCTAAGCCATATTTTTGGATTTCCTGAGTCATATGTTTTCCAAGGATGGATGTACCAATTCATGGTCATCATTAAGAAGAATCAACAGGGGATTGATTGGGGTAGTCTTATCAGTGAAGAGATAGATTCCCAGATGAAAACAGTCTTGTCTATGGGAAAGTTTTATATGTCCTCATATGTCATTTATGCAGCAGCTTGTATGAGGAATTATCCCGGATTGGACACAAAGGGGAACAAGGTAGCTAAACACAGTTATCAGTATTTTCCTTAGTTAACAAGGAAGGGGTCCAAGGACCAATTCAGAAGAGTAAATGATGATTTCTTTTACAAAAAAATCTACAGGATGAACCCCGAACTGAGGAAAACAAGAGTCTTTGATGAGGCATGGGACGAAGTTTCAAAATGGGGTTGTATCTTCTTGCAATTTAAGAAGTTCCCATACCTTTGAGTAGTCATTTACCTGGGTGACCCTTTTCGATTGCCCAAATACCCAGGAGACAAGCTGGTCATGATGGAGTTGGTTAGGTAATTGTTGGATTTCTACAAATTCCAATAGAGTAAGCACAAGGCTGTCATATCCTTCCCAATTTCTATTAGAAGGTATATCTTATCAATGGTGGTAAAAGCCAAGAATGTAGTGCACGAGCTTCAGGAAAAGTTAAAGAAGCACATGAAGCCCAAAGACATTTTTGGAGGAGTTCTTAAGTCATATGGAACCTTGTACCTACATGTGCCTACCATAGAATATATTTGGGTTGATCTTCGTGATCAAATTACTATCTGTAGAAAAGATCATAGCAGGTTAACACTTGAAGAGATTCAGACACTCAAGCTTGTTGATATTCCAGAGGGTATTGGTGACTTGAGAAAGTGTTTTAGATCCTTCATATGATAGACTGAATGAGGATTAATACATTTTCCCATCTATTGATTGGTCTATCGGTGAAAAATCTTCTATTACGAATAGATCAGCTTCAATTCTCACACACACTAAAGCATGGCTTACCTCTAGGGGAATGAATTACAAAGAAAAGAGTTTTTCAAAGTTGGTTGATTTAGAAGTGGGACCCTCCAAAAAGGAAAAGGACAAGAACTCTTCTAAGAGGCCTATAAAGGTAAAATTTTTCATAAAGGGAGGAGAACAAGAAGCCCCTTCTATTTCCACTCCAATTGAAATGACGAATGTACCAGAATCACCAACCCCACTAGAAATAGGGGAAATATCTTTGGAGGTAGAGTCGAGTCAAACTCTAATTTCACCATTTACTGATTGCCCAATAGAAGTAAGTTTATCCCTCACTTCCCAGGCTTTGGCTTTATGATTTGCACCTCCTCCTTCGTAACTACTTCCACCTCCTCCTTTGCAACCACTTCCACCTCCTCTTTCTCCATCTCTTCATCAGCCATGGCCAGCATTTTCTTTGGACTCTCACCTCTCTCTGCTGGAACCAAAGTGACTATAGATATGCCTCCTCCTTCTGCACCTCTTTTCACTGAATCCACTACCACACTTTTGGTTTTTCCCACTCCACCAGTAAGTCTTCCTCCACCTACAAGTCCAACCCAAACTCCTGCAACAGTAGTAACTTCCTCTAGCATGCCTCAATGGTTGCTTGATCAGATTCCAAGGAAAAGGAAGGTGGTAGTTCCCATACTAGCCTTTGATTTTAGTTCACTCAAGGCTTCTACTGCTAAATCAGCAAAGAAACCCAAAACAATTTTAAGGGTTTTAGTGGATGCTTCAGGGCACAAGTTTGTAGAGATTGCCACTCCTACAAATGACAAAACCAAAGAGGACATAGTGGCCTCTGACTATCATATAAATAGAGTCGATCTAGGGAAGGTGACGGAAGAAGGAGCGCAACAAGATGCAAAAGATGATATGAACGTGCTATGTTAGAAGTTAAAATAAATAAAGGAAAGTAGGGATGAGCTTAAAGAGAAAGTGGAACAATTGACCGAAGTATTACTCAAGCTCTCAAAGCCTCCTGAGTCAATTCAATCATCCTCTACTCCTATCGGGTTCAATTTCTCATCAGTACCCATGATTGAAAAGATTAATGAAAAGGGGAGAGTGGTCAATGAATGGACCCAAAGACCACTCCTGCAAGGAAAAGAAGTCATCAGAGATACTATGGAGGTCTATCAATCTTTGCATGATATAAAGAAAGAAGGAGAGAAAATGGATGACAAATTTTCTACAGAAATTGGGAACCTAGAGTTGACCTTCGAAGCACTCCAAACACTGAAACAGATTCCATCTCACATCTTGGTCGAGGAGGGCATCATCCCACATGGGGATAAACATTTTCAGATAACTAAATCCATCAGATTCAGAGTAAAGATTCTCAATGAAGCTTGCAGAAAATTGAAAGAATCAAGAGATCAATTGGTCGATGGCAAGAACAACTTGGAAGAAGAGCTGGTCAAAATCTATGTGAAAGTGTTGAGTGAAGGATTGGGTATCCTACCTATTGATGATATTTACAAACAGATCCAAGAATCAATCCAACATGAACAAACTTACAGATTCGACATGGAAGTCATTGACAAGTTTTTGAAAATTGAACATTCATTGGAGACCTTGAGGAAACTCAACAAGAGATTGAAAAAGCTTCCCAGTAATGCCAGTAATACTTAGGAAACATGTGAAGTTCTGAATGATCATTCCACTGTGCTTGATGATAATGAGATGCAAGGAATAATCCAAAAATTCCAAATTTTTTGGAACAAGCAGGCTTTGTTGGAGGAAGAGAAAGATGATAATTCAAAATAGGCACAATGCAACATGTCATTTCAACCTTGAAATTGACATGTCTTTTTCATTTCTGTTTCATCACATAGGAAGAAAATTTTTACTTGGTCTCTTGCGTGAGAATCAAGAAAAATAAGAATCTTGTTGAAACACCATTTTCTAGGATTTATCCTATTTTATCTCTACTCTTTTTATTATAAATAAGACATGTTTATGCATTCCAAAGGGTTGATATTTTTGGAATATTGAGAACTATTGTGAAGAAGAAGAAACTTGTGTTGTCTTTCAATCATTCAAGGAATAGAAATCGATGTTATTTTTGCAAACTTTGTGTTGTGAGATTCATCTCTCTTAAGATATTGTTCTTATGTTCAGGATCTTAAGCTATTCTTTGTTTAGCATTATCAATCATTTTAAATCATTTCAAACATCACATTACATTTTTTATCTAGAAATTGTATGATTATTTTGTGATCTATGTTTGCTCAAAATAAAATATGTTCCCGTCATTTCCTTTCCATTATGTATTCTTTCTAATCCATTTTACTTCGAAAGCAGCAATATTTTCATCTACTGTGGATATGGATTCTGGGATTCTATCCCAACCCCAATGGTTAGATTAGTGTGAATACTGTACATATCATTTCTATTGTGTTTTAGATTAGTAATAAATAGGCAGCCTCACCTGTCTTTGAGGAGGGATTCAATCCCATGTACTGTGGTTAAACCTCATATTTTAGCATGAAAAAATATCCAACGAAATTTTTTTGGTGACTCCGCTAGGGAAATACAGATTGATAATATAAAGCTTATCCTTTTGGTGTCTAGCGACTTCGTATTTGCCTTATTTTCAACAAGATATATTTTCCAGTTCAAGATGGCTAGAAAGATCTTCACTCAGTCAAGCAGAGCATGGGGTGAAACTGATCCATTCTTTGATCTTCTTCAACAACATAATTTCATACTTTCACCCAACAGTGTTGCATCTAGACAAACAAGAAATTCTTCCCCCATATGAAGGAATCAGATTCCTCAATAACCATAAGTTTCTGTAACTCTTCGTACATTATTCTTGTTGGATATTCATATTCTTGTTCATACTTCATTCAAAAGAATGGCAACACAATCTATGCCTTGGGGCATAGTTATTGGTCCTCTTTCCCTTATTCCACCATTGCATGATCTACCTCATGGATCGCGGAAGAATATTCCTAAGTTCAATGATGATGGGAAACAACATCCTTATGAGCACATCACCTCATTCTTTGTTGCATGTGGTGTTCTTTTGGTGGCTCATGAAGATGTCTCTGTTTGACTTTTCATCGAAACATTGCATGGCGTAGCCGCAAAATAGTTCTATCATCTCCCAAATGCATGCATTACCAACTGGGCTACCATGAGATTTTTATTTGAAGCAAGGTTCAAACTAGCTGAAGATTCTCATGCCTTGTTGGCATAGCTTACCCACATGAAGAAAGAGTCTTACGAACCCATGCAGGATTTCATAGCCAAATTCAGCAAGTTGATTCGTAAGATTCCATATCACGTTGTTCCTACTCTTGAGAATCATAAATGTTTCTTTATCAATGCTCAACCTCTGGATCTGAGCTTCTTGTTAAGAAGATCTGTTATTCCTGATTTAGCCACCACTCAAGCTACGGCCACTGAAATAGAAGATGACCTTATTCTGGCTGGAAAGATCAGAAAAGAATCATCCAAGCCTAAAAATTAGAGTTCTTCTCAAATTACAAATAATCCCATGATTCAGAAGATGGCTAATGACTTGATCAATTCAAAAAATCAAATGTATCAACAGACAATCCATGTTCCGTATCAGGATATCCCTAGATGGAATTTCAATAATACTAATGGCATGCCCATAAGAGATAGACCATGGTTAACTCCTACTCAACCAAGGATGGACATCAAAGCTCCGCTTGTTAACACAGTAGTAGAGATAGTCAAAGAAGATAAAGAAATAGGAGATTAAGATTATCACGAGGCTTTTGAAGCTTCGGGATATGATGATGAGTCTTATGATGATACATCTGGTGATTCGAGCATTGGGTATTTAGAATATGAGGAAGATGAATGTGAACCTATTGGTCAGTCATTTGCAGTCTTCACTTGATCCCAATCTCAAAATATTAGAAAATCGGTGGAAATATCTAAGGAGAAGATTAAAGAAGCTCCCATGGTCATATCTAAGAGAGGCTCTCCTATCTCAACACAAATTGAAAAGGAGCTCACTAAAAAAGTAACAACTTCCTCCTATTCTCCTTCTCCTGCTCCTAAGACCAGTACCTCCACTCAGGCCCATGTGGTCAGGATTGAACCTACCATCACTCCCTCTTACACTGCTTTTGACATCATTGATCATGCAAAAAGAACCAAGATCCAAATTTCAGAAGAAAAATACCTTTAATCAAACCCAGAGAAATTCAAGAAAATTGCCAAATTCATTAGAAGCAAGGTTGTTATTCCTTCATCTTCAAAAGGCATTTTTTCTAGTCCTATTCAGCCTTCACCTCAGAAAAACATGACCTTTGCTTCCTCTTTAGGGAAGATCAAACCATTTTATTTTTCCTTACTCATAAATGGATTCAAACTCAGCAATTGCATCATTGACTCAGGAGCCTCTGATAATGTGATGCCCACAAAAGTAGCTCATGATCTTGGAATAACTTTACTAAATCATATAGACGATGTCACTCCATGGAAACCAACCAAGTCCCGTTGATTGGTCAAATTAAAGATGCACAATTTGCATCCGTTGCCTTCCCAAAGAAGAGAGTGAAAATGACCATTCTGGTTGTTGATATTCCAGCTGCTTATGGTGTTCTCTTAGGAAGAGGTTTTTGTAAAGATGTCAAGGGAGAGATCAACATGGACTGGACCAAGGCTAAAGTCCCAGTTAATGGAGTTCCTCACATTCTCCATCCTGAACCTCAAGTGAAGTATTTGGTCACTAAATTAGACGACCCCAAGGCTCAAATTCTTTTCCAGGATGCTGGCTTGGGAAATTACTTCATGACATTAGAAGTACCGGTTGTAGATGTAAAAGAAGAGGATTCTAATGCTATTTGGACACTTGAATTTGACGGGAGCTGTTCAACTACCAGATCGGGAGGAGGTGTAGTTCTTATATCTCCAAATTCTGAAATCTTTCCCTTCACCTTCAAGCTACAGTTTGATAACACTAATAATACAGATGAGTATGAAGCCTTGTTATTAGGATTAGAAATGGATAGAAAAAAGGGAATTTGAAATATCAAGGTTCAAGGAGATGTGGAACTTATTGTTAACTAGGTAAAAGGGATCTATCAAGTGAAAAATGATCACCTAAAACATTACAGGAATAAGGTATGGGATAACATAGAATTCTTTGATGTTTTTTCCATCAAGGTAGTTTTGAGGGATCATAATGACAAAGCTGATTCTTTAGCCGTGTCTACATCTCTTCTCCTTCCTCATCCATAGTTCAAACGGGACACGTCCACCATTGAAATTGTATATCATTCCCATGTTCTGGATAACTCAGCAAATTGGTAAGTATTTAATGATGATCAACAGATATTGTCTTTTCTAGAGAAAGATGATAATTTTAGTGAACTATATTTTGAAGGGTCAGAATCAGCTTTCCGTGAATCTGTTTTGAATTCATATCAACAGGTTGATGGTGAGTTCATTCGGCTAAAAGGAAATAAGATTCCCAAGGGATTGGTTTCCCTAGAAGGTTTGTTTGATTAACATGACCATTTTATCTAGAATAAAAGGTAGACTAAAGGAATTTCCTCGTCAGAAGTAGACCAATTTAATCTAGGCTCTCTTGATCAACTACAGATGGTGAATATCTGAAAATGCTATTCCCCTAAGGAGAAAGCAAAACTCACTTCACTCTTGAAGAGATACATGGATGTCTTGGCCTGGTCCTATGTAGATTAAAAATCCTTCAAGCCCAAATATGTGCAACATAGCATCCCCTTGAAGCCTGAAGTTAAACCCCATAGGCAGAAGCAAAGACATTATAACCCCAAGATCTTAGGGAATATTCTTACAAAAATTCAGAGAATGTTAGATGCAAGGATTATCTTTTCAATCCACCATTCTACCTGGATTGCTAACATCATCCCTGTTAGGAAGAAGAATGGTGAAATCTAGATTTGTGTGGATTTCCATAATATGAATCAGTCTTCGTTAAAAGGCAACTATCCCTTTCCTATCATGGATCAGGTGTTATAGACTGTTACTGGATCAGAGATGCTATCCATGCTCGACGGATTTTCAAGATATAATCAAGTTGAGGTAGCTACTAAGGATCAAAACAAAATGGCCTTCACAACCCCATGGGAACCTTTCCTTACAGGAGGATGCCTTTCAGTTTAATCAATGTCAGGGCCACATTTCAGAGAGCTATGGACTTGGCATTTAGAGATCTGATGGGAAAAGTTATATTTGTTTATTTGGATGACTTGACCGTTTTCTCTAAAAAATGGAGTGATCACTATGATCATATGGAACAGGTACTCTTGAGATGTAGGCATCACGAGATTTCATTAAATCCTAAGAAGTCCATGTTTAGAGTGAAAGAGGGAAAGTTGTTGGGTCATATTGTGACTAGAGAAGGAACCAAGATCGACCCAGAAAGGGTGATGTCCATTCAAATCCTTACCCTACGCACAAGCAAAACTAGAGTTCATTCCTTTTTCGGAAAGTTCATTTTCCTAAGCAGGTTCGTACCTGACTTTGTTGATAAAATCGAAGATATCATTGGCATGATGAAAGGTAAAACTCCATTTTGATGGAGTACTGAAGGGAAGCTTGCATTTGATGAAGTTAAAAAGGAAATTGGTCATGCTCCTGTTATGGTATGTCTAGATTTCAAAAAATATTTTATCATGTACAGCTACGCTTCCACACACATAGTGTCAGCCATCCTGATGCAGGAGAACGAAGAAGGAATTGAAGATCCCATCACTTTCATGAGCTGCGCATTAAAGGAACATGAACTGTAGATGTCACAGATTGAAAAACATGCTTATGCGGTGATACGAGAGGTGAAACATTTCAGATACTATGTGTTGATTTCACATACCCTTGTTCTCATTCCCAATATTGTAGTTAAATCCATTTTGACTCATAAAGAGCTTGGTAGTCAATGGGGTAACTCGATAGGTAAAGTTCAAGAGTATGACTTGGACATAATACCTAACAAGTTTTTACAAGGAAGGGGCCTATGCCAATTGATTGTGGAAAATAATATTGAGACAGAATGCGAAAAAACTTAAGATACCTTTTTAGAGTTACCCATGGTGCTTTTCATGAGCACAACTGATGAATGGTACACAAATATTGTTTTCTTTCTAACTTATGGTGAATGCCCCCCGCATTTAATCCAAAAGGAGAAAAGGAAAGTTAAGTTAAGATCTGCAGGATACATCCTGTGGGATAATGGAATATACAAGAAAGGTATTTATGGTGTATTCCTTCGTTGTGTTGATAAATCTCAGCAGGTAAGGTTGCTAGAGTCCTTACATAGTCTAGCGTACGGAGGAAATTTCTCTTATTCCGTGACATATTATAAGATCTTATGGGCCATATATTATTGGCCTACTCTATTTCAAGACTCAGTAGAATGGGTATCCAAGTGTGAAGCTTGTCAACATTTCGTTGGTCACCCTAAGCTAGCAACTCTTCCCCTAAATCCTATAGCGATTGAAGAAAATTTTCACTAGTGGGGAATTGATTTCATTGGAATGTTGAATCTTGCCTCTAGTGCCAGACACAATTACGTGCTCACTCCTACAAACTATTTCACCAAGTGGGTGGAAGCTTCGCCAATCAAGTAGGTAACCTCAGAAGCCGTGTGTAAATTCCTTCAAGAAAATATAATTGTGAGATTTGGTGTGCCTCACAAGATTGTGCCTGATAACACCTTCAAATTCTTGTCACATGAACTGACAGAATTTTGTTATGGATTTAGGATCACCATAGCTCACACATCTAACTATTACCCCCAAGGTAATGGTCAAGCTGAATCCAGCAATAAGAACCTAGTTACCATAATTAGAAAGCTAGTGGATGAGAAATAGAGGACATGACACAAAGCATTGTATGATGCCTTATGGGAAGATCAGATTACTCCAAAGTGAGCTATTGGAATGTAGCCTTTCCAAGTGCTATATGGAATTGATGCTGAAATTTCCATTTCCATAGAAATGCCAGCTTTACAGTTGGCCAAAGCAGTCGAAGATGATATTTTTCAAAACTCTATTGAGAAAAGGGTAATGTACCTAGCCAGGCTATAAGAGGAATGAAGCAAGGTTTTTGATCGTATCGAAGATCATCAAAGAAAATTAAAGAAGATATTTGATAAGAAATCAAAGCAACATGACTTTCAAATTGGAGATCTGGTGCTTCTTTGGGTTAAGAGAATGGAGCAGAAAGGAATGCATGGAAAGTTTGATTCTTTGTGGAAAGGACCTTTCAAGATTCATCAGTTGAATGGTGAAAATAGATTCTATCTATCATATCTTGATGGAGAGTTTCTCCCTTTACCTTTCAGTGGTCAACATCTAAAGTTGTTCCATCAGTAGTGCAAGATGCTCTCTTACATTGTACATAATTTATTTTATGTCACGTGTTTGCTTTTGTTTTCTTTCTTTTTTTGTTTTCTTATTTCTTCTAACTTCGTAGCCCAATGGATAAAGCCAAAAAATTTGAGTCCTCTTCCTTTGAAATTTCAAAGAAAGTCCCCAACTGGAGCTAGTTGTTATCCCATTTTAGTGATTCCGGCTAAAATAAAGATAACCATAGAAATTTTTGAAAAAATCTAGTAAAATTCCCGTTTGAAGAGTATTTCAGGTTTTTGGGTTTCAATAACATGCAAACATGTTATTTACATGTTATATGCTAATTGTTTCTTGAAACCCAAAACCCGATTCAACTCCCTTGTGTCGGGTTTTCAGAACTCCGAAGCTTCGGAACATGTGTGATATAAAACATGCTTCATTTTACATGACTTCTAAAACCTGAAACCCGATATGTTCATTTGTGTCAGGTTTTCGGAACCTTCGAGCATCTAAACATACCTTGCTTCATGTCAGGTTTCCAGACACTCCAAACATGATGACATGGCATTAATACCAAGTTATCGGGTGGTTGGCACACTTGTCAAGTGAGATGTAATAAATGTGGAGTTTTTATAAATACTTGGATTTACACGTCATTTTTATCTTTTGTGCTTTTTGTTGTGTGGATTTTCTCCTACATGCTCTCTCAGCCTTCGAACCTGATTTGATCTTGTGCTCGCTTGTGTGGTATATTTTCAATTATTTTTTGAATTTGCTGAAGGTATTTACTCTACTTTCTACTTGTGAGGTTTTGTTGAAATTGTTTTTGTAATGTCCGTTGCATCTTCTCCTTCCTTTCCTGTTTTTCTTTTTAGGTTTCGAGGTTTTAGGTTTTTCTTCTTCTTTGGAGTTGTAATTCAATAAAGATCATTGATTAAAATTTCACCCTCTGGGTGTTTGCCTATTTTATTCCTTGGAATATACCTTTTTTATTTTAAAGAAAAGAAGAAGAATACAAAATCCAAACTGTTGAAATGGTGGAAAAATTTCATGTCTAGAAATCTCAAAAACCTGATCCCCTATTTTCAGGTTTTACGGGATGTTTTACAATCCCCAAGTTCCGCAGTGTTTTAGTATTTTCTAGGTTTCGAACATCCTACATCAAATGACATCTGATTTCTAGTGTGTCGGGTCTAGCGAGGTGCTTGACCTCTTCTGATTCCCACATTGTATCGGGTCTTACACAGTGCCAAACACATATTAGTTTCTGACACATTCTCTCCAAGGTGTCAGTTTTTTCGAAGTTTCCAACAAGACCTAATTTCTGACACATTCTCTCCAGTGTGTCAGGTTTCGGTAGGTCCTTTGCAAGTCATGAAACCCACATAGTGTGGTGGGTTTGTGGGGTTGTTCAACAAGTTTTCAAACCAGAGTGTTCAAACCAGAAGTGATCAAGGCATTTTTCCTCCAAGACTCCTCATGTCGGATCCTGGTTCATCACAGGATAAGTTAGATAAATCAAGGAAGATGACATATAAATTTAGGAAGGTGGAGTCTCCTTCCTACTTTGATCACAATTATGACATCCAGGATAAAAAACTTGGAAATGTAGACATGGACTATTTTGGGAATAGAGTCAAGAGTTCTTCCCAAATGCCTTAGATGAGATCAATAAATAGCAGTGGCCTCCCTCTTGCAGAAGGATTCCCCATGTTTGTTCAGTGCCCTGAGTTCATCTTAGCATGTGCTTTGAATTATGACTCTGCTTCTCGTCCAGTGAGAAATTAGGTAGGAGAAGTCATAGTCAAGTTAGACGGAGGTTACTTCGATGACCTTCTCAGACTACCTAAATTCGAGGAGTATGGGGACATAGATCTCAATTCAACCCATAAATCTTGGGACAAATACCAAGAAGACTGTATTGAACATGTGAATAAGAATTTCCTAATCAAATCTAAGCCAGTTGTCTCTAGGTTTCCAAGATTTGTTCCTAGAAGTGATTTCATTCAAGAGATTAATGATATCATTACTTTGCTGAGCTAGGTTTTTGGATTTCTTGAGTCAAATGTTTTCCAAGGATGCATGTACCAATTCATGGTCATCATTAAGAATTCTCAAGAGGAGATTGATTGGGGTAGTCTTATCAGTGACGAGATAGACTCCCAGATGAAAACAGTCTTGTCTACGGGAATGTTTTATATGTCCTCATATATCACTTATGCATCAACTGGTATGAGGAATTATCCCGGATTGGACACAAAGGGGAATAAGGTAGCTGAACACATTTATCAGTATTTTCCTCAGTTAACAAGGAAGGGGTCTGAGGACCAATTCAAAAGAGTAAATGATGTTTTATTTTACGAGAACATCTGCAGGATGAACCCTGAACTGAGGAAAACAAGAATCTCTAATGAGGCATGGGCTGAAGTTTCAAAATGGGGTTGTATCTTCTTGCAATTTAAGAAGTTCACATACCTTCGAGTAGTCATGTACCCAGGTGACCCTTTCCAATTTCCCAGATACCCAGGAGACAAGTTAGTCCTAATGGAGTTGGTCAGGGAATTGTTGGATTTCCACAAATTCCAACAGAATAAGCACAAGGCTGTCGTATCCTTCCCAATTTCTATAGGAATATATACCTAATAAACAGTGGTAAAAGCTAAGAATGTATTGCATGAGCTTCAGGAGAAGTTAAAGAAGCACATGAAGCCCAGAGATGGGTTAAATTTTTGAGGTCTTAAGTCATATGGAACCTTGTACCTACACGTGGCTAGCATAGAGGATATCTAGGTTGATCTTCACGATGAAATTGCTATCCTCATAAAATATCATAGCAGGTTAACACTTGATGATATTCAGACACTCGATCTTGCTGATATTACAGAGGGTACTGGTGATAATGAAAGTGTTTTGGATCCTTGATATGACGGATTGAATGAGGATCAATATGTTTTCCCAGCTATTGATTGGTCTATAGGTGAAAAAGCTTCTATTGTGGATAGATTAGCTCTGATTCTCACACACACTAAGGCATGGCTTACCTCTTGGGGAATGAATTAAAAAGAAAATAGTTTTACAAAGTTGGTTGATTTGGAAGCGAGGCCCTCCAAAAAGGAAAAGGACAAGAGCTCTTCTAAGAGGCCTATAAAGGTCAAATTTGTCAAGAAGGGAGGAGAAAAAGAATCCCCTTCAATTTCCACTCCAATTGAAATGGTGAACATACCAGAATCACCAACCCCACCAGAAATAGGGTAAATCTATTTGGAGGTAGAGGTGAGTCAACCTCTAATTTCACCATTTGTTTATTTCCAAACAGAAGTATGTTTATCCCTCACTTCCTAGGCTTTGGATTTAGGATCTACACATCCTCCTTCGTAACCACTTCCACCTCCTCTTTCTACATCTTCTTCATTAGCCATGGCCAAAATTTTCTCTAGACTCTCACCTCTTTCTGTTGGAACCAAAATCACTATAGATATGCCTCCTCCTTCTGCACGTCTTTTCACTGAATCCACCATCACACTTGTGGTTGTTCCCACTCCACCAATAAGTCTTCCTCCACCTGCAAGTGCAACCCAAACTCCTACAACAATATTAACTTCCTTTTGCATTCCTCAATGGTTACTTGATCAGACTTCGAGAAAAAGGAAGGTGGTAGTTCCCATACCAACCTTTGATTTCAGTTCACTCAAGGCTTTTACTGCTAAATCAGCTAAGAAACCCAAAATTGTTTCAAGGGTTTTAGTGGATGCTTCGGGGTAGAAGTGGAGGATAGTTTTCTCCTTGATTAAAAGCTCTTAAAATCATGAAGGTTGGTTACTATTGGCCTATGGTGTATAGTGATTACTAATCATGGATCAAGAAGTGCAAGAAGTGTGCATTCTTTAGAGGGAAGGAAAAGTTAGCAGTCCTACCCCTTTGTTTAATTTTAGTAGGTCAGCCATTCATGCAATGGGGATTATAATTCACTAGAGTGATTAACTGAAATTCAAGTCAAGGCCACAGGTGGATACTTATAGCAATAGACTATTTCACCAAGTTGACTGAAGTAGTGGCACTTAAGGAAGCAAATGAATCCAATATCTTGTATTTCTATGAAGGGATAGTCACTAGGTTTGGAGTCCTTGCCACTGTCATATTAGATAATGCATTGGCATTCCTTGGTACAAGGATCATTGAATGGGATATCAAGAATGGTGTATACCTCAGTACTTCATCAAACTATTACCCCTAAGGTAATGGCCAAGCAGAGTCCACAAACAATAACCTACTAAGAATTATCAGAAGGAATCTTGATTAAAATTAGAGAACTTGGCACACAAAGCTCAAATCAACTCTATGGGCTGATAGGATCACACCCAAGAGATCTATAGGTAAATCTCCTTATAATCTTGTCTATGGGAAAGAATCAGTTTTACAGTATATCATTACAGCTTCCCACATTGGAACTCATGAAGGAGCTATAGTTGTTTGAGATTGAACCCATTGAAATTAGGTATGCATAGTTAATAGAACTAGAAGACGTAAGAGAACATGAAGTGTAGACCATGGAAAAAGATTAGGCCTTGGTCAAAAGATGGTTTGAAAAGAAATCAAGGACAAGGATCTTTTAGGAGGGGGACTTAGTTCTAAAGTGGGATGTAGATCAGGAAAAACCAGGAAGGCATTCCAAGTTTTATGCCATTTGAAGTGGCCCCTAAATGGTCACAGGATGTAAAAGTAGTAATGCCTTCCAATTATCTACATTGGATGCTGAAGAATTGCAAATTCCAGTGAATGGAATCTATCTTAAGAATTGCTACTGAAAAGAAAGGTTTCACCCTTATAAATATTAGGCTAGGATTTCAATTCCTCTAAGTGCATATGCGCACTGTCTTGTTGTAGTCTAGGTTTCATTTCCCTAAGTTATTTGGCATAGGTTTTGTTGCTCCAAGGTTGTATCACTATAAACTTTAGAGTATCTTTAGGTGAATTTTGTAACATTCCATTCCAGAATCAGGAGAATGCTACAGGTAAAAACAATTTCCTACTCTCACAAACTTCATTTAGGATTTTCTTATGAAAATTAATAGCACAAAAAGTGGGGCAAGCTCATGATGAATAAAATGCAAGTAGTCAGATACAAATTGTAGGTGAAGATCAGTATTAGGATATCAATTACAAATCCATTCCCAAAGGATTGATACAGGTTACTAATCTTTCCATCTAGCAGGCATATGCCCCCTATGAGTCACCAAATGTTTGTCTTAAATAAGCTCACTCTTCTTTTTTAGTCAACTAACCCCCTTTTCCCCCTTTTGTGCTTCAATCTATTTTTTTTATATATTTTAAGCACTTATGGTTTCCTGAAAACATCTTCATCAAATAGAAAATTTCTTCACATTTCTGAAAATGTAAATAAGTCCTTCTAACTCTTCATATTTTGCAAATTACGGGCCGGTGGGCCTAGGAAGGATTTTTTGCCAAAAGCGGGTTGATGGGCCTTGGGAAGACTTTTTGCTGAAGGGGAAACTTGTGGTTGTGGGTCGGTAGGAGATATGTTGGTATTTTTCACTTTTCGCAAAAGTAACAAGTTATAATTACAGGTCTACAAGCTGGGGGATGATTTCTATTGCTAAGTGAATATGCGGGACTGCCAAGGAAATTTTACCCAAGCGTAAATTCAGGCAGGCAGGTCTGCAGGGCATTTTGGAAATTCCACAATTTTTCACAAAATCGCAAAAATTTCAAGTGTGGGCTGGAAAGTCTATGGAGGTTTCTATCAAATTCAAAGTTGCAAATCGGGAGTTGGGTCATCGTAGGAGCTTTGAGTTTTTTGGCTTTTGTTTTGAAAAGGTATAAAATTGTAAAGTAGCCTACACATCCATCAATGCTCAAAAACGCCATGTGTCAGGCCCTTATCAGAAGTGGATAGGCAGGCCAAAATGTTCAAAAAGTACACAATCCTAAAGTAGCATAAAATGTAGAAAGCATCCCCAGGATCGCTTTTGAGTTTTTGGAACTTCGGAGCTCTCAAACTCTCTGGCCAATTTTCACAAAATTGCAGTTGAATCTTCAAACGGCCATATCTTTTGACTGGAAGCTTGGATTTGAGCAAGAGAAGACTTTTTTGAGAAAGTATCAACATCCTCTATGCCATGAAATCATGAAATTTTGATTTTGGAAAGGCTAGGCTGGTAAAATACATGAAAACGTCTTTCATAGCATTAATATGTGATCCAACTGCTTCAACCAGATCATATATTTTTTGATCCGCCATTATTTCTTCTTCAACACACCAAAAAAGACATGGAGAGCCATACTTGATAGATTGCGGGTGGATTTGTAGGCATTGATGGCCTGTGGTCGAGCTTCTGAATCATATTTTCTGTCTCCTTTTATTCTCATCTCTTCGCTTCTTCTATAAAGGTAAGAGCTTGGCTCATTTTAAAGGGTTGGACATTTTCTGTTTTGCACCCTCCTTTCTTCTCTTTGGTAGGTGAATTCATGGAGTTTTAGACCTCCCATATAGACTATAATGCAAACTTTTACCTCTTGGCCATTGTAAGGTATTATATCAATCTCTTTAGCAATAAGATAAGTCTGTGGATGATTTCAACCCTCTCTTGCGTTCATTGCATCCTCCTGATCTCTCATTATAGTTTGGTTAACTATGCATGGTTATTGTATGCATTTTTACGGTTTGTTTCTATTTACAAGAAGGTGTTCGACATTCCTTTGGTGCATCACCTTGGTAGCTTAGGTTTATTTTCACACATCTTCTTCACCATGTATTGTTGGAAAGTTAGAGTAGGTTTTAGAGTAGATCCTCTGCGATATGAATGTGTGCACTTGAACAAAGAAATAGGAACCGACCTTCATCCAGAGAGCTCTCTCGATTTCAAATTCCAACACTTTGAGAGATGCTCTATGTTATGCAATCAAACTAAGAGTATCAACCCAATGAGTTGTAGACATTCAGGGGTGTTGTTATTTCACATCAACACATCCCTCGACCTAGGGCTCCTTGATCTATCTCTATGTCCTAAATCTCTATCTATTTTCTCTCTAAGTGGTGACTCATATTCAACTGATTTCATGTGGGAGTGTTTTTCCGTATACTTAGCATTGTGATGCAATGATGCATGAGCCTCTATTGATGTCTCTTCTGTAGATTGAGAAACAGGGACGGAAGCCTGTGTAATTTTATTAATCTCAATCAACTAAAAAATTACAGTGAATAGGCTGCAATATTTATAGATATTACATAGCCAAATACATCTGGGAAAATAAGTTGCATAGGTGCAACCAAAAACCAGAACAAACAAGCTTCCAATAACATCCGGGAAGCAACAATTACATAAAAACAAATATATTGTTTAAAACAATATAACAGTATGCATACAGACAAATATGGTTGATTAACCATCTAAAAAAATAACAATTTATTAAATAATTATTAAACTATGCATAATTAAATATTAGGATAATAAAATTTATCCTAACATTCCCCCCCTTAATTGTGCATTGTTTGAAGAGATGAAGAGAGAAATGCTCTGAACAACTCGAACTTGTCACGTGCAAGTGACTTTGTGAAAATATCTGCTCGTTGTTCAGCCGTTGGACAAAACTGAAGTTGGATGTTGTGCTTCAACACATGTTTGCGTATGAAATGAACCTAAACTTCAATGTGCTTTGTTCTCTCCTAAAAAACTGGATTGCGAACAAGTTTGAGAACACCTTCATTGTTAACATACATGGTGGTCGGTTTGTCCTGTGGTATTCCAAGTCCTTCCAGTATGCGACATACCCAAATCGCTTCACAGACAGCTTCTCTTGCATAACGATACTCGGCTTCTGTGGAAGAACGAGAAACAAAGTGTTTTTTCTTACTTCCCCATGATATTGGTCCAGATCCCATAAAGAATACAAATCCAGAAGTGGATTTTCTATCATCAATGTTACCTGCATGATCTGAATCCGAATATCTAGTCAAGAAGAATTTTTCATTCTTCTTGTATTCTAGACCAAGATCCACTGATCCTTTGAGATATCTCAAAATGTGCTTTGCTGCTTTCCAATGACAAATTTTGGGTTCTTGCATGAACCTGGATAGATAGCTCACTGCAAAGCTGATATCTGGTCTAGTGTAGGTCAGGTAAATGAGACTCCCAATCAGCTGCCGATAGAGAGTGGCACTTACCTCAGGAGATGGATCTGAACGAGATAATTGTAATCCGTTCTCCATAGGTGTAGCAATTGGTGTGCAATCCATCATCCTAAACTTCTCGAGTGTTATCTTGGTATATTTCATCTGAGAAACAAAGATGTGATTCTCTTTCTGCCATACTTCCAGTCCAAGACAGTAGTGTATAAGCCCGAGATCTGTCATGTCGAATGATCGCTTAAGATATTTCTTTGTTTCATCAATCATCTTCACTAAATTGCCAGTGATGACTAGATCATCGACATAAACTACAACAATCACCATCTCCCCCCTTTTCTTTTTGAGGTAGAGATTGGGATCGTATGGATTTCTGACGAATCCATGTTGTACGAGATGCTCATCAATCGTGATGTACCATGCCCAGGGTACCTGTTTGAGGCCATACAGAGATTTCCTGAGTTTGCATACCTTTTCTTCTTGACCAGGTACAACATATCCCTCAGTTTGAGTCATGTAGACTTCTTCTTGTAAACCTCCATTTAGGAAGGCACTTTTTACGTCCATTTGGTGAACTTTCCATCCAAACTGTGCAGCTAGAGCAAAGATCATCCCGATCGTTTTGATCTTAGCTATGGGAGAAAATGTCTCCTCATAGTAAATGCCTTCTTTTTGTGCGTACCCCTTTGCTACAAGTCTTGCTTTGCACTTGTCCATTGTCCCATCTGCTTTGTACTTAGTTTTGAATATCCATCTGCAACCAATGGGTTTCTTCCCTGGTGGAAGATCAACAAGCTGCCAAGTGTTATTCTTCATCACTGATTGATATTCAGAATCCATGGCATCTTTCCAAGCTTTTGACTGTAGGGCTTCCTGGACTGTAGAGGGCTCGTTTGATTCAATGACTCTACTCATCAAAGCAAAGTTAACTTCTTCTCTTGCTTTACTGTGAGTCTGTGGTCCAGGGGTGGATGTATCCGGTGGAGCATCCAGTCTTGCATCTCGTAATGTGCTTGTACACCATTTAGGCATACGTTGACCTGTTCCCATGGGTTGTGGTTCTATCTGATCAACATCATCATCCCCATCATCACTTTCATCTTCTGAGGGAACATTAGCTTCAGTTTTTATAACTGGTGAAAAATCTACATCTTACGAGTCTGAAGGAGGAGTCTCTGCTTCCTTATTCTCGAAAAAATCAACATATCTACTTGTGTAGACTTTTTTGGTCTTAGGATCCATCAGTCTGTACCCAAGAGTCTCTTCATTGTATCCAATGAAGATGAGATTTTGTGACTTCATGTCCAATTTCTTTCTATTCTGTTTGGGTATGTGCATGCTGGCTTTGCACCCCCGAATACTCTGAGGTGTGTAATGGATGGTTTCCTTTTTGACCATGCTTCTTGTGGTGTAATTCCATCAAGAGAAGTTGTGGGCACTCTGTTTAACAAATACACTGTTGTTTTTGCTGCTTCTGCCCAAAATGTCTTTGCAAGTTCGGAATCATTGATCATGCATCGCACCATTTCCATGATAGTACGATTTCTTCTCTCAACAACACCATTTTGCTGCGGTGTGTGTGGAGGAGGAATTTTTCGACGAATCTCGTGAGTTTGTAGGTAGTCTCTGAACTCATCACTGGTGAATTCCCCCCCTCGATCTGAGCGGAGAGTTCTGATGTGACGACCAGTTTCTTTCTCAACTGCCACTTTGAACTTTTTGAATGTTTCAAAGGCTTCACTTTTCTTGCGAAGACAAAAAATCCACATTTTCCGTGAATAGTCGTCAACATAGAGCATGAAGTACTGGAACCCTGAATGACTTGGCTGCATTGGACCGCACAGATCGGTATGAACCAGGTCAAGTTTACCACGACCTCGAAAAGTACTCGTTTGGAATGAAACTCTGTGTTGTTTTCCTGCTAAGCAGTGAGGACACTTGTCTGTATCCTTCTGAAGAGATGGTATCCCATGTACCATATTACACCGGTGAAGTGTTTCGAGATATTTGAAACTTACATGACCAAATCTCCGATGCCACAACTGAGCTGAGGTGGAGTTTTTAGCCACAAGTGCTTGATCATTTTTGTGAATGAAATCAAGTTGAAACATTCATCCCACATTTGAGGCTTTTGCAATTATTTTCGAGCCTCTGGATTTATCTCGAATCAAACACATTTTCTTGCCGGATTGACTATCAAATTCAATTTTCAGGTTGTGATCTAGGAGTTGACTGACCGAAAGAAGATTCTTTATCAACCCAGGGACATATAGAACATCTGATAGTCTGCATTTTCGTGAACCAAGGGGTAGAGAAATGTTTCCAATCCCCTGAACTGTATATGAAGAATCATCTTCCAACGAAACATGATTTTTCGATGGCGTGTCCCTCATTGAAATAAACCAGTCTTTGTGGCCGGTCATGTGTCGAGTGGCTCCCGAATCAACATACCAGATGTCACTAGATGACGTGGATGGTTCACTTGATCGAGCAGTGAACAAGAAGTCTTCATTATCTAACTGTTCTTGTTGCTCAGCAATATTACCTTGCTGGTGGGGTCTTCTTTTCTAGTTCCCCTTTTTCTGCCCGTGATAGTTGTTTGAATGTCCCTTGTAAGTTTTTTGTTGTTGTGGTCCAGAATTGCTTGATGAACCTTTCTTATATGTGTTAAACCAACATTCTTGCAAGTCATGTCCTCTTTTGTCAAATTGGACATCCCATGAGTTCTGTTAGGTAGTCTCCATGATACTCATTTTGATGTGGTGAATTCCCCCCTCGATCTGAGCGGAGAGTTTTCCTTTACCTGTTCCTGACCAGTTTCTTGATCTCAAGACAGTGCCTGATCCTCTTGATCATCCTTGTTGTGAATTGCTTCCTCAAAGGCTTGCACTAGGTTTACTTGCGAAGACAAAAAATCCACATTGTTCCATCTGACAAGTTTAGTCGTCATGACACAGATGCGGTAATGAAGTACTGGAGACCCTTCAGAAAAATGGGAACAAGAGCTACATCTTTGACCACTTCAGATCGGGCTAGAAGTGAAGCCAGGTCAAGTTTACCACTGAGCTTAGAAAAGCTTCAATTTTCTCATTCTGGAATGAAACTCTGTGTATGTAACTGACTCTGCTAATTGCAGTGAGGACATTCTTGTTCTTGGCCTCATATATTGAAGCTCAGATGGTCCCAAGCTTCATGTACTGATGTGGCATCTCGAATGTGAAGCTTGCACATCGTCAGATATTTGAAACAATATGATGACCAAATCTTTCTGATCTGCTCTATCAACTTGTCGCTGAGGTGGAGTTTTTAGCCACAAGTGCTTGATCATTTTTGTGAATTAAATCAAGTTCAAACAGTCATCCCACATTTGAGGCTTTTGCAATTATTTTCGAGCCTCTGGATTTATCTCGAATCAAACACATTTTCTTGCTATCAAATTCAATTTTCAGGTTGTAATCTAGGAGTTGACTGACCGAAAGAAGATTATTTATCAACCCAGGGACATATAGAACATCTGATAGTCTGCATTTGCATGAACCAAGGGGTAGAGAAATGTTTCCAATCCCATGAACTGTATATGAAGAATCATCTTCCAACGAAACATAATTTTTCGATGGCGTGTCCCTCATTGAAATAAACCAGTCTTTGTGGCCGGTCATGTGTCGAGTGGCTCCCGAATCAACATTTCAGATGTCACTAGATGACGTGGATGGTTCACTTGATCGAGCAGTGAACAAGAAGTCTTCATTATTTGACTGTTCTTGTTGCTCAGCAATATTACCTTGCTGGTGGGGTCTTCTTTTCCAGTTCCCCTTTTTCTGCCCGTGATAGTTGTTTGAATGTCCCTTGTAAGTTTGTTTTTGTTGTGGTCCAGAATTGCTTGATGAACCTTTCTTATATGTGTTAAACCAACATTCTTGCAAGTCATGTCCTCTTTTACAAATTGGACATCGCTTCTTCTGTTGATTGTCCCCATGATACTGATTCTGATGTGGGGACTTTTGATAGGATTTAGGTTTTCCTTTACCTTTTCCTTTCCATTTTTGATGTGAAGACAGTGCCTGCTCCTCTTCATCATCCTTGTTGTGCATTGCTTCCTCTTGTTGCAGTAGGTTTACTAGCTTGTCAAAACTAATTGTTGTATCTAACAAGTTTAGAGTTGTGACAAAAATGCGGTAAAAAGAAGGGAGAGCTCTCAGAACAATGGGAACGAGAGATTCATCTTTGACTTCTTCTTCTAGGGCTAGAAGTGAAGCCCTCAACTCTGCAACTCTTCTTAGGAAGGCTTCAATTTTCTCATTCTGTTTGAATTTCAATGTATGTAACTAACTCTGCAAATTGAGTATGACATTCTTGTTCTTGGCCTCATATATTGTGCTCAGCTTATCCCACGCTTCTTTTGCTGATGTGGCATCTCGAATGTGGGCTTGCACATCGTCGGATACTCCAAACAAGATGATGAGTTTTGCTTTCTGATCTGCTCTATCAAATTGTCGTTGTTGTGTTGCATCCGTTGGTGATCTGGTTAGAGTACCAGTCACAATAGGCCAGATTTCTTCAAACTCAAGTTGTGTTTTTATTTTTGTCTTCCAAGCAGCATAGTTGCTTCCTCTAAGCAATTGTGAATCTGGAAGAAAAAATTTGGGGGCATTGGTGCCCATTTTGTATAGATCACTGACAGGGTTTGGCTCTTATCACTCCAGGTATTAGGTCTCCCAATCTATATACCATCAGTCCGATATACCAAACCTTTCTATATACGTGCCCTTCCGATATACCTGTCGATACGTGGAAGAAGCTCGCCCTTTCTATATACCCGACGGTACGTGAAAGAGGTGTTAACGTATGTGAAATAATTCGATACGTGGTACCAAGACAGTACTGATGGGGTCTGTGCGATTATTGACACCGGCTCAAAGAAATATCCTCATACTTCACTATATACTCGGATAATTTCTCAGTCCGGATTTATGTCTTGCAATCGTTCACAGACGGATGGGATGGTTCATAGTGTGTGCACTGTGACCTTATTACTCCCCGTCGATTTATAGGGATGATGCCCAGACGACATTGTTGCAGCTATATTAGGCGTTAAGTGCAGTAGTAGTCATGACGGCTTTACCCATAAACGCTTCCCTGAGGCACTGTATATACCAAACGCTGCTAATCTCGTGAGTGTTACAGAACCAATTTTACTATTTTTTATTACAATTCTGCCAGTTTCTGAGCAGTTACAAAGTTTTGCAGTTGACTATGGCAACCTGCAAATTAGTACAATATGCAGTACAATTTGAATGACAGGCAAAAAATTTCAGTTTCGGGATCCTGGTGACCTCCTGAGCCCAGTACGACCCAAAATGCTAAAAATTACAAAAAAAAATAGCTGAAAATGCAATTTTTAGATGGGTCTCCTTTTGCAAAAAATGTCTGGAATGAAAAAAGAGACCAGTTGGGAGAAAAAATTTTTTTACGCTAAATTAGGGATTTCTCCACTAAATTTAGTTAGTTGTAACTAAATTCAAAAAAGTCTGCTAAATTTAGCAGTTCTACTAAAAAATCTGCCATATGCAAAAGGAGAGTTTTTGAGTGTTTTTGGTGGGATTTGACCCTCAAACCTCTCACTCCCAAGGTGCATGCACTAGCCAACTTGCCCACTTAGGGCGCTTGGGCTATGAAAGGAAGCAAATTGTATTTAATGATAAGTAAAATTGACTTACCTTTAAAAAAATGTGACTTGGTGAGCCTCCACATGGCGCATGTTGGTGAAGAGGTGTTTTTAGGGTTGTATTTTCCTAAAAACCGGATCTGAAGCTTTATTTCCTTGCTCAGGCCGCATTTTTTCCTTCCCACACACTGATTTGCATGTACAGGCCGCATTTTTTGTATTTGGGCGCTGTTTTTTCCTCCTAGGCCGCATTTTTTTCCTTTGGCCACGTTTTTAAGCTTTGCACGCATTATACAAACCGCTTTTTCTATATTTTTTGCCTTGGCCACGTGTTTTATTGCCTGGGCGTTGTTTTTACATGCTTGGCCGCGTTTTTTATTGTTTTTGATCACCAACAGGTCGCTGGAGACAGAGAAAGGCGCAGGTGAGGGAGAAGGTACAGGCCGCGCATAGTCACATATGCAAAAAAAATGTTTTTATCTTTTGTGCAGGCCGTGGATGACAGGCCGCTGATAAAAAAAATCGTTTTTTTCACATTCTTGTACAGGCCGATTTTGCTGTGTATTTGTTCGCTTATTCTTCTCCCTATTCCACTTTCTTTTGTGTAGGTCCAGTGTGCAGAGCATCAAATAGCCCCTCGCTTCTCCTTGTTTTATTGTTTTCTTTTCTCTGTTTGATTCTTGATCACAACTTGATTTCTTCTTGTGCAGGTCGCGAATGGACCAGCTTTTAGCACTCCAGATTTGATCAGAGTTCCAAGATCTCAGTCTGGGAGGCTTTAGTTCACTGCAGCTGCATATACAGACCTCCAAAACAAGCAAAGCAATCCTCCAAATACAGTAGATACTAAATGATTCTCTAATTTAGAGACCCTTATTGGGAAAAATAATTTTTTTTATTATTATCAATACCTGTAGCAATTTTTGCCTGGTGCTGAGTGCACCAGTGCAAAAAAAAATTTGCGTTCCAAACACCTGGAACGAACTGGGGGATGTGGAAAGGCAGAGATGAGGCTGGGAGGTTGCAGGAGGCTGCACATGCTCTCTATTGCTGCATACTCTTCTCCAATCTTCTCTATTTCTGCTGCATTCTTTTTCCACTCCTTTACAGGGCCAGAATTTCGCTCTGGTACCAAATGTAGATTGAGAAACAGGGACGGAAGCCTGTGTAATTTTATTAATCTCAATCAACTAAAAAATTACAGTGAATAGGCTGCAATATTTATAGATATTGCACAGCCAAATACATCCGGGAAAATGAGTTGCACAGGTGCAACCAAAAACCAGAATAAACAAGCTTCCAATAACATCCGGGAAGCAACAATTACATAAAAACAAATATATTGTTTAAAACAATATAACAGTATGCATACAGACAAATATGATTGATTAACCATCTAACAAAATAACAATTTATTAAATAATTATTAAACTATACATAATTAAATATTAGGATAATAAAATTTATCCTAACATCTTCGTCCTATCTACTAGGTAACCCTCCTAAATATCCTATGCACGATGTGGCATTAACATCTTCTAGTGTCTAAAGTATCTGAGGAAATATAGGTGTTACTACTACATCTGGAGGTGGTAGATCTAGGATCACATATAAGGACCCCTCGTCTAGTTTGTACCTCCTGAATAGATAAAGATGAGAGTTATTTTATCATCATCTAGGCTTTGTTTCAATTTTCTTAGTTTTCCTACATTTTAAAACATCATGTAATATTGTGTGTTCTAGGTTTAGAGTTGCGTTAGGTTTTATTGTTGTGTTTCGTGCTTCCAAGTATTCCTAGGGTATAAGCATTGAATCCATGTCTATGATATCAAGTGTAACGCCCAAAAAATTCTACTCTTAAAAAAAATGGAACTAATAATTTAATTGTCAAGTTTAAGGTAATAATTTTTATTCTATTTTCAACGAGGTTTGTAATGTTAGAAATTTCCACAACTACTAAATTTCTTGGTTAAAGTCTTTCTACACAAGCTTGTGAAAGTCATAATTCAATTAATAATTAAATATTATTAATTTAATTCTTAAAATATAATTAAGGTCTAAAACATATCCAAGTTCCATAAGTTTAGTTAATTATATTACACCAAGATTCCTTTATTTTCTAACACAAAGGTTTAATTGTTTTTCCTATCAACTAAGTTGCCCCATTACCAAAGTTTTTTTTTCATAATAAATTTCATTCCCACAAAATACATTCCACTTAAGTGAGGTAGGGTTTAACTTGGGCCATTGGATTGAATCTATCCTAGCCTCTAGATTTGGGTTTCCCTAAATATCCTTATTGTTCTCTTTTTATTTCTATTTTCCCCAAACAACCTCATTTGTTCTTTTCTTATTTGCAAGTTTTGGAAGAGGAGGAGGATCCATGAGAGAAATAATCTTAACCATGGAAAACGTTTCTTGGTTTTAGTTGTAAAGGTTTTACTATTGTAATATTGTTGATTTGTTTATTAAAGAGATCCCACCATGGATCTATTTTTTTATTTTAATGTAAACATATAAACACACACACACACACACAAATATATATATATATATATATATATATATATATATATATATATATATATATATATATATTGTTTTCTAGCTCGACAATTTGGAAAAATCCCATTTCATTTAAATGTATGTTTTACACATTTGGGTACAATAAGAGAGATTGAAAGGCTTGAAAACTTCAATTCAATTAATTACTAGTTGTTTGTAACTTCTTTTTGGTGATTTAAAGATTATATTTTAGTTAATTTTAAATATAGGTTTTGCACAGTTGAATTTTAATTTTAGTCAAAAGTGATGAAACCGCCACCCTACGCTGGTTAGTGGTCTTGTAACCTATGCCATGCCTGGGGGGTTCATCGACCACTGCTCTGAGCTAGGTGATGGATCTAAAACCATCACTCTACACAGGACGACAATTCTGTTTCCCAAAAAAAAACCTTCATAACATGTATTTTTCAATAGTTTTCAACTTAATTTGGTGCTTAATACAATACTAATTTTAACTAAGATTTCTTCCATTCATTAGTTGATAGATTAATAACATATCCAAGTTTGATAACTCAAATTTCCAAATGCATAGTTTTTCCATTCAATCATACAACCTTCAACAACATGGAATGTAAATATTCTTTTATTGAACATACTTTGAAATTTCTCATTTCAACCATAAATACAAATATGATAACTACAAGTTACAATAACATTCTTTTTACAATACAAGAACTTCTAATCCATTTCTATCAATAAAACTAGTCCTTTCAAACTTGGTATACAACAAAATTTCTTTCTTCATTCACTAAATCACTACAACTTAGAATAAATGAATTATTAAAAAAATTTATTTCAAACAAAAAATGGTTACAATATTACACTCTAAGTGGGAATAATAATATGATCAAATTACAATATAGAGACTATTCAACAAGGTCAGAACACAAGTATTCATTTCAAGGTCTTCTCCCCCATTTATAATTTCAATCTTGCATTCTTCAATTCTTCAAAAAATTAGATCGCATTACAAAGAAAGGGGGATAGGCGATGCTCTCTACTAAACCTTTAATCCAATAAGAGGTGAAACCATCCCCTTATTGTCCCCTAATCCCCAACCAAAGAAAAATGAGGGATCTTGAGCAACATTTGATAAACTTTTAATATCTCTCGAAAGTGCACCCTATAGAGAGATGGTTACAGGCATTCTAATATTGAAAAATTTATCTCTCTATTTCATAGATACAACGGAAACACCTCAGGTCTATGGGTATACCTATTTTGAGGTGAGTCTCTAGTATCAAGGTCGGTTCCTTATTGATGTATCCTAAACTAATTTTCTAGGGTTAAATAGTAAAAGAAGACTATAAACAATTCAAAACTAAGCTGATACACCAAAATTGTATGAGGTCATTGATTAAGTACATGCACAATTGATATGAGAATGAATTCTCGATACACAAGCCAAAATTTTTTTGTAGAATATTAAAGGAAGACACTTTGATGTATTAAGGGAAAGCATCACAAAAATACTGGTAAGTTAAACATACACATTAATATCGTGCAGAAATTATTGAATTTACAACAGGGTAAGATGATTAATCAGGGAATTAAACATTCACAAAATTAATGGAACATACACAAGACTTAAAATAATTGGAAAGGAAAAAAATACTTCTCATTTTGAGGGAAAAACTAGCAAAATCTTCTTCAGCACTCCTGTATCTAAAAGTCCTCCTTTGTGCTTTACTAAGGAAAACAATATATAGAAAAACTTATTTCCCATCCCTGCTAAAAATAGGAGAAAATTATACTCACCCATGCATCCTATTTTTATCCTTTATTTATTAATAAATAAAGGAATAAAATAAACATGCTTATACATTGAGGCATTAATAACCTTTGGTTACAACTCAGTCTAGTACAGTTGACTGTTCTTTTTTTAAGAAAAATCATGGGTGAATAATTTTTGATTAATAAATCTTGTTTGATGAGCAAGTCTCCTTCATTATGCATGTAAATTATGTCTTCTTGTGGCTGATGTGACATCTATAACTTGCCCTTTGGATGCAAAATTAATTCCCTGTGCAAGTGAAAATAATACCTTTGATCTCCAATACTTAGCAAGAAAAAACCAATACACCGTGGGGACCACTGTGAGCACATGTGCAACCATAATCAATTATTATTTGTGAAAAATAAGGCAATAAGTCTTCAAAAGGTTGTTTACATTCTGATGTTGACCTTTACTCTATCTCCTTGTGATCACCTGAGAAAATTGCATTCTAAGTCATTTTCAAACTATCACATCAGTTGGGACCACCTTTGATTGTTTGGGACATAGAATAAGCAATAATCATAGTCTAATGATTCATCCCCCTTTGTATACACACATGGCATACTATAATGCTCGGCCAATTTTTGATTATCACTGCATTAAAATACTTGTCAGATTTTTTTTCGTTGGACTAAGGTTTAGAATTTTGAAAGTCAATATGAAATGATTTGTTTAAAAAATATATGGGTTGGCCCCCTTTCACGGTGACACACCCCTTCACACTTGTCGGTGGCATCTGACTCAGGTTTGTTGATTGTACCCTTGAGTTTGTATTGATAACTTAAAATCAACGCTAACCGTTGATTCTCTCACCTGCTTCATCTCAGATCGTCAATATTGATCCTCGATTAGGGTTTCAACCTAGATTTAAATGTAGTTGGTGGCATCTAACCATGGTGGTTTTCTTTGAAAGTTGGTGATGATCCTTGATCGTTGATTTTGGTCCTTGGTTGAATGTTTATTGTCAATCTTTAACTCTGATTGGTATCTAGTTTGCATTGAAAGTTGGTGAATGTTTAACTACCAATCTCTATTCATGATGATTTCACATCGTTGATCTACGTACCCTCAATTAGGGTTTCAACATTGCAATTAAAGTGATTGGTGACTATGATTTTGATTTCCGATCATCGATCTCTGTACTATGGTCTTCTTTACCATGGATCTGTAACTCAAGTTGAGTTAGATTTATATGAGGTTGATTTCATTGAGTTAAATCAACTTGACCCCTATTTATTGTTTACTCTTTGTTTTTCCAATTCACAGGAAAAGCCTTGGAAAAAAAAATTTAGGCCACAATTTTTGTTCCTTCAAGCTCAGCTCTTTACCAAATTTGTCTTTTGAGCTCATATGCATCTGTATATTTTTTTTTTACTCTTTCCGAGCTTTCTGAGTGAAGTGGTTATGGATGTTTATAGCCATTATTGTAAACTTTGAGTTCAGAACTATGTTATTCTTTGGTTTCTATGAGTTTCTGCGAACATTAATACTTTTTTTATGGTTCTTTACTCAATATTTGTGTAATCAAACTCTATTTCCGCTATGGATATTTCTTTGATCTTCTCTGAGTTTTCCTTTAAAGTGGCTGCCATTTTTGTTCCTTTCGAGCTCTGTGAGGTTTTTATAGAAAAATAATGGCCGTCATATCTATAGGTTTGATCTCAAATATATGATGTTTGTCTAGTTTCTGTACTCTCAAGATCTCTATAAATTCGGCTTTCAAAGCCCTGTGCACGTAGTTCTTGGCTTCTCTACGGTTTCTTGATTCTTGGCCGTGAGGGTTTGGTTTCTCTTCTTAATTATCACTATTGAAAAGTGTCTAGAGGAACTTTCTCAATCACGACCGACTTGGTAGAAGGTACGTTTATGGATTTATTTATATACCTACCACTGTTTATGATATTGGCTCTCTAAAACTATAGATATGTATATTTTAAAATATGGGTATTCTATTTTTCAGCTTCATCCTTACTCTGATAGTTAACCTTTTAGTCTGAATCTTAGATATGTTCTTGATCTTTCATTCTTGAAACTGGGGCTGTTATTTTCCTCTATTTTTCTTGCACTGGACTCCTCTCTCTCTTATTTTAACGCCTTTACTTTCTTTTCTCTTCTACATTCAGATTCACTTTCTTCTTCTTTTAAAGTAACTCTACTATCTCTTATGTTGTCTTGTGCTGGAAGGCCTTCTTGGGATGATTGGATCTCATTCCATTCTTTCATTTTCCTTTTCTTAGCTAAAAAGTACCTTGTATCAAGGCCACTATAGTTCCTTTGCTACCAATTTCTAAATATGGTTGAACTTGGTCCTTGAATGTCTTATCCATGGCTAATACACCTTCTCTCATTTTTTGTTTGAAGTCTCTTTTTGGAGATGAGCTATCTTTGTACTTCTTTACCTTGACACCTAATAATTTTACAGAAGAGCTAATCATTTTATTAGGACCAAGCTTTTTAACTGAATCTCTAGTGATTCCTAGAGTATCTTCAACCTCGTTCTTTTTAAGATGCTTATGTACATCAAGTTCCCCGTACCTCTTATGCTTGGATTTTAATCTGGGTGTACTACCTTCTATTTGAAATATGATAGATCTAAAAACACTATTGATTCCTTCCCATTTGAGTTATTGAGATTATTTATAATTCTTGAACTTTAGATGTGAATAAACAATGCATTTCAAGTCATTAGTCTGAGACTCTGTGAAAAAGTAATTGTTGCATTCATTAGCATTTTCAAATTATTTTTTGAATCCTCTAGAAATGGCCTTCTTGAGACTTATTTTTCCATCTGGATGTTATATTACTTGATAATGAGTCATATCCATTCATGAAAAATAATTATTTTATTATGAAACCTGCACGATTAGTCTTAACCTTCTGTTGGATGTTTATCATTTACTGCAATAGCTATGCTCAGTTCAGTTATGTGATTTTGACGTCGGAGCTAGAGTTATTCTCAGTTTATAATTTTGATCTATTTCAGGATTAATGATTGTAGGACTTGGAACATTCAACCTATCAGGATCAGTGCTTTGAAATTTATCATAGCTGGAATTGTTTTTCTTTATTCAAATCTGTAGACCTGTAGGATTTTCTGGTTTGGTATCATATGAATGGGATACAATTATCTTTCTTCTAGGACCTTTAATAATGTATGCTTGGAAACTTTAATTACCTTACTGATTAGGGTGTTGTTGCCTACAAACATCTTAAGTTTTTGATGTATCATTGTTCCTTTTGAGCAACCTTGGCTTTTTAATGTTGGATGTCCTCTATGACATGGGTTTGTTGATAGAAAATTACACTCTTACATTTTCTTGAATTAAATTCTTGAAGACCTATAGCCTGAAGTGATCAATTAGATGATTGCATCTTGACCAGAATGGTTAACTGTACATCATGAAGCTTTCTTATATGACCCCGTGAAACTATTGCTTAAGTGTTTTACTTAATTTACAATTTTTAATAAGAATAAAAAATTAACACAGATGGATGATCCTATAGCTGAAAACTGACAACCTATAACTTGTTGTTTTATGAAAAAATAGTATTTCTCACTACCTCTATAGTAGAAATTTGAATGTTATATTTTTTTGATACTGTAACATGAAGTAACTTGCACCTATCTGAATCTATATCTTATACCATGCATTTTCTCTATTTTTATTAATATTTGATTTATATCAACATATACTAGCTTTAAATAGCATGATAGAAACATGTAAAATGTCCATTTTACATCGTGAAGGCCTGTCAAAAAATTTCATATTTATTTCTCATTATGTTGCAGCTGTAATCTTATCTTTCCAATTAACCTCAGCCTTTATATTCTGATTCTTCTTCATCACCTATTTCAAAATTTGAAACATGTACTATTATCCTTAAGTGGTAGTGAGCATGCAAGTCTCTCTTTTGATCTGAACTGTAATTCCTTCTATTTCTAGAATAGCTACTTAACTTTGAGTTGTATTCTTCCTTCATACCATTATGTACTTGTAATAATCTACTTTATATACCATAGGATAAAAGTCATTGAACTCTACAATATTTATCTAATAGTGAGGAATTTAAGACATGATTTTATTTTCTTTTTCACTACAACCTGTACCTGCACACTTAAGAAAATAGTTAGAAAATATTTAGGCTTTTTTGCCTCTCTTATGTTCTATAGTTTTTCTTCTCTTCTCTTTATTTTTGAGTGAACAAATCATGTATGTTGTTACAGGAAAGTATTTTTTATCATTTGTGCCTTTTATCCTCATGTAATTTATATCTCCCACTCTTAAGGTATCCATGTGCAGGGATTTGGATAGTATAGGAATATGGATTAACCCTGAGCTAAACTTTGACATTTTTGTTTTTTGTTTTTAGGTACAATGCCCTTAAGAAGCAAAATGAAGATGGAACAAAGATGGAGATGGAGATGCATCAACCAAAACAAAAGAAACCCCCAAGGCAATGATGGGTTCATTCATACTCTTCTAATTTATTTTTCATGCATATTTACCTCTTACTTCAGTAGTTGTATTTTACTCTTCAGTTAAATCTCACGTCTTGTGTGGGAACATTTTGAAATTACTTATGAATAAAACATTGAATTTTGAAACAGAGTTGTGTATTTATTTCTTCATTTTATATTTCTATATGGATTGTATTATGAATTAAACAAATCAATAATATAATTGAATGTCTTAATCATGAAGGAAATAACCTTAAAGAATACCTCTAACATTTAACAATGAACTATGATTGCTGTAATATGTAATTATGATTGTTGTTCCAAAACTTAACACTTCATCTATTTTACAATTCAATGTCTTCATCAAGATAACACATCTATCCTTCAGGGATTTATGTTGTTTTACTGAAGATAGTCATTAAATTGTAGACTATGTGATCTGTTACATTTTGGAACAACTCACATAGCTGCAGATTTCATGTAATCATTAATTAATCCAACAAAAATAACATTGAACTGAAAGAATCTCCCCTAGCTTAGGTTCACTTTATTAATGCTAACCATCATAATTAAGTTTCGAGTTTCCCTTTTTTGCACAAGTGCAAGAATTTTCAACATTTCTGGTGATCCTGCGTGGAAAGCTACCTATTAGTTTGTAAACCAGTGCATTTCCCTTCAACATTGGACATGGAGTCCAAAGAATGTAATCAAA
This sequence comes from Taxus chinensis, assembly GCA_019776745.2. Taxonomy (NCBI): domain Eukaryota; kingdom Viridiplantae; phylum Streptophyta; class Pinopsida; order Cupressales; family Taxaceae; genus Taxus; species Taxus chinensis. The sequence goes on along the minus strand of CM034151.1, from coordinate 143,831,837 downwards.
ATCTACCTTTTTGAAGGTATAACCCTTCCAAAACAAACTAAAACTAGAAAGGATATGGTAAACTAGATCACACGCATGAATGCACTTTATTGAATTGAAAAACATTGCAATGTGTAAGAACTGCATTTATTGAAGGGAAATCCTACTCTAAAAAGACATTGTAGGATTTTCAATAACAATGTTTGAGAAACATACCATTCACATGAATGTGAAGTTTATCTCCATTTAACCTTGAGAGCTGAAAAGCATTGTGTTCTTTGCAATCTGAAATCATGTAAGGACCACTCTAGATTTTATCAAACTTCGTGTGTCTTCCTGGCTTTGCACAATCAACATCCCACTTCAACACAATATCTCCTTCATTGAATATTATGAACTTAGCCTTCTTATCAAAAATTTTCTTCATCTATTTCTACTTCTTTTCCATGTTCACATGAGTTTGATATCTCATCTCTTGTAACTCCATTAATTTTGCATAACGAACCTGTAATGGTTCATTCTCAAGCAGCTCCATTTTATGTAGCAAATCTAGTGCAGGTAACTCGAATGAAATAGTCATTCTTGCTTCTCTTCTGTAAACACGTTTGTATGGTGAATTGCCAAATGATCTTTTAGGAGTCACTCTCTCATCCCAAAGTGCTAAATTGAGTGTTCTTCTGATGATCCTTAAAAGATTCTTGTTAGTACTTTCAGCTAACCCATTACCTTGTGGGTAATAATTAGATGAAAAAATTAAATAAATTATGTGGTTGATAGCTCGATCTATTACCTTTTCACCAATAAATGCTAAATCATTATCTTAAATGATAGTTTCTAGAGAACCAAATTTGCAAACTAAACCTTCATAAAAAGATAATATCAAAGTTTCATTAGCATATTTTAAGGCTATTTCTTCATTCCAACATGTAAAGTAATCTATAGTAGTTAAAATCCACTTGTTTCCTTATGATGAAGGTGGGTTTATCATGCCAATAAAGTCAAGACCCCACTACATAAAAGGTTGATCAAATAGGTTAGAAGGGCAACAAAGTGAAACATTCTTTTCCAACAAAGAAATCACATTTCTTATACTTTCTGATCTGTTAAAAAAAGGTCCTTGAATATGTTTGGCCAATAGTAACCATCTTTTATAATTTTTAAGGCTATGGTACATGCTAAAAAATGACCTCCTGCTTGTCATTCATGGAATTCGGATAATAATTTATGTATTCTATCATAATCAACACATCGCAACAAGATTTTTTTAATATATTTTTTGAATAACACACCACTAATAAAAGCATAAGGTACAACTTGTAACCTGAAATACCTTCGTTTATTTTTGTCCATACCTTCAAGATAAGTGCCATGTTGTAGATAGTTATTGAAATCAATCATCCATCTTGATTCTTGAACTTTTTGAGCAAGTTCAAGTTGCTGATTTTCTCGCTACACCATGATGTATGATTGCTGATATGTAACTTCAGCATGCTATTTTGGATCTTCTGATTCTATAGCCTATTGTTTTTCCATGTCAGTAATTAGATGTTCACATAAACCTTTACCTTGAACTATCTTCACAACATAGATATTAACATCGTATTCCATGAATTTTGTTATCGAGCTTGCTCATTTTTCATTCAATTCTTTATTTGAAAAGAAAGCTTTTACACTTGGATGAGAAACAAGAACATGAATTTTTTTGTTTGAAAGCATGTACTTAAAATTCTTTAGTCCTGTGACTACTGAAAGTAATTTTTTTTCAAGGAATGTGTACCTTTTTTCGTAATCATGCAAATTTTGTCCAAAGAAAGCAATTGGCTACTCAATATTTTCATCATTAATCTGAGTTAATATGGCTGAGGTTGTTTCAGCTGCTGCAAGTGCTCACATTGTAAAATATTTATCAAAATTTGGATTTTCAAGAGTAAGAGCTTGAGAGATGGTTGTTTTAATTGCTTCAAACCATTCTCTCCCTTCGTTGTTCCAAGAGAAAGTTTTCTCTTTCTTTAACATAATTGTCAATGGTTTAACCAATGCTATAAAATCTAGAACAAATCTTCTCACAAAGTTAATTTTTCCCAAAAAAGTCTGTAATGCCTTCTTGTGATGAGGTAATGATAGTTGTGATATAGCTTCAATTTTGAAAGGATCAATTAGTAAAACTTTCTTTGAAACATTATGACCAAGTAATTTACATTGATGTACTGAAAAGATAGAATTTTTGGGATCCAAATATTTTCCAAACTGTCTACATAACTGAAAAGTCTTCCTTAGATGTATTAGATGCTCATTTGAAATTTTTGAAAATACAGTAACATCATCTAAATAAACAATGGTTCATTTATGTAACAAGCTACAAAAATCAATGTCCATTACACATTGAAACGTTGCACCAGCATTTGAAAGGCCAAAAGGCATCCTTTTGTAATCGTAAGTATTCCACTTGGTGGTGAAAGGTGTTTTGTACCTATCTTCTTCTCAGACTAGAATCTAATTGTATCCACTATAACCATCTAGAAGAGATAGTCTATATGAACCAGAAACTGTTCCTAAACTCTAATCCATATTTTAAAGTGGGTAATGATCTTTTAATGAAACTTTCTTAATATCTCTGAAATCTACACATAATCTGATTTCTCCATTCTTTTTCCGAACCACAAAAAGATTTTCTACCCAACTTGAATGCTTAATTGGAAATATAATACCTGACTTGATCAATTTATATAACTCTTTCCTCATTAAAGGCTCTATTTACGGATTTACATGCCTCTATTTTTGCATAACTGGCTTGGAATTTAACTATAATTCAATAGTATGCTATGAAAAACTAGGATCAAACTTTTTTAGGTCTTGGTACTTCCAAGTGAAAAAATATTTAAATTCCTTACAAAGATTAATAAAGGAATGTTTTTTGCTAGTGAGTATACCTTTCCGAGAAACAATTTTTTTCCTTCATCAACTAAGATCTCTTCATAGTTATTAGCATGTGTTGACATCTTAGTTTTATATTTCCTTAAATGATAATCAGTGCTGAATATGTCTTCTAATGTGACCAAGCCTCGAGGTAGTTTATTCATCTTTAATTGAACAATCTGGTCACCATATAAGTGTTGTAATTTATCTTCATTTACTGCAGAAAATTCAAATTCTTGCTGTAAACACATGTAAATTTGTTAATCATTTTCAAAAACCTACCAATTCAAATCATTATCAGGTATAGAAGGCCTAATAATCAACTTTGTGTGAGGCTTAATCTCATTGTTTTTAATCTGTTACAACACTTCAAAACTAGCACCAATCGCTGCAAGTCTAACTACATGCTTATTTTCTATTCTAGGAATGAATTGAATATTAATAGCATTGAAATCTTCCATTAAGTTTGAAACTCTATGTCTATAATACTTCATTAGTTGATTCTTACAAACATTTAAATTTCTTACTTGGTTGATAACCAACTCAGAATCACAAAAAATTTGTAGCATGCTAATACCTCTCTTACTGGCCCAAAGTAAGCCATGAATTAACACTTTGTATTCAACCACATTATAAGTGCATGAAAATTGGAGACTCAAAGCTGATAAATACCTTTTGTTTGTGGGAAAAGTGAGCTTCAAACTTTCTCCTTGTCCTTTCTTGTCCTTAGCTCCATCAAAATGAAGCTTCTAAATCCCTTCTACTAAATGTTTTGTATTGGATAACAACGGAATTGATGTGTTTTCCTCATGCACACAAAAAAAAAACAATAGATGTTCTTCGACTTCTTTGAAAGGATCATCAACATGTTAATCATGTGTCTTTTTATCCATAAAGAACTTAGAAACACCATCTAAAGTTGAAACATGAGTTTTGTTATTGAAATCAGACTAGTTTAAGGCTACATAATTAGCTAATGCATTAGAAGCGTGAGGATCAATGTGAAATATGGCCAATGGTTCTGAATTGATAGTAACTTTGGTTCTATAACATGTGTTGGTATCCAAATTGATTCTCCCTTGGAAGCTGGGTAGCATCATAGATTCAACAAGATACTTAGACATAGACAAATCATATTATGAGTAATTTTTTAGCTGGGGGGATTCGTCTGACTGTTAGTCACTCAGGCGATGGAGAAATGGATAACACCATATGAAAGGATTTGATCTATCCTCACTACTTTGGGTCATGGATTTTGAACAGGGTGAGAGGAACCATCTTGTAACCTCTATTGGTGAAGGATAATGAAGATATCCTCCTTTGAAGATTTTTGAAAGGAAACCCTGAGAAAATATGATCAATGCACCACAATTTAACTCTCACGAGTTATCACTTCTAAAAAAATGTGATATTTACTAAACATGGTTAAGGTTACTAAAGAAATTATGGAATCCTAATTGCTTCTGCATATTTTGGCAGTATAATTTATTCATTTTTAAACATACATGGAAAATAAGGGTAGTTTATGTAGGATTCATTGTTTTCGAATAATTTTTGGTGGGAGATTAAGAAGGATAAACTTGATTTTTCCATATCTTTGAGAACCTTCAAAACAATTAGAAAAATAAATGACAAAATGCTTCAGAATAGCTAAAATATTCCTTCAAGATAAGTTGTGCATCAATGGAGGCCCAGATTTGTAGAGTTTCACACAATCTCCAAGAATTTTACACAAAGGATCAAGGTAAAGACTCAATTAAATATTAAAGACCACTAGTTCCTCATGCCTAAGTTATACTCAAATGCTCATAGACAATATTTATCAAAAAAATGACAGTAAAGTGATTTTAAATTTTTTATCTCATTACAAACTGAAGGCTCTTCTCATAATCAAATTGCAAATGCCACTAAACTACCACAGTGACAAGATTCTTATATGATTCAGAGGGATTTTAACACAAGATTGCAATAGGAACAAGAAATACTCTTTACAGAAATTATGAAATAAAGTAGACACAAATTTTTCCAAGATTTACATAGATCAATTCAAAGTTGATTAGATTCATCAGCAGGGGAAGGTTTCTTGAACAATCTCAGATCTTGTCAATGGTTGTACATTTGCAACTAACTTGACATGATCAAATCTAAAACAGAAGAGATTACTAATTTTTGTAGATAGTCTCTTAGGAAGATGGGATTTCTAAAATTTTCTCATAAGAACTCAACCCCCAGACCTTTTACAAGAGTATCCTCATTGAATTTATACAATTCAATCACTCATTCATCAAAAATTTGCCCCCAAAAAGAAGAATATTCAAGGAATCCTTTACTTGTTACCAATTTGTCTTAGAAAGTTACATTTAACATATTTACACCCAAATTTGCCAGGTGGATGATTCATGAATTGATCACATTTCACAGACCCTGAACCATGACTGTGATGCCATGCCACAACTTTTTGATAGTCCTTCTAATAATTATTCTATTCTATCATGTGAGAAATCCCCTTTTTAATCATTTTCTAGTGGCTCTGTATAGATGGATGTAAAAAGTAATCCTTTTCACCCTTGAGGAAACACCTTGAGAAATGAGTGCCCTCATAGGAATGCCTGCATTCATGCCTCTGAGGAATGAGTTTCCACACATGGATTATTCCATATATCTGCACTATCAGTCTAACTTGGCCAAGTGCAAAGAGGAGTTAGTGGAAACCTCCACGTGTTTCCTTGGTGCAACTACAAAGGTGAAGTACAATGGAAACTTCCCAAACAAGCATTGGCCTTTCACATGCCCTGGGCCCAAGAAAATTGCCTTTTGGCATTTGAAAAAGTCTTAGTATAAAAGGAGCTAGTATAATCCTCCACGTGTCTCACTGGTGCACTTTGGATATGGTGCCCAAAGGAAGAGACCCTAAACAAGTGCGGGCTCACCACGTATCTCAGGTCGACAAAGTTGTTGAAAGAATTTAGGGACCAGTGGAAGGTGCCACATGCCTAGGGTCTGAGAAAGTTTCCTTGGACATTGAAAAGTCCAAGAAAGGGTAGAGTGAGTGGAAACTTCCACATGTGTCCTTAGCACTCTTTTAGTATGGTGACCAAATGTGGAGACCCTAAACAAGCACGGGATCACCACATGTCTCAGTTCGGAAAATTTATTGAAAGAGTTTAAGGACCAGCGGAAGGTGCCATATGCCTAGGGTTTGAGATAGTTTCATTGGCCGTTAAAAATTATTAGTGTAGGAAGACCCAGTGGAAGTCTCCATGCGTCCCTTCGACACTTCTAAAAAAGTAAAGGATAGGGGCGGGTCCCAAATAGGCGTGGGCCCTCCACATGTCCCAGGCCTTCAAACTTTAATTGAAACATTTAAGTATAGAGAGGAGCCGGCTAAAACCTCCACTTGTCTCCTTGGCACAATTGTTAAGGTAAGACCCAGAGCTGGATCGTCAAATGAGCATTGGCCCTCCATGTGGACAAGCTTTTAGTTGAAGCTTGCCTTAGAAAGTGGCGTATTTCACCAAAAATACCCATTAGACCTCATCTAATAAAAAAGGACCATGTTTCCATAGATATTGGGGAAAAATTGATAGGGAAAACAAAACATGACCGTGGAAAAACAAAAGGAAGGGGAAAAACCTAAATTTATGACCAAGTTACAAATTCTTTCACATGGACATAGGAACAAACAAAAAATTCTGGACTTAATCTGATCCTTGACTAAAGGAAAGGACTAATCATGGTAACCAAATGAAGGAAATATATTTCATGCCTCAATATGAGGAGATAGAAAAATATGACAATGCCCGCATATTGAAGAATTTTTAGAGCAAATGGGATGAGATCAAATTGAGCACCAACATCATCTCCAACTCAGGGATGGGCACTCCCATCAAGTGCCACAAGAACAAATAGTAGACCAAGTGTGAAAAATACATTTGGAAATGGAGTCAAGAACAAGCTTGCAGAGCAGAACAAAAATAACAAACTCCCTCAAGATGAACTGAGAAACCAACAAAAATTGGTCAATAGGAACTAGGACGAAACGAAACAGATAAAAAAGAAATTAAAATGAAACCAGAAGACTATACACTATACAATGGTGAGCACCCTGATTCAGAGAAAAAAATCAAGGAAAATTTGCAAGTGCCTGTCATTTTGGATATGACCATGCTAAACAGTTCACATATGTCTTTACCAATTGGTTATATGATTGTTTTTTTTTTCATCCAAGTTGCTATCTACCACATTTTTCAGGCTTATCCTTTGTGCCTATGTCAACTTTTTCAACATCTCTCAAGGTTTTCATCAAAATTTAATTGAAACATTTAAGTATAGAGAGGAGCCAGCAGAAACCTCCACGTGTCTCCTTGGCACAATTGTTAAGGTAAGACCCAGAGCTGGATCCTCAAATGAGCATTGGCCCTCCATGTGGACAAGCTTTTAGTTGAAGCTTGCCTTAGAAAATGGTGAATTTCACCAAAAGTACACGTCAGACCGCATCTAATAAAAAGGGACCATGTTTCCATAGATATTGGGAAAAAATTGACAGGGAAAACAAAACATGACCGTGGAAAAATAAAAGGAAGGCGAAAAACCTGAATTTATGACCAAGTTACAAATTCTTTCACATGGACAGAGGAACAGACAAAAAATTCTGGACTTAATCTAATCCTTGACCAAAGGAAAGGACTAATCATGGTAACCAAATGAAGGAAATATATTTCACGCCTCAATATGAGGAGATAGAAAAATACGACAATGCCCACATATCGAAGAATTTTTAGAGCAAATGGGATGAGATCAAATTGAGCACCAACATCATCTCCAACTCAGGGATGGGCACTCCCATCAAGTGCCACAAGAACAAATAGTAGACCAAGTGTGAAAAATACATTTGGAAATGGAGTCAAGAACAAGCTTGCAGAGCAGAACAACAATAACAAACTCCCTCAAGATGAACTGAGAAACCAACAAAAATTGGTCAACAGGAACTAGGATGAAATGAAATAGATAAATATGAAATTAAAATGAAACCAGAAGACTATACACTATACAATGGTGAGCACCCTAATTCAGAGAAAAAAATCAAGGAAAATTTGCAAGTGCCAGTCATTTTTGATATGACCATGCTAAACAATTCACATATGTCTTTACCAATTGGTCATATGATTGTTTTTATTTTTCATCCAAGTTGTTATCTACCACATTTTTCAGGCTTATCCTTTGTGCCTATGTCAATTTTTTCAACATCTCTCAAGGTTTCATCAAACATCAAAGTCCCCAGAAAATCAACCAGCTCATGATATTTGTATTGATCAATTTCATATTCCTTGAAAACAACATAGCTCACAGAGTTATCAATATTAATGTCTATGTGAAATACTTCATAAGAAGCATCGTTAGGGTCCTCAATGAGATATTAAATTTCCTTTTCACCATACAAATTTACAAGGATTCCCTCAATATGTATAGTGGAAAAATACATATCCATTTACATACTCCCACCCACACTAGAAACCCATTTTCTTGATAACAACATTCCCCATTTGGCAGGGCAATCAAAAATAACAACATCTAGTTTTAATTTCTTGCCTTGGTAAGCTACAAGTTTCACTATCAAACCATTGACACATCTAACCATTGGAACCCCTTCAGAATCCATGGCAGTCCACTTCCCATAAGCTGCTATTACTTTGAGATCCAACTCATTCATGACCTCAAGAGGCATAGCATTGCATGATGCTCTAGAATCAAACATACAGTTGTGTAACAACTTATTCTTAATAATCATGGTAGTGAAAATGGATCCACCTTTAGCTGAGACTCAACCAAGGATGTTACCAAATGTACTTCAGGTGGCTCACCTAGTTCTTCAAGTACTTGGGGTTTTTCCAACTCTGTAATAGCATGATGAACCTCTACACTATTTACATTTTTACCCTGGGTGACCTTTTCTTCTTCAAATCCCAAATATTCAAATGCTCTGTTCCTATGCTCAGGGATTCTAAGCAATTCAACAATAGGAATGGAAATATTGATTTGACTCAACATTTGGGCTATGTCACAAGGAACATATTTGGGTAAGGAAACATTTGGAGGAAGACTGACAAACTCGTCTAACAACAACGGATTTTTCAGTCTCAGCACGGGGAAGAATACAATTTTTATTTGGGGTGACAAAGCCTTTTTCAGATGCATCTTTATTAGGGGCTTCTTTATGGATAGTGGTAATCACTGGAAATTTTGGTTTGGCTTGAGGCCCTGCCCCTTTGGAAACTTTTCTACTGGTATTATACTCTTTTTCGTGGCCAACTATTGCATTCATTAAGAACTATCTCTCCTCTTCTGAAGTAATTCCTCCATCATAATTTTTAATCATTAATGCCCTTAAGTACTCAAAATAATTGTTAGGTAACTCAAGATCTTGTACCATATCAATTTCAGAAGTATGAGTGGGAGGACGAGGTAATACCTGGTGAATGCAATCCAAGAGTTTTTCAACAGTTCTGGCACTCATTAGCTCAGTTGAGGTTGCTCCATGCTATGAAATTGTAGAGGAATCCATCAAGCATGCATCATCATCTATCTCATCATCATTATTTTATTCCTCAACTACCCTTTCAATAACACATGGAGAATGTGGCAAGAAAAAACTATCACGCCACTCAATTTCATGAGCTTCATCATCAACAACAAATCTCTCAGCTAAAGGATCAAGCACTGATTTGCTTTCCCTGGGTTGGGGCTGTCTATTTCTTGATCCCATGGGTCCTTTTCCATTGACATCAGATCTCTAATCACCCCTAGGATGATTTGAAAATCTTTCTTGACCTTTTTCTTTATGGTGACCTTGGGAACTTTGTCCAATCCCTTTCTCTACTCTAGCCAGTGTATAGGATATTTCCAGCTAAATTTTTCACAACCTCCTCCAAATCCACAAACTTACTTGACTGAGGATTCTCTGGACTGATCAACTTGATATCTTCCCTATTTGGAGGCTTACCAACTGCTTTGATATTATTTTCAATCTGCAAAGCCATGGTGAAGGCCTGCCTTAATGTTTCTCGGTTCTTATCCCTCAAATAATAAGCAGCCTTCTTATCAAAAGCATCAAAGTATTTTATCAAAAAGGAAACATTGCTTGGCCTCACGATCACATGTAGCCTATTCAGGGTCTTATTGAACCTTGTATTAAAGCCATGATAAAATTCATTAGGATTATTTTTAATATTTTCAAATTCATATAAAAGAAACCTAGGGTCTATTTTATCTCCATATTGCAATCTAAAATCATTCTTCATTTCTACCCATGAATTAATGGAGTTGTCTGGCAAAGATTTATACTAGTCTTATGCATCCTCCTCTAGAGTATGAATAAACAATTTTATGTACACATCCTCAAATATGATCTCAAATTTTTCCATCATATTGAAAAAAATCTTTAAGTGTTGATCACTAGTAATAGCATTATTTCCTTGAAATTTAGGCAGTCTATTTCTAACATCATGGGGCACATCATTTGGATATCCAACCATACCTCTGAAATATATAGGACCAAAAGTGTTCACAAAAAATGGAGGTCTGGGTGGCGGCTGGGCCATATTGTTTTGGGGAGGTGATCTTAGAGGAGAAATAAAATGATGAGGAGTGAGGTGTTTGTGGGGCACAAGAATGAAATTCTCAGAATGAATGTTCTTTACAAAGATCCTATCAGCTTTGGAGAACACAAGGAAAAAATGAGACAAAAAAATTTCAAATACAAAACAAATACCCTCTCCAGTTGGAAAATTCAGATCTACAAAAATACTACCTAATTTAGAAGCACTTGAGGAAGTATGACAATCTTCAATGACAGGCTGATCAGTTTCCACAATTGATAACTCTTTTCTTCATTTTTGATCTCCAATAACTTTCACGATTCTTCTTCCTTCAAAATTTATCTTTCCTAATTCTGTAAACAACCTTCTAGATGGGTCTTTGATGAAGAAAGATGTTCTTCCTTCCAGATTTTCAAATATTAGTGATAAATTTTAATTAACAGAGGTTAAGACAATGGAATTTATCAAAAATTAATTCAACACAGAGTCATCACTAAGGATTTTCACCTTAGTTGTGCAAATGCATTAAAGTTGGCCTGTCAAATGTCTGTCAACACTAAATTCATGCAAAGATTCACAAATATGACCTTCCTTTACCCGTATTTAATGTTGATGATGTAAACTTAGTGTAAAAACCAACACAAACTTGAAATATTGCACGCAAAACTTGTAACTTGCACAAATCTTACAGATCTCAACAAAGGATGATGTTTAAACAACATATTTGCACTTAGATCATATAAGAAACATTACGAGGGAAAAATATAAGAGTGCCTTTGAAAGTTCCTCAACGACGGCACCAAAGAGTGTTGTTTCCACACAAATAAGTCTTGGAGTTCAAATAATCCCCGACAATGCTAATATTTCCTCGATAATGGCACCAAAAAGTGTTGTTGCTGCACAAATAAGTTCTAGAGTTCAAATAATTGCTGAAAATGCAAATCATGTCCCTGGAAAAGGTGCCACTAGTGTTGGTAATCCAAATTGATTCGCCCTTACAAACTGAACAACATCAAAGATTTAAAAAGATTCCTAGAGATAGATAAATCATCATGTATGTCATTTTGCAGATGGGGAAGTGATTCAGCTATCTCTTTGTCACTCAGATGTTAGAGAAATGGATAACACCATATAAAAGGATTTGACCTATCCTCACTACTTTAGGCCATGCCTTTCAATCAGGGTGAGAGGAACCATTTTGTAACCTCTGTTAGTGAAGGAGAATGAAGATGTCCTTCTTTACACAAATTTGAAAGGAAACCCTAAGAAAATATGATCAATGCACCACAATTTAACTCTCACGAGTTGTCACTTCTAAATAATGGTGATATTTTCTAAATAGGGTTAAGGTTACTAAAGACATTATTGAATCCTAATTGCTTATGCTTATTTTGGCAGTATAATTTATTCATTTTTGGACATACATGGAAAACAACGGTAGTTTAGGTAGGATTCATTGTTTTCGAATAATTTTTGGTGGGAGATTAAGAAGGATAAACTTGATTTTTCCAGATCTTTGAGAACCTTCAAAAAAATTAGAAAACTAAATGACAAAATGCTTTAAAATAGCTAAAATGTTCCTTCAACTATAAGGTGTGCATCAATGAAGGCCCAGATTTGCACGGATTCACACAATATCCAAGAATTTAACACGAAGGCTCAAGCTAAAGACTCAATTAAACATTAATTACCCCTGGTTACTCACGCCTAAGATATACTCAAATGCTTACAAGACAATCTTTATCAAAAAAATGACAGTAAAGTGATTTTAAATTGTTTATCTCATTACAAGATGAAGGCTCTTCTCAAAATGAAATTGCAAATGCCACTAAACTATCACAAGGATGAGATTATGTGTGATTCAGAGGGATTTTAACACAAGATTGCAATAGGAACAAGAAATACTATTTGCAGACATTCTAAAATTAAGCAGACAAAAATTTGCCCAAGATTAACACAAATCAATTCAAAGTTAATTAGATTCATCAGCATGGGAAGGTTTCTTAAACAATATCATATATTGTCAATGGTTGTACACTTGCAACCAACTTGAAATGATCAAATCTAAAACATAAGAGATTAACAGGGTTTCTCACATGGTATCTAAGGAAGATGGGATTTCTTAAATTTTCTTGTAAGAATTCAACCCTAGACCTTTTTCAAGAGTATCCTCATTACATTTATACAATTCACTCACTCATTCATCCCAAATTTCCCCCCCAAAAGAAGAATATTCAAGGAATCCTTTTCTTGTTACCAATTTATCTCAGAAAGTGATGTTTAACAAATTTACACCCGAAGCTGCCAGGTGGAAAAATCATAAACTGGTCACGTTTTTTAGACCCTCAACCATGACTGTGATGCCATGCCATAACTTTTTGACAATCCTTATAATCATTATTTTAATCTGTCATTCCATAAATCCCCATTTTAATCATTTTTTGGTGCCTCTATATAGTTGGATATGACAATAAATCCTTTTCGCCCTCGAGGAAACACCTTGAGAAATGAGTTCCCTCATATAGATGCTTGCATTCATGCCTCTGAGAAATGATTATATGCATGTAGATTATTCCAAATACCTACACTTTGAGTCTGAGTTGGCCAAGTGCAAAGAGGATTCAATAGAAACGTCCACGTGTTTCCTTGGCGCAACCACATAGGTGAAGTATAGAGGCAAGTTCCAAAACAAGAGAGGGCCCTTGACATGCCCTGGGCCAAATAAAATTTCCTTTTGGCCTATGAAAAATTCTTATTATAAAAGTATTTAGCGGAAGCCTCCATGTCTCTCACTGGGACACTTTTGAGATGGTGCCCAATGGTAGAGACCCTAAACAAGCATACGCTCACCACGTATCTCAGCACAAAAAATTGTTGAAAGAATTTAGGGACTACTGGAAGGTGCCACGTGACTAGGGTCCGAGAAAGTTTCCTTGGCTGTTGTAAAGTCCAAGCAAGGGTAGAGTGAGTGGAAATTTCCATGTGTCTCCCTGGTGCTCTTTTAATATGGTGCCCAAAAGTAGAGACCCTAAACAAGCATGGGATCACCACGTGTCTTAGTCCCAAAAATTTGTTGAAAGAGTTTAAGGACTAGTAGAAGATGCCATGAGCTTAGGGTCTACGAAAGTTTCATCATCCGTTGGAAAGTCTAAGTTTGGGTAGACCCAGTGGAAGCCTCCATGTGTTCCTTCGGTGCTCCTTCAAAATTAAATTACATGGGTAGTTCTCAAATAGGCACAGGCCCTTTATGTGTCCCAGGCCTTAGAAAGTTTCTTGAAAAGTTTAAGTATAGAGAGGAGTTGGCAAAAACGTCCACATATCTCCTTGGCGCAACTGCTAAGGTAGGAACTAGAGGCAGTTCCAAAAATGAGTGATGACCCTCCATGTGGATAAGCTTTTAGTTGAAGCGGGCCTTATAAAGTGGAAAATTTCACCAAAAAGACCCACCGGGATGCATCCAATGAAAAAGTACCACGTTTCCATAGATGTTGGGACAAAAATTTGATAGGGAAAAAAAACATGACTATGGGAAAATAGAAGGAAGGGGAGAAACCCAAATTTATGCCCAAGTTACAAATTATTTCACATGGACAAAGGAACAAATTTTTTTTTGGACTTAATGTGATCCTCGACCAAAGGAAAGAGCTTTTACACCTCAATATGGGGAGATAGTAAAATACGACAGAGCCAGCCCGCATATTGAAGATTTTTTAGAGAAAATAGGGAAAGATTAAATTGAGCACCAAAAATGTGTAGTTAAAAACAAGAAAGACTAATGTGAAGAGAGATAACCTCTTATTTTTGCTGTGAAATATCTAGATAAGCATATAGCAAAATAAGGTGGTAAATCCACAACAATAATATCTTACAGAGTGGAAACATTTGGGCAAGCATGCAATGTTACCTCTAGATTTTTTATGACACAAACTGTATTCTTTCCAGTCCCATCAAAATATAAAACACTCTTCTCTATAGGTTCATAAGGCAAACCCAGTTTTACTACAATTGCTTTTGGCTTAACTGTCCTACTTGCACCGCTGTCAACCATACAATTATGAATAATATGTTCTACAATAATAAGTGAAAAATAAAAAGGTGGTGGTTTCTTGATGTCTTGAGCATTTAAAACCTTTTGAACTATCAATTTAACCTCTTTAATGTTCTCATGTTCCATTGTTCCAAGGACCATATCAATTTTATGAACTTCCTTTTCTATTGTTTATGAAGAAATATGCAGCTTAACAAGTTCATGACAAAGTAAATCTTGTTGTCCTAGAATACTTAGAGCATCCCACATTGAGATGCTAACATTATGGTTTTTTATTACATAGACAATGTTAAAAAAGGTAACAATTTTAGAAATAAATTCTACTATTTTAGCATAGGCTTTAGCAAAAAGTGATTCCGCTTCAGCTACTTTTGATATTTGAGGTATAAATAACCTTCTTTGATCAGTCTCTAGTTTTTTTCTACTCTTTACCAACTGAAACACTTGCTATTTTTCATAGAACAACAGACCTATCAGCTGATTTTTGGCCTATAGTTGTTGTTTTATTAGTGATAGTTGGAAGAATAGGCCTATTTTGTTTTTTTTATACTTTTTACATCTTTTTCTTGAGCCCGAGTAGTAATTACAATAAAATCATCCTCACTAAAATTGACTAAGTTCTAGTCAGGTGCCTTCTAGACATGATTTTCTTGTTGCCCACCCTCCATTTGAGGCATGAAAAATGTCTCACGTTGAGGTTGTGCAACAATAATTATGTTTAGAAAACCATTTGGTAAACTTGAAACTGAATGAGTCTGATTACAAGGTTGACACCACTCTTCTATAGCCATATTAACTGGGACTAAAGTGTTAGATGAACTAGGAGCATTTGGGTCAAACTACCTTTGCTAATAAGGCTGTATATAATTTTGATTCTATTGGTAAGGCTACCGATTTTGCTAGTTTTGATGATAAGGAGTCTGATAAGGCCTGCTAGGTAGTGTAAGTCTATTTTCAATTAAAGTTGGTTTGTTTCCAATATTATTCAAATATTTCAAAATGTCATCTTCTGGGGCTGTAATGGTAGGTTCTATAATCATGATAGGATATGGAATAGGTGCTAGATCTTCCAAAAATGACACTGAAGGACTTGGTGCCAACATTAAGACTTGAATAAGACTATTTTCAACTCAGATAGCGATATCATACGCTGCTCGGAGAGTCTCTCCTCCCATAGACAGAATCATAGTTCAAATATCATTGTTTGATGCTCTAAGATACTAAAGAAAAACATGGTCATCTTGAGGCTTAACACTTGTTGGGATCCTTTCCCATGTTCTTGAAAAATGAATGTTGAAACTAGACATAAATTCATGAGGATCTCTTCTAATATTAGATAGTTGTTCTATGAGAGATAAATGATCTGAATTATCTTGAAATTGTGTAAGCAATTTACCACCTAACTTATCCCAATTTCTTATGCTTCCAATCTCTAAATTTCTATACCATTGCAAGGATTTCCCTTTAAAGGATGCAACTAAAATTTTTAAGGCCACATCTTCATAGGTTATGTTATGAACTACACATAGAGCTGCAACATATTTGATATGCTTTTTTGGTGTAACTTGATTTTCACCGGTAGATGTAGGAAAGCTTTTCATGGCAGCATTAGGGATATCATGATAAAATGGGATTAATAATGGGCTGCCATTAGTTAAGGTCACAAAATTCCTAGGTGGATGAATAGCCATTTGAAAACCTAGGATCTGAATAGAGAAATTGATACGTGTGAAGGAAGATTAGGAGGAGTGTTATCAAAACCAGGCCTATTATGAGGTAAAGTATTACAAAATCTTCTCCTTCTTGCAGAATTCAAAGGTAAAGAAATTAAATCTGAAGGAATTCCTCTTACTGATGATCTTGTAGTCACTTTAGGTATGGAACATGTTGTAAAAATAGTCTAAAATCTGCTTTACAGAGTCACCAAATAAATCATTAAATCTTTAGAATAAATTGTTGCATCTTTTCGATCTAAAAGTAACTTTTTATTATCGTGATTCTTTTGTAAATTGTTGTAATTAGATCGTATATCTGATTCATTGTCCAACAAGGCATGCCAAAAAATATTATCTCTCAAAAGTTCACCCTGTAGAGAGATGATTCTAGGTGTTCTAAGCTTGCAAAATTTATCTCCCTCTTTCATAGATACAATGGAAACACCTCAGGTATATAGGTATACCTATTTTGAGTTGAGTCTCTGTTATCAAGGTTGGTTCCATATTGATGTATTCTAAAATGATTTTTTGGGTTGGAGGGAAAAAGAAGACTATAAAAAAAATTCAAAACTGAGGTGATACACCAAACTTGTATGAGGTCTTTGACTGAGTACATGCACAATTGATTTGAGAATTAATTCTTGATGCACAAGTGAACAATTTTTTGCAAAATATTTAAGGAAAAAAATTTGACATATTGAGGGAAAGTGTCACAAGAATAATGCTAAGTTAAACATACACATTAATATCATGCATAAATTACTGAATTTAAAATAGGGTAAGATAATTAATCAGGGGATTCAACATTCATAATATTAATGGAACATACACAAGACTGCAAATAATTGGAAGTCAGAAAATACTTCTCATTCAGAGGGTAAAACTGGAAAAATATGCTTCAGCACTCCTGTATCTAAAATTCCTCCTTTGTGTTTTTCCGAGGCACACAATAGATAGAAAAAATTATTTCCCACCCCTCCTAAAAATATGCTAAAATTATACTCGCCGATGCATCCTATTTTTACACTTTATTTATTAATAACTAAAGGAATTAAATAAACATGTTAATACATTGAGGCATTAATAGCCTTTGGTTACAACTTAGTCAACTGCAGTTGACTATTCTATTTTTAAGAAAAAAATGGGTGAATAATTTACCAATAATAAATCTTACTTAATGAACAACTCTCCTTCATTGTGCATGTAAATTATGTCTTCTTGTGGCTGATGTGACATCTGTAACTTACCCTTTGAATGCAAAATTAATTCCCTGTGCAAGTGAAAATAATACCTTTGATCTCCAATACTTAGCAACAAAACTCCAATCCACTTTGGGGACCACTTTGAGAACATGTGCAACCATAATCAACTCTTATTTGTGAAAAATAAGGTACTAAGTCTTCAAAAGGTTGTTTGCATTCTGATGTTGACCTCTACTCTATCTCCTTGTGATCACAGGAAAAAAATGCATTCTAAGTCATTTTCAAACCATCACATCAGTGGGGACCACCTTTGATTGTTTGGGACATAGGATAAGCAATAAGCATAGTCTAATGATTCAGCCCCCTTTGTATACACACATGGCATACTATAATGCTCGACAACTTTTCAATTATCATTGCATTATAATAATTGTCGGATTTTTTTTTTCGTTGGACTTAGGTTTAGAATTTTGAAACTCAATATGCAATGGTTTTTTTTAAATAGATATGGGTTGGCCCACTTTCACGGAGACTCACTCCTTGCATTTGTCGGTGGCATATGACTTAGGTTTTTTTACTGTACCCCTAAGTTTGTATTGATAACTTAAAAACAACATTGACCATTTATTCTCTCACTTGCTTCATCTATGATCGTCGATCATGATCCTTGATTAGGTTTTTAACTTTGATTTAAATGTAGTTGGTAGCATCTAACCATGGTGGTTTGCTTTGAAATTTGGTGATTCTCCTTGATCGTTGGTTTTGGTCCTTGGTTGAACATTGATCGTCGATCTTTAACTCTGATTGGTAGGGAGTTTGCATTTAAAGTTGGTGAATGTTTAACCGTTGATCTCTATTCTTGATGATTTTGCACCGTTGATCTACATACCCTCTCTTAAGGTTTCAACCATGCAATTAAAGGAGTCGGTGACTATGGTTGTGATTTTGGATCATTGATCTCTGTACTATGGTCTTTTTTATGGTGGATCCTTAAATCAGGTTGAGTTGGGTGAGTTAAATCAACATAAACCCTATTCATTGTTTACTATTCATTTTTCCAATTCGCGGGTGAAACCTTGGAAAATTAGTTTTAGGCCACCATTTTTGTTCCTTCAAGATCGAATCTTTACCAGAATGGTCTTCTGAGCTCATATGCATTTGTATCTTTTTTCTTTTTTCTCTTTCTAAGTTTTTTGAGTGAAGGGGTTGTGGATGTTTTCTGCCATTGTTGTAAACTTTGAGTTTGGAACTATTTTATTCTTTCATCTCTGCGAGTTAATATGAATGTGAATACTTTGTTTTATGGTTATTTACTCGATATTTTAGTTATAAAAGTATATTGTTGTCATGGTTATTTCTTTGAGATTCTCCAAGTTTTCCTTCGAAGTGGCCACCATTTCTGTTCCTTTTAATCTCTTTGAGGTTTCTGTAGAAAAATAATGGTTGTTGTCTCTATGGGTTCGAGCTCGAATATATAATGTTTGTTTGGTTTATTTACTCTTGATATCTTTATAAATTTGGATTTTAAAGCCCTGTGCATGCTGTTGTTGGCTTCACTACGGTTTCTTGATTCTTGGTTGTGATGGTTTGGTTTCTTTACTGAATTCTCTTTATTTAAAAGTCTCTCGAGGAACTTTCCCAATCACAACCAACCTAGTAGAAGGTAAGTTCACAGATTTACCTATATACTTTCCACTGTTTATGATATTGGCTCTCTAAAAATGTAGATTTGTATATTTTAAAATATGGGTATTCCAGCTTTCAGTTTCATCTTTCTCTGATAATTTCGCTTTTACTCTGTATCTTATATATGTTCTTGAGCTTTCATTCTCCAAACTAGGGCTGTTATTTTCCTCTATTTTGCTTGCACTAGACTCCTCTCCCTCTTATTTTAAATCCTTTACATTCTTTTCTCTTCTACATTTAGATTCACTTTCTTCTTCTTTCATAGTAACTCTACTATCTCTCATCTAGTCTTGTGCTAGAAGACCTTCTTGGGATGCCTGGATGTCTTTCCATTCTTTCATTTTGCTTTTCTTATCTAAAAAGTCCCTTATATCAAGGCCATTGTAGTTCCTTTTCTACCAGTTTCTAAAGATGTCTGAAATTGGTCCTTGAGTGTCTTGTCCATGGTTGATACACCTTATCTCATTTCATGTTTGAATTCTCATTTTGGATATGAGCTATCTTTGTACTTATTTACCTTGACACCTAATAATTGTTTAGGAGAGATAATTTATTTTTTAGGACCAAGCTTTTCAAGTGAATCTCTAGTGGTGCCTATAGTATCTTCAACATTGTTCTTTTTAAGATGCTTATGTACATCAAGTTCCCCTTCCCTCTTACACTTGGATTTTAATCTAGGTGTACTTCCTTCTGTTTGAAAGATGATAGATCTAAAACCAATATTGATTCCTTCTATTTTGAGCTATTGAGATTCTTTATAATTCTTGAGCTTTATATGTGAATAAATAATGCATTTTAGGTCATTACTCTCAGAATATATGAAAAAGTTATTGTTACATTATTTAGCATTTTCAAATTCTCTATTGAATCCTCTAGAAATGGCCTTCTTGAGACTCATTTTTCCTTTTGGATGCAATATTACTCGATACTGAGTCATATCCATTCATGAAAAATAATTATTGAATTCTAAAACCTGCAAGATTAGTCTAAACCTTCTGTTGGATGTTTATCATTTACTCCAACAGCTATGCTCGGTTCAGTTCTATGATTTTGACCTCAGAGATGGATTTCTTCTCAATTTATAATTTTGAGTTATTTCATGATTACTGATTGTAGGTGTTGGTATCCAAATTGATTATCCCTTGGATTCTGAGTTGAATCATAGATTTAGTAAGACACTGAGAGACAAATTGATCATATTATAAGACATTTTGTAGCCGGGTAAGGGATTCAACTAGCTCTTTGTTAGTCAGGCGTTGCAGATATGTATAGAACCATATGAAAGGATTTGATCTATCCTCACTACTTTGGGTCGTTCCTTTCGACTAGGGTGAGAGGACCCATTTTGTAACCTCTGTTGGTGAAGGACATGCAGATATCCTTCATTGTACAATTTTTAGGGGAACCTTGAGAAAATATGAGCAATTCCCCACTATTTAAATCTCACAAGTTGTCACTTATAAATAATGGAGATATTTTCTGAACCAAGTTTAGGTTACTAAATACACTTAAAAACCCGCTTTCTTCTGTATATTTTAGCAGTAGAATTTGTTCATTCATGGATACAGAACATAAACAAGGGTACTTCCCATAGGATTCATGGTTATTTGAAAATTTTGGTGTGGATTAAACAAGATGATGTTGATTTTACCAAATATTTGAGAACCTTTACAACAGTTGGAAGAATAATAGACCTAATGCTTCAAAATAGCTAAAATATTCCTTCAACCAAAAGGTGTACATCACTGGAGCCCCAAATCTGCACGGTTTCACACAATCTTTGAGAATTCAACACAAAGGCTTGAGCCAGAGACTCAATTAAACATTAAATACCCGTTGTTCCCCATGCCTAAGATACACTCAAAGGCTTACAGACAATATTTATCAACAAAATGACAATAAAGTGAATTTAAATTGTTTATCTCTTTACAGGATAAAGGATCTTCTAGTAATGAAATTGTAAATGCCACTAAACTATTGTAGGGACAAGATCCTATGTGATTTAGAGGTATTTTAACATAATATTGCAAAAGAAACATCAAAACCATTTGAAAATGTTCTCAAATAAAATAAGACACAATTTTTCCCAAGATCAACATAGATTAATTCAAGATCTATTAGATTTATCAGCAGGGGAAAGTTTCTTGAACAGTCTCAGAGCTTATCAATGGTTGTACACTCACAACCATCTTGACGCGATCAAATATAAAACACAAGAGATTAACAGGTTTCTCAGATGGTCCCTCAGGAAGATGGGATTTCTCAAATTTTCTTGTAAGAATTAAACCCCAACCATTTTCATGACTAACTCATGCCCTTTATAGCACACATTTACATTAAATCTTCACCCCCAAACAAACAATATTTGAGGAACCTTTGTTTGTTACATATTTGATCATGATTTCAGAAAATTGATGTTTAACATATTTACAACAAAAAATTTCTAGGTCTTTAAAAGGTGAGTCATTTAAGATATTTCCATTAGTGTTTTAACTGGGGCATCCATTCATCTCCTTTGGCAACACGTTTTTCATCCTTTGGACCTATAGCTTCCTTCTCCTCATTGTTTCCTCTGTAATTTTCTTTGCTGGATTTGGAAATTCATTTTCTGCAGGCGCCCTAGTAACTTTATTTCAAAATATCAACTCTTACATTTCCTCATATTCACAAATTCGAGCTCCACAACACTTCAATTACACTTTGCTGATAGAAATGACAAGAAATCATTCAGATTCACCATGAAAAATGATGTGTATTTGCATCCCTTGTAGTTGTGGAACGTTAATGGTGGAAAAAATAGATGCATCGCGCCATAACCGTTGATTCTTCCCTTTCACAACTTTGAATTAGAGCCATCCACATGGAATATTAGAGCCGAAATGGGCCTGGGGCTGCCTTTCACATTTTATGAATTTTGGAGGAAATGCACAATTTTCACATTTTTCCCTGCCCCTCCACCTTTGAAATATGGGCTTGACATGTGGCTTAATTTGGGCCTTTGATGGAGTTGACGGTCGTTTATTCAATTTTACGCTTTTTAACAAAAAGGAAAAGTTTCCAATTTTCCTCCGACGACCCACGTCTCCACTTTTAACTTTTGATGTGGGCCCCAGCAGAGTCACGGGTCATTTTATAAATTTTCTCCTTTTACAAAGAGGCCAAAATCTTCGAAAAACCTCCAGTAACCTGCCTCCTCACTTTTACTTTTCAATGCTAGGCCAAAAACCTTCAAAGTGATATTTAAGCCCACCTTCCTGCTTTTGACTTTTCAACAGATCTCAAACATGTGACATCACTCTATCCCTTGTAGGGTTTCAGCTCAATTTATAACTTTTCTCCTTTTTCACAAAAAGGTAAAAATCTTCAAAATGTTTCAACAAACCACCTCTATGCATCTAACTTTTGATGTGGGCCCTAGTGGAGTTACGGGTTATTTCATAACTTTGATCCCTCGTACAAAGAGGCAAAAAACTTCAAAATGTTCTGCTGACCCACCTTCCTGATTGGAGCTTGAAAAACTACCACATGTCCTTCTTCAGGGTCAAAGTAGGACTTTTTCCTTGCTTCTTCACATTTTTTGAATAGCCAATCAGAGATTATCGGGGCTACGGGGCCAATTTGGTATTTTTTACAAATGTGACTAAAAAGGCATATTTCACCAAAAAGACTTGTCGGGATGCATCCAATAAGAAATGACCACGTTTCCATGGATGTTGGGACAAAAATTGATAGGGAAAAACATAACTGTGGAAAAATAGAAGGGAGGGAAAAACCTGAATTCATGCCCGAATTACAAATTTTTTCTCATGCATAGAGAAATGGAAAACAATATCTAGGTATAATGTAATCCTCAACCAAAGGAAAGGAAAAACCATGAAAACAAAACAAAGGAAAGAGATTTCACGAATCTATACAGGAAAACAAAGAAAACTTCAAACCATGCAGACTGAGACGTTTTTGAATGAACAGGACTATATTAAATTGAACACCAATAGTAGGTCTTGGAACCTTCAACCTGTCAGGATCAGTATTTTGAAATTGATCATAGTTGTAATTTTTTTTCTTTATTCAAATCTGTAGACCTGTAGGATGTTTTGGTTTGGTATCATATGAATGGGATAAAATTATCTTGCTTCTAGGACCTTTAATAATGTAGGCTTGGAAACTATAATTACCTTACTTATTAGGGCACTGCTACCCATGAACATCTTAAGTTTTTGATGAATCTTTGTTCCTTTTAAGCAACCTTGTATTTTTAATGTTGGCTATCCCTTGTGACATGGGTTTTTTGATAGAAAATTTCTCTCTTTTACATTTACTTGAGTTAAATTCTTGAATACCTGTAGCCTAAAATGATCAATTAGATGACTGCATCTTGACTAGAATGGTTAACTATAAATCATGAAGCTTTCTGATATGACCCCCTGAAATTGTTTCTTAAGTGTTTTTCTTATTTTGCAATTTGTAATGTGAATAAAAAATGAACATAGATGGATGATCCTATAGCCGAAAAATGAAAACCTGTAACTTTTTGTTTTCTCAAAAGGAAAAGTATTTCTTGCTATCTCTATAATATAAATTTGAATGTTACATTCTTTTGATACTGTAACATGAAGTAACTTGTACCTGTCTTAATCTGCATCTTATACCATGCACTTTCTCTCTTTTTATTACTATTTGATTTATCTGAGCATATACTCGCTTGAAATAACATGATGGAAAGATGTAAAATGTCCATTTTATATGGCGAAGCCCTGTCAAAATTTTCTTAGATTTCGTTCTCATTCTGTTCTCGCTCTAATCTTTTCTTTCATGTTAACCTTAGCCTTTATATTTTGATTCTTTTGATTCACCTATTTGAAAATTTGAAACATCTACTATTATCCTTGACTGGAAGTAAGCATACAAGTCTCCCCTTTGATCTGCACTATAATTCCTTCTATATCTAGAATAGCTACTAAACTTTGAGTTTCATTATTAATTCATACCAGTATGTACTTGTAATAATCTACTTTATGTACCATAGGATAGAAGTCATTAAACTCTGCAATCTTTATCTTATAGTGAGGAATGTAAGACATAATTTTATTTTCTTCTTCACTGGTACCTGTACATGTACACTTAAGAAAATAGTTAGAAAATATTTATGCTTTTTGGCCTCTCTTATGTTCCATATTTTTTCTTCTCTTCTCTCTATTTCTGAGTGAATAAATCACGTATGTTGTTACATAAAAGTATTTTTATCAGTTTTGCCTTTGATCCTCACGTAATTTATATCTCATGTTTTTAAGAGATCCATTTGCACGAATTTGGATAGTATAGGAATATGGATTAACCATGAGCTCAATTGTAACAGTTTTCTATTATGTTTTTAGGTGCAGTGCCCTTAAGAAGAAAAGTGAAGATGGAACAAAGATGGATATGGAGATGCATCAACTGAAAAAAAAGAAACCCCCAAGGCAATGATGAGTTCATTCATACTCTTCTACTTTATTTTTCATGCATAGGTACCTCTTACTTCAGTATTTTTAATTTACCCTTTAGTTACATCTAACGGCTAGTGTGGGAACATTTTGAAATTCCTTATGAATAAAACACTGAATTCTGAAACTAAATTTTGTATTTCTTTCTGCATTTCAGCTTTCTATATAGATTGTTTGATGAATTAAATAACTCAATAATATAATAGAATGTCTAAGTCATGAAGGAAAGAACCTTAAATAATACCTGTAACATTTAGCAATGAACTTTTATTGCTGCAATATTCAATTATGATTTTTTTTCCAAAACTTAACACTTCATCTATTCTTCAATTCAATGTCTTCATCAAGATAACACATATGTCCTTCGGGGCTTTATGCTCATTTGCTTAAGATAGTCATGAAACTGCAGACTATCTGATCTGTTACGTTTTGTAACAACACACATAGCTGTATATTTCATGTAATCATTAATTAATCCAACATAAAAAACATTGAACTAAAATAATATCCCCTATCTTAGGTTCAATTCATCAATGCTATCCATCGTAACGAAGTTTCAATTTTCCCATTTTTGCACAAGTGCAAAAATTGTCAACACTTTTTACAAGAAATGGCTTCTGAAAAAACATATAATCCACAAACATACAACACATTCAAAAGCACATACTCAACATTATTTATAACTTTCTCAATAACACATATGCTTAACATCAATCCAAAAGGAGCAAGGAATATGGGAACCACCTCCTTTTTCCTCCAAAGTGAAGTAGTATTTTCACCCAAAGCCTTCATGTTCACAATACAAACAACAAATACATCCTTATCTATCCCCTTACAAATATACAAAACTATGTCCTTGTTTTTTCTTTCACTCCCCATAGGTGAAACTCCCAATAACACTCCCTCCAAAATGCATTCCTTGCATCTCCTTTTTACCTCCCTAATGGTCTCATACTTCCATCTCCCACACCTTTCTTATGGAAAAATACCCAATCACGAAAACCACATTCAAAATACTCATACAATACTTAACAAGCATAATGTTTTCATCCAAATGCATAAATAAAAAAATGACAAGTGGAGAGCTTACCTCTCCATCAAGCTTCCAATATTATTCACTCCAACAAGCCTTTAACACCTTTAATCCAAGCACAATCCAAATTGAAACTCCAAGGAGGTCCCAATTCCAAAAGTGCAAGAGAGAAAATAAAACAAGTAACCCAAAATCCTTCAAATTCAATAAATAAATAGAAATGGGATGTGAGGATGATGAGGTGGCTCCATGTAGGATGCCACTTCATCACTCCTCCATTCCAACACACAAGTCAAAAACCAAGCCCCGAAACAATAAGTGAACATGTAATATTTATGACATTCCCACATGACACTCTAACTTGTATAGCATGCCTATCAAGGACAAATTAACTCTGGTAAGTAAGAAAGTGTAATTATCTTAACGTTTTATGCTCCAAAATGCATAAATAAGCCTAAAATTAATTGAAATTATAGGTATGGTATTTGGGTGAATTTAAGAGGCATCAACCAAGCTTATCTTGTCCCCAAGCCCAAAAAAAAGTTTCCCAAGTCAAAATATGAATTTTGAAGTTGGGGAAGAGTACACAACATAAAATCTAACACAAATCTAATTCACATCCTCAATATTTCGAGAACCATCTACCCTCATAATTATCCAATTTTCACATCCTTATTTTACTAAACAAAATAAGTTAGATTAACTAATTAAGACACATTAATAAATGTTAACAAAGTTATTAAAATTTACCAATAATTATAAACATATAAAAAAAATCAAAAAATTAAAAGAAGGGGAAAAACATTACACCCCATGTCCACACATGTGAGGTCACCCCCCATGGGAAACCTTCTAACTAGACATACAATAAAACCGTATAAACAATAGACACAAGTTGTCAGATTTAGCCATTTCGCAAAACACCCAACATTCTTTTGTGGTTATTCCCCTATCCCCTTGTGATGTATGATATAATATCCATGAAAACACAAACAAAATACCTCTTTGGCCTCACAACCGCGTCAAATACATCAAGAAATTTTATATATATATACATATATATAGAAATAAATAATCGTCATCTAAAATTAAGTAATTTTATCATCTATAAACATATCAAATAATTCCATTCTAGCATCCATGAAATTATAATTCTACTCAGAACATCCAAAGCATAACGTGTCAGTATAAAATCCAAATAATGTAAATCAACATATATCGAACTGTCCACCAGTGTCATCTAGTGTATCATAATCCAAATGTGAATTAAAACATATCAATAGTCCAAATATCTACACAGTCTATCATCTACTTCTAAAAATATAATAATCAAAATGTCTAAATATCAATCGAATAGTAATATCATCAAAATGAGAATAGTGTCGAAGAGGAGTGGGCACTACAGTGTGTGTTTGTCTATATTATATATCATCCATTCGAGAAATAAATTTTTATAAC
The DNA here is from genome assembly GCA_019776745.2 of Taxus chinensis. NCBI lineage: Eukaryota > Viridiplantae > Streptophyta > Pinopsida > Cupressales > Taxaceae > Taxus > Taxus chinensis. The sequence continues at coordinate 143,804,722 of CM034151.1, read as the reverse complement.
TTTGCAAGCTATGGTTATACATATTTGGCTATACGTAATAATTTCATTTTTAATAAAAAGAGAGGAAATGTAATATGAATTGATTTTGTTTGGTGGAAAATAAATAATACTAACAAAAATATTTATGGAGGGGAGACAAGCCACAACTAGCTCCCCTCTATTGCCCTGTATACACATGGATGTGGTGTGGCCATCAGTCCCTATGGGGTGGTCATGGCCACACCAAACCCCCACACTCCATAACCTCACCTTCCTTACCCGATGCCCTACCCTAACCTGGCATTAGACTTGTTTTCAACCCCTTTCCACACAGTCCAATCTCAACTATATTGTATCATGCAATGCATCTGGGAGAAATGAAATGGAAATATCCTCCATGAACTCCCTCTTGCCTCCACCTTCTCCCTACAACCCTACTTTTGCAAAGTAGAAGAAAATAAACAAAACAAAAGTCAAAAATAAGATCATAAAGAAGAGATTACGGTTGGAGAGGATCCCTAAGATCTAGGGTAGACAACAAAAGAATCCAAGGGCTCAGATTTAACCCTCTAACTTTTAATTTTTATGGTAATAGGTGTTTTAAAAGTATATTGAAAAACAATTATTTAATTCGTGGTTTAAAGGGAACTCGCTGATAATCAATTGTAGCTTAAGGGTTTTTTAGTAATGACCATGGAGAGTGTAAGGAAATAAATGGGTATTCAAGAAAATATTGAAATTAAATAATATTTTAGCATGTGATTGTATGGTTGGATAAAAGGAACCCATTTCCACAATATTCAAATATGGTAAAAGGGGGAAAATTCTCTCGTGAGAGTTTGTGACTAACCTTAGACAAGTTATTGTGAATAATTGTTTTTTAATAATATAATAAAATAGAATTAATAAGCTTAATTGCTAGCTATAGTCCTAACCCTATTAAGAAATGATAGTAATAAATGAATATGTATTAAATAAATGTATTTCAAAAAAATATTTCCAAGATGTTTAGGTTTTTGTGTTTGATGTAGATCATGCCAATTATGGGGCACTACACATATCTAGAGTCTTCGTGCCAATATTAATACAAAAAACCATGTAGATCCAATGTTTTACTTTCAATAGGTTTATCCTGATAATATCTATTATAGGTACCTAAATATTATCTTCAATGTAGTACAATGTTCCTTTCCTAGATTTGACATGAACCTTCTCACTACTTTTACTACATGTACAAAATCAGGTCTAGTACAAACCATTTCATACACCAAACTACCAACAACACTAACATATGCACCTTTGGCATGCCCTCTATTTATTATTAAGTTTAAGGAAATTCTTCAAAAGAAAAATTTTAACCAAAAAGGAAATGAATACTAATAGGTTTACTTTCTTGCATGTGAAACCTTTGCAATATCATCTCCAAATAATGTCTTTGCGTTAACAACAGTTTCCAATTTGCACGATCTTTGTTTACCTTAAATAATTTTTGTTACCATTGAGATCCTTCAAATAAATTTGAGATGAGAGTTGAGATTTAACTTTAATTATCATTTTCTTATTGTTACCAATTAACCACATGTCATCTACACATGATAAAACAATTACATAATCTTCAACTTCATGTTTAAAATAAATAGATGGACTATCTTTTCTTCTTTTAAACGTAAGTCTCAACACATACATGTAAAATTTATGGTTCCACATTGTTGGTGATTTCTTCAAGCCATACAATGAAGTTTTCATCCTACACACCAAATATTTTGTACTTTTCATCATAAAACATTTTTGGCTACATAATGGATATTTCATTCTCAAGCTCATCATGTAAGAAATGTTTTCTTAACATCCATTTTCTCTATTTCTAGATTCAAAGCAACAAAAATATGTAGAATAAATCTAGTAGTATGTAACTTAGTAGAAAGATCAAATATCTCACCACAATCAAGTCCCTCCATCTAAGAGAATACCTTTTCAACAAGGTTCAAGCTTTTACTTCTCCATTTTCCCATCTACATTATACTCTTTCTTGAACACCCATTTAAACCCAACCTATTTTTTTCCAATAGGTAACTTCACCAAGTCCCATGTATTATTATTTTATAATGACTCAATTTATTCCTCCATCACATTTTTCCAAGACTTTATTTCTTTTTATACAAAATCACCCTTCACAATATTGGGTTAAAAATTGGTAATGAAAAAAAAATGATAAAAAAATCATAATGGAAATTGTAACGGCTATATATCTTAGGTACCCTTCTAAGAATTTATGATCTTATTAGGACAATAGTTTCTTATTTAGTATCTTCTAGTTCCTTTTGTAATTTTTCTTAATCTTCCTCTTCTAAATCTCTTTGTTGTTCATCTTTTTTAGTTGCATACAATTCATAAACAAATTCAACTTCCTCAATTTGAACATGATCTTCCTTTTTCCCTCTTCTCCTTCTAGAATCTCCTTAAACTCTTTAACGATTACATTACATCTAAAAATAACCTTATGTATTTCTAGATTCCATATATTGTATCCTTTTATACCATTAGAGTATCCAATAAATATGCACTTATCATATTTATTACCGAACTTAGTTGTTTTATATATTGTAAGATAGATATAAGTAATACAACCAAATACACGTAAGTCTCAAATAAATAGTCTCTTACTAGGCCATTTTTCCTATGGAGTTTTATATTCAAATGGGGATGTTGGAGATCTATTGATCAAACACCACACAATTTTAATAGCATATGCTTATAATGTTTTATCCAATCTTTCACCATTGACCATACTTCTACACTTATCCATCACTCTTATATTTATCCTTTTCATAACTCCATTCTATTGTGGTGTGTATGGAGTTGTGTCTTGCATTTTTATTCCACACACATTACATCATTTCTCAAATGGAATTAGATAAATGTTCCCCACCATTGTCACTTATCAAACCTTTATTTTCCTTCCTATAGTATTTTCTACAAATCATGATTGTCTTTGAATTAATTGAAAACAACATATTTATTATAAATAAATTACGCTAAGGTATTTCTTCAGAAATAATGTTTTTTTTATTATTGGTAAAGGATGGTGAAGGGGACATGTACATAAGAAAATAAAAACGTGACTTTCAACCAAACTCAACTCCCCAAGGTCGTGACAAGGTAGCCAGTAAAGAAAATATGAATGGCTAGGTAGTAGCGGATAGGTTATTAAGACAATGCAACACCTATAGCTTGTAATGGTGGGATATTATCATCAAGTGTGGTGAAAGGATATCTAAATTGGGTGGATCAAATGGAGAAATTTGAGAGCATTCCAACACGAAGACTTCAGTCAGTATCAAGCTCCAAATATATCCTTTTTATTTCTTATGGAACTCATGGGAAACTGAATGGGGCCTTGTAAATCTGTCCAGACAAGGTCATGGAAAAATTAAAAGTGAGAGGCATAATTTCATTCAGCTCTATGGGTGGTTGGAAGGTTTGGTTAAAAATTAGAGGGCTTGATGAGATTCTTCATTTAGAACGTTCAATTTCCTAATGATATTAGGTGAAAATGGAGAGATTTGAAAGACTAAGGCTCTCAATCTATTGTCTGTGTCCAATTTGGTTGGGTAACCGTAGGATCACAACCATAAATGATTTCTAGTTGTGGTCCCTCTATGGTTATAAGAATGATCAAGATCCTAAGCCCAAGGGAGGTTAGGAAATCTATGCTCAGGAGTGTTCCAATAATCATAAGTCTGATTGGTTGCATTGTTTAACATGTTGAGTTATTCTATCTTCTCGGTGTACTCATATAGGGTATTGAGGACAAGAAGACAATGTATTGTATCAATTTTTTTCAGTATTTCACGTCTGTTTCATTGTGGGACTAGTGGATCATAGCCAAAAGTTTTCTCTTGCTATGGAACTTTGATGGTCATATAGCATCTCAAGGTAGTCTGTAATCTAGTTGATTTGTCCAATACTCAAATGCTTTATCATCTTCAATGTTTAATGTGTCTAGTTGTCAATTGATTCTTTGTAAGTCCCTAGTTATCTTTAAAACATTGTACCTAAGACCTTGATCTTTTCTTAGAACTAGAACCGGTAGGTTTGGTCTTTGTATTACTGGTTCGAAGTTAAAATCTTTAGGCTCTTTAGAACACGTAATAGTCATATGAAATGTGATTGCATCTTACTTAAATAAAGCCAACTATTGAATCAAATTCAATCTAAACTATTTTTTTGTATTTTCCAGGATATAAATGAACAAAGAAAATAAACAATTAATCTAACATAGGAAATATTTTTTGGACTATTTTTCTAATATTATAAACAATGTTTCTAATCTAATGAATGAAATATAATACAAGTAATCAACTAGATATAACTAACTATTTGTGCAACTATTTGAATATAAATCTAAATAAATAATTAATTCAATAAAAAACCCTCAACCCTAACTCATAGGTAGGGAACAAATCACAGCTTCTCAGAAGCTATTGTTATCCACAACTTCCCTAGTAATGTTGAAAGTGATATGTTATCCAATGTTTCCCATCAGGAGAAATTGAAAAAATTAGACCTCATAGAGATGAAATAGAGGGATCGACTCAGCCATGGAAGATCACATTTTGGGATTCGACAAACAAGTTGAAGAGGACCAAACACATTGTAGAGGAGCTAAGGAGTTTGAGATAGTTCGGGAAACGAAGAAATTCCAAACACTAAATTTCAAACTTCAGAGGTGTGGTCATTCGGAGGTAGGCCGAAGAAAAATTAGAGGACTCAACAAAAGAAGCATGAAAATGAGTAGGAAGTGTGAAACGTGAAGTCTGAAATTCAGACTTAAGGGTTTTGGAGTTGAAAAGGTTTCATGAGATCACAGTGAAAAGTGTTACATGGCGAGAAGAAAACCTTGAAACCCTAAATCCATGAAACCCTGAAACCTAATGTCAAAAAAATATGAAACCCGAAACCCATTGAAATCCAATAACCCTGAAAAGTTGAAACCCCTGAAATCTTGAAACGCTGAAAACCCAAAACCCCAAAATCTTGAAACCTGAAACCCTGAAATGGGAAACATTATGAAACTTGAAGTCTGAATTTTGGACATTGGAGTTTCATAATTTCTGAACCTTTTTCTCTAGTGATGAACAATGTCACATGACATGGTTTCAAAGTCCCAACTCCAAGTTCTAAATTTTAGATGTTAGAGGTTCGTCATTTTGTAACTCTCAAGCTGATTTGAGTGATGAACAATAACTTGAAATCCAAAATAAAAAATCCCAAAGTCCTAAATCTTGAATGTCTAAAATTTTTGAGATTGCGATGCAAGTTAAGATTCTAAAGAATAGAACCAACCACTCACATTTATTACAGTATGGCACCCTCATCTTTAAATGGCCATAACGTTTGACTAGGAGCTCATATTTGCATAAAAACATACTTTTTGGAAATCTCTTAGTGTCCTCTACACAACTATGAATTATAGTCCACCATTTTAGATGAGTGGTTTAAGATTTCTCACTTACCATAATGATGACATATGGGCTTCTTATCTTCCCCAAATAGTAAGGTACAATGGAGTATGAGATTTGTAGACTTTCCCATCACTCCCATAAGGACAATGATGGATTTTACAGGAGATTGGAGTGCATTTAAAAAAAATCTCTCTCTCTCTTCTCATTTTATTCCTCTATAAAATGTAAGGGGTTTACATGTGTAAAGGTTGTTGATCACTTTTTTTCTCCCATGCACAGACCCATTCCTCTTGGAGCTTCAAGCCCTTCTCAAACTCTTATAATGGTTTCATGGCTCTTCCTACTATAATAATATACTATGAAAATTTTATGGAGTAATGAAAGTTATGTTTGTGATTTCATTGTCAATAATTGCATTATTTTCATTATTTCTCCTTGCCTCTTATTGTCCTTATAGGATTTTTGTGTACTCTCTTGTCTATTATAGGTTTGGTGGTTTTGTTTATCACGGATGAAAATTGTTTGCATTTCAGGTTTGTGTTGCATTTGTCCAACCTCCTCAAGATTCACCCTTTCTTCATTTTGTAGGGTTGGGAAGAGTGATTAACACTCCTTTCTTGGTTTATCACCACTCTTAGTGCAGGTTTTCATTCTATGTATCCTTCTTTCTTTTTCACTTGGAAGCATTAGGTAAGGGTTAGTCAGTAGTTTTCTTGCATTAGGAGTAAATAGTGGTAGGTAGGTTAGGAGTAGGAACTGGCCTTCTCCAAAGAGATGTCTGATTTAAAAGGTATCACACTTCATGGAATCTCCATTTTATGTAATCACATTGAATTCCCTAGACCATAAAATGTCTCAAACTAGGAAATTCGGGGGGTGGTTTGATTCCCCATCAACATGAGCTTTCTAATGATTTGATATATTTGTAATTGTTTGAATAATCAAAATGAAAGGATTTAACCACTCTATTTGATATGGATTTGTAGTGAATAAATTCTAAATTTGATGATTTGAATAAATGAATTAAAAAAACAAATAATTACAACCTAGATTACCAAGAGCTTTGGCAAATATGGTTCTATTTTTGCTTGTCCCCTCAGTTTATCCTTTCTTTATCTGTGTGTCCATATGAGTCCAAGGAATTTTGGAATGCAAAGGAAGCAACAGGAGAAGGTGCTTGACCAATGGCAGCTTGAAGGCAGTCTGGTTTTAATGAAGGAGGAAGAGGAATATCACAAGTAAACAGAGCTTGGCTATGCAATTTCAAGCGGGATTTTGGCACCAATACTATACAAGATACATACAATTCTCAGGCCCTTCGCTTGAATACAAACATTTTTTATAGGAATTGGTTGGGATGTGCCTTCATGCTACCAAATGATTGGGTGAAGAGGGAGTTAAAAGTAATTAAATCTATTTTAAAATAGATGAGGGAAGGAATGCCATGCAATCAAAACTTTTTTTAGGAAATTTGGTTCACAAGCGCAGCTTGGAAGTCAAATTAAGTGAAATCACACATGTTAAAACCACGCATGAAAAATTCTTGAAAAATTGTGAATATCCTCCATGATGCACAAGGCGGATGTCACTGGACAACCGCCCTACATGGGCGGCAGTTCTAGAACTGTCGCCCATGCAGGGAAGCAGTCTACACACTAAAGGTTAAAATATTCACATAAATGAGTGGGAAGTTGGAAGAAAGCATGGAAATGTTAACTACAAGAATCTAGAATAAAAATATATACTACGAATGAGTACAGGAACTTGAACACCTTCTGAAAGGACATGAATCATCACTGGGGACTTTTGTAATTGTTTTCTGAAAAATGTAGCACATAAAATTTTGGGTGCATACATATTTCCCCTTGGAGAAGTATCTCATCCGTGAAAAGGCATAAAACATAAATTATGAGTATGTCGTTCTCAAAATGGGGAGTTAAAAGCTATACCTGACATGCCCATGTGTAAGAATGTTGGAATCCAAACTCCTGCTACTTGCAAAATGAAGAGAAGAATCAAGTGCAAATAGATAAAATATCCAAAAATAAACACTAAATTAAAACAACAAGAGCACTTACGATTTGTGTGGGGATATAGAAATATTCCCATGCCAACGCTCCAATCCTACAAACATATGCACTCAAAATAAAGTTATAACAACAAATATATACCAAAACAAACTCATTTTCCAATTCATTTGTACTCGTTTGATTTCATGATTTTTGAGCTCTAGGCCCTGTTATCCAATGTTTCCCCTCATGAAAAAATTAACAAACATGACCTTGAACACCGAGAAATTAAGGGAATCATTCTGCCATGGGAGATCATATTTCAATTTTGAAAATTAGGTTGCAGGCGGGCTCAACAAAGGTAACGCAAGTTTGAAAAATGAATGGCCAAGGGAACGTCGAAGGAGATCGGAGCTCAAGAAAATAAATAACAGATTAACTTGGCCAATCTCATAAGGAATTCAGGTTAGGTATAGATAAATATCTCTCTTTTTAGGTAGGAAAAAGAATGGAGGCCCAAGCCTAAAATTTTAGAGTTTCGGCATTTGACATTTTGGAGAAAAATCAGGCCAAAAAAGAACCAGTAAAGTCCAAAATCGCGAACTCAAAAAGTACAAAAATAAAAAATTCTGAAAGTTTTTAGATTTTGAAAGTCAAACTTAGTTTCGGGGTAAACGTAGTGACATTTTTGGAATTTTAGACTTTCAGGTTTTGGAGTTTCAGAACTCTCAAGAACTCAATCACATGAACAGTGACAAAAAACTCCGAAATGGAAGTTTTGAAGTTCTGAAATTCCGAAGTATGAAATTTTGGACTTTCAGGTTTTGGAGTTTCAAAGTTTTGGGGTTCCAAGTTTCAGAAGTTTGGAACCCCAAAACACAAAATCACCACTAAAAGTCTAAAATTCAGAATTTTGAATGTCCAAAATTTTGGAATTGGGAGTTTCAGAGTTTCAAAGTTTTTGTGTTCCCAAGCAGGTGAACAGTAGTCTGACTTCCGAAGCCAAAATTTTGGAAAGTACAAATTTCATAATTTTAGAGGTTGCATACATTTCGGACTCCTAAAAAGGAAGATTAGCAGCTCACCATTTTTTGTCGAATGACACCCCGACCTTCAGATGGCCATAACTTTTGACTGGGACCTTGGATTTGCACAAGAAAGGACTTTTTGGAAAGTTTACAGTCTCCTCTACACCAAGAAATATAGTCCACCATTTGAAGGGATGGTGAAAGGTTTATCACCTACCCCAATAATGAGGTATGGTATTCCTTTCTTGCCCAACAAGGAATAGTACATGGGGGTATGGGTTTTGCACTGGCACCCATCATTGTTATAGGAGAATTCAATGCATTCATGGGTGGTTTAAGTATGATTTAAAAATTATTCTATCTCCTTCTCTCATTATTATGAAAATTGTAATGAGTGGCATTTTTCTAATGTTGGATAATTTTTCTTTGCACCGTCCCTTCTTCTCTAGTCTGTAAGTGAATTTTTGGAGTTTCAAACCTCCCATCTAAACTGTAAAATGAAATCTTGCCTCTTGCCGATTGTAATGCACTTTATCAAATATATGGAGCAATAATATAAGTCTTTGGATGAATTTCATCCCTCTCTTGTGTTCATTGTTGTCTTCTAATCTCTCATTGCAATCTTGGTTATGTTTGTATGGTGGTTGTATGACATTTCTAATGGTTTGTGTATAATGGAAAAGAAGGTGTTCAACATTCCTTTTGGTTCATCACCTTTGTTATTTTAGGTTTAATTTCTTGTAATCTTCTTAACCTTGTGTCCTTGGCAAGTTAGAATATATTTTAGAGTAGATCCTATACAATTTTATTATGTGTATTAGAATAGAGGAATAGGAACCGAACTTCATCCAGAGAGATTTTCTGATTACAAAGTCCCACACTTTGGGAAAAGCTCCATGTTATGAAATCACACTAAGAGTTCCAAGCCATCGAGTTACAAACATTAAAGAGTGTTGTGATTATGCATCGAGAGGCCGACGGTGATCATTTTCGACGTGATTACAGCCAAAATGATAGGTGAGAGATCGTGATCATACCTCCATGACCAGAAGATTGACTGATGCAGTCTAAGGTTAGTTTTCTCACTTGTGTATTTTTAAACCTAAAATGTTAAAATGTTAAAATATTTTCCTAGGGGGATAATTTTTGAAATTTATTGTTTTAAATGAGTCTCTAGGGGGGAAACTACAGGGTATTCTTTTAATTCGTTAAAAATGGTGTATTTTTGTATTTTTGAGCATTTTTAGGGTAAAAACACCTTATGGTGAATCGATTCATGACTGCCAAATTGAGTAGGGTGGAGGTCACACAACTGCCAACTTGCTAGGGTAGCGGTATTCAAACCGCCACCCTCCACTAGGTGGCAGTTATAAACAGAATGACCAAAACTCATGCTAGCTTATTTTTTTAAGGATTTTTTATGTTTTTAATGAGCTTGTTTCTTGAAAATCGTGCTGACTTGCTACTGTTTCTATGTTTTAGCGGATGTAGAAGAAGGATGATTACATTTGCTAGAGTCGTGAGAGGGAGTGTGACTCGTTCCCAGGGATTTTAAATCAATAGACTTAGGATGAGACTGAAACTTTACAGAGGGGAGACATTTCAAAGATTACACGGGTGCCCCATGTCTTTCTAGCCAATCACATTCAATGTGACTTGTTTTCTTATTGGGAAGAAGAATGGAATACCTTCTGGTAGTCCGGTGTTAGGGGTGAGTGGATGATCACCCTAGAGGACATGTATAAGATACTTGGAGTTTTGATACTTGGGAGGAGCTTCAATCTTGAGACATAGGGAACTATAACAATGATAACTTTGTGGGACATCTATATGGGGTATGATGTTATTTACTTTAGTTTGAATAAGGGGATGAAGGATTGATTTATTACCACTACTCTTATCCCCATTATCTGCAAAGCCATCATGGGTATTTTGGCTTTGCGATTGATAAAGGATTATAGAGGAGACACATTGGTATATTGTTGGGCTCCCATTATCACACAGATTGATGCATATGGTCATATCTACACCTGCGGGGTATATATCCTCAGTATTACTTGTCATGAATTGTAATGGATTGTAAGGTTGCAGGGATAGTCTCTGAGCTACCCTATATTGGTTATGAGCTGGGTGTATGATCGGATTGTCCCCTATGAGATGGGAGTGCCAGTACAAAACCTACGGGTAGTTAGAACCGATAGATGGAAGGCTAAGACAGTTATCAAAGTGCCACATCATCCAGTGGCCTCTTTGACCATAGAAGACATGATGGATAGCCCATACCATGATATGGCAGGTTTGGGGGGAAAGGATGGCACAACAGTGATATCATGTGCCACCACTAGTAAGTTAGTTGAAAGGATGGGGAAGGTAGAGATTCACCCCTTTGGCCAAGTTTTTCAGCAGTTCAACTTTCCTTATATTGAAATGTTTCCCACAGCGGCACCTATGTACAAGACCAATAAGGAAGCCCAGAATGGCCCTAGAGGATATCTAGGTTGGACAGTGGTGACTCCAAGGGTGCCTATTATAGTTAGGATATTCATTCATTCCTAATGATTCGCTAGTGTTTCTCATGTACCCTTACTTCGGATTAAGCCTACATCTTCTCATAGTGGAGAGGAGGATGAACCCATAGATGTGGACTCTAAATATTAGGATTATACAGGGGATGAGATTAGAGAGGATTTGGTTAGAGAGGAGACTTGAGGAGAGGAGATAGGTGGAGTAGAGACTATTGATGAGGGGTTGAGTGGTGAGGTTGGTGGGGTTGATGAGTTAGATTTTCTCCACATGTCTAGATCCTGAAAAGGAAGAAGCGGTGATTGAAAAGTATAAAATGATGTAGGCTAGCAGAATCAGCCATGTGTCAGCATGGTGTAATTTCAAAGATAAGGCCCAAAAGGAAATCCCCAAATGAGTACCAACCCACCATGTGGTTAGAGTCTGAAAAGGTAAGGTCGACTGTTGAAAATTCCAAAAGCCTGTGGAGGCCTCTACGTGTCTCGTCTGTACAAATTCAAAGGTAAAATCTAGGGGCAATTTCCAAACAAGCGCAAAGCGTCCACATGTCTCGGGTTGGGAAAATTTTTTCCACCATTAGGAGAGACTCAGGTAGAATACAAAGGAAATTGAAGAGCCCATGGAAAATGCTATGTGTCATTTTGGTGCAACATCAAAAGAGAAAGGAAGGGGTTGAATCGTCAACATGCATGGGGTTGCCACGTGGGTCTTGTATGGATAAAATCTTTTAAATATTGAGAGACCGCGTTAAGCATCTATGACCCTTATCTTCAGATGGCCATATATTTTGAATGGGAGCTCATATTCAAGAGGGAAAAGACTTTTTGGAAAGATGTCAATGTTGTCTTCATACCTGCCTCCATCAATGTTTTCATCCAGCAAGTTTTGAGGCTATTAAGTCTCCCACCTACTGCCATGATGAATAATGGGCCTCTTTCTTATCCAGTAAGGGACAACGATGGGGGCATGGGTGTTGTAGTGAGACTCTTCATCGTGGTAGGTAGATTTCAATGATTTGTGGATTAGTTTGAGTAGGTATAATTAAATGCATACCTTAAGGTGGTTGGAACAGAGTTCAATTTTCCCTCTCTCTTTCTCTCTCATTATTCTATATATTGTAAAGGAGTGGAATTTTTCAAAAGGTTGGTCATTGTTTCTTTTTCTGCCACCCTCTCTCTTTCTTCCTTAGGGTAGAATGCAGAGTCTAAGTCTCCTCTCATGGCTTTGTAATGGAATCTTCTTGCCTCTTTCCTAGTGATGATGTATTGTGTGAAATTTTGGAGAAATAAAATATGTTTCATGTTTCTTTTTTCCATGCTTGCCTATTTTGTTGTCTCTTCTTACCTCTCATAATTATATGGTATACTATGTATACTTTGATGTTTATTGTAGATTCTGGGAGCTATGTTTAATGGGTTTTGAAGTGGTTTTCTGTGTGAACTTCATCTCTTATCTATAGTGCATCTTTTCCACCCTCTCCTCTACCCACCTCTCTCCAGTTCAGGAAGTCGGATATGTGATTAGCCACTTCCTTTCCTGGTGTATCACCGCTTAGTGTAGGCTATGTTTCACTCTCTCTCTTTCTCTCTCCTTGTCTCCTTGGAAGGCTAGATTAGGATTACATTAGGTTCTTCCTGCACTGGAGTAGCTTGTGGCAGGTATATTAGGAAGCAAGAACCAACCTTCTCTGGAGGTCCATCTCAAGTCTACAAGTCCCATAGCTTGAGAGATGGTCCAATGTTGTACAATCACATGGAATGCCACGTTTCAAACAAGGACATTTCTGGGTGTTTTTATTTTTCACTAACTATTTTGGCACACCCAGTGGGACAAGTCTAAAGCACCTCACCTCTTCATTTCATCAATTTGATGTGTTCTTGTTGTGATTCAACCTTTTGAGGCACATACAAAGCATATCTGGTGACTCCATTTGGTCAAAATCCCATCTTTGAATTTTCATACATTCTCCCATCCATTTACACCCACTTTTTCTTTCCATAACTTTCATTTTCTCCCAATCGATGAAGTTATGCAATCATGACTTCATTCCCATATTGGAACTCACACTTTTAGCAGTAGCAGTGCTTTCCACCTCCAATGTATTTCTTGACTCCTCTAGATCAACATTATGATCAGATCTAGATCCATTATGCTTACCCATATTAGTAGTGTCAAAACCATTTTGGCCAAGGATCTTATCAAGAGAAAGAGTGTGTGTTAAATGGTGATATTTATGTGGAGAATGCTGGTTTATTGGTGAAGATCCAAAGAATGGAGGCTAGCATGGTGCAACCCAGGGCTACTGCACATATGAAAGCATTTAGGATTGGTTGCAGGGAACCATTTCCATGGGGAGGCTCTTTTCCAACACATTATAGCCCTCAGAAGAAGCTTGACTTCATGGTTGAAATGTTGTCCCAACTTCCACAATGGACTAAGGAGATTAAGGCTTATGAGTTGGATACAAGACAACCTTGTCAATGGGTAAGTCAATCACCAACTTCTTGTCCTTCATTTTCTCTTTCTCAATATTTATAATCTCACCTCAGTCAAGAGCCAAGCCCCTCACTTGTTGTCCCAAGTGTTGATTTCCCTTCTCCATCTCCTAGCCTTCCACCTCATATCAATTCTTCTTCCCTTTTCCTTCCCAAGAATTCACTTCCTCTAAATAAACAAGAAGTTCCACCTCCCTCTCCACAAAAAACAATAGAAAAATTTGTTGAATCCCAACCTACCACTCCTCTTTCTTTTCCAAGTCTATGTTGGGAAGAAAATCAAACAACCAGCCAAGTGAAGTAAGAAGTATAGACAAATAGAGAAGAAATGATAGAAAATTTTAAGATTTGGGCTTCCAAATTTGGGGTAAAAAGATCCCCTTGATGGTTAATCCAACAAAGGAGGTCAAGGTTCAAGATTCGATGGTGGCTAAGGCGGAGTTTGTAGCATAAGAAGAACAAGAACAAGAACAAGATGCTAAGAAATAAATTTGCTTTCAATGAAGTGCCCATGTTGGTACTTTATTTGAAGAAAATGTTGATTCAATTCAAGATGCAGAATCATCTATGATGGAAGAGGAACAATCAGCTCCAAGTCCAATTGAAGAGGAACAACTGGAAGAGATCAAATCAAATTTGAAGCCACTTGATGAAGAAATCATTATTGAATATTTTTTTCTTTCTTTTCAAGGGATTGATTTGATTTATAAATTCATAATGGAGGAGAACCATATAGTTCAAGAGGCTTCAAGTACAGATAAGGCTACAAAATAACCTTTAGTTCTTCCTCCCACTTCATCCCGTTCAAACTCTAATGTTGAAGAAGAGTTTGAGATTTCAAAATTCTTGTTTGAAGATGAGGGGAACCATGGTGAGAAAGTTACAAATTAGGAGGATAGAATGGAGGACGTTGAGCACATGTAGTAGGACAATAAGGAGGCATACTATCTGTCAAACTTGGAATATTGCTTTGATGGAGAGGATCCTGAGGAGATAACATCATTTTCTCCTCCATCATCCACCTTCCAAGCACATGAGCGTACTGCCATGAAAGAGAGAATTCAAGTACAACAACCAGTACTTCATAACATCCCTCCAAAACTAACGTTTGAAGATATGAATCTTCCATGTTCTTCATAGGAGAAGGAAGGAAAAGAGAAAGAGGATGTCATCATCTCTCTCACACATCCACCTAGGAAGGTCAGCAATATGACTCCATATGTGGAGTTGAAATTTAAAGTAATGGTCACATTCAATGGACTAGACCATGCCCAATCAGGTACTTCACTTCATTGGTGCCAAGGGAGAAGCCAAAACTAGTCATGCCCACTTCAGGGTATGAGGATGAGTTCCAAAGTACCAAGGCTCAACTGCAATGCCTCTTTAATCTAAATGAAGAGAAACTAAAAGAGGAATTTTTTGTGTTTTCATTTGACACCTTGATGATTTGGGTGGAGGACCATCTTATAGTAAATTTTTCACTTATACAAGCAACCATATTCAGTGTAAAATAATTTTCATGGCTGTCATTTTTGAGAAAGGGAAGCTACTGTTATCACCGAATCACAACACCCTTATGTTTATACAAGTGCATATACTTGAACTCACGGTGTGATTGGATAACATGGGTACTATCTCCAAGTTGTGGGACTTGCTACTTGAGATAGACCTCCAGAGAAAGCTGGTTCTTACCCCTAAACTACCTGCCACAATATACTCTAATACAGGATAAGCTAACTGTTCTAATATAAATTTCCAAGGGACCAGGGAGAGAGAAATGCACAAAATGAAATCCTACACTAAAGTAGTGATACACCAGAAAAGGAGGGTGTGAGAGTAGTCTCCAAATGTGTGAAATACAGAGGCAAAGTGCACACTAGAAGAGGTGATGAAAGTTCACCATAATCTAGCAAAATGCATTCACAACAATATTCCAAGCATACACAATGATAATGAATCCCTGCAAGAACATAATAAATAGACACAATATTCTTATAGAAAGATCAAAGGGGCAAGAAGAATGCAAGAAAACACAGCAGGGGAAGATACATCTACAAACTGGTATTTTATTGCTTCATGATATGCACAGTTCAATCTATTACAAGATAAGGGCCTTGATCACCATGCAAGGAGTCCACTACAAGGGCCTGCAACACACTGGCTTAACAAAGCAATTTTGGTAGAGATTTGCTACCCAAAAACTCTCTCTTTTACAATGAGCCCAACACTCCAATTTATAGAAAAATGAGAAGGAAAAGAGAAGGGAAAATGGAAATCCAGAAATATGTCCTTCAACCACCTGTAAGAGGCATTAAATTAAGTGAAATGATTATATATTACTTGCAAAAGGCTCCCCATACTGTCCCATGTGCTGCAACAGAGAAAGAATGATGACCATGCCTCTTAATTGCACTCCCAGCTACCAAATAAAACACTGTTTTGAACCCGGCCACGTTTTCTTAAAAATATCAATAAATTTCTGATCAAATCTAGAATTTCTTGATTTTTGTGCATCGTGCTTAGAACCAAAATTCCAACAGTACCAATTTTGTGCAATTTCGTTGAGAAATGCAAAAGTTATGGCCTTCTGAGTGCGGGTAACTATTTTGGGCCTGGCAGGCTTTTTTGTCATTTGACAGGAATGAGCATTAACTGACTGGAGCCAAATATGTTTCTCTTATTTAAATATATCTACCCTCATTAAAAATAAGGACATCGTGCTCATTCCAGAAAGTCCAATTTTATGAAAATCGGAGCTTGGAGTCAAAAGTTATGGCCGTTTGAAGTTTCCGAACCAAACATTGACTTTTCTTCTTCTCCTTCGGCCGCTTCGGCTTTCCGCATCCCACACATCCCTTTGGCCCGGATGTCCTAGTACGAAAGTCCTCTGTTTCACCCAGTTTGTCCGGTTTGCATCTTCTGCGTACTCTTGTCCCGCTTGTCCCGAATGTTGCACAGACCGCCGGGCGGCCTTTCGGACGGTTCGCGCCTAGATGTCCCTCATGTCCCGACTGTTGTGGACTAGGACTTAGCCATTTTTCATGATTTTTTCTGGCCCGAGCCTGTTTTTTGCAATTTTTTCACCTTTCCTCAGAACTTGCTCTCTTCTTCTTGGATAGGGGAGTTAGAAAAATTCTAAGGGGACCCTAGAAACATGACCTTTTGCCCTGACTCAATCTATTTGCCTGGGACTTGAGAATTTAATGCATGTTATCAAATTTACCCTGGGGGGTGAATTTTGGATAACAGCTACTTCTCCTTGCCAGTTGTAGGATTTATTTGAGTCCCTTATCTCTCTAGTTAGTGTAGGAGTAGGTTTAGGTTTGTTTTCAATAGAAGAAGTTATTTTGCACACTATGTATGTTCCACTTGGGATGTGTATGATTTCTAGTTTTATACATAGTTCGTGTTGTGGTGTTTTGTTTCTCGTGCACATAACATTGGAAGTAGCATCTGGTAAGGTCAGCTCTAGTTCTAGTAGTTTCCTAGTGACTCAAGGATGGGATTTTCAAAGTTCAGATCAGGTTTGTGTTTACCAGGAAGACTCTATGCCCAATGGATGCTTCAAGGAAACTGATCATTTCACCTAATAGGTAGGTGATCCCATGAGTCACCAAATTGTTGACCAAAATAAGCTCACACTTATTTTTGGTCAACTAACCCCATTTTCCCCCTTTTGTGCTTCAATATGAATTTTACATATTCCAAGCACTTAAGGTCCCCTAAAATATTTTCAATCAGATAGGAAATTTCTTCCCATTTCTAGATATATTAATAAGTCCTTCTAACTCCTCATATTTTGCAAATGGTGGGTCGATGGGCCTGGGAAGAATTTTTGCCAAAAACAGGCTAACGAGCCTAAGGAAGACTTTTTACCCAAGTGTAATTGCGGACTGGTGGGGTGGTAGGAGATATTTTGGCATTTTTTTCACTTTTTATAAAGGGGCACAAGTTATAATTGCATTCCCACGAGCCCAGGAAGGATTTCTTTTGTAAAGTGGAAAAAGCAAGCCAACGGGCCCATGGATGACTTTTTGCTAAAAGCGGGTCTGCAGGGCCGCAGAGGAAATTTTTCCCATGGGGTCTCATCGACCGTTGAAAATTCACAAACTTGAGGAGGGTGCAACATGTGTCATTGGTGTGAATCCAAGGATAGAATCCAAAATGAAGATCCTAACCAAGTGCCAAGCTTCCATGTGTCTTAGGTATGAAAAGGGGATAGAACTGGTTGTCTAAATCGACTAAGTATAAGAATTTTAGTGGAATCCTCCATGTGTCTCATCAAGACAACACCAAGGCTAGGTCCAAAGAGTAGGTTTCCAAAGGTGCGAAGAATCTCCAAGTGTATTGGGTCCAATAGAAGTCAAATGGATCGAGGCCTAAAACAACTAAGTATAGAGAACTGGCGGATGATGCCATGTGTCGCATTAGCAAAAATTGAAAGGCGTGACCCAAAGCAGAGACTCAAAAAAGAACTCACCCTCCACATGTCAAGAGCTCGAAAACGCAAAAGTTCTCATTGAAAAGTCTAAATAGAGGTAGGCCAGCGGAAGGAGCCACATGTCAGTATGGCACAATTTCAAAGGTGCAGTCCAAAAGGTAATCCCCAAAAAAGTGCCAACCTGTGACATGGTCAGAGTCTAAAAAGGTAAGGTCAGCCGTTGAAAATTCCAAAATCCTTTGGAGGCCTCCACGTGTCTTATCTGTGTAACTTCAAAGGTTAAAACTAGGGAAAGTTTCCAAACAAACGCGAAGCCTCCATGTGTCTCAGGACAGGAACATTGTTTCCACCATCAGGAGAGACTCAGGTAGAATACAAAGGAAACTGAGGATCCCGCAGAAGCCACCACATGTCAGTATGGCACAACTTCAAGAGTGAAAGGAAGTGGATTAATCATCAACATGTGCAGGGTTGTCATGTGGGTCTTGTATGGATAGACTATTTTAAATATGTAGAGACTGCGTTAAATGCTTGTGACCCTGATCTTTAGTTGGCCATATATTTTGACTGGGAGCTCAAATTTGAGTAGGAAAAGAATTTTTGGAAAGATCTCAACGTGGGCTTCTCACCTACCTCCATTAATGTTTTCAGCCCACCAATTTGGAGGCTATCAAGTCTCCCACCTGCTATCATGATGAAGAATGGGCCTCTTTCTTATCCAGTAAGGGACAACGACGGGGGCATGGGTGTTGTAGCGAGACTCTTCATTGTGGTAGGTGGATTTCAAAGCTTTCTAGAGTAGTTGGAGTAAGTAGAATTAAATGCATACCTTAAGATGGTTGGAACATTGTTTGATTTTCCATCTCTCTTTCTCTCTCATTCTTCTATATATTGTAAAGGAGGGGCATTTTTCAAAAGTTTTTTCATTGTTTATTTTTCTTCCCCCCTCTGTCTTTCTTCCTTAGGGTATAATTCAGATTCTAAGTCTCCGCTTAGGGGTCCTTAATGGCATCTTATTGCCTCTTTCCCACTGATGATGTACTTAGTGAATTTTTGGAGCAATAAAATATGTTTCGTGATGCTTTTGTCCATCCTTGCTTATTGTTTTGTCTGTTCTTGACTCTCGTCATTGTAGGGTATACCATGTATGCTCTAATGTTTATCACAGGTTTTGGGAGTTGTGTGTAATGGGTTTTGAAGTGGTGTTCTATGTAAAATTCATCTCTAGTCTATGGTGCATCTTGTCCACCCTCTCCTCTACTCACCTCTCTCTACTTCAGGCAGTTGGATCTATGATCAGCCACTTCCTTTTCTGTTGTATCACCGCTTAGTGTAGGCTCTCTTTCACTCTCTCTCTCTCTCTCTCTTCTTGTATCCTTGGAAGGTTAGATTAGGATTAGATTAGTTTTTTCCTGTACTGGAGTAGCTTGTGGTAGGTAGATTAGGAAGAGAGAACCAACCTTCTCTGGAGGCCCATCTCAAGTCTAAAAGTCCCAAAGCTTGAGAGATGGTCCAATGTTGTGCAATCACACTAAATGCCCCATTTCAAATGAGGACATTCAGGGGTGCTGTGATTTTGCACTAGCACTCACTTCCTATGTGTACTATAGATGTTGAGAAATTCCATTTTATATACGTTTAAGAATATATGTGGTGGATGTGAATGATAACATAATGATTTCTTTTTTTTTTATTTGTAATGCAGATACATGATTATGTAAATACACTGTAATGCTGAACTTTAGTTTCTCTAAGAAAATTTTTATACTTTGTATTATTTTGGCAAGAAGTGATGAAAGAGTTATATGATAAGTGAATGAACTTTCCCCAATCCTAACTCCATGGAACTGGAAAGACGCCAGGGCTCAATACCAAGAGTCAGAAGGGGCACAATTTATAGAAATTTGTTGAATGGTAATGATGAGAGAAACAAAATGATTTGTAAAAAACAAACTGAGACCCTACCATCTCATTCTACTCAGGCTTTCTTCATAGTTTAAAATGTGAATCGATTTACAATTTATCTAGACTTAGATCCATACATGGCTACTTGGTTCACAAAATCTGGTTTTTGAGTTTTTAAACTCTTTTTGGAATTCAAACAACTACTGCACTTTGTTTTGATTTACGATTTCATAGCATTTGATAGAACTGTTTCTAACTTTCAATTTTTTCGAAGATTCTCCATATGCCTTGCCCCCATAGTATGAGTAGGAAGTATTAGTTCATCACCATAGAAAAGGCATAGGAGACTAAGGGAATTTCTCTCCTTTCACAACCCTACATCACTAGTAAGAAACGCAAGCTCAACACTGAAGGTTGGTAGGGAAAATAAATGTGTCAAATAAAATTTTTCTGTGGATTTACATTCGAATTATTTATCTAGGAAAAATGTCTAGAAATTTCTTATTTCCAAAGAGATGTATATGGGATAGATGCGATACTATAAAGCTTATAGAACATACTATATGCACAAACACCTAATCTAGAAGAAACTATGAGTAGAATTGATGAAATGATTCAAAAAAAAATTGATGATACTAGGAGGATTTGAAGAGATATGATTTGAATTTTTTGCCAATATTTTAAGAAGTTTTAAGAATTTCTATAAGAATAAGTCCGTTGATCACAAATTTTATGAAATCAACCAGAACATGAAAATGTAATGCAGAATTAGTAATATACATATGGAAATGCTAATAGATCATGCATAGTATCTCTTCAGGTGAAGATAATTTTTAGATTTGCTAAACTCCTCACCCTCTAGTGTGCATGCGATAAATTCCTCATTTTTATAGTCTTCTTTTACTGGATATAGAACCAACCACATGGGCCTAAATTTCCTTCCTTCATTAGTCTTTTTATTTATTTAGATGTCGAGTCTACAAAAATAACTTCCTAATATATTTCATGCTTGTAGACTCTCTTGTTGTATTACTGATCCATTCAGATAGCAAAAACACTATGTCATTGTTAAATGTTGAGCCTAACTTCATCAAGGATTTATGATTGAGAGAGTCACACCTCTCGATAGGCCTTCTTCTCTCAAAATTATTTGCAACGAGATATGGAGACTAGGTATTTCAACCTCAAGTGGTAAAACCCCTTCTCCATCAAATACCAAAGAAAAGGGGGTTTCCCCCATCAGCTTTCTTACCGATGTTTAACATGCCCACAAGGCCGGAAATATCTTTAAGTGATAATCTCATTTATTATCCTTAATAGTCTTAAGGAGAATGGATTTTAACATTTTTTTCGTAGCCTCATCTTGTCTATTCGCCTTAGGATAGTAGACAGAAACCATATGGTGATTTATTTTGAACTTTACAAACAATTTCTATACTTCCTCATTTTTGAAATATGTTACACTATCATAGATAATGACTTCTGGTACCATGTACCTACAAATGATCTGGTTCAGAATGAAGTTAGTAATTACATATCTAGGCACAGTGGGAAGAGGCATGGCCTCTACCCACTTAGTAAAGTATTATGTGGCTGTGATAATGAAGTTATGAATTTCTAGTGATGAGGGAAAGAACTTCCCTATCAAATCAAGGCCCCATGAGGAAAATGGTCATGGTGTTTCAATTGGTTTCAGATCATGTGCCGGTATGTGGATCTCGTAGGATAACTCTTGACATTTATAGAATTTGCACACAAACTCTACCACATCATATTCTAACGTGGGTCAGAAGTAGCCCATCCGATGTATCTTCCTAGAAGTGGTGTGGCCCCCAAAGTTACCTACACATAATCCACTATGTGATTCATAAAGAATCTTATTGGATTCTTCTTCGTCAACACATCTTAACAACATTACATGAAAGGCTCTACAATAGATCACCTATTCCAAGATAACATATGTAGGCGCTATAACACGTAACCATATTATTTTTTGTGATTTCACCACTTCTGTATATGTATGATCCAATATGAAATTAATAATGTCAGTGTAACATGGGCATGTATAAATGGAAGGCTTGGTTTTAACGAAATACACACATTCATCGGGGGAAGTCCAGATTTACTAGATCTCCTCCATCTAATGGGTTATTAGCCAACCAGTCCATAATGATTTTTCCTTTAATGGATTTATGATTAAAAAATGTTAACTGAAACTCACCCATCAGAGTTATGAAGAGACCAAATTTCTTAGATAAGTACCCTTGTGTGAGAAACATCCATAGATGATCCGGTTTAACAATGACCCTTGTTTCTTGATTTAGTATGTAATGCCTCAAGCACTTTGTTGCGAAGTATATGCCAACACAGTACTTTTCTACATGTGTGTAATGTCTCCCATAATCAATTAATGTTAGAATAATAAAATAGAATGCACGTTCTAAGTTATTGTCATCCTCTTGAGCTAACATGGAGGCTAATGAGACATATGTAGCTCGTGAATACGAAATTAAGGGGTGATCTGACTTAGGAGGCATGAGTGGGGGAGGTGAAAGTAAGAACCATTTGACCAACTCAAATGCCCCCATTTTACTCTTCCATCCAATCAATACAACAATCCTTTTTAAAGAAATTTTTGATTGGGTAAATATCAAATGTTAGTTCAGGGATAAGCCTTTGGATTTCATCTAGTATTCAAAGAAAATATTTGATGTCAGAATCGTCTAATGGTGGAATCATCTCTATTACGGATTAATTTTTTTTTGGGTCTACATCAATCCCTTGTGAAGATATGATGTATCCCAACATCTTGCATCCCATTACACCGAAGATAATTTTTTTTATTTAACATGACAACGTATTTGATTAAGTGAGAAAATATGATACGAAGCACCTCAAGATGATTAAAACATTTTCTAGCATTAACCATAAGATCATCAACGTAGGATTCCAAAATATAATGTATAAGATCATGGAATATATAATTCATTTCCCGTTGGTATGTGGCACTAGAGCTCTTAAGTCTGAACAACATGAAAACATAACAATATGTTCCCCAAGGAGTGATAAATGTAGTTTTGGTATGATACTTAGAGATTCTGATTTGATTATATCGAGAAAGCCCATCCATGAAAGAAAAAAAATCATAACCATTTCTTGCATCGACAATAACATCAATGGATGGTAATGGGAAATTGTCCATAGGAAAAGCCTTGTTTATATCACGAAAGTCTATGCAAATGCTTATTTTTCCATTATTTTTTAGAATAGGGATAGTATTAGATACTCATTATGAATAGTAAACTAGCTTGATGAACCCTGCCTGTAAGAGTTTCATCACTTCTTCTTTCACCACGAGGGCCACCTTTGTCTTCATGGGTCTTAACTTCTGTTTAATTGGCTTAGTATCTTGCTTAGTGACTAGGTTGTGAATTGCAACGTGTGGCATAATTCCCGTCATTTCCTTATAGCTAAATGTGAAATATTTTTAATTCTCCTTGATGCTTTGGGTATGTATTTCTATCTCCTCTGGATTTAGAGAGGATCAAAACTTAAGTATTTTTTGTTCCTCCTTCATCCCAATGTTTATATCAATTGTTCCTTGGATTAAGGAGGTGCTACCCTATTCAAATTCAGGTGGGCCCAGACGTAGTTCTAAGTATCCTTCCTCTTCTACCTCATAGACATCAAGACCTTCTGTAGAGGAATCGTATATCATGGAATCTCAAAATTTTGAGGAAGTGTGTCGGATGAGAGAAAATTTGATCTTATGATGAGTGGGATGCAAATCTATATAGGCATTCAAATACCCTAGTATTTCTTTGTCATTTTTCAGCATAATCTAAGGTGATAAACTCATTCTCAGATTGTACATAATCTAGAATTGAGGTTGTTGGTATCTTGTGAACCAAATATTTGGCATGATCCAAAACCATAAAGCTAGTGTCTTCTAACTTGCTGCTTGGAGTAAAATGAGAAGCAAAAGTTATTATAGAGTCATCAAGGATGTTTTTCTCCCTGGGTATTGTTGACAATTATCGCACTTGTGTAAAAATGGGAAACTCAAAACTTCCTCATTATGATGAAAGTCATGGGTCAAGTATACCTAAGTTAAATAAGTTCTAATGTTATTAGTTACTGTTGAATTAATTAATGATTAAGTGAAATCTGTAGCTATGTGTGCTGTTACAAAACATAACATATCACATAGTCTACAATTTCATGATACCTTCAGCAAAAGAACACAAAGGCCCTGAGGGACAACTGTGTTGTCTTGATGAAGACACCAAATTACAGAGTAGGTGAAGTGTTGAGTTTTCGGATAGCAAACATAAGTGTAGATTACATCAATCAAAGTTAATTATTGAATGTTACAGGTTCTTGGTAATGTTATTTCCTTTATGTTTAAGGAATTTAATTATTCTAATGAGTTGTTTAGTTCATCATACACTCCATTCAGAAGCTTGAAATGTAGAAGGAAATACACAACTCGTTTTCAGAATTCAATGTTTTATTCACAAAGAAGGTTAAATGTTTCCCACACAAGCCGTGGGATGTGATTAAAAAGTAAAGTACATCTAATGAAGAAAGAGGTACACATGCATGATATAGAAAGCAAAGGAATATGAGTGAACCCATCATTACCTTTGTATATTCTTTGTTGTGTAGATTGTCCCCGTTCCAACTTGTTCCATCCTTGTCTTCACAATTCAAAGGATGGTACCTAAAAAGTAAAGGAAAGGAATCATCAATAAAGAGGTCAGGGTTAATCCATATTCCTACACTGTCCTAATTCGTACATATGGATCTCTAACCAACAGAAGATATATAGTACCTAAAAATAAAATTGCATAGCTTACTCAAAAGAAGAAATAGAAAAAAAAAAAAGGAAAATGGATACAAGAGAAGCCAAGAGCCTAATTATTTTCTAACTATTTTCTTAAGTGTGCAGATACAGGTTATAGACAAGTAGAAAAGGACCATGTACATGCTAGAAAGAAGGGTTAATGTAACTCAAAACTCATATATCTTATGTAAAAGGAAAAGGTTACAATACAGAACAAAGAAGACGCATGCAGACAAGTACATTTTCATATTATAGTCAAGGAAATAGAGAGTTTTGGGAAAATTTTGACAGGGATTCACCATGTAAAATGGACATTTATGACTTTTCTAGTATCCATATCAAGATGAAATAAAGGGAAATGTAGTAAAAGTAACAGATTATAGTGTTTCAAAAAATTATTTGAATCAAGGCTTATGCCTGAAAATGGTATTACACTGAAGAACAATTGCTTGTAATCTCCCTAAATTACTTACAGGATAAAAAGGCATCTTAATTACAAAATATCATAGGTGTATTTCTATTGTAGTTGGCATTTTTAGTTCAATATTCAATCATAGTAATCTTCAACTTCATAATCAAAGAGTATAAATGCAACTACAGATTACAAGTAGGCATTTCAAAAAGTGAACTGAAGAAAGGGATATATAAAATGTAGATTTTTCAAGGAACCCATTTTAGTTATAGATTTTATTAACATCATTCAACCTTGCAAAACTTAGACTGGTCAATACACAGTTAGGAAAGAAGAGAGATTCATTTTAAAAAAAGTCACATGAGATCAACAAGCAAATCTAAGCATCACAAAGTAGATTATTGAAAACTCAGCCGTGGATCAAGCTTGAGATGTCAACCCTAGATTCAAAAACTTCAACAAATATTATCAGGATACATTGTGGAAATCTTCAAAGATGATTTAATGGAAATCATTTATGAGGCATATAACTCTGAATCATTGACAAAGAAGAATTACTCATATGTTTTCCTCATTCCAAAATGAGCAAGTTCCAGTTAGAGAAATCAAAATTGAATGGAAGAATAACTCTATAATGAAGAAAATCAATACTATAATATCAAATACAAAGTATTTTGTATATATCATTGCTCTGTTTTTTAAGGAGAAAGTGTAAATGAGAGCTACATCCATTCAAAAAAGATCCAAAGTTCAAACTCCTTTAAAAGTAGTGTTTCAACATAGCATTGAAAATTTATACAGAATTGGCCAAAGTAAATGGAACTCACAAACACAGATCATAGCCAATAAACAAGACCCATTCATGGGTAGCAAAGATTTAGAGTAGGAAAGAGAACTCAGTGAAAATGAAATAGTTTTCATGTTCGAAGATAAATAAACTCACCCTTTTCAGCATTCACAGTTCAAAGTTGCAGAGGGCCTGAACTAAGGAAGACAATAACTTCTATCAAATTTTCTAACAAAATGATCATAACAAAGCTCCAATGGCAGCCAAGGAAAAGGTAAAGATCTCGAAAACCCAAAATCTCACATAGTTCTGAAGAAGGTAGAGGACAATCTTTCTCAAATAATGAATTAAACCCATACAGAGTAACAAACCACATAAGTACATGCAAGAGACATAAATCTGAAGTAGCAGAGCTCAAAATCTAACAATGGTGGCCATTAAAGGGAACAATATAAAACCACATTTTAGAGGACAATAATGGTGGTGAATGTTCATGACCATTCCACTCAGAAAGCTCAGATTAACCAGATATCATGAAGATATCAATAATAGAGCTCAGAAAAGCTTCAACAATGGTAGAATCTCCCAAAATATTTTCTCAGAAAATGTTAAAGAAATATACAGATGCTAAAAGGCCAAAAAAAAATTATCTGAATCGAGTTTCAGAAGCTTCAACAAAGACATTGAGAAAAACAATTTCTAGGGCTTCACCCGCATAATGAAAATCCAAATGGAATGATCAAGCTAGGGCCAAATTGACCTTTACTATACAAACTCAAGAGGTGAGTTAACATAACTCAACCATGGTCAATTCATCGACGATCAGAATTCAACAAGTACAAAGATCAAAGCTTGAAGATCGATTTACACTTTCAATGCAAACCATGGTTCGAGCCTTTAAAAATGCATTTAATACATGTTAGAAACCCTAAAGTCATACTTTGGAGATCAATGATCACAAATGAGTCATAAAAATCAATGCAAAAGAATCCAATCAAAATGGCACTGGAACTTAGTCAAATTTCAAAAAAAAAAATTTTGTAAAACTTTCATCTGCAGGCCTTACAAGGACATGTTTCGTCATTACAGCAGAAGTGGAAAAGCAGAGGCTGGAGGTGCTTTAAGCTAAAAACCTTTTCAAAAGGTTAAAATTTCCAAAATCTCTCTCAAGCCCAACACCCCATAGGGAAAAAGTGAACAATGAATAGAATTCAAAGCAAATACGGAGCAGTGGACCCCATTTACATTTTGAAGCCTTTCGCAAAAAAATTAAAATTACCAGAATAAGCCTGCAGGTCCAAAAGTCCACAAAGGACTTAAATTTTTTGAAATTTCTCATGCATGCCTATAAAAGCAAAGGAAAAAGAATCCATGTGCCATCCAAGCTATTATTTCAAGTTTTAATTTTCAGAAAACCCTAATTATAATGTATGTTTCAAATAATCAAAGGATGGCCAATCTATGGTGAAGTGCAAAGTGGTCCCCACAGTGGGTGTTTTGTGGGTATTATAATTATTTCTTTTACCCACGAATAGAGAGTTAAATTTTTGCATGCTCCATGAGAAGATAAAACAAACAAGAAGACAAAGTTGCATATTCAAAATAGGAAAGACTTGCCCTACAAGCAAGATTTTTTAGAAAATTATTTACTATTACTTTCTTAAAAATAGATCAGTCAACTTCCATTGACCAATTGTAATCAAGGCTATTAAATGCCTACTTTTAATTGCATGCTGTAATTTTATTCTTTTATCTATTATTAAATAAAGGATAAAATAAGATGCATGGGTGAGTACAAGACTTAGGCTATTTTTAGGAAGATGGTAAGTTTTTTTCTATATATTGTGTGCCTTGCAAAGCACAAGAGGAGAACTACTAGAAGACATTTTTGGATATAAGAGTGCTGAAGTAATTTTTTTCCAATTTTTGCCCTTCTGAATGTGAAGTATTTTCTGCCTTCCCATGATTATTTGCAATCTTGTGTATGTTTCCATTTAGTCTTGTGAATGTTGAATTCCCTGATTAATTATCTTACCCTGTTCCTAAATTCAATAATTTTCTATATGATATTAATGTGTATGTGTAACTTGAGTAGTATTGTTGTGATTATATCCCTCAAGATCATCAAAGTGTTTATCCCTTAATTATCTTCAAGAAGAACTCGTTGGCTTCGTGCATCATAAATTAATTCACATATCAAATGTGCATGTAATCAGTAAAAGACCTAATACAAGTTTGGTGTATCACCTTATTTTTAATCTCATTTTACAGTCATCTTTTACCCTTAAACACCAGAATCAATCAGTTTATGATACATCAATAAGGAACTATCCTTGATACCAGAGACTCACCTCAAAATAAGTATACCCACAGACCTGAGGTGTTTCCATTGTGTCTAAGAAAGAGAGAGATCACAAATTTGCAAGCTTAGAACACCTGCATTTCCATCTCTCTATAGGGTGCACTTTTAAGAGATAACAATTTTTGGCACGCCCAGTGGGGACAAGGACTAGAAACTTCTATTAATGCATTTTGAAGATCCAAGATCCAAGAAAAACTTTCGGCTGGTGACTCTGTGAATCTGATTCAAGCAGATCAGTACAACACTTAATAACATCATCAAATTTTTATTTTCAGTTTACAGGTGATGTGTCTCATGAAAATTTAAGATCTGTTTATTTGTTGTTATCAGTCATTTTTATGAGCAGCAGACCTGTTTTTCATAGTTTCAGTATTTTATGAGATCCTGCAACCATGAACCCTCATTTTTAGCAGTATTATCAGCCAAACCACCAGCCCATTTATCTAATTGTAGTCTTCAGACCAATTTTCAAGAACCCCTATCAGATATGAATATCCTTATGACCCAAATATTAGAAATCAGTATGATTATCACTATGATGATCATTACCTGTTGTTCAAGGTCAAAGTTATGGTAGAGGGTTATGTTGAATGTGAAAGGCAAAGAGATCTTGAGGTTGAGCTTAATGAACTTATCAGCCAAAGCATTTTTAGTCCTGTTATGGAGCTATATGAGAGATCATTACCAGTGAAAAATGATCAGGCATTAGGTTATGAAACCCTATAAAAAGAGTTTTCCCACTCAACTTCCCTATCATAATTCAATGCATATATGTTCCCCTTGTACATCGAAAGCATGCCCATTCATCAAATTTTAGGGTTATCAGGCTGCTGCACATTCCTACTTTTCCTACTCTGCAGAGGGTCATGCATTGAACCCAAAATGAAAGGTGATCCAAATTGGCATTCAGATGTTGAGTCCTAAAAACAGAGTTTGTACCCCAGCCACTCTTTACAGAATTTCTAGCTATCAAGGAACTGAGATTTAGTCCCACTCCTCCTTTACTCATACTTCCAGTCTAGAAAAAATAGGATCATAATATCATTCAGATAGGGATAGCCAGTTGAAGAAAATAATAGGTTGGATGTTCCTACTTACCCTACAACTATGAGAATTCAATGGGCTTCTAAATTTTAGTTTGATCATACTCCAGAATTAGCAGGATCATTACCCTGTTTCCTAACTATAAAGCTAGGTACAGTTCCTAATTTTTCAGTAGATCTACCAGCAGATTAGGGTATGATCAACAGTCTTTGTGTTCCAAGAATAGTGTGCATGAAAGCACCATACTCCTACAAACTTCTAGATTCATCCCAGTTGGTGGAACCTGAGGGAAATTTTCAAATCATTGTCCAAAGATAAATCAACTGATCTAAAGGATGAGCACTCGGTTTGCAACTCATCAGTTTCCTATAGATTGAGAAACAGGGACGGAAGTTTGTGATAATTTTATTAATCTCAATCAACTAAATAATTACAGAGAATGGGTTGCAATATTTATAGATATTGCATAGCGAAATACATCTGGGAAGAATAAGTTGCGTAGGTGCAACCAAATGCCAGAATAAACAAGCTTCCAATAACATCCGGGAAGCAGGAAATGACATAGATACAAATATATTATTTATAACAATATAACAGTATGTGCATAACAGAAAAATATGGTTGATTAACCATATAACCAAATTAATCAATAATTATTTAATTAATAAAATTAATTAAATAATCCTAAACTATGCATGATTAATATTAGGATAATAATATTTAATCCTAACATTCCCCCCCCTTAATTGCGCATTGTCTGAAGAGATGAGGAGAGAAATGCTCTGAACAACTCAAACTTGTCACGTGCAAGTGACTTTGTGAAAATATCTGCTCGTTATTCAGTTGTTGGACAAAATTGAAGCTGGATGTTGTGCTTCAACACATGTTCACGTATGAAATGAACCTGAACTTCAATGTGTTTTGTTCTCTCGTGAAAAACTGGATTGCGAACAAGTTTGAGAACACCTTCATTGTCAACATACATGGTGGTTGGTTTGTCCTACGGTATTCCAAGTCCTTCCAGTATGCGACGTAGTCAAATCACTTCACAGATATCTTATCCTGTAAAATGATACTCAGATTCTATGGAAGAGCGAGAAACAAAGTGTTATTTCTTACTTCCCCATGATATTGGTCCAAATCCCATAAAGAATACAAATCTAGAAGTGGATTTTCTATCATCAATGTTACCTGCATGATCTGAATCTGAATATCCAGTCAAGAAGAAGTTTTTGTTCTTCTTGTATTCTAGACCAAGATCCACTGATCCTTTGAGATATCTCAAAATGCGCTTTGCTGCTTTCCAATGACAAACTTTGGGTTCCTGCATGAACCTGGATAGATAGCTTACTGCAAAGCTGATATCTGGTCTAGTGTAGGTCAGGTAAATGAGACTCCCAATCAACTACCGATAGAGAGTGGCACTTACCTCAGGAGATGGATCTGAACGAGATAACTGTAATCTGTTCTCCATAGGTGTAGCAATTGGTGTGCAATCCATCATCATAAACTTCTCGAGCATTGTCTTGGTATATTTCATCTGAGAAACAAAGATGTGATTCTCTTTCTGCCATACTTGTAGTCCACGACAGTAGTGCATAAGCCCGATATATGTCATGTCGAATGATCGCTTAAGATCTTTCTTTGTTTCATCAATCATCTTCACTGAACTGCCAGTGATGACTAGATCATCGACATAAACTACAACAATCACCATCTCCCCCCCTTGCTTTTTGAGGTAGAGATTGGGATCGTATGGATTTCTAATGAATCCATGTTGTACGAGATGCTCATCAATCTTGATGTACCATGCCCGGGGGTGCCTGTTTGAGGCCATACAGAGATTTCCTGAGGCTGCATACCTTTTCTTCTTAACCAGGTACAACATATCCCTCAGGTTGAGTCATGTAGACTTCTTCTTGCAAATCTCCATTCAGGAAGGCACTTTTTACGTCCATTTGGTGAACTTTCCATCCAAACTGAGTAGCTAGAGCAAAGATCATCCTGATCATTTTGATCTTAGCTATGGGAGAAAATGTCTCCTCATAGTCAATGCCTTATTTTTTTCCGTATCCCTTTGCTACAAGTCTTGCTTTGTGCTTGTCCACTGTCCCATCTGATTTGTAATTAGTTTTGAATATCCATCTACAACCAATGGGTTTCTTCCCCGGTGGAAGATCAACAAGCTGCCAAGTGTTATTCTTCATCACTGATTGATATTCAGAATCCATGCCATCTTTCCAAGCTTTTGACTGTAGGGCTTCCTGGACTGTAGAGGGCTCGTCTGATTCAATAACCTTACTCATCAAAGCAAAGTTAACTTCTTCTCTTGCTTTACTGCGAGTCCGTGGTCCAGGGGTGGATGTATCCAGTGGAGCATCCAATCTTGCATCTCGTAATGTGCTTGTACACCATTTAGGCATACGTTGAGCTGTTCCCATGGGTTGTGGTTCTATCTGATCAACACCATCATCCCCATCATCACTTTCATATTCTGAGGGAACATTTTCTTCAGTTTTTACAACTGGTGAAAAATCTACATCTTGCGAGTCCAGAGGAGGAGTCTCTGCTTCCTTCTTCTCGAAAAACTCAACATCTCTGCTTGTGTAGACTTTTCTGGTCTTAGGATCCATCAGTCTGTACCCAAGAGTCTCTTCACTGTATCCAATGAAGATGAGATTTTGTGACTTCATGTCCAATTTTTTTCTGTTCTGTTTGGGTATGTGCATGCTGGCTTTGCACCCGAATACTCTGAGGTGTGCAATGGATGGTTTCCTTTTTGACCATGCTTCTTGTGGTGTAATTCCATCAAGAGCAGTTGTGGGCACTCTGTTTAACAAATACACTGCTGTTTTTGCTACTTCTTGCCCAAATGTCTTTGCAGGTTCAGAATCATCGATCATGCATCGCACCATTTCCATGATAGTACGATTTCTTCTCTCGACAACACCATTTTGCTGCAGTGTGTGTGGAGGAGGCATTTGTCGACGAATCCCGTGAGTTTGTAGATAGTCTCTGAACTCATCACTGGTGAATTCCCCCCCTCGATCTGAGCGAAGAGTTCTGATGTGACGACCAGTTTCTTTCTCAACTGCCACTTTGAACTTTTTGAACGTTTCAAAGGCCTCACTTTTCTTGCGAAGACAAAAAATCCACATTTTGCGTGAATAGTCGTCAACACAGAGCATGAAGTACTAGAACCCTGAATGACTTGGCTGCATTAGACCGCACAGATCGGTATGAACCAGGTCAAGTTTTCCATGAGCTCAAAAAGTACTTGTTTGGAATGAAACTCTGTGTTGTTTCCCTGCTAAGCAGTGAGGACACTTGTCTGTATCCTTCTGAAGAGATGGTAGCCCATGTACCATATTGCACTGGCGAAGTGTGTGGAGATATTTGAAACTTACATGACCAAATCTCCTATGCCACAACTGAGCTGAGGTGGAGTTTTTAGCCATGAGTGCTTGATCAGTTTTGTGAATGAAATCAAGTTGAAACATTCTTCCCACATTTGAGGCTTTTGCAATTATTTTCGAGCCTCTGGATTTATCTCGAATCAAACACATTTTCTTGCCGGATTGACTATCAAAGTCAATTTTCAAGTTGTGATCTAGGAGTTGACTGACCGAAATAAGGTTCTTTGTCAACCCAGGGACATATAGAACATCTGATAGTTTGCATTTGCGTGAACCAAGGGGTAGAGAAATGTTTCCAATCCCCTGTACTGTATATGAAGAATCATCTCCCAACGAAACATGATTTTTCGATGGCGTGTCCCTCATTGAAATAAACCAGTCTCTGTGGCCGGTCATGTGTCGAGTGGCTCCCGAATCAACATACCAGACTTCACTAGATGACGTGGATGGTTCACTTGATCGAGCAGTGAACAAGAAGTCTTCATTGTCTGACTGATCTTGTTGCTCAACAATATTACCTTGCTGGTGGGGTCTTCTTTTCCAGTTCCCCTTTTTCTGCCCGTGATAATTGTTTGAATGTCCCTTGTAAGTTTATTGTTGTTGTGGTCCAGAATTGCTTGATGAACCTTTCTTATATGTGTTAAACCAACAATCTTGTAAGTCATGTCCTCTTTTGCAAATTGGACATTGCTTCTTTTGTTGATTGTCCCCATGATACTGATTTTGATGAGGGGGCTTCTGAAAGGATTTAGGTTTTCCTTTACCTTTTCCTTTCCATTTTTGATGTGAAGACAGTGCCTGCTCCTCTTCATCATCCTTGTTGTGCATTGCTTCCTCTTGTTGCAGTAGGTTTACTAACTTGTCAAAACTAATTGTCGTATCTGACAAGTTTAGAGTTGTGACAAAAATTCGGTAAGAAGAAGGGAGAGCTCTCAGAACAATGGGAACGAGAGACTCATCTTTGACCTCTTCTCCTAGGGCTAGAAGTGAAGCCCTCAACTCTGCAACTCTTCTTAGGAAGGCTTCAATTTTCTCATTCTGTTTGAATTTCAACGTATGTAACTGACTCTGCAAATTGAGTATGACATTCTTGTTCTTGGCCTCATATATTGTGCTCAGTTTATCCCAAGCTTCTTTTGCTGATGTAGCATCTCGAATGTGGACTTGCACATCGTCGGATACTCCAAACAAGATGATGAGCTTTGCTTTCTGATCTGCTCTATCAAATTGTCGTTGTTGTGTTGCATCCGTTGGTGATCTGGTTAGAGTACCAGTCACAACAGGCCAGATTTCTTCAAACTCAAGCTGTGTCTTGATTTTTGTCTTCCAAGCAGCATAGTTGCTTCCTCTGAGCAATTGTGAATCCGGAAGAAAAAATTTGGGGGCATTGGTGCCCATTTTGCAGAGATCACTAACAGGGTTTGGCTCTTATCACTCCAGGTATTAGGTCTCCCAATCTATATACCGTCAGTCCGATATACCAAACCTTTCTATATACGCGCCCTTCCGATATACCCGTTGGTACGTGGAAGAAGCTCGCCCTTTCTATATACCCGGCGGTACGTGAAAGAGGTGTTAACGTACGTGAAAGAATTCGATACGTGGTACCAAGACAGTACTGATGGGGTCTGTGCGATTATTGACACCGGCTCAAAGAAATATCCTCATACGCGCGCGTAACTTCGCTATATACTCGGATAATTTCTCAGTTCGGATTTATGTCTTGCAATCGTTCACAGATGGATGGGATGGTTCATAGTGTGTGCACTGTGACCTTATTACTCCCCGTCGATTTATAGGGATGATGCCCAGACGACATTGTTGCAGCTATATTAGGCGTTAAGTGCAGTAGTAGTCGCGACGACTTTACCCGTAAGCGCTTCCCAGAGGCACCGTATATACCGAACGCTGCGAATGAGATCTAGGATCTCGTGAGTGTTACAGAACCAATTTTTATTATTTTTTATTACAATTCTGCCAATTTTTGAGCAGTTACAAAGTTTGCAGTTGACTATGACAACCTGCAAATTAGTACAATATGCAGCAGTAGTACAATTTACATTCAATAAAATTGGTAGCAATTTGTATGACAGGCAAAAATTTCTGTTTCGGCGAGGTCCTGGTGGCCTCCTGAGCCCAATACGACCCCAAAATGCTAAAAATTGCAAGAAAATAGCTGAAAATGCCAATTTTTAGATGGGTCTCCTTATGCAAAAAATGTCCAAAATGAAAAACCAGACCGAATGGGAGAATTTGATTTTTTTTTTTACCCTAAATTAGGGATTTCTCCGCTAAATTTAGTTAGTAATAACTAAAATAAAAAAATATGCTAAATTTAGCAGTTCCGCCAAAAATTATCGCCAAATTTGGTAGTGGGTGAGGGAGGGGGATTTGACCCCTTGACCTCTCTTTATGGGAAGTGTCTTACAAAGATATGCTAGCCACTTGGGCGGCATAAGCTAAACAAGTATAAGTAAAGAGAAAATTATAATATACAACACTTCCAAACTAAAACCATACCTTTTCATAAACCACGGAATTGGAAATCCGGTTTTGAGTGAATTTTCCAGCAAAGAGAAAAGCGACCAGCGGTTTTTGAAGGCGGTTTTATGTGAAAGAAGGTGGTTTTGACTGTGTATAACACTTCTATCAATTTTCTCCCCTCCTTTGAGCTTGCAATCTCTTCCTTGGTGGATTCTATCCTCCTTGTGCTTGAATTGCAAAGACCATACACGGTTTTACATAGATTTAATGGCGGTTTTGAAGAATTTGATTGTGGTATTGCAAGGGATGGGGCTGGGAAGTTGCAAGAGGCAACTCTGGCTCTCCTCTGCTTGCAAAAGCTTCTCCAATGCTCCTCAACCTCTTATGCAATCCTCAAATCTCCTTCAACCTGCTCTGAAACCAAATGTAGATTGAGAAACAGGGACGGAAGCCTGTGATATTTTATTAATCTCAATCAGTAAACCATTACAGAGAATGGGCTGCAATATTTATAGATATTGCACAGCCAAATACATCCGGGAAAATGAGTTGCACAGGTGCAACCAAAAACCAGATTTCACAAGCTTCCAATAACATCTGGGAAGCAAAATTACATAAAGACAAATATATTGTTTATAACAATATAACAATGTGCAAACAGACAAATATGGTTGTTTAACCATATAACAATTTAATCATTGATTATTTAATTAATAAAATTAATTAAATAATCCTACTATGCATAATTAATAATAGGATAATAAAATTTATCCTAACAACTCACCCCACTCCTTCTTTACCCATACTACTAGTTCAAGAAATAGAGAAACAAAAGATCAAGCAAGAGGGGCAGCTATCCGAAGAAAATGATAGGCTGCAATTTTTGTTGAACTTGCATGGATGGACATCAAATTTTCAGTTTGATTTTATTCCAAAATTGGAAAAAGGAACCACACAAAAGGTACAATCTATTTTTCCAGTAGATCAGGAGAAGTTGGAAGATGATCAACAATCTACATATTTTGAGTGTAGTGTGCATAGGGCACCATACTCATGCAACTTATAGCCATATCAGAAGAGAATAGACCACTGTCGAATGAAAAGTAGGGTGAAATTCAAGGAAACTTTGTTCCAAATTTATATTCTGAGGAGGCTTATTTCTTGTCAAATTTGGAAAACTATATAATAGGTGAAGAGTAGCCTATAGAACTAACTGATTTTACAGTTTTAGCATTCAAAGAACCTCTCATGGATAAGGTCCCTCTTGTACTTAAAAAAGAGGAAGAGACACTATTGATTATAGATCTTTGTTTTTCCCTCCTAGAAGAACCATTTTGGGAGAATAATGTTTCAAAACATCAACTTCATATAAGTACCTATGAAAATGAAGAAGACTATCTTCGATTTGTTGAGTATATCATGTATCTGGATAGAACCTATGAACAAGAAGAGGATGATATATAGTTATTAGACTACATGGAGGATCTGAGCAATGCAGAATCATTTGATAGAAGTGTTGAAAGGTTATTTAAAATAGTCATTGAACAACTTACAGAGCAGAAGTAGATCTCAAAAGAATTTCAAGATGAGTTACAACAATTGGAAGACATAAAACAACCTCTAGAATAGCTTCAGAAAGAGCTCATTGTTGAAAATGATATTCATTATTAATATCAAATCAAAACTCTAAAAAGAATTGTTGCAAAGAGGCCTTGTCCTATTCAATATTTGGATAATTCGCACCCAGCTACAATATTGCAAGATTTCATGCTTGCTTTGGAACACGAAATTGAGTCATCTGTTCTCAATATAAAGCCTCAAATCATTCCAGAACAGATTACAGATCAGATAGAGGTGCTTCCCATTTCATGGACTGATCTAATGAGTGATATGAGGGTTGGTAAGTATCACACTTACCCCAACACGAAAGCATAACTTTACTCCATCGTAATTCAAGGTCCAATAGTCATCTAGGAAGATTGAAGTTGGATTTTTTTTTTACTATCTTCACTTTCCTATGAGACCTATACCATGCATACCTCATCATCCGGGAGAGATCTGAGTCCCAGAGCATGTCCTATACCCATGGAATCAAATGGAAGAAGAAGGGATTGGTCACTCTCCAAAAAATTAACTATCTTTGTTGTTGTTCTTGTTGACACTAACTCAATAATTAGAGTTCCGTCCTTTATAGAAGGAACTCCTTCAATCAAATCCGTAGTTTCTAGTTCCATTTTAGGAACCAAATTTTCCTTTAGCATTGAGATTGTAGGTTTCTTAACTGGTTTTGTTAGGAAATAAGAGATAAAATACGCGGAATAATCCCTTACAGAATCACAACAGTATAAACTAATATGCAGAAAATATTACAGATCTCAAATAAAAGTGTAGAATCAATAACACAACATAGAGAGACAAGATTTAATGTGGTTCACCCAATTTGGGCTACGTCCACCAAGAATCACTTGCTCAGATTTTATTACAAGCCTCCACTCTCTCAATACAATACCCAAATCCGTTTGGAGCTATGCTCAACAAACTCTACAGAATTCACACCCAAATTCAAAACACATCTGCAATACATTTTCTTGTACATCTATCATATGCATAAGACCATATAATAGACAACTACTTAAGTAGTTTGATACAAAACCGTGGGTATCAAAACCAAGGGAAAAAAATCGTGGGTATCAAAACAATGGGAAAAAGACTAAAAAAAAAAAAACCATGGGCCCAAAAACAGCCCATAACGGTTACCCATTACCCATGGGTTAATAAACCACCCATGAAAATTTGCTTCGGGGGCTTCACCCCCGAACCCCCCTGACCTGCTCGCCGGCGAGCAGGACCGCCGTAAAAATACCCTAGTGTAACACATAGAAGGTGTACCACATTCTAACATGCAAATAGGCTCCACAAACATAACAGGTTTGTAGGAATCTCAAACTTGGAATGAACCCCTAGCCTCGTATTTAGATTGTATAGATGTATGTCGAAGGGTTTTGGGTCACCCTGCACCAGAAAGACCTTCCCTAAAAATATAAATATTACTTCTTGAAATAAAGTACAGAGAATCACCTTCATGCGATGAATCTAAGGAATGTCAAGGATTATATTATGTTTGATTTCCTGATCAATAATATAAAATTATGTTAGAACCGTCTTATGTCCAAGGGTGATTGGCAACACTATAATTCCAATTGACGTTGCTTTTAGGCTCTCATAGCCTCTCAGCATGTTTCATGTTGAGGAGAAAATGGTTTCTCAATAACCTAACTTTTTAAGGAAAGATAATGGGACTATGTTGGTCATTTCCCCATCATCAATCATCACATGTTTTACATAGTTATTATAGATCTAAACTTGTAAAATATGCTGAATCACCTCTACGAGAAAATTTCAACATCCGTGACCATATTGCTAATGTAAAATATGAATTCAAAATCTCTTTTATGCTTCCCTAGAGGATAAACATCAAAGTCTAAATGGTTTATCTGTGCTTCTAGAGGAGGGGTGACATTAATCAAATTCCCAATACCTCGTGCTTATAATAAAGTGACTGTGTGAGAAGGGTAATTATTTAACAGATATAAGAAGGAAATGTCAGAGAAGGTTTTTGTTAGGTCATTGATCAAGTCATAAGTTACTACTGGCTTTCCCAGTGTTTCACAAATGCCTTCTGATATAGTCAGGTAGATTGTTATAGGTTACAAAGAATAGTCTCTGGTTCCAGTGGTAGCATTAATATGAGGTTCGGTGTCTAATTCTACCAATCCCACAATTTTATTTTTTGGTGACCAGCCAAAGGAGGTGCTACCAATGATTTTGACGAAGTTGAGGATTCATGATCATTGGTTCCTATTACAATGTCTTTTTTTGAACCGTTGGGATATATTCTACCATAGTTTGGGTGGATAGGGAGAGGATCACTAAAGATCTTAAGTGGTGTTTTTTGTGGGGATACCGGTCACGTGTAAGTCTTCTTAGTTGGCACTATTGGGTTTGACAAAAACATGTCAACAAATAGTTGTCTTTGAACCTCTAGAAAATGTTGTAGAAATTTGTTTCAATCGTGGCATTTCTTGGGTCATGCCCTCAAACCCTATGGAAACCATAGTATAAATAAAGATAATAATCTCAAGGCCTTTGGTTTTCGCTTTGTTTTGGTCTAAAATTATTATTGTTTTTTGACTACTGGTTATTATAGTTGAATTTTGGGGCCCATTGCCCTTGATTTTGAAATTGGTTCGGGTACCCACTTCGGTACTGGATAGGATCTTTGGCTTACATTTATTGAGTGGATTTTTGTGGTTGTTTTTGTTACTATTGAGGATGATCATTAAAGTCCACTACATTGACTGAAGGAAAAAAATTATTATTTCTTTGGTTATTATCATTCATATTATTGTTTTTATTTGTAGCGTTCACATTAGGAGAGCTAACAACATTTGGCTTCTTACCCTGATTGGTGACACCATCAGTTATAACTGCATGACTCTTGTTGAGGACCTTTAGTCCCTGATTATTGTTTAGGTTGTTGGGGTGACTGGCATTACCTTGGTTAGGAGTGACCAGTCTCTTTTTTGTTCCATAGGTCTTGCGGCCATTATCTATAGCCACCTGATCAATTTAGAGATCACCCTCTAATACTTCTTCATAGATTATTAGTGTGAAATTTTAGACTTCTTCATTTGTTTCCCTAATAAGGGAGTGAAGGAATAGATCACTGAGCTTCAGATGATCCATTTTTGGAGCACTTGCAGAGGAATAGAGGACCTACCACCATCTTTAGATGAAATGGGAAGAAATTTCATTTTGCTCTTGTTTGATATGAATGAATTCACTTATTCCTATCCTTAGAAGTTTATTCATATAAAAAGCCTTGATAAACTCTAACATGAGTTGCTTGAAGAATTGTATCGAATCCTCCGGTAACCTATAATACCAATCGAGAGTGATGCTTTCTCAGGTCTTAGGGAAGCTTTTTGTAAAAAATGTATCCCACGCGAGAAGCTCTCGAATGGAAGTTACATAGGCTTTAATGTGTGCATTAGAGCCTCCTTTTTGAATATTGAAAGATATAACAAGGTCGTCGAGAGATGGACACTTTGTATGGAGAATTCAAGAGGATCCTTAAGGTATACGAAGTAGGTCCCCATTACGTATGTCTCAACCATTGAAGATTGTTGTTGGGGAGGTAGAGGTTGCATCGGTTGAAATCATACAAAATATACATTTTTTGGGGCATAAGGCATCCCTTGTGGCTAACCATATGGTCCTGGGTAAGTGTACATATCCCCCTATGGTGACGTTGAATACATATGCATGTAATGAGGTTGACAACTTTGATACTGATTTGAAGGCACAAAGAAAGGGAATGTTGCATTTCCAGATGGCATGGCATTTGAGAATTCAGTTCCGAATGGGTCATGTTGTGAGTATCTATATGCGGTGTGGGGTTGGATACCAAAGGTGCTCGTCCTAGTTAGAAAATATCTGGGGCTTGGAGTACCCATGTAAACTGGAGGCAACTGCGAAGAAGGTGCTTGGGCATAGCTCTGCTGATAAGGAGGAATCTTTCCTTTCCCAATATATGATGTTTGAGTATTTTCGGAAATTTCAAATTCTCTAAGTTTATCCACTAATGCAGAGATGTCTTCACCCACTGATAGAGTTGTGTTTATCTTTGGCACATGCTATTAAACCTTTGTAGTCTGCTAGGGAATGTGATATGCTTCTATGAATTGCTCATTGTTAGACCACCCCTCATTAGCAACATTTCTTGTGGGTCATGGGGTAGTATTGTTATTGTGAAGTAAGACATCGTTATGCCCTTGTAGCCTATCCATATATCAATTCATTATGTTATTAAAGTGTTTCTCACTTGTAGCATAATATGCCAAATATTCTTCATCCAAATGTGGGATTTAATAAAACTGTAAACTAATGGGACGTCTGAACAAGACTCAAGGAGATGAGCATGTCTCTCTAATGAAATTCATGTTGTTAGAGGTTGAGTTCTCAGGTGGATGTGTCTATGTGATTTGGTCAAGCTCGTCAATCCATACATAGGAACCAACATTGCTCCCTTGCAGAGGAGTAGTTTGAAGATGGGCACTTCAATAATTGTTTTCCCATGTACAAAGGGAGAGTGACTATTTTTTTCTACCCATGTGATAGATATACACTTCAAGAACTAGAATGGGTCGACCATATTCGTCGTATCCCAAAATTTTTGGGGGGTATAAATATACCTGAAGAATAATAGGAAATAGGAAAATAGATGACGGAAATGGATACAAAAAGAGTCTATCTCTTCACATCAGGTTCACCAATTTTTACAGAAGAAAATCATTACATGAAATTTAACTGCACTTGACTCACTGAGGTCATGTTGTGGCTACTCGCGTAGAAAATATGAATGGCTAGGTGGTAGCGAATATGTTGATGGATGATAGTGTGTGGATAGGTTGTCAAAGAAATGAAACACCTCTAATTTGCAATGGTGGGATCTGCTCATCAAGCACAACTAAAGCCTCTTTAACTAGGGTGGATAGAATGGAGAAATCGGAATGGATGGCAACATGGAGACTCTAGTCAATATTAAGCTCTGAAGATATCATCTCTATTTGTTGTGGAACTTGTGGGAAACCTAATGGGGCCTTGTAAATCTGTGCAAACAAGGTCACGGAACAATTGAAAGTGAGAGGCATAATTTCGTTCAGCTCTATGGGCCATTGGCAGGTTCGGTCAAAAACGAGAAGGATAGATGAGCTTCTTGGTTTAGAACGTTCAATTACCTAATGATAATGGGTGGCAGTGGAGATGTTCGAAAGACTAGCACTCTCAATCCAGTTTCTACATCCAATTGGTTCTTAGTTCTGTTTAGTTGGGGAACCATAGGATAACAACCATAGATTCTTTCTGGTCGTGGTACCTCTATGGTCATAAGAATGATAAAGAACTTAAGCCCAAGGACGGTTAGACAATCTTTTCTCAGGGGCGGTCCAATAATCGTAAGCCAGACCAGCTACAATGTTTAGCACATTGAGTTGTTCTATCTTCTCAGAATATTGGGTCATGGTATTGAGGATAAGAAGATGGAGTCCCATATCAATCTTCATGAACAGTTAAATTCCACTTGGTTCTGGGACCAGTGGATCACACCTATAAGTTTTCTCTTACTATAGACCTTTTATGGTCTTATAGTTGGTCAAGGTAGTCTGTAATTTTGTTGATTTGACCAATACTCGAATGCTTTATCCTCTACAATGTTTAATACATCTAGTTTTCGGTTGATTCTTTGTATGTTGCTAGTTGTCTTGAAAACATTGTACCTAAGGCCTTTTTTTATGTCTACAAGTGGAACTGGTAGGATTGGTTGTGGTATTACTTATTCGAAGCTAAAATATCAGGGTTCTTTGGGACCTGTAATTGTCGTATGAAATGTGATTGAATCTAATTCAACAAAATCCAACTAATGAAGCAAATCAAATCTAAACTATGTTTTTGATGTGAAATTGATAGCTTATCTATTATAAATAAGCAACAATTACATTATATAATTGCACAAATCAATAAGAGACAATGTTGCAGAATGAAGATAATAACATAAGCACAAAATAAGAGCAAAAATATAATAAACACACTATATTATTGATTGAATAATATGAAGCAATTACATGATGAGAGAGCTTACAATATATAGCCTTTCCATTTCCTATAAACAAGGAGATGAGGGCTTACCAATATTATCCCACTAATCTCTCCTAGAGAATCTCTCCTATGATCACTCACCACTATTCTCTCATATATCCCACCAATATCTCCACACACAATAATCTACATGAGTTGTTTATTCAACAAAACTCACAACTAATACAATATCCTATATTATTAATAATGAGTTGTTTTATGACTCATATTAATAATATTACAATCTTTTATTTTTCTCACACTAATATATAATATATATTTGCACACACACAAATATATAAATATCTAATGTTCACAATATCTAATATTCCTAACATTCACTCCCCTATTGTTAACATTCGATATTTCCACACATACACTCCCCTAATGTGAACAATGTAGAGAAAAACATTCACA
The DNA here is from genome assembly GCA_019776745.2 of Taxus chinensis. Classification (NCBI taxonomy): domain Eukaryota; kingdom Viridiplantae; phylum Streptophyta; class Pinopsida; order Cupressales; family Taxaceae; genus Taxus; species Taxus chinensis. The sequence goes on along the minus strand of CM034151.1, from coordinate 143,761,414 downwards.
CGTCTTCTACAGCTTGCCTGCCTCTGCATGCTCATGATCTTGGTTCGTTGAACCTCTGTTCAACAAATACAAACCCCTGTTCGACAATAACGGACCTCTGTCCTAGGTACGAGCCCCTGCTCATGAACCTCTGTTCATCCTCTTCAAGAAAAACATGATGCTGCTTTTTCTTGTGCTTTTATCTTTCTACTATCACATATTTACATCAGGAGGTTATAAAAGGAAATACAATTCTGAACAGGAATGTGACATCTGTTCTTATTACAAACAATGAAACACACAACTGAAATACTTGGCCACCAAATCAATACCGCGGCCTCGTCGATGGTGCCTGACGAGAGGTCGCTGATCAACCTCCTTCCTCCGTTGCCTCCGGCCTCCATCGCGATGATGTTAACTCAACTGAATTTATCTTTGAGGCTCATTTTACAATTCTATTAGGTGTCGGTTTCAACCGATAATGCACCCTTACAATAATAATCAGCTTTATATTTATCCAAAATAATAAAGCATATCAGATTTTAATTGCTAGAAATCAGTCACTATTTTTTTTTTTTTTTTTTTGCAGAATAATTAGAAACCGTCTGAATTGTTTCCACGATTTTTCGTAAAATACGAAATGGGTTTCTGTAATTTTTTGACATAAGTTTTAAATAATACAAAGTAACAACCCCAAAAAATTTCAGAAAATTTCGAATCTGGGTTTTTGAGAAAAACGTGAATTACCAGTCGTTTTTTTTTTTTCAGATCAGAATTCCGAAAATGGGAATGCTTCAAAACTCTCATATCTGCATCTTAGAGGCTGCGGTTTTGTCCTGCAGTGAATCTCATAAATTTCCCTAGCCTGCTCTGATACCAGATGATGTGAAATTGATAGCTTATCTATTATAAATAAGCAACAATTACATTATATAATTGCACAAATCAATAAGAGACAATGTTGCAGAATGAAGATAATAACATAAGCACAAAATAAGAGCAAAAATATAATAAACACACTATATTATTGATTGAATAATATGAAGCAATTACATGATGAGAGAGCTTACAATATATAGCCTTTCCATTTCCTATAAACAAGGAGATGAGGCTTACCAATATTATCCCACTAATCTCTCCTAGAGAATCTCTCCTATGATCACTCACCACTATTCTCTCATATATCCCACCAATATCTCCACACACAATAATCTACATGAGTTGTTTATTCAACAAACTCACAACTAATACAATATCCTATATTATTAATAATGAGTTGTTTTATGACTCATATTAATAATATTACAATCTTTTATTTTTCTCACACTAATATATAATATATATTTGCACACACACAAATATATAAATATCTAATGTTCACAATATCTAATATTCCTAACAGTTTTTGTATTTTCTAGGATATAAATGAACAAAGTAAATAAACAATTAATCTAATAGATGAAATATTTTTTGGACTATTTTTTTTTATATTAGAAACAATGTTTCTAATCTAATGAATGAAATCTAATAATTGTAATAAACCAGATGTAGTTGAATACTTGTGCAAGAATGTCAATCTAAATCTAAATAACTGATTAATTCAATAAAAACCCTCAAACCTACCTCAAAGGCAAGGAAGAAATCATAGCTTCTTTGAAGCTATTGTTCCTCAGAACATCCCTGGTAATGTTGAAAGTGATATTTCTAATGATTTTATCTATTTGCAAATGTATGAATACTCGAAATAAAAGGATTTCTATACTCTATTTGATATGGATTTGTACCGAATAAATTTAGAATTTTACAATTTGAATAAATGAAGCAAAACAAACAAATAATTCCAACCTCTCTAAGTAAGAGCTTTAGCAAATCTGGTTGTATTTGTGCTTGTCCCCTCAATTTATTCTTTCTTTCTCTGTGTGTCCATATGAGTCCATGGAATTTGGGAATGCAAAGGTAGGAGCATGATAAGGTGTTTGAGAAATGGTTGCTTAAAGGAAATATGGTTGCAATGCAGGTGGAAGAGGGATAACAATAGTGAAAAACACTTAGCTATGCAATTTATAGCATGATTGTGGCAATAATATTATGCAAGATACACAAAGTTCTCATGCCCTTTGCTTTAATTAAAGAATTGATTATATACGAATTGGGTGGGATGTTCCTTCACACACAAGGCATCCTTGGAGTGCCAAATCATCAGGTGAAGAGGCAGTTTAAACTAATTAAATATCTTTAAAAATGAAAGAGGGAAGGAATACGATGAAATCAAAACTACTTTTAGGAAATTCAGTTCACAAATGCACCTTGGAAGTCAATTTAAGTGAAATCACTCATGTTAAAACCGTGCATGAAAAGTTCTGGGAAAATCATGTAGGACCGTTGCCCTACACAGGGTGGCGGTTCTAGTACCACCACCCAGGCAAGGTTGCTAACACTAAAGGTCAAAACATGCACAAAAATGAGTGGGAAGCTGAAAGAAAGAATGGAAAAGTTAAGTACAAGAATCTAGACTACAAATATATACTAGAAATGATCTTAGGAACTTGAACACCTTCTGAAAGGACATGAATCATCACTGGGGAATTTTCTACCCATTTTATGACAATGTAGGACACGTAATTTTTGGTGCGTATAGGACCCTACCCCATACAATAGGTGGAGAAAAAGATAGGACATTGAGGAACAATAAAAACCAGCCTCTACTAGTGGCGTCGAAGAATAAAAAAAACAACATCAAACTAACATCAACAAACCAAAACCAATAGCAGTGTCAATTGTGTGGCCCCTTTCCTATGGATCTTAGCTGTATCTTAATAGGGGAGATTGTGCCTTTCTTTTTCCAACTAAAAACTTTCCAATCCTCTTCCATATATAGATTTACATTTTCATTGTTATGGATTGGAATCATAACTTCAATGTGTTCCGCAAGGTCATGGGAACTAGATAAGGGATCCGATACATTCTTACAAACTTGTTGCACTTCCACCTCTTTTGGGTCAATTAATTCCTTAGAAACCGATTCAGATTCACAATCCGATGGATTAATCAGAACCAGGGGACTAGGATTAGAGTTCTTCCACCAAGAGCTTATACCTTTAGCATTTTTTCTAACCAAGTGACAATCTGATTCTAAATGGCCAAGAGAAAAGAAGGTTCTGCATCTAAATGGAAACCATTCATAATCTAGATTTTGAATCCAATTTTTATCTTCAACATTAAGTTCAATAGTAGTAGGGAAATCCACAAAAGTATCCATATCAACCAAGATTATAGCATAAGTAGTGTGCTCAAAATCTTTGGTTTTTGGGTGAATAGCTAAGCATTTTCCTAAAGTGTTACCAATAGCAGTTAAACAATTTTCCATCCAGAATTAGAGGGGCAAATAAGGTTGATGTATCCACATTGAATATGGATTTTCCTACTGATGGAACTTGTATAGGTCTAAAAACGTATCTTTCTACTAAATGTAGAATTCCTTGTTATCTTTTATCATTACTAGGATAATTTACTCTAGTTTTATTTCCAAACCTAAAATGCTCACCAAAATCACAATCTAAAGGACACTTTGAAATTCCTTCAACCATACCTTTCGCTTCTAAAGTATAGAGTTATTTTTCTCCAATGTGTCCAATCCTTTGATGCCAAAACATTATCTTTATTGCAGTAGATCTAGGAGTTTGATCTAAACCATTTTTAAATCCTATAGAATCATAAAGTTATTATACTCATCAATAACAGTTGTTTCCTCAAACTTGAACAATGTTCTAGTATGGATAACTCTTGCCAATACCATCTTGTAACTCTATTTACTAAATGCTACCTAGACACCTGTATAATTCACATCTGACACTTGCCATTTCTCCCTCTCCGCCATCTATTGAGGTTGGTGAGAAACAAAAACGATAGTAACAACAACAAAGTGGGTGGTCCAACCCATCCCAAAATCAGCTCACCCCTCTTGTTCTGGGTGGGATAACAAATGAGATACCTCTCTACCTCCTCCTTTGTCCTTCATGTTTGTGGTTATAGCCTAGTTTCCTAGGGCCCTTTTTTACTTTACCTTTTTGATTGATTACCGCACTTTTATAGTTGTTTTGATGTGAGCTGACCTCTTTCTCAATTATGCGATGTGACTTTCTCCACCCGATTTCTATACGATTAGTATTGTATATCTCTTGTTTCTATATATAATAGTGCACTTTTCAATTTAGAAAACCTATTTCGATAAAGTGCATTTTAAAATAATAATATTTAAATTTAATGAAATTAAATGTTAAATTGTAAAATATGAAATAAATATTATTTTCGGTGAAATAAAACAAAATATATTTGGATGGGAAATAAGGAAAAAATCTATTAAAATATATCATTCGAATATACATGTTAGTTTTATAGAAAAAGTATATTCAAACGAAAAATAATTTAAAAAGATGTTAAAATTTATCATTCAAATGTACATGTTAGTTATATTATAATACATATAAGTATTTTTTTTTCCATAAAAAACTAGCTCTTAGAATAATTATATGAATTTTTAAGAGGTAAACATTTGGTAGAAGTAAATTACATAGTAAATAAAATAGTAAAAAAGCTGTTAAAATGTCTAATATGGAGAATTAACACCAAGTTTGGGCCAATTGTAGTGAGGTTGGCATTTGTATGTAATTTTTAGACATTGAGGGGGCATTACACATTATGTTTGTAATTTATTTTTACTCTATTTTTAATGAACCAATACAATTAAGGGTCCATTAGAAATCATTCAATTTTAAAATTATAAAATAAAAGAGAATGTCTATGTTGATCATTATATCATTGACATTTCTAGCAATCTTTATCGATAGGAGGAAATAATTCAATAAACTATGTTTACTAAATGCTACCGACACATATGTATCATTCATATCCGGCTCTTGCCATTTCTCCCTCTCAATCATCTCTTGAGGTTCGTGAGAAATAATAATGATAGTAACAACAAGAAAGTGGGTGGGACACCATCCCAAATTCATCTCACTCTTGTTCTGTGTGGGATAACAAACCAGATAGCTCTCTGCCTCCTCCTTCGTCCTTCATATTTGCGGTTACCGCTTAGTTTTTTGGGGCCCTTGTTCTATTTACCTTTTTGATTGATTACCGCACTTTTATAGTGGTTTTGATGTAAAATGACCTCTTTCTCGATTATGGGATGTGACTTTCTCCACCCGAATTTTATACGATTAGCGTTGTATATCTCTTACTACTATATACAATAGTGGACTTTTCAATTTAAAAAAACCCATATACAATTTAAATTTAATGAAATTAAATGTCAAATTGTAAAATATGAAATAAATATTATTTGTAGTGAAATAAAACAAAATATATTTAGATGGAAAATAAGGAAAAACTCTATTAAAATATATCATTCAAATATACATGTTAGTTTTATAAAAAAAAGTGTATTCGAATGAAAAATAATTTTAAAAAATGTTAAAATGTATCATTCAAATGTACATGTTAGTTTTATTATAATACATATAAGCATATTTTTTTCCATAAAAAAACTAGCTCTTAGAATAATTATATGACTTTTTAAGAGGTAAACATTTGATAGAAGTAAATTACATAGTAAATAAAATTGTAAAAAAAAATAGTAAAAACGGTGTTAAAATGTCTAATATGGAGAATTAAAGCCAGGTTTGGGACAATTGTAGTGAGGTTGGCATTTGTATGTAAGTTTTAGAGATTGAGGGGGCATTACACATTATGTTTCTAATTTCTCTTTACTCTATTTTTAATGAACCAATGCAATTAAGGGTCCATTTATAAAATAAAATAGAATGTCTTTGTTGATCATTATGTCATTGACATTTCTAACAATATTCATTGATAGGAGAAAATAATTCAATAAACTTTTGATGATGTAATCACAAGCTCACATGGCTAACAAGTGCGTCACGGTTCTGCACGAATTCTCACACGGTTTTAAGACACACGGATGGTAAAAAAAGGGTCATATTTCGACATTGTTTGCTGTTGCATGTCAAATGTCTCATTTGAGAAGCCCTTCGACGTAAAAATAATAGAGAAAGTCCATTCTGACCAGTATATTATTGACATTTGCAACAATATTGATCGATAGAAGAAAATAATTTAATTTCTGACCAGTAATCTGAAGATTATAGAATCTCAGCACCTATACTATACCGAATATTTTATAATCTTCAATTGGTATCTCAGCACTTATACTATACTGAATATTTTATAATCTTCAAACTGCAGCTCCTCTGCAGTTCCACCGCCACCACTGCAGCTCATCTTCTGCAGTTTCCTTTAACTAGTTCTTTATTTCAGTTAATAAATTGTAGACTGAGCAATTCCTTCATAATCGTTGACATTTCGAATAAGATTGATCGATAGACGAAACTAATTTAATAAACTTTTGACTATGTAATTAGAAGCTTACGTAACGGTGATAGGTAGCTCTACATTTGACTAGGTATTGGGAAAGAAATACTCGGGTACTTTCTTGTGAATCTGACTTCACGTTCTCTTAAAAACGTATTCTGGATATTTGTTATTAACTATTTTACTACGTTTACTTGTCTGTAGTGGTATAGGCTGTATATGATTTGGAACGATCTTTTCAAATAAACAAGTAACGAAAACACAACTCGAGACGGTACTGGTTGACATCTTTCTTTATGTAGACTTGATTATTTCATTTGGCTGGCTTATATATATCTTACAATTCCATGCTTCATATACACTCGAATCCTCACTGTTGAGAGAGCTTTTTCTACCCGCCTTTGATCATGGGATTTCCCGCTGGTCCCGTCGTCCCGCGATTCCTCACCTTTAGATTTACATTACATGATATTGGCAATGCAATTTGTTGCCTTGCTTCTTTGCTTGGCTTGCATCGGCAAAATCATGTGGCTCACACATATACCTCTATAGTGAGATCGAGGAGGATGTTATGTGCGCAGTTTGCTTGAACTCGTTTCTCCAAGACGATGAAATTCGAGAGATCTCTGATTGCTGTCATATATTTTACAGAGATTGTTTGGACAAATGGATTGATCAACAACAAACGACGTGCCCTCTGTGCAGATGTTCATTGCTTCCACAAAGCACACAATGATTTCTCAAAGTATTCTGTCTGGGTAATAATTGTGCAAACCATAATAACCCAGGCCAGAGTAGTAAGTATATTGTGTAGTATATCTCACATGTTGCAATGGAGATTTCAAAATAGAAATTAAGATACCTGTCAATTGCGAGATGAAGTTCCCAGAGTGTTACAATGTTTTTACTCGAAGTAATTAAATAGACCTTTTCAATTTTTGATAATCCGAAAAAATGAATAAAAAATTGCAGTCTCTCAAAAAGTCTGTTTAATAATGCTGTATTAACTGTAAATATATTAAATCTTTGACTTTGCAAACTTATTCGCTCATTTTTAATTATCTTGTGTTACAATTTGTTTCTTGTGAATATCATTTCGTGCAATCCGCCTCATTGTTGAATCTGCAATTGTTTCATTATTGTCTACGAGGGAGATCCGATTCCTTCTTTCCAAATTCAGATGTCGTATTTTTATTATGTTTCATTACACAAATCCGGGGTAGTACATGACTTGTTATATTTACACAGTAGGTACGAGCGAGATTCGATTCCTTCGGTCAAAACATCAAATATATTAATAAACTTAAATGTTGATTAAACAAACTAAAAAATGATCAAATACTCCATTGCTTATAATGTTTATGATCACGGAACAATATGTTTCTTAATTTGTAAGTATTAGTACTTGGTGTTATGTTTATTATGTATTTATTTATTTGTATAAATAGAAGTAGCAATGGACATGTCGATAACAATCTGTTGAAGAATATAAACTTGAAGAAGAGAAACATTGCATGAGGAAGAGGGGATGTGAAGAAGGGGATTGACGGAGGAGAAGCAAAGGAATATAGAAAATAATGCGTGGAACGTATACAAATTACTTACTTCTTCCAAGAAGACACATATGACCCATGTGCAATAGTTTGGTACTGTTTAAAGGAGAAATGAGGCTAGTTGCAATTTTTTTTGACATAATGTACTTTCGATATATCAAAAAGAAAATACCTATTTATCAATTCCCCTGATTTAAATAGTTACTATTTGCAATTAAAGCCCTTGTGTTTTGTGGATAGATGTTCAATAAAATGGCAACTTTAAGGGAACTTTCTTGTGTTTATTGGGTGACACTTTAGAGTTAGAGACATGTTGCCAGACTGTGCATCTCATGTCCATACAATATAGTAATAGATGTTGATAACCATAGAGCATGGTAAGTCAGGTTGTTTTGCGTCATCTTTACAAACCATTATTATAGGTTACTATCCTTGATTTTCTAAGCAACAACAAATACCAAACCTAAGATTTTTCTCTAAGGATTTTTGTTTGACATCAATTTTCAACCTTTCTAGCTCTCAACATTTATTACATTTAAAGAAATGTCCTGTGTATAATCTATGGCCTTTTAATTCAAATTTTTGGCATCATAGGGGCTTTGCAATATGGAGTGGTGAAAGAATATTAAGAAGGGACTCTAGGGGTATTATGATATATATTGTAAGGATTTCATCTAATTTAAATCTACTAATTGTTGATTCGCTAAATGTTATTTTCTAATATTATATGCATAAATTATATATCATACACATTTTTCATGACCACAATGATTTGGTTGACTTTGTTGCTACTAGCAATGCTATTATAAAGGTTTGAACATGGGACATGAAATCGTATTTTTTTCCTTGGTCAGATACATGGATTTTACTTACATGTCAATGGTTTCATATTTTATATTTATCAAATTCAAATGCACTACTCATCAATTCATTGTATAATATATTCTATTAGTATGTATATATACATGTGTATACACACACACACACACACACACACACACACACACACACACACACACACACACACACACACACACACACACACACAGAGAGAGAGAGAGAGAGAGAGAGAGAGATACATAATCATATGATTGCTACATGACTTGAAAAACACAAATAATATAGTCTCCAAATATTATCCTTGTAGTGTACAAAAAAACTACAATATAGACTTTGATGAAATGAATGTGAATATGATTATTCTAATATAATTAATTATATACATTTTCCATGAATATTGTCTCTATTTATGAGACATATTATCCTTTAGTTATGGCATATGATAATGAATAAGTTAGTGATGTAATATTTGAGAACATGTGCCATACATTATATATGTAATGATTTATCTGACATGTGGAATAAGGTAAATACAATACAAGTGGAGTCAAAAGGAATCCAATAAAAAATTTCAAGTGATATGGTCACCCTAGTTAAAAGGCACAATAGCTGAAATGCATCCACCAACTATCGAAGACCACATAACAACATAAATTTCAAGAGAATACTTTATTCTATATATCTATAAATAGGATATTAAAGCACAAACACATCAAATAAAAAGTAATATATTAATAATAAATTAATGTATGTGTTAACAATATAACATTAAAAAAAAGAATAACATAATACACTTAAAATATTGATGTAATCAATATAGACACAAGGTTGTATTAGTTATTGGGGCTAGAATTTTAATAAGAGAAACATTTTCCTTGCTTCGTGGGCTATACAAGAACAAAATTGGCTCTGAGGATCATCTTCAAGATTAGACTATTTTGTTTATTATGAGTAAGAAAGGAGAAAAATATTTTCAATTCATTTAATATTGGGTGTCTACAAATTCATTGGGGTAAGGCTTGATACTTTTGTGATTATATTATATCTCCAAGTAAGAATCTTGGGTGGAACATTGAATTTTAAAAGGAAAAAACTTGGGAAGTCATGCAATTTGTCCCTACCTTTATAGAAAGAACATTTATCTTGGGTCCAACTAATGACAAACATGGGGATGGAAATGAACAATTTTTCTTTATCATGCGACCTTTCCATTAATACCACACTAAAAAGGAAATTTATGGCAATATAAGGCATGGGTTTCTATCTTAATTATTTATATCAATAAAATGCTCTAACCATCAATTCATTAAATGATATTTTCTAATAGTTTATATATTTAATGATAGCAACGGGATTTTATTTTATAAAAAAACTCTAATATATTTGAAAAATATCATCATTATACTCTAAGAAAATTTTGTAAAAGTTGTTGTGAGGAAACCGATATGAATTTATGATTATTATAATATGATGAATTTTATGAATTGTTCAAGAGGGTTGCGACTATTCATGGGAGATATTATTGTTCAAAAATTATAACTTAAACCAAACATTGATATTTTTAATATATAACTATAAAATGCATGGAGCTAGGATAAGAGCATACTAAATTATATTATCTGACACAAAAAATTATTTAAGCTTGTTTTGTGAGCCATCGTGGTAGTGCATGAAATTTATTTTAATTTTTAATTTGGATTTTTGGGGGATTTCTTTCATTATGGCTTTTGTATTTTTCTTTATAGGGAGTTGTGGGAGTATTGTTGAGATATTGAGGATGGTGATGCATGTCACCATCTCATTGGTGAGAATCCTTCTTATTTCTCTTCATATACATCTGCTTTGAAGCTTGGATGGAATTTTTGTCTCATTTTTGCATGGAGTGTTTGGGAAGATCTAGAAGCTTGGATGGAATTGGAGGTTTCTTCTTCTTTACCTGAAGTTCATGGGAAGCTTGGGACAAATAATTGGAGGTTACAAATGATTGGTTATGAGATTTTGGACTTGGAATGTATGGCTTGAGATGTAAGCCTTTAAACTCCTTATTGATGTTGCTTGGTAAAATGATTCTTTTATTTATTATGTTTTCCATTTAAAAGGGGTAACTAAGAGAGAGTATTGGGATATTCTTTATTTCCTTAGTTTCCTTCATTATTAAGGTTCCTCCAAAAAAATCCATTAAAAATATTTGGTAAATATGGGAAAATTAGTTTTCGCATGAATGACGAATATGAAGACATCATGACATCACTATTAAATGGTACTAGACGGTAGAGTTTTTATATGGTACCAGTTGACAACATATGTTTATGCTACTGGTTGAAAGCATAAAGTATGTTGTCAGTCGGTAGCATAAAAATGTTCTCAGCCGGTACCATTTCTTATGCTATTGGTTGACAACATAATTTGTGATTTTGGATGGTAGAATTAAAATATGTTGCGAATAGACCATATTCTAGTGAATTTTATGAATTTCTATTTGACGAGAATGGTGAATTGACCCCTAAAATTAATTTTTACTAGTAAAAATTTGGCAAACTAGTCCTAACTTATACCCCAAGAATTCTCCAATTTCAAATTTGAAAAACTAGAATATTTGTGAATTAACAAATATTCGCCACTAAAATATTCCTTATAACAAGTTGGTCGACTTGTCAAATGAGGGACAATTAGCAATAGTGTATGAAAAATAACCCAAGGGCGAAGACCGCCACCACCACCACACGTCCTAATAGTAGGAGACCCACCATCCAAGCCCTCGACACAAAACAAACTCACAACTTCACAAGAGGCATTTTGCAAGTCAGTGACATTGGGGGTGACATGTGAAGATCATCCGCCCCCAAGAAAATACTTTGTAGATAAACCATTACTGATCTTTAAACCGTGATAATTCCCAATGGGAAGGCTAAGAGTCACACGAGCACCAAATTTGTCATGGATTGATAGGGGAGGGGAGAATACCATCACTTCCTCTACTATTGAAACAACCTCTCAGACTATCACCCTTCATAAGAGGGTCATACACCATGCTATCGCTGTAAGGGGAAGAATTTGGGATGACTCCCTGGACAATTACATTATCACCGCCACTTGGAGCTGAGTTTTGGTGAGGGTTTGAGGTAGATCTTTACTTAGGATTTGTAGCCATTATCGTCAAAATATACTATAGATAAATATATAAATCCAGTATTTAATTTTCAAGGTATGAACTTTATTACCCATGCCTTTAAAAAAAATCTAAAGATTTAATTAAAAGTAGTTTAAGTACTCAAAAGAATGTATGAAATCAAGTTTAAATAAATGTTATGAATATTTTTAAGATGTAGAATATATTTCTACAAAAATTACATTTGCATCCCTTCTCGTGAATCTTGCAACATCAGGTGTAATTTCGAGGAGAGTTAATTGAATAAATGGTCGGATGTTCTAATTACAATAAATATCTTCTTGTCAGACTACAAAATATTTAAATATTATCTAAATGAAACTATCTATTGACCTATAATGTAGTCTTAACATCCTTGGAGCTATAATATAGTGAAAAAGATTCATTATTTACATAGATATGAATTATTTCAAAATTATTGTATTATTTTGGTATTTGGAGCCTACACTTGAAATGAAATAATTTAAGACATTTGAAAAGAGTGTTCATCTCCATGTTATTAATAAAATCAAAGGAAATAGAACAACTATAATTCAATTATTCTTGCATCTGTTTTGGTATGTGCACACTTTGTTTACTTATATTTCCACATTATCACTATGTTGCATAGTATTCAATTCATGGAATATTATTTTTCTTGAAACCTTGGTACTTTTTTCATAAAATATAAAATATCACAATGTGCTCGTTCTTAGACATTTATGTTTCTTGAAAAAATTCTACATTAATAGGTTACCATGTCATTTCCATCTAGAAATTTCATGTGGATAAACCAACCTCTTTAGGTGTTGTAGTGTCCACATTTTATAGCCTCAGTTATCTGCTGACTTCGTTACTCATAGTTATGATTTGAAAAATATTTTGAAATATTTTGGACATTATGTTATGTTATTTGATATTCATGGACATGTATGGTGATTTGGGCACAACACACCAATTTATCTTTGACTAGTATGTTGGCACATTTCAATAGATGTTGTGGATACTAATTTTTTTCTATGTTATTTAGGCCTAATTGATATATGATGGATACATATTTAGTCGCACGTATTGATGATATAAATTATTTGATTATTAATGAGAACACATGATAACATGGATATATGTCATTTATATGTATTTCAATGGATAATACATGGTGAGTTTGTGTGAAATTGTGCATGTTTCTCATTTACAATTCTATGTTGATGATGGATAGCATATATTTCATGTTTAGACTTGATCATTTATCAAGTAGTTGATTTACACTTGTATTGGGGAGATGTGTTTAATGTTTGCATTGAGTGTGCAGGTTACACGACATAGGAGAACTTGGGTTCAGGGCGCCTACACAAATTTTACACAAGTGGCCCACAGGGCTAAGTCCTAACCATGTTAGCTATGTGAGGCCTTATTGGTTGATTTTATTGTTTGGGCACCTTGAGTTACGCATATTTTTCATGTTGTATTTCATGTAAAATTAGTTGTGTTTAGGTTGTTTAATTTCGTTAGTAAAGTATGTTGGGGGAATTACTGGTCCCCACTTGCATTAAGTATGTATTTTTGTGTGTTTATTAATTAAAGAGGATTGGGGTCACATAAGCACCATTGAATGGGCCCCACATCCTCTACATATGTTTCCAAATGTGCCAAACAAGTTCTATATGGCTATATACTACCGCCGATCCCACTGCACTATAGAGCCAGTATCCGGTATTGTATCATTTAGTCGGGTCAGTCGGAGCCTCATGTATCTAGAGTTCCCTCCCCCCCCTCCTCCCCCAGCCATTTCTCTAGAATATCTCTATCTGGGGCCTTCGGGGGACTCAAGAGGACTGGGTTGGGCCAACCTATGGTGTACCGGTTGTTGAGATATTTTTGGCATTTTAAGTAACCCCTTTTGGTTTTAGAAGTTCACTTAGCATGAAAATAAGCCCCTAGACCCTACCTATTACTCAGGGGGGCTTAATTCCAAGGAATGAAGGGATTTCCCTCCAATTTAGCCTCTCTTTTGTCACCATCCATGTATGGTTTGTTGGAATATGTGTGTTGTGAAAAGTTGCATAAGCTTGTCTCATTTTATTTTTAGGTAATGTGGGAGAGGGATGTTTAAATGTGGGTTTATATTTTATTTATTTTGTTTTAGGAATCTTGACTTGGAGGGAAGAGAGGGATGAAACATGTCATCCCCTCATTTGTGATGAAATCTATATACTTTTCTTACAGTACTCCCTCATGTGGGAGAAAGATATTTTTTTTTGGCTTTTTCTTTGTACTTGAAGGCTTTTAGAGTTGGAGTTTTTCTTGGATACGGAATTGGGAATTATACATTTGGAGAGCTTGTGGAGGTAGGCTCTTTGATCTCATTTTGTGTTATTTGGCATGTTATATTTTAGATTAACTTTTGGTTCAAAGTTTTGCCTTGTTGCATGTTTTGTATGGTTACTTGGTTGAGTCATTTTTTATTTTCTCCATCCATCATATGGCGGATAGATTTGAGAGTTTTTTTGGGGAAGAGGGAGGTATTTTCCCTCTTAAAGCTCATGGCTTGATGGGCAAGGCATGTTGGTTCTTTTTATCTCCTCATATGGTTTGCAGTGGAGAAGGTTGTTTTTATGGTTTCAAACCCCTTCCATGTCCTTGGAGAGGAAACCCAATGGGTTTGAAAATCCTCCCAAGGAGGATTTGAGGTGAATGGAAGAGACAATAAGGAGGGGTGATAGTTTTGAATGGATAAGGAGGTTTTTTGAATATCTTGTAAGTGTGCATCCTATGGTTAGACCAAACTCTTCGAAACTATTCGATGTCTCATCTAATTTTCCCCTTTGTTGAGGGTAAATATGATTTTCTCCTCTTTTTATTTGGTTGGTAATTTATTTTGTTTTCTTTAGTATATGGGCTAGTCTTGTATGTGATATTATTCTGTTTACTTCTCCCTTATTCTTGTGGACACTTGTCGAAGCTATCTCTCTCTCCCATGGGCTTGGGGGAGGCTAGCATCCATTCTAACCTCTGGATAGGCATGCAATGATTCCTATAGGTCGGGTTGTAAAACAATCCTTTCTCTATGTGTTGGATTTTATGTAGAGAACAAAATTTTGAGCTCAAGCTCGGAAGATGGTTGGAGTAATTCCATGGTATATTTACATCTTATTGTTCCTAAATTGATTGTGAAAGTTTTACTTATTGTAATCATGTGGATATGGCTATGTCGGAAGTTCTATGTCTTCGTAAGGTTCCCATTTTAAGATTGAGATTTCTTTGTAAACTAGTGTTACATTAATATGTGTATCCTCCTTCAATCTTGAAATGAAATCTTGTAAAGTGTTTCTTTGTGCATCTTAAGCATCTTGACATATGTTTTAATTGTGGTATTCATTTTAGAGCTTAAAATTCATTGTGTTGTAAACTATTCTTACATGGTAAAAGCTCTAAGAATTTTTACATCTTGAAAGGCAATGGAAGGATTATCGTGTTGAACTTATTCTATTGAAAGATGGTTTCGTATGCTATTATTTTGATCTTCGAGTGAATTGAATTTTTGTATCATTGTTGTAGAAGTTGTATGGATCGATTGAATCTCCTTTAAAAAGAAAACTTAGATTACCCATTATATGGGTAGTGTAAAATAAGTTTTGAAGTAAAAGAATTATAATACTATTTCTTGCAATATGAGTATTTGTTTTAAATTATTATAAAATGATGGATTGATAGCAAACCAATTTAAAATTTATTCTTAATCTATATGAATTTTTGAAATTAGTTTATTTCGTTTTCAAAATATATATATAAATATTTTGTTGCACTAGAAGTCCATTTTTATACTTACCCGGCTTAAAATTTAAATGTGTAAATAATTATATAATATGATATATTGAAATTTATGAAGTTGCATACTTCACAAAAATGACAAAACATAACTTATCATTTTACCACTCTGTATTTATTTTAAATATAGTATATAATAGAAATATATAAATATATATTTATATAGTTATATTAAATATATATAGGCAAATTTTTTTAAAAAAAGGGTTATAATATATACTCAACCAGAGATTCTTCTGGCAAAAAACATCAAATGGGTAAATATTTGAAACCCTACACATGTAAGTAATAAATATAAAAACTAGATGGAATGAAATGGGGGAGAAGAAATTTTTCCTTCCTGCAACAAAATTTCTTCATCACCTTCAATAGCTCATTCACAAACCTACAAAACCAAAGAGAGAAAGTGGGAAAATGCAACAAATGAAAAAGAAAAGAAATTAGAAGAAGACATAAGGATGGATTATAGAAACTCTAGAGCGTTTTTTAATCAAGGGCCAATATTAGTTTGATTTTAGGGTTCAGATTAAATCCTACACCGCTTTAAGCCTTGGGTATTTTTTGGTAATGAGAAATAAAATATTAAAACGGGGGAGCTAGTTCAATTAATCAGGGGTGTGTAGAATTTCTAATGTGACCCTAACAAATATTTAGTAGAGTAACCATGATGGGAAACAAACTATTAAAATTCTCATGGGGAAATTTCTTGTCGAAACAATTAAAATTTGAAATGGACAAGTAGTTAATTTATTGGGTAAATCATATTGGTAAAAAAAATTAATAACAGGAATCAGAGAAGTATAGTATTTGTTTAATTTAAAAATAAAATTTACCAAAAAATTTACTACCACGAGGTGTGGTTTTCAATGTCCCAAGGTATGGCATTACATTTGGTATTAGAGTGAGGTTTGAACATGTGGCCACTCTAGGTAGAATTTTTAATTAGTTATTAATGTTTTAATAAAATTAAACGAAAAAGAAATTAAATTTTTTATGCAACCTTCTACAATTTAATAATCAATTTTCTTACTTAGTACATAGGATGACACCATCCAGAGATCAATCCAATAGGGACTTGGGATGTAGATCACCTATGCCTTAGCCACAGACACCTAAGTTCAAACCTTAGATTTTAGAGGTTCTTCAGTAGCTGGTAGGTGTTGTATAGCAGTTCCTTCCACCACCGTAGGAGATGACAGAGGAGGGTGCCCAGTTAGCAGATGAGGAGCTAATAAGAGAGGAAACACATTCAGATCCACCAAATCATGAAACCCCATGGTGGGAGAGGACCATATCCCTTCCATTCACTACGATAGTGTGGCGTCGTGGCATCATTGCCATTCACACAACCTTGAGGAACTAGTTACAGATAGACAAACCCATTCAGTTATTGGACCACAACACCAGGATCGTGATAAAGGAAGCATGATTAGACACCTTCTTCACTTAAAGCCACCAACATACACTCATACTCTTGATGTATTTGTGGTTAAGTCATGGCTCCTCAGCCTTGATAGGTGCTTTTCTTACACTGTTATGAGAGCAATGTCAAATCTAGGTCCATCATATACCTCCTTCGAGATGTTGGAGGAGTTTTGTGGAGGAATGTGGAGCAGAATCCCCCTTTGAATCAGGATACAATGACCTAGGATTTGTTCAAGAAGTGTTTAAGGGCTGGTTATATGTCAGAGCATTTCGTGCACAAGAGGATTGATGAGTTTCATGACTTATGATAGGTATTTGGCATAGTGGCACAATATGAGAGAAGGTTCATGGATCATTTTTATTATGTGGACTACCTGCAAGATGAATAACTACAGGTTAACATGGTTATTAGGGGCTTGAATGCAAACATAGCAGGATCATTTAGGATGATATCTCCTCCCATGCTTAAGAAGGTCATTTAGAAGGCCTACTTAGTTGAGGAGAATGGGACTAGAGTGCGGGAACACTGAACTAGGAATAAGGGAAAATATCAGGAGAAGATGCAGGCCTTTTAGAGCCAAAGGTCATGGGTCATAACACCACCCTCTAGAGGAGGATTTTGACCTTCTCAAACATTATTGAGGGTTGCTTAGCATACACAGTAGCAGAGACAACATCAAAGTTAACAACATTAGAGGGATTAAATAACTCAAATATTACAGAGAGGTGGAGTTAGAGGAGGTGTTGGTGGAGAAAGGGATAGGAGATAGGTCACTTAGCAAGTACAATGAAATCATACGCAGTCATCTGCTAGGGCTGGGACAACAGGATCAGTTCACTAGAGTATGAGAGGGATCCAATCTCAAAGGGGTATAAGAGGATGTTTTATTTTCAGGTTCCCTGATCACTATGAGTGGACGTGTTTGCCCAAACCCACTACCCTTGATATGCAGGGATCTCCTAAATTTGAGAAAAATGTGGGTGATGTAGGACGTGCCCATCATGTGTATATAGTGGTTGATAACCACAAGGCTGACATCAGCCACAATTATTGACATGACATGTACTATCAGGTGTATTTCAATCTCATTACTCTTTGATTAGGTGCTTCAGATACTTTTATATCTCCTTTTGTAGTGTACTAGTGTGGGCTAGTGGTTGCTAGGCAGTGAGATAGTTGGAAGGTTGAGTTGGCCTCTGGGTTTAAACTCATCATTGACACATATGTGGAGAGTTACATTCTTTATTTGGTAGTCTTTTCCACTACACTTGACATATGAGTTATTCCTCTATGATCCTATTAGGTTTTTTTGGGTATGGATTGGCTCAAGGATCATTCAGTTGAGGTATATTGTAGGAATAAGGTCATTCAGTGACAAGATGATCTTGGGAATTAAGTGGTAATTTTAGGGATGCAGAGCCCTATCTTTTTGCACTTGATCTCGGCTAAGCAACTCAAGTGGAGCATGCATAAAGGTTGTCATTTGTTTACTATCACCATTAGTGATTGATCATAGTGAAATCCAGAGAATTCATCCTTAGATGATCATGTAGTTTTGAGGGAGTATGCAGATGTGTTTCTAGGAAAGTTTCTAGGGTTACCACCTCGTACAGAGGAGGAATTAACCATTGATTTAGTGTCAGGATAAGAATCATTTTTAAGGGCACCCTATCATATGACAACTCTATAAATTCATGAGCTCAAGATACAGCTGGAGGAGATGTTAGAGAAGGGTCTCATTTAACCTAGTGTATCTCTTTGGCGAGTGCTAATTATATCTATGAAGAAGAAGGATGGTTCTCTGAGGATTTATGTAGACTTCAGGAAGCTCAACAAAGTCATAATGAAGAAAATTTACATAGTCCCTAGGATTGATGACTTGTTTTATCAGATGTGGGTAGTGAGGGTGTTCTCCAAAATCAATCTCAAGTCAGGTTATCATCAATTACACATATCAGATGTTAACATTTATAATACAACTTTCTGCATAAGTTATGGGGATTATGAGTTCATGATTGTTCCTTTTGGTTTGACCAATGCCCCATCTTTCTTCATGAGCCTCATGAATGGATTATTCAAGATATTTCTATACCACTTTGTCTTAGTGTTCCTAGATGATATATTGATTTATTCTCATTTTGAGGAGGAACACGAGGAACATTTAAGATAGGTACTATAGGTTTTTGAGAAAGAAGAAGTTCTTTGGGAATTTGGAAGAATGCAGCTACTTCCAGACAAATATTCAGTACTTAGGACACATCATATCAGGTGAGGGTATCTTAGTAAATCCCTACAAGATACATTTGATTCTTCATTGGCTAGCGGCCACATAAGTTACTAAAGTGAGGAGTTTCATGGGGTTAGCAGGTTATTACTATAGATTTTTACAAGAATTTTCCAGGATAGCTCACCCTATTACCTCCTTTTAGAGAAAAGGGAGTCAATTTGATTGGTCAAAAAATTATGAGTAGGCCTTCCGGTTGCTTAAGTAAAGGTTAACCATGGAACCTATCTTAGTAGTTTCGGACCCAACGAGATAATTTTGTTGTTTGTACTGATGCATCACTAGAGGACCTAGGAGAATTTCTTACGTAGGAGCGTCTGGTTATTTCCTTTGAGTAACATAAGATCAAATATTACGAGCTTAACTATCCTACTCATGACTTGGATCTTGTAGAAGTTGTTCATGCTCTTGTGTGGTGGCATCATTTCCTTTTGGGTAGGCCTTTCATTTTAAGGATAGATCAACGTGCTTGTAGCATATTGTCTCACAAATGAATCTCAATGCTCGCCAATGTCATTGGATGGAGTTCCTACGTGAGTATGACATGGATATGTAATCTATAAAATGAAAGAAAAACCTCTTTGTAGATGTACTTAGTAGATGACGATATGTGCTTGCATCCTTGAAATTACAGTAAGACTTGAGAGGCATGATTCTTCAGCATATTCTAGAGGACAAGTTTTATGAGGGTGCTAGAAAAATATTTGAGTCTTAGGGTTCATTAGAGGATATATTTTCATGGTGCATTTTAGAGGTAGATGATTTAATTCAATACCATAGGTGCATCTATGTGCCTAAGTTAGGTGATTTTCGTAGCTTCGCCCACACAAAGTCTCATCAAGACCCATATGTAACACATCTAGGAGTGAAGAAAATACACACTGATACAAGGGAGTTATATTATTGGCCTAGTCTTTGACGTGACATATCATATTTTCTAGAACTTTTCCTTGAGTGAAGGAGGGTCAAGGGAGAGGATTCTCATCCCACATGAATTTTACACCGTCAAGATATTTCTGAGAGGAAATGAGATGTGATCTCCATGGATTTCATAGTAGGAGTCTCTATGTCTTTGTACCATAATGATACCATTATGGTCAGTATGGATAAGCTGATCAACGTTACACATTTCTCACCAACAAAGTTCACCTAAAATGCACATGCCATCACCATAGTATTTATGGATGACATGATTAGATTACATGTGATTCCGAAGACCATCATCAATGATAGGGATACCATTTACACATATTTCTAAACTTTATTTCAAGACCCTTTCGGTACATTGATTAACTTCAACTCAATATGTCATTCAAAGACATAGGAAAAAATAGAGAGGGTTAATCAGGTATTAGATGACATATTGACGATGTATGTGATGGACCAACATAATAAGTGAGAAGACTACCTAAATTTAATTGAGTACGCATAGAACTATCGTAATTCCATTGGAATGGCTCCCTACTAGGATTTATATAGTCAACCTTGTAGGGAACCTCTGATTTGGGACAAGGTAG
This sequence comes from Taxus chinensis, assembly GCA_019776745.2. Taxonomy (NCBI): domain Eukaryota; kingdom Viridiplantae; phylum Streptophyta; class Pinopsida; order Cupressales; family Taxaceae; genus Taxus; species Taxus chinensis. The sequence goes on along the minus strand of CM034151.1, from coordinate 143,740,449 downwards.
ATGACAGGATTATTTCAGGTCCAACTTACCTGCAAGAGTTAGAGCAGTAGGTTTTCTGATTAGGCAATGTCTTGAGTAGACTAGATCACATCAGAAGGTGTATGCAGACACCAAGAGGACTATTCATCACTTCGAAGTGAGTGAAAAAGTATTCTTGAGATTTCACCAATATAAGATCCCAATACTTTATGGAAATGGTTCTACACTATCACCTCATTTTCTAGGGAATTTTGATATTTTGGAGGTCATCACTCTAGTTTCCTATCACCTAGATTTTCCACCACACCTTGCATGGGCCCATGATGTTTTTCATGTTTTTGTACTATGTAGATATGTACCTGATATCTATCATGTTTTTCATTGGTGGACCTTACAGGTGGAGGAAAGAGGATAGTGGTGGTTGGATCCCCTATGTGTGTTGGGGCACCAGAGATTGGCCCTTTGGGGTCGAGACCTTGACTAGGTTAGGGTGTAGTGGGATATAAAAGATGAGACAATAGCTACCTAGGTATGGCTAGATATCCCTATCTCTTTCAGTGACTTCTAGGAGGAATTCTAATTTTAGGAGAGGGGGATGTAGTGCCCACATTTTATAGCCTCAATTATCTGGTGACTTCATTACTCATAGGTATGATTTGATAGGGATTTTGACATATTTTGGACATTATGTTATGTTATTTGATCTTCATAGACATGTATGGTAATTTGGGTGCATAGTGCCAATTTAGCTTTGATTAGTATGTTGGCACATTTCAATAGATGTTGTGGATACTAACATTTTGCTATGTTATTTTGGTCTAATTGATATATGATGGATACATAGTTTAATTTCATGTCTTTATGATATAGATTATTCGATTATTGATGAGAACACATGATAACATGGATATATGTCATTTATATGTATTTCAATGCATACAACATGGTGAATTTGTGTGAAATTGTGCATGTTTCTAATTTACGATTCCATGTTGATGATGTGATAGCATATATTTCATGTTTAGACTAGATCCTTTACTGAGTAGTTGATTACACTTCTATTGGGTAGAATCATTTAATGTTTGCATTGAGTGTGTAGATTACAAAAGCACATGAGAACATGGGTTTTAGGTTGGCTTCGCAAATTGTGAATAAGAAGCCCACGGGTCTAAGTCCTAACCATGTTAGTTGTATGAGGTCTTATTGGTTTCTTGTATTTTTTTGGCACCATGAGTGACCCATATTTGTAATGCTATATTTCATGTAAAATTAATTGTGTTTAGGTTGTTTAATTTTGTTAGTAAACTAGGTTTGGGGACTTAATGGTCCCCACTTGCATTAATTATGTGTTTTTGTATGTGTTCATTAATTAAAGAGGATTGGAGTCACATAAGAACCCTTGAGTAGGCCCCATATCCTCCACATATGTTTCCAAATGTGCCCAACCTGAAATTGGGCTATTTTTGGCATTTTAAGTGACCCTTCATGGTTTTGGCAGTTATCTTATCATGAAAATAATCCCTTGGACCCTACCTATTAGGTATGGGATTAATTCCAAGGCATGGAGGGATTACCCTCCCATTTAGGCTCTTTTTTGTCACCATCCATGTAAGGTTGATTGGAATGTGTGTGTTGTGAGTGATTGCATAAGCTTGTCTAATTTTAATTTTGGGTATTTTTGGAGAGGGATGTTTAAATGTGGGTTTATATTTTCTTTATTTTGTTTTGGGAATCTTTACTTGGAGGGAAGAGATGGGTGACACATGTCACCCCCTCATTTTTTGAGGAAATTTATTTATTTTTCTTCAAATACTCCCTCATGTGGGAGAAAGAGAATTTTTTTCCTATTTTTTCTTTATGCTTGGAGGCTTTTAGAGTTGAAGTTATACTTGGAAAAGGAATTTGGAAAATCTTAGAGATTTGAATAGCTTATGGAGGTAGGCTCTTTGATTTTATTTTGTGTTATTTGGCATGTTACATTTTAGATTTTCTTTTGGTTAAAATTTTTGTCTTGTTGCATGTGTTGTATTGTTACTTGGTTGGGTTATTCATTATTTTTTCAATCCATCATATGGCATGATGGATTTTGGAGTTATTTTTGGGAAGAGGGATGTATATTACCTCTTAAACCTCATGGCTTGATGGGAAAACCATGATGGTTTTGTTTCTCCCATCATATGGTTTAAGGTGGAGAAGGTGGTTCATATGGTTTGAACCTCCTTCCCCATCCTTGGAGAGGGAACCCAATGGGTTTTAAATTCCTCCCAAGGAGGATTTTAGGTGAACGGGAGGAGCAATAAGGGGGGATGCTTTTTTTTTAGGGTTAAGGAGGTTTTTTGAAGATCTTGTAAGTGTGCATCCTATGGTTGGACCACAGTCTTCCCCTTTTTTGAGGATGAATATGGTTCTCTCCTCTTTTTATTTGGTTGGTAAATTTTTAGTTTTTCTTTAGTGTATGGGATAGTCTTGTATGTTATATTTTTTGATGTGAAATTACAACACCCCTTGAATGGCCTTCGATGTGAGTGGGGCATTCGATGTAATCTGCATAACATTGGACAATCTCTCAAGTTGTGGGACTTGTGGGCTTGAGATGGTCCTGGAGAGAAAGATGACTTCTTCTTCCTAAACTACCTGCCAAAAGCTACTCTAATGTATGAAAATTATCGAATCTAACCTTCCAATGGATCAAGGAGAGATTGAAATGAATTAAAACATAGCCTACAGTAAAGTGGTGATACACCAAAAAAGGGAGTATTTTATCACAAATTCAATTGCCTAAAATGGAGAGAAGTGAGAAATGGAGAGGATGGATAATATGCATCACAAATCAAAGATAAATTTCACACAGAAAACCACTTCAACCCAATAAACACAGCTCCCAAAACCTATAATAAACATCAGAGATATGCAAAGTATACCCTCCAATGATGAGAGGAAAGAATAGACAATAAAATAAGTGCAGGATGGACAAAATGCATCACAAAACATATTTTATTACTCCATGAATTCCCACAATACATCATCAGTGGGAAAGAGGAAATAAAATTCCATTACAAATCAAATAGAGGAGGCTTAAACTCCACATTCGACCCTAGGAAAGAAAGAGAGAGGGGTAGGAGAGAAAAAATTACCAACACTTAGGAAAATGCCCCTCCTTACAATATATAAGAAGAATGAAAGAGAAGGGGGGAAGATAATTTCAAAATCCTCCCTAATCTACCCAAGAAATGCATTGAATTCACCTGCAACAATGATGGGTTTTACTGCAGAAAACTCGTGACTGTATGTGTTGTTCCTTGTTAGGAAAGAAAGGAAACCCATACTTCATTATAGTGGTAGGTGGGAAGTCTGATAGCCTCAAAAATGGCAGAATATATTTAAAATTCTTTGTGGGATTCATGATTCACCTTTCATTGAATTGACCTTCCACCAATATTTTCAAACTACTTTGGGTTTGGAGTCTATATGTGTAATATCCACGTGGAAGCCTCATGCATCTTAAGATTTTTTTCTTCCTTATAGGGTCCTGAGAATGCAATGTGCCAACACTTGACACCACCTATGAACATGTTGCTTCATTCCCTTGGGTGAGTAAAGCACCCCACTATATATAATGTCAAAATAACTTTTTAGGTGGTATATTTGTAGTTAGATCCACATAGAGACCCTACGGAATTCAAAAAATTAATCCCCTCCTTTCACTCTTGAAGTTGTGATGGTTTGACACTTGGCATCGTCCACAAGCCTACTCTGCTCTCTTTGTGTTCTTCCTTTTCTACCTATTTAAGAGAAACTTTGTTAGACCCTAGAAAATAGGAGGGCCAATGCACATTTGGGGACGTTCCTTTGGATTTTACCTTTGGAGTTGCATAGATGAGGCATGTGGAGGCTTCTACTATCTCTTCCCATGCTAAGACATTTCAATAGCCGGTGAAATGTTTTCATTCTTTGACCACGTGGAGAGCCTACGCACGTTTGGTAACCTTCCTTTGGATTTTACCTTTGGATTTGCACCGATGAGGCATGTGGAGGCTTCCGATAGCTTTTTTGATGCTTATACTTTTCAATAGCTGGTGTAACTTTCTCGGGCTCTGACCATGTGGAGGGATTGCGCTTGTTTGGGGACCTTCCTTGGATTTTACCTTTGAAGATGCACTGAGCTAACACGTGGCACCTTCCATAGTTCTATTTCTTTGCTTTGGGTTGACTAACTCTGGGATCTATTTTGACTTACCGAGTTAACTTCCTTCATTTTTTGGACCTTCCATTTCTATGAGATCCTCAAAAATGTGAAGTCTAAAAACTTCAAGCCTTTCTCTATTTTTTTAGTTGAGATTTGATGTCTTGAAGAGGTGAATGAGGAGGATGTTGATCTAATCCAAGTTTCTTCTTGGCATGTGAGGAGGGTGCAAGGGGATAGAAAATAAGGCACGCACTCAAGATGGAGGGAAGAAAGCGAGTGCATGGGAGGAAAGCGTGAAAAGGGAAAATGGAAGTGGAGAAGAATGTGAAAGAATAGTATGGAAGTAGGGCTTGAATATCCAACTGATGTTATAGAAAGTATAAAAAAGTGATAAGTCTTAGCCCCATATCAAGGTGGTTGTAATGCCATCTACCCTAGATAATAACACAAGTTGGTAGGTCTTTGAGAATGATCAACAAATTGTCAATTTTCTATAAGAAGAAGCTGAATTCTCCAGAAATCAAGACAAATTGGAACAACAGTATGGTGACCAAGTGGTGTAGCTGAGAACTAACAAATTACCAAAAGGGCTTGTAACCTTAGATCCAATCTTCAACCCAAATGATCTGTTTTGGAAGGAGAAAGCAAATATTTAGCTAAAGGGTGAAGAATTATAAGGATCTAAGAGGTTTCAACCCAAGATTAGCTGAGCATACAATTGATTTAAAACTTGAATCTAAGCCTTTCAGACAAAAGCAAAGGCTAGTAAACCCTCACATTAAACCTCTCATGAGAAAAGAGTTTAATAAGATAATTGAGGCCAACATCATATTACCTATAAAGTATTAAAGTTGGGTTGCAATCTTGGTGATTGTTAGGAAAATAAATGGACAAATCAGAATATTTGTAGACTTTCTTGATCTAAACAGAGCATCACTCAAAGATCACTACCCACTTCCATCGATGGAGAAAATTTATAGCTTGTAGCTAGCTCTGAGAGGTTTTCATTGTTAGATGGCTACTCAGGCTATAATAAGATAATGGTAAAAGAAGAATATTAGTTCAAGACAACCTTCACCACCAAATGGGGTACATATGTTTATAAGAAGATGTCATTTGGACTATCAAATGCTGGAGCATCATTTTAGTGAGCTATGGACATGACATACAAATGCTCAATCAAAAATATAGTTCTAGTGTATCTAGATGATATCACTCTCTTCTAAAAGAATGTTGCAAACCATCTCTTCCACTTCAGGAAAGTTTTTCAAAGGTGTAGAAAGTTCAAAGTGTCATTGAACCCAAAGAAGTGTGTATTCCTTACACATGAGGGAAAATTGTTGAGCCACATTATCTCAAGAGAACGGTTAACAGTTCATCCTGAAAGATTTGAACCCATCCAAACACTTCCATTGCCGCAACACAAGAAATATCTCCAAAGCTTCTTGGGAAGAATAAAATTTGTTCACATATTTGTGCCTAATTTCACCACTCTTGTGAAGCCTTTAAAAATTATTTTGAAGAAGATTCTTGCATTTAAACGAACAAAAAAAGGTAAAGATATTTTTGAGGCTATCAAGAATGTAATATAATAGGCTCCAACTCTTATGAACCAAGACTTTTCAAAGGACTTCATGTTGTATGCTTTTGGAGGATCAACCACAATCTCAGCTATCTTAGTACAACTAAATAGAGAAAGATCAGAGCAGCCCATAGCATTCTTCAGTGAGATCCTTGAAGATTACAAAGTAAGGTATTCTTTTATTAAAAATCCTGTCCTTTCTATCATTAGGAGTTTGAAGAAGTTCGGACACTTGGTCTTCAATAAAAAGTTCCAACTATTAGTGTCTCATACCAGTGTTAAGGACTTTCTCCTAAAAAAGGACTTGAATAAGAAGAGAGATGGTTGGATCACTCATGTAATGGAATATGACATTGAAAAGAAATTGACCAAGATGGTTCGTGGCAAAGGTTTGTGTGAGAAGCTCACTTGTAAACCACATGATGAGTCAAAATGAGAAGAAGAGGTTGTCCTACTACTACAGAATGATCAAGAGCATCTAGTTAAAGATCCACCCATTCCATGTTGGACTCAAGCCTTGGTGCATTTTCTCCAAACAGGTTTGTGCCCTATAGAATGGAACAAATCAAAGAGGAGATACTTCATAATACAAGCCATCCCATATGTGCTTATTAGTGGTGTATTGTTCAAGAAGGACATCAATAGTGTTATATTTAGGTGCATTGGGACATGCCAACTTGAGATGGTTTGGCATGAGTTACATGATGGAGAAGCAAGGGGACACTTTTCTCCTCGAGTAACAGCTCTTAAAATCGTGAAAGATGGTTACTATTGGCTGACAATGTTTAGTGATTACTACTCATGGATCAAGAAATACAAGAACTATGCACTCTTCACAGGGAAGAAAAAGTAAGAAGCCTTGCCCCTTCGTCTAGTTTTAGTAGATCAGTCATTAATGAAATGGGTATTAGACTTAATTGAAGTGAATAACCCAAATTCAATTCAAGGCCACAAGTGGATACTTATAGCAAAAAAATATTTCACCAAGTGTACTGAAGCAGTGGCACTTATGGAGGCAAATGAATCCAATATCTTGGATTTTTATGAAGGGATAGTCACTAGGTTTGGAGTCCCTACCACTATCATATCTGATAATGAATTGACATTCCTTTGTACAAGGATAATTAAATGAGCTATCAAGAATGGTGTATAACTCTGCTCTTCATCAAACTATTACCCTCAAAGTAATGGCCAAGAAGAGTACACAAACAAGAACCTACTAAGAATTATCCGAAGCACTCTTGATGTAAATCAAATAACTTGGCACACAAATCTCAAATCAGCTCTATGGGCTAATAGGATCACATCCAAGAGGTCGACATGTATCTTTTCATACAAGCTTTTATATGGAAAAGAGGCAGTGTTGCCCATATCATTGGAGCTTCCTACTTTGGAACTCATGAAATAGTTGGAACGATCCGATTTTGAGCATAACGAAATTAGGTATGTAGAGCTAATGCGAGTAGAAGAAGTAAGAGAACATGCAATGCAGATCATGGAGAAAGATAAAGCATTGATCAAGAAGAGCTTTGATAAGAGAGTAAGAAAAAGGATCTTTTAAGAGGGGGACTTAGTTCTAAAGTGGAATGTAGATCAGGAAAAGCCAGGAAGGCATTCCAAGTTTGATGCCATTTAGAGTGGCCCCTACATGGTCACAGGATGTAATTTAGTAGTAATTCCTTCCAATTGTCTACATTGGATGGTGAAGAATTATATATTTTAGTGAATGGAATCTATCATAAATATTTCTACTGAGAAGAAACATTTCACCTTTGTAAATATCAGCCTAGGATTTCAATTCCTCTAAGTGCGTATGCACATTGTCTTGTTATAGTTTAGGATTCAATTTTCCCTAAGTGTTGGTGCATATTCTCTATTGCTTCTAGTGTATGCTTGTATATAATTCATCTCACTTATGGCCACAAGAAATTAAATCTACAAAGTATCCATATTGGAGTAGGTCTGGATGTTTTCATTGCACTCCAACAAATTTGGTTTGCAGAAAATCAAATGAGGGAGAAGTTTCCAGGTCTCAGACAAGTCTCTCCTCTCACAAACCTTAAATCAAAGATTTTCTTGCAAAGTAAAGAGTGCATGTAGTGGAAGGATGTTTCAGACCAGATTTGAAATTACTAGGAAGACTCCATGCCCAATGGATGCTTTAAGGCCACAGATCATCTCATCTAGTAGGCAGATGTCCCCTATGAGTTGCCAAATTATTATCCAAAATAAGCTCATGCTTATTTTTGGTTAACCGTACTCGTTATTTTTCTCCTTTAGACTTCAATCCAATTTTATAGATATTTTAATCACTTAAAGTGTCTTGAAATCATCTTCATCAGATGGGAAATTTCTTCCCCTTTCTAGAAATGTAAAGAATTCCTTCTAACTCCTCATATTTTACAAGTTACGGGCTGATGAGCCTTGGAAAGATTTTTTGCCAAAGGGAAAGATTACAGAGCGGTAGGAGATATGTTGGCATTTTGTACTTTTTGCAAAAGGCACAAGTTACAATTGTAGGTCTGTAAGCTTGGGGATGATTTCTTTTGTTAGGTGAATATGCGGGGCTGTGGAGGAAAATTTTCCCAAATGTAAATTTGGGTCGGCAGGTCTGCGGGGCGTTTTGGAAATTTTGTAGCTTTTCGCAAAAGGGCATTGTTTACAATTGTGGGCTTGCGAGCCCATGGAGGATCTTTGTGCCAAATGAAGGAAAATTCTTAAGGCATGCAAAGGGACACGTGGCCATGTTTGAAGTCAAAGTAGGAAGGTGGGTCGCCAGAGGCAGTTTGAATTTTTGGCTTTTATTTTGAAAAGGCATAAAGTATAAAAGTAATCCACACCTTTGTCAATGGCCAGAAAAGCTATGTGTCAGGCCTTTGTCAGTTGCAAGGAAGTGGGCCATCGGGGAAACTTTCAAAACTTTACAAATTTTGCAAATAGCACAATTTCAATTTCGGGCCCGCGGAGTTTTTTGGGCAAAAGTAAATTTCGGGCCTATGGGGTTATGGGAGGGTTTTATAATTTTTTATTTTTCGCAAAAGGTGCCACAATGAGTTTCAGGCCCGTTGATCCATTATAAAAAATTGGTTTTTTTCCATTTTGTATGGATTCGATTCAAATAATCAAATGGGCATATCTTTTGATCCAGTGCTTGAAATTAAACACATTTGGTACCATTCGAAAGGTCTTGACCTCCTCTATGCCATGGAAGCCTAAAATTTTAGTTTTGACAAGGTTAGGGGGAGAAATAGGAAAACATATTTCATGTCATTAATGTATGATCTGATTGTTTCAACCACCCAGATTTGATTTGATCTTACATTCTTCCTTCTTCAACATGCCAAATAGACATGGAGAGAAAGACTTGACAGATTGCAAGTGGATTTGTAGGAATTGATAGCTGGTGGTTGAGATTCAAAATCAGATTTCCCACCTCCTTTTCTTCTACTCTCTTCACTTCATCTATAAAGGTAAGATCTTGGATCATTGTAAAGGGTTGGAAATTTGGGTTTTGCACCCTCCCTTCTTCTCTAGTCTACAGATGAATTTGTGGAGTCCAAACCTTCCATTAAGACTGTAATGCAAGTTTTTTGCCTTTTGGCTATTGTAATCTTCTATATCAATTTGTTAAGCAATAATACATGTTTGTGGATGATTTCAACCCTTTCTTGTGTTCATTACCTTTATTTGATATTTCATTGCAATATTGGCTATCTGTGCATGGTGGTTGTATTACATTTTAATGGTCTATGTTTAATAGAAAACTCGGTGTTCAACATTTTTTTGGTACATCACCTCTGTTAGTTTAGGTTTAGTTTCTTCTAGCTTCTTAACCCTATCTCCTTGGTAAGTTAGAGTAGGTTTTAAAGTAGATCCTATGCAATATGAATGTTTGCACATGAACAAAGGAATAGGAACCAACCTTCATCCGGAGAGCTCTCTTGGTTTCAAAGTCCCACACTTTGAAAGATACTCCATGTTATGCAATCACACTGATGGTCTCAACCCATCAAGTTGCAAAAATTCAAGGGTGTTGTGATTTTACACTAACAGTTTTGGCTCACCTAGTGGGACAAAGAGGTCTCGATTTTGATTACAGTAAGATTGATGTGCACTTGTTGTAATTTTTCATCTTCTAAGAATCTTTGAAATTACACATCTGGCGACTCCAAAAAAGGCAGAGTCCACTAGTTTTAGCAAACCAGGCTTGGAAGATTCATGAGAAGAATTCAGACTAGATCAAGAACTAGAGAAGAAGGATTATTTTTCTATCTGTACTTTTTCCTAGATATAGGAAGGAGAGGAAGAATAGCTTAAAGGTCTCCATCTCCATGAAATAGAAATTTGTCAACACCTCCCCCTGATAGGAATTTCATTAAATCAATAAGGGTTCTTAGGCCATTCAGAATGGCACAACCCAATCCCTAGGTCAACTTCACTAGTGATTACCCACTCACTCTCAATGCACAAAATCCAATTCTAGTTGCAACATTGAAGAGAATTCCATATTTGACTAGAGAGAACTAGACTAATCCTAGTGGCCACATTCAAGACATTGTAAATGTATGTGCAATTCATGAAATCACTGAGATGGACATTGCAGTGAAATTGTTAGCCTCTTCATTCAAGGGTAAAGCTTTGCAATGGTTCGGGAGTTTAACAATAGGCTCTCTCTAGAATTGGGACCATCTGTGCATAACTCTTCATAATCTATTTGAACAAAAAGGGGGATAACCTATCTCTATTAGAACAATTGAAAACCATTAAGAGGGATCTTAATGAACAGTTGACATATTTCAGCTTCAGATTTCGAAGGACATTGGATAGGATTCCATTAGCCGTGATACCAATAGTTGAAGGTGCTTTCCTATACTTTCTTAAATATTTAAATTCTTATAATTATATAATGATTCAATCCATGGGAGGTGTAACCTTACTTGCATCCTATAACATTTCCATTAGAGCTGAAAATTATTTAATTCAAGTTGGTAAACTTGCACCTAGGCCACCTATGGCTCTATATCAAAAATTAGGAAGTCTAAGAACTAGTCAGACAATAGAGTTGAATCCCATTCCACCCCCTAGAAATCAAAGAAAAAATTATGCTTCTATTTCTTCAAGAACTAAAAAAGAGTACCAGGAGGTCTTGAAACAACTACAGAACCTAGGAAACAAGCTAGTGACTATCGAGAGACAACGAGGTTAGAGTTCTAGGCCATATCAGCCTCAAACTCAGTATCAAGCTAGGACCCATATGAGAAAATTAAACCACCAAGTCATGCCAAAAATAAAAATTTGAACCAAACACAACCACAAGCTGCCAATTAATTCTGACCATATGATCGAAATGCAACTTTAACATCAAAATATTTAGTTCCAACACAAAACAACATCGCATAGGAGTACAACTAGTGTTACCCATGTAGTCTACCTCACAATCCATCAACGTGTTTCAATGGTGCACTGAACTGGGCCCTGATGGTACAAACCATTGGTGTGTCCCAATAACCTAGTCAAGAGGAAAATCAACAGCAAAAATCTCAACAAGAGACACCTTCAACTTAAACTATGCTAGTTAACTAGAAAACAAAAGAATTATGTGGAGTTAACTAATCCCCTTCTCAAATTTTAGCTTCCAATACACGATCCAAGTAAAGTAATATTGGAGACGGACAATCACCAAACTTAAATGATCCATAACCCTCTATTACTCCACAAAGTATTGGCAATCAAAGTACAGATCCCAATGTGCAAGGTCAGCCCAAGCCACCACCTAGACCAGCTCAAGTGCCAGTTGTAACACCCCATGTGCAAGAGAGGAATATGGAATTTAAAGGGAAATAGAGAGATAGCTCATCTCCATTAAAAATCATTAAGTAGATGAAGAGGAAAAATGTAAGCATCTCAATGTGGGAGTAATTGGCTATCCTAGGAATAAGAGACCTATTGCAAGTTTTAACGAAAAATTTGTCAACATCAAATAATTCACCGAATCAACAAGATAAAATGCTTACTAATGCAGCTCAACCTGAAGGAAATCATAGTTGACAACAAGGTAAAACTTTGAAGGCCCCACCATTCTATATCTCATAAATCATTGTAGATAAATTGGTGTATAATTGCATTATTAATTTTGGAGCAAGTAACTCTATGATGCTAAAACAAATAGTTGATCAGTTGGGTTTTTAATATGAATCCATTTCCAAAGGTGTGGTACAATTGGATGGTACAACAGTAACAAAGGTTGGATTAATCAAATATTTTATCCTCACATTGCATGCATGTACGAATGTGACCATCTTACAATATGTATCAGTCATAGACTTACCACCACACTTTGCATTTTGTTTGTCAAGAGAATTCACTGCTAAAATTAGAGGATACTTGTCTACTAATTGGTCACACATGTTATTTAGAAAAAGGTATAGGGCTAACGCTACAATCAGATCTGATCCTATTGTAAAATTCCATATTGAGCCTCATACACCGAGTCCAATTAATGCAAATTGTTCAACCTTTGATCAAGAAGATTATCTAAGCACCCATGAAGCTGATACTAATGTTGGATGTATTCCAGACTTGGCCCTTAATGAATGGTAAAATGAGAGGCATGCTTTCGACCCTTAAAAATAAATGGAAGAATCTTAATTATGAGTCTATTGCTTGTATGAAGAGAATCATCTTCTTCCTAATATCACTAAGCCAGACCAAAAAGATGATAATGAGGTATGAAAGTTATTATTTGATGGCTCAAGAAGTAGACAAGGTGCAAGAGGAGAAGGAGCTATGCTTGTTTCACCTCAAGGCACAAAGTATTACTCAACTTTCTATTTCTAGTTTGATTGCTCAAACAACATAGTTGAGTATGAATCTTTTATTCATGGACTTCATTGGGCTAGGAGGAGAGGCATTAAGAATTTGTAAATATTTGGTGATAATGAGCTGATTGTGAACCAAATCAGTGGACAACATGCTGCAAAGAATGACCTACTCAGGAGCTACATAAACCGGGTATGGGACCTCATTGAGGAATTTGAAGATTTCAACATTGTGTCCATACCCAAGAAAAAGAATGATGCAACAAACTGACTGACAACAATTGGGGCAGCATTTGATGTAAAAGAAAGTATAAAAAGTGATAAGTCTCAGCCTCATATCAAGTTTGTTGTAAGGAAAACTATCCTAGATAAAAACACACGTTGACAGGTCTTCGAGAATGATCAGAAAATTGTCAATTTTCTACTAGAAGAAGCTGAGTTCTCCTCCAGAAATCAAGACAAATTAGAACAACAGTATGGTGATGAAGTGGTGTAGCTGAGAAATAAAAAATTACCAAAAGGTCTTGTAACCTTGGAGTCAATATTCAACCCAAATGATCAGTTCTAGAAGGAGAAAGAAAATATTCAGGTAAAGGGTGAAGACTCAAAGCTCATTTCAGTAGATGAAGGTAAGACATTGAAAATTGGCAAATTAAGTACTCTGCAAGAGAAAGATGAATTTGTTCAACTTTTTCAAGAATTCCCAGATATTTTTACATGGACTTATAAGGATTTAAGAGGTTTCAACCAAAGATTGGCTAAGCATACAATTGAATTAAAACCTGAATCCAAGCCTTTCAGAAAGAAGCAAAGGCTAGTAAACCCTCACATTGAACCTCTCATGAGAAAAGAGTTGAATAAGCTAATTGAAGCCAGCATCATCTTCCCAATCAAAAATTCAAGTTGGGTTGCAAACTTGGTCCCTGTGAGGAAAATAAATGGAGAAATCAAAATTTGTGTAGACTTTCATGATCTAAATAGAGCATCACTCAAAGATCACTACCCACTTCCATTGATGGAGCAAATCTTGCAGGTTATAACTAGATCTAAGAGGTTTTCATTTCTATATGGCTACTAGGGATATAATCAGATAATGGTAAAAGAAGAATATTATTTCAAGACAACTTTCACCACCAAATGGGGTACATATGCTTATACAAAAATACCATTTGGACTGTCAAATGTTGGAGTAACATTTTAGCGAGCTATGGACATGGCATTCAAAGTATTAATCAACAAGATAGTTCTATTGTATCTAGATGATATCACCTTCTTCTTAAAGAATGTTGCAGACCATCTCTTCCACCTCAGGAAGGTTTTTCAGAGGTGTAGAAGGTTCAGAGTGTCATTGAACCTAAAGAAGTGTGTATTCCTAGCACATGAGGGAAAAATTTTGGGCCACATTGTCTCAAGATAAGGGTTAAAAATTGATCCTCAAAGAGTTTAACCCATCCGAATACTTCCATTACCAAAACACAAGAAATATATCCAAAGCTTCTTGGGAAGAATAAACTTTGTTCAGATATTTGTGAGTAATTTTACCACTCTTGTGAATCCTTTAATAATGATGTTGAAGAATAGTCTTGCATTTAAATGAACAATAGAAGGAAAATAGATTTTTGAGGCTATCAAGGATGTAATATCACATGCTCCAACTCTTATCAACCCATAATTCTTAAAGGACTTCTTTTTGTATGCTTTTGGAGCATCAAACACAATGTCAACTATCTTGGTACAATTGAATAGAGAAGGATCATAGAAGCCCATAGCATTCTTTAGTCAAAGCCCTAAATATTATGAATTAATGTATTCCTTTATTGAAAATCATGTCCTTGTTGTTATTAGGAGTTTGAAGAAGTTTAGACACTTGGTCCCAAAGAACCAAATCCAACTATTAGTGTCTCATGCTGGTGTATAGGAATTTATCCTAAACAAGGACTTGAATGCAAAGAGATCAGGTTGGATTACCCGTGTAATGGAATATGACATTGAAATAAAAGTGACCAAGATGGTTCATGGCAAAAGTATGTGTGATAAGCGTACTTCTAAACCACATGATGATTCAAAAGGAGAAGAAGAGGCTTTCCTGTTACTATAGAATGATCAAGAGAAGCTAGCTAACGATGCACCCATTCCATGTTGGACTCAAGCCTTGGTGAATTTTCTCCAAAGAGCTTTTTGCCCTCCAGAATGGAACAAACCAAAGAGGAGATAATTCAGATTACAAGCCATCCCATATGTGCTTATTGGTGGTGCCTTGTTCAAGAAGGACATCAATAGTGGTCTATTGAGGTGCATTGAGATGGGAAAAATTGAGAGGGTTTGGCATGAGTTCCATGATGGATAAGTAGGAGGACACTTTTCTCCTCGAGTAAAAACTCTCAAAATCATGAAAGCTGGTTACTATTGGCCTACGGTGTTTAGTGATTTCTACTCATGGATCAAGAAATGCAAGAAGTGTGCATTCTTCATAGAGAAGGAAAAGTTAGCAGCCCTTCCCCTTCATCAATTTTCAGTAGATCAGTCATTCATGAAACGGGGATTATACTTCATTAGAGTGACTAACCAAAATTCAAGTCAAGGCCACAAGTGGATACTTGCAACAAAATACTATTTCACCAAGTGGATTGAAGCAGTGGCACTTAAAGAGGAAAATAAATCCAATATCTTGGATTTCTATGAAGGGATAGTCACTAGAGTTGGAGTCCCTACCACTATCATATCAGATAATGCATTGGAATTCCTTGGTACAAGGATCACTGAATGGGTTGTCAAAAACGGTGTATACCTCAGCACTTCATGAGACTATTACCCTCAAGGTAATGGACAAGAAGATTCCAAAAACAAAAACATACTAAAAATTATCAGAAGAATTTTTGATGAAAATAAGAGAAATTGGCACACAAAGCTCAAATCAGCTCTATGGGCTGATAGGATCGTATCTAAAAGGTCTATAGGCAGCTCCCCATATAAGCTTGTATATGGAAAAGAGGTAGTGTTTCCCATATCATTGGAACTACCCACGTTGGAGCTCATGAAACACTTGGAACTAGCTGAGTTTGATTCTATGGAAATCAGGTATGTAGAGCTAATGGAGTTGAAGAAGCAAGAGAACATGTAATGCAGATCATAGAGAAATATCAAGCATTGATCAAGAAGACCTTTGATGAGAGAGATAAAAAGGACCTTTATAGAGGGGGACTTAGTTCTAAAGTGGGATGCAGATCGGGAAAAACTAGGAAGGCATTCAAATTTTTATGCCATTTGTAGTGTGCCACTACATGGTCACAAGATGTAAAAGTAGAAATGCCTTCCGATTGTCTATAGTGGATAGTAAATAATTATAAATTCTAGTGAATGGAATCTATCTTAAACATTGCTACTGAAAAGAAAGGTTTCACCCTTGTAAATATTAGCCTAGGATTTTAATTCCTCTAAGTGTCTGTGCACATTATCTTGTTATAGTTTAGGTTTCAATTTCCCTAACTGGTGGTACACATGCTCTATTACTTCATGTTTATTCTTGTATAGAGTTCATCTTAGTATTGGAAGATACTTGTGGCCACAAGAAATTAAATTGGAAGAGTATCCATATTGGAGTAGGTCTGGATGTTTTCACTGCAAGCCAACAAATCAGGTTTATAGAAAATCAAATGAGGGAGAAGTTTCAAGGTTTCAGACAACTCTCTACTCTCACAAAACTTGAATCCAAGATTTTCTTGCAAAGATAAGAGTGCATGTAGCAGAAGGAAGTTCAGATCATATTTGAAATTACCAGGTAGACTCCATGTCCAATGGATGCTTCAAGGCCATGGATCCTCTCATCTAGCAGGCAGATGTCCCCTATGAGTCGCCAAATTATTATCTTAAATAAGCTCATTCTTATTTTTGGTTAACTACACAATTTTTTTTTCTCCTTTAGTGCTTCAATCTTATTTTTTAGATATTTTAAGCACCTACAGTTTCTTGAAAGTAACTTCATCAGATGGTAAATTTCTTCCCCTTTCCAGAAATGTAAAGAAGTCCTTTTAACTCCTCATATATTTGCAAGTTACGGGTTGATGGGCCTTGGAAAGATTTTTCCCAAAGGGGAATATTGTGGAGTGGTGAAGTGGTGAGAGATATGTTGGCATTTTGTACTTTTTGCAAAAGGCACAAGTTACAATTTCTGGTCTGCAAGCTTGGGTATTATTTCTTTTGTTAAGTGAATATGTGGGGCTGCAGAGGAAATTTTTCCCAAGTGTAGATTTAGGTCGGTGGGTCTGCGGGGCATTTTGGAACTTTTGCAAACTTTCACAAAAGGGTGTAATTTAAAATCAAACGCTCGTGATCCCACCGAGGATCTTTGTGGCAAATGAAGGAAAATGTATAAGGCCTACAAAGGGACACGTGACCATATATCAAATCAAGGCGGGAAGGTGGGTCACCGGAGGCAGTTTGAATTTTTGGTTTTTTTTTTAAAGGCATAAAGCATAAAAGTAAGCCGCACCTCCACTGATGCCTTGAAAAGCCATGTGTCAGGCATTTTTCAGTTGTGAGGAAGCAGGCATCATGGAAACTTTGGAAATTTTGTAAATTTTGTAAATAGCGCAATTTTAATTTTGTGCCCATGAAGGGTTTCACGAAAAAATGAATTTCGTGCCTGCGGGGCTATGGGAGGTTTTTATAATTTTGTGTTTTTGCGTAAAAGGTTCCAAAGTGAATTTTGGGCCCGCGGCTTCATTTTTCAAAACTGTGTTTTTGCCATTTTCATAACGATTTTATTAAAATATTCAAATGGGCATATATTTTGATCCAATGCTTGAAATTCAACAAATTTGGTACCATTGGAAAGGTCTCAACCTCCACTATTCCATCAAATCCTGAAAATTTAATTTTGACAAGGGTAGGTGGGTGAAAAATAGGAAAACATATTTCATGCCATTAATGTATTAGCTGATTGTTTCAACCACCCATATTTGATTTGATCCTCCATTCTTCCTTCTTAAACATGCCAAACAGATATGGAGAGCCAGAATTAACAAATTGTGGGTGGATTTGCAGTGATTAATAGCTGGTGGTTGGGCTTCCAAATCAGATTTCCCACATCATTTTCTTCTCCTCTCTTCATTTCATCTATAAAGGTAAGAGCTTAGATCATTGTAAAGGGTTAGACATTTTGGTTTTGCTCCCTCCTTTCTTCTTTGGTCTGCATATGAATTCATGGAGTTCGAACCTTCCATTAAGATAGTAATGCAAGTTCGTTTCCTTTTGGCCATTATAATGTTCTATATCAATTTGTTAAGAAATAATACATGTTTTTAAATGATTCCAACCCTCTCTTGTGTTCATTTTCTTTATTTTAGCTTTCATTGCAATATTGGCTATTTGTGCATGGTGGTTGTATTACATTTTAATGGTTTGAGTTTAATAACAAAGCCAGTGTTCAGCATTCCTTTGGTGCATCACCTCTATTATTTTAGGTTTAATTTCTTGAATCTTCTTAACCTTGTCTCCTTGGAAAGTTAGAGTAGGTTTTAGAGTAGATCCTCTGCAATATGAATGTTTGCACGTGAACAAAGGAATAAGAACTGGCCTTCATCCAGAGAGATGTCTGGATTTCAAAGTCACACACTTTGAGAGATGATCCATGTTATGCAATCACACTGAGATTCTCAACCAATCAAGTTACAAACATTCAGGGGTGTTGTGGTTTTGCATTAAGAGTGGATGATGGAGGAGAAAATGATGTGAACTCCTCTTGATCCTCTCCATCAAAGTAATCCTTGAAGTCAGAATGATAATCTACCTTGTTATCCTATTGCGTGTGTTTGACCTACCTGATGGTGTCCTCCTGATCTTCAAATTTCTAACCATGGTTGCCTTCATCTTCAAATGTGAAGTCTGAAATCTCAAACTCTTCTTCGAAATTAGAGTTTGAAGGGGATGAAGTGTGAGGAAGAACTGATAGTTCTTCTATGGCCTGATCTATACTTGTAACCTCTAGAACTGTATGGTTCTCCTCCATAACCAGAATGCACTCCTCCTTATTTGGATTTGGATTGGATCCTTCTTCCCTCACTTGTGTTGCAGTTGAAGCTTCCACCACTTGTGGCTTGACCTTATCTTCCTCCATGGGTTTCTCCATCAAGGGGATTTTATCAATCCCGAATCTAAGAGCTAAACTCACAAAGCTTCTAATCATTTCTTATTTTATTGGTTCTTATTCTTTTTGCTCCACTTGGATGGATTTTTGAGTCTCTCCTTGACATGGAATTGGGAAAGTAGGAGGAGTGGTGGCTGGGGTATCCATTATTATTATTTTTATTTATGGTGGAGGAGAAGGTATTGTATTTGGATCTTATGGAGGGGACTTGGGTTTGGAATGGATGAGGGTAGAGAAATTAAGATGGGATAGAAGACTAGAAGATGGAGAAGGGAATTCAACACTACGGGTCATCTGCAAGAAAGTAGAATCATGACACTGTTCTGATGATACTGATTGAGAAAGAGGAAAAGAAAAGCCATGAGGTTGTGGACTTACCCATTCACAAGGTTTTTTGGCACCAAGCTTGAAGGCCCCTATTTCCTCAGTCCATTGTGCAAGTTGAGGAAACATTTCAACCATGAAGTTAATCTTCTCCTTCGGGCTATAGTGTCTTGGAAAAGGGCCTTCACATGGACAAGATTTCCTGCAATAAATTTTAAATGCCTTCATTTGTGCTATATCCATTGACTAAACCATGTCAGCCTCCATTCTTTGAATATTTTGCAGTAGATCAACATTCTGCATATAAAAACAATCATCATATGCATACCCTTTCTTTTGATAAGCTTCATAGCCAAAATGGTTCTAAAACTGCTCATATAGGTAAGCATAGTGGTTCTAAAACTCATCATAATGTTTATCTGAAGAAGTTGAGAAATACATTAGAGGTGGACTACATTGTTGTTGCTGTAAGTGTGAATTATAGGATGGGAGTGAAGCCATGACTATACAACTTCATGAATGGAAGAAGATGAAATATGTGCAGAGAAGAATAGGTGGAAATGGATGGAAGGAAAGTATAAAACTCATAGAATGGTTTGTTGATCAAATCGAGTCACCAGATGTGCTTTACATGTGCCTCTAAAGGATAAAAATCACAAAGAACACATCAAATTCATAAAATAAAGTGGTAATTTGCTTCAAACCTGTCCCACAAGGTGTGCTAAAACTATTGATTGTGGTTGTATGGTGTCTTAAAATTTTTTGTTTGATAATGAGACACCTTGGAAAGATGAGAAAAATGTAACTCCTTGGTCCCATCAGGAATTCCAAAAATGTTTATTCAAAATTACAGCACCCCCCAAATGGTCTTAGATGTGGGTGGGGAATTCAGTGTAATCTTCATAACATTGGACCATCTCTCAAGCTATGGGACTTGTGGGCTTGAGATAGTCCTCTGGAGAAAGTCAGGTTCTTCTTCCTAAACTACCTACCATAAGATACTCTAATGTAGGAAAACTATATAATCCTAATATAACCTTCCAAGGGATTAGGGAGAGAGATAAATTCATGAAAACATAGCCTACACTAAATCAGTGATACACCAGAAAAAGGATTTTTTTATCACAAATTCAACTACCTAAAATGGAGAGAGGTTAACAATGAAAAGGATGGAAAAGATGCGTCACAGACAAAAGATAAATTTCAAGTAGAACACCACTTCAACCCATTAACCACAGCTCTCAAAACCTATAATAGACATTAGAGATATGCATAATATACCATTCAATGATGAGAGGCAAGAAGAGACAATAAAATAAGTGAAGGATAGACAAAATGCATCAAAAAACATACTTTATTGCTCCATGAATTCACATAATACATCATCAGTGGGAAAGAGCTAAGAAAATTCCATTACAAAGCAAGGAGAGGAGGCTTAAACTCCAAATTCAACCCTAGGGAAGAAAGAGAGAGGGGGTGGGAGAGAAAAAATGACCAAAAATTAGAAAAATGCCCCTCCTTACAATATATAGGAAGAACGAAAGAGAAGGAGGGAAGAGAATTTTGAAATCCTCCCTCAACTATCCAAAAAATGCATTGAATTCACCTGCAACAATGATGGGTTTTACTACAAATAACCTGTGCCTCCATGTGTATTTCCTTGTTAGGTAAGAAAGGAAACCCATACTTCATTATGGTGGTAGGTGAGAAGCATGAAATCCTAAAAAATGGTGGACTATATTTAAAATTATTTTTGGGATTCATGATTAATCTTTCATTGAATTGGCCTTCCACCAATTTTTTCAAACTACTTTGGGTTTGGGGTCTTTCTGTGTAAGATCCACGTTGAATCCCCATGCATCTTAAGATTTTTTGCTGCCTTTTAAGGTCCTGGGAATGCGACCTGCTAACACTTGGCACCTCCCGTGAACATGCTACTCCATTCCCTTGGGTGAGTAAAGGCCCCCACTATATATAATGTCAAAACCCCATTTCAGGTGGGGATTTTGTAGTTAGCTCCATGTGGATACCCTGCAGACTTCCAAGACTTAATCCCCTCCTTTCACTCTTAAAGTTACGACAGTTAGACAGTTGGCATTATTCGCAAGCCTTCTCTTCTCTCTTTGTTTTCTTCCTTTTCTACCTATTTAAGAGAAACTCTTTTAGACCCTAGAAACGTGGAGGGCCAACACACATTTGGGGACCTTCCTTTGGATTTTACCTTTGGAGTTGTGCTGATGAGGCACATAAAGGGTAACGCTAGCTCTTCCCCTGCCTATAATTTTCAACAGCTAGTGCAACTTTCTTGCGCTCTGACCACGTGGAGAGATTGCACTCATTTGGGGACATACCTCTTGATTTTACCTTTAGAGTTCCTCTAATGAGGGACATGGAGGCTTTTGCTAGCTCTTCCCATGCTTAGACATTTCAACGGCTAGTGTAACTTTCTTGGGCTCTAACCACGTGGAGGGCATGCACTCATTTGGGGACCTTCCTTTGATTTTACTTTTGAAGATGCACTTAGATGACACATGGCACCTTCCATGGTTTTTTTTCTTTCATTTGATTCGACTCACTCTGATCATGATTTTGAATTACCAAGTTAGCTTTCTTCATTTTTTCAACCATTCGTTTCACCGAGATCCCCAAAAATGTGAAGTCTGAAACATTCAAGCCTTTCTCCATTTTTTCACTTGAGCTTTGATCCACCCTAAAGAGTGCATAAGGAGGATTATTATCTAATCCAAGTTGCTTCTTGGACCATGACGAGGGTGCGAGGTGACACAAAAGAAGGCGTGTGCACAGGAAGAAGGGAAGAAAGCAAGTGTGTGAGATGAAGCCACAAAAAGGTAAAATGGAAGTGGGGAAGAATGAAAAAGAATAGTATGGAAGAAGGGTATGAATATCCAACTAAGGAAGGGAATGCGATGGAAAAAATAAAATACGGCATACGACAGAAAGACCTGGAACTTAGCCAATTTGGAAGGCATTTGTAGAGGGGGCCGTTGAATAATTTCATGGTGTGGGGAGTGTGCGGAAGGACTACAACCTATGCAAAGTTCCAAATGAGCAAGAATACGGGTGTGTATACTAAAATTTGAAGCATCAGAGCTAGAGTGAGAGTAAAATTCATCCAAATAGTTGGGAGAGTTATTTGGATAACATTATGTTTTTTTTTACTTATCCTTTATTCTTGTGCATACTTATGGAAGCTAGCTTTCTCTCGCATCAACATTGGGGAGGTTATCATGTCTTCCAATGTTTGGAAAGGCATGTATTGATTCATATAGGTTGGGTGGTAAAACAATCCTTTCTCTATATGTTAGATTTGTTGTAGAGCACAAAAGTTGGAGCTCAAGTTTGGAATATGGTTGGAGTATTTCCTTGATATCTTGGCATAATATTCTTCCCAATTTTTTTGGGAAATTTTTTCTTATTATAACCATGTCGATATGGCTATGTTAGAAGTTCTATGTCTTTTTATGGTTCCCATTTTGAGTTTGGGAGTCCTTTGTAAACTAGTGTGATGTTAGTATGTTTATCCTCCTTCAATCTTGAAATGAAATCTTGCAAAGTTTTTCTTTGTGCATCTTAAAAATATTGACATATGTTTTAATTGTGGTAATAATTTTAGAGCTTAATCTTCATTGTGATGTAAACTATTATTTCATGGTAAATGTTGTAAGAATGTTTATATCTTAAAAGGCAATGGAAGGATTATTGTGTTTAACTTCTTCTATTGAAAGATGGTTTTGTATGCTATTATTTTGATCTTCAAGTGAAGTGAAATTTTGTATCCTTGTTGTATAAGTTGTATGGATTGTTTGAATCCCATTTGAAAATAAAACTTGCATTCCTCAATATACATCAGTAGTGTAAACTAATTTTTGAAGTAAATGAATTATAATACCATTTCTTGCAATATGAGTAGTTTTTTAAAGTATTATCGAATGATGGATTGATGAAAAACTAGTTTAAAATTGATTCTTAATCTATACTAATTTTGGAAAGTAGTTCCTTTCATTTTCAATATATATATATATATATATATATATATATATATATATTATCCACTATAACTTCATTTTTATACTTAGTCGGTTTAAAATGTAAATGTGTAAATAATTATATAATCTGATATATTGAATTTTAGGAATTTACATACTTAAAAAAAAAGATAAAACATAACTTATCATTTTACCACTCTGTATTTATTTTAAATATAGTATATAATATAAATATATTAATATATATTTAATATAGTTATATTATATTATATATATATATATATATATAGAAAATAACAAAAAGAAGAAGTAATAGTAATGCGACCGACTGTGGGAAGTTGTTTTTTTGAAACAAAAAAAATAAATGTTTGGAAGGGATAGAGACCCTCACAAACCATTCACCTTTTTCTTTTGTGGTGTGGACGTAGGCCACACCAAAGTAAATTGTTGTGTGCCCTACGACCACACCACCATGCCCCTTCTAAAACCCCAACCCCACATTAATCTCTGTGGACTCGTAAACTCCCACACACGCACTTCAGTATACCCTAAACTCCTCTCCAAAACAATGTCACCCATCACTCCAAACCATGCAGACCATTGTCGTTAGCATATTAAAACCATAGATTTTTATTCTAAATTCTGCCTACTTCAAAATCCATATTACGTATATATATATATATACTATATATATATATATATATATATATATATATATATATATATATATATATATATATATATATGTTAAAACAAAATGCATTATAATAAATACCCAACAAAAGATTCCTCTAGTAAAGAATATGCAAATGGGTAAATACTAGAAACCCTAGATAGCTAAATAAATAAAAATACTAGATGGAATGAATTCTTTATCAACACCCTGCGACAAAATTTCTTCACGACCTTCAATAGATCCTTCGTACACCTAGAAAAACAAAGAGAGAAAGAGAGAAAATGCAACAAATGAAAATAAAATAAATGATAAGTAGACATAAGGATGGATTAGAGAAAATATAGGTCAATTTTAAATCAAGGGCGAAGATTAGTTTCATCCTAGGGTTCACATTAAATCATACACCACTTTAAGCCTTAGGTGTTTTTGGGAATGAGAAATAAAATAATAATAAGGGGCGGGCTAATTAAATTAAAAACGGGTGTGTAGACTTTCTAATGCGACCCTAACAAATATTTAGTAGAATAACCATGATGGGAAACAAACTATTAAAATTCTCATGGGGAAAGTTCTTTTCAAAACAATTAAAATATGAAATGGACAAGTAGTTAATTAATTGGGTAAATTAGATTGAAAAATAAATAAATAACGGGAATCACATAAGTCTTGTATTTATTTTATTTAAAAAATAATAATTTACCCAAATTTTTAAGTACCACGTGGTGTGGTTTTCTATGTCCCAAGGTGAGACATTACAAGTGCATAAGATTATCTCTAATTTATTGACTCTATAAACATCTGGTCTCAAAACTAGAGACATCTTGATTCATTTCATCCCAAATATATATTTTTTTCACATTAGGTTTTCAAAAACACACAACACAATGTGCTTCCTCTAATATCATGGTTTGTTAACCAACATGTATTCTAGAACATAAATTCTTCGATTAAATCATATGATTCAATATCTATCAATTTTATATCCCTTATACCTATTATCTCTATTAACAATCACAAGCTAAAATATGGAAATGAACACTAAATATAGAAATGATGTCTAGTTGATAAAAAACCTATCATCTATAAGTTGTCCACATTACGGAAATGAACACTAGATATAGAAATGATGTCTAAGGGAATGTACCACTCT
Source organism: Taxus chinensis (assembly GCA_019776745.2). Taxonomy (NCBI): domain Eukaryota; kingdom Viridiplantae; phylum Streptophyta; class Pinopsida; order Cupressales; family Taxaceae; genus Taxus; species Taxus chinensis. The sequence continues at coordinate 143,715,582 of CM034151.1, read as the reverse complement.
AATCTTTTTTCCCTTAACATAGAAAATTTTGAAATTAGTTTCTTTGAAATATTCCAACTACCATCATTGAAATTCATTGCGGTTGTCATAGAATATATTATATTTTACACCTTACTCTTTAGTCTTAAGATCAAATGGATTTTCATAAAGCAAAGGCATCCACATTCATAAATTTTGGAAATTCTAGGCACTGAGAGGTGGTAAGTAAATCATTTCTTATTAAAAATACTTATAGAAAATTCAATTTCGTTAACCTTGTTATGATAAAATAAAAAAATAATACACAAGAAAACAATAAAACAACATACACAGAGACATATGATTTAATGTTAGAAACAATTCAAGGAAGAAAAACCAAAAGAAACCAAATATCTAGCTTGGAAAAATATGTCTTGTAAATGTTACAATGATTTCATGTTGAGCATCCACTCAACTTAGAGCTACAACTCTAGAATTTAGGCAAGCTACTACCTGAAATTTAACAAGATTCTACTTATATAGAAGTTTGAACTCCAAAAAATTTAACCATGTTTCAACTTGATCTTTGTAATCTTAAACTTACAAGGAAGAATGAACTCTCTGAGTTGTGAGAATCCACTAAGAATTTTCCACAATGTTTTATAAATTCTCTTGTGTTGTCTTCCACAACTAATTATGATCACTTATTCAGTCAACTCCTATTTTAACTCTCCTTCATATGTTGTAGTTACTAAACTCACATTTTCCTATTCAACATTAGATATCCCTGTCAAACATATGCATTTTCAAGCCCACTAACTGTTGCAAAATTGCATTTCTTCAAGCATTTGTTAATCTATTAATTTTCATCACATTTACTACACCTTTAATGGCACATTTATCAACAATAGTTTAAAGAAAAATCAATAGCTTATAGTACTAAGGAAGATATACCTAAAAATTTATCTTTCACTTTACATTCAATAACCTTTCCCTTCTTCTATTTATAGCTCGTAAAAAGGAGGACTAAAAGACAAAATAATGTCAACTAACATTAGTTACGTATGATTTTGTGTCAGTTAGACACTCATGACTTACACAACCTCTCAAGATGCTTCATATTATTACAAACCACTTTGGAAGCTTCCAAGGGTAAAGGAATTTAACTATGTCCCACTTTTCAAATAGTTTTTCTACATTCAAAAAAATATGTCTGATAACAAATACATGAGAAAACATGTATTTTTAAGAGCTTATATATACCAAGCTGCAAGGCATCTAGAATTTACATGATTTTTTATGTTTTTATAGTATTTTTTAATATTTATTTACTAGTTATATTTTAAAATGTTTTTGGCCATCAAGTGGGAAACACTCATATGATTTGACCCCTTAATCTAGTTGCCTCAGTAGAAAAATGTAAAATGATCCTCTTACAAGATCTACAATCTGACATGTAAATATTTTACCTTTTGTCTTCTTCTTTCCCAATGTAAAATATTTGTCTTCTAGCTCTCTTACAATGATTCATAAGTGTCCCAAAAATGTGAATATGTTACAATATTCCCTAATCACCTTTATAACTTCTTAACTGCTCATATGCTCACCATTTAGATTTCAAACTTTATCGGAGCTCCAAACACATACATGGAGGTCCAAAAATTGCAGTCATGGAGGAGCTTACAAATTTTAAAACAATAGGTCTTCAAAGATTGGATAATATGGTGAGTTTTCTCTACATTCGCTTTAGACTCCTATATGATCTTCACCACTCTCATTCAAGAAATAAAATGTTGATTTGAACAAGCAATGCTAATATTTTAATACTTAGAAAAATAATCGTCAAAAATTGATTACTTGGAGCATTAAACATTGTCATCAAGACACCTATCATACATGAGACAATATATATTGAAGTATTCTTTCACATACATTTCACATAAAACATCAGAACATTGCAAGGGAAATCATTTCACTTAAATTTCTCAAACTGGTCTTACTGGGTTCTGAGAATCTAAAACTATTCTTCGATTTATTTTCTTAAAACACTTTCAAAGTTGATTCCAAGCTCAACAAAAAAATTAAACAATTCAAGGAGAACATAAATTTTTTTTATAAAAATTCAAAGGTATATCTTGTTTGAAACAAAACTTCATCTACTCACCTGTAGCAACAAGCTTATTCACTAGCTCAAAAGGGAATTTTTTAATCACTCAACCTTATGCATACAATCAATTCATAAATATTTTTGAGGAAATTCATCATGTATACTCTGCATACCTTCAAGGTCAGGGTTCATTTTAAGATCACCCCCTTTGAAAAATTAGTTTACAATGGGTGGTAAATATCCAAAATTGAATTTCGAATCGATGGAAAATTTATGAAAATTGTTTCGTGTTAAAGATGATTTGGTAGGGTGCAATTTTCTTGGATGAGGTACAATGGTAAGAAGCGTTGGTGAAATACATGCATAATTTAATTAAAAATATAAATAGTAAGTGAATTCACCCATATAATTGACTTATTGGTGGAAATTTTAGGTGAATTGGGTGGGAGCTGACTACTGAAAATGAGTCATTTCAAATTTCCAAAATCCCTAATATTCGCAAGTTTACAAAAATTTGCCACTAAATTTTTCCTTGTTCAAGGTTAGTCTTGCATTCTAGTATTATCAAATGGTAAATACAATAACAAACCTTTAACATCAAATTTATCAAAAGGTCCAATCTAGATGACTTCAAGCAACTTAATAAAAAATATCCAAAATCCTTCATAAAATATTTGAGCATGGGTTATGTTGGTGCTCAATTTAATCCCACCCTGTTTGTTCAAAATTTCTCAATCTGCATGGTTTGAAGTATTCTCTATCTCCCTTTATTGATGCATGAAAGATTTCTCCTTCATTTCGTTTCCATTGTAAGTCCTTTCCTTGTGTCGTGGATCACATTGAGCTTTAGTATTATTTACAATTTTCTCTGCACGGGGAAATTTTTTGTTTTAGGGCATCTTCCATGATTGTGTCTCCTCTGTAAATCCTGTCCCAACATCTATGGATATGTCATCATCCTTTATTTGACGCAGCATGACAGATCTATTTGGTGAACTTGTAAATTTTTTCACAATTGTAAAAAATGACAAATTGGTCCCACAGCCCTTGATAGTTTCTAATTGGCTATTCAACAATATGAAGTGGTGAAGTAAATTTCTTACTTTTACGCCAAAGATGGACACATGGCAATTTGAAAAGTCAAAGGTGGAGAGGTGGATCGTCAGAGCATTTTGAAGATTTTTACCTTTTTTGTGAAAAGGAGCAAAGTTATAAAATAAGTCATGATTCCATTGGGGACCAATTAATGTCACATGTTTGAGTTAGGATTTAAAATTAAAAGTGGGGAGATGGGTCACCCAAGGAATTTGAAACTTTTATCCTTGTTATGAAAAAGGTGATTAAGGTATAAAAGTGAAGTGCGATCCCGCAAGTTCCCAGATAAAGCCATTTGTTGAGTCTACATCAAAGATGGAAGGGTGGGTCATCAGATGTATTTTAGAAAATTCTTCTGTGTGGGATAAAATGCAAAAGGCCCCTGCAGGCCCACCTCAACTAAGATCTTTTCCACTTGGAGGGCCCGCGCTCATTTAAGGATTTGCCTCTGGTTTTGACCTTTGGAGTTACGCCATGGAGACACGTGGAGGTTTCCGCTGGATCCTCTTTATACTTAGACTTTTCAAGTGTCCAGTGAAAATTTTTCAAACCCATGACATGTGGAGGGCCCACGCCTATTTGGGGACCCACCCCTCAATTTCACTTTTGAAAGAGTGCCAAAGAGACACATGGAGGTTTCCACTGGATTTTCCCATACTTAAAATTTTCAAGCGTCCGATGCAACTTTCTCGGACCCTAGACACATGGAACCTTTCACTGGTTCTTAAACTTTTTCAATAATTTTTTTGGTACGAGACACGTGGAGAGCCCCCACTTGTTTGGGGTCTCCACTTTTGAGCACCATATCAAAAGTGTGCTGAAGTGACACATGGAGGCTTCAGCTGGTTCGTTTGTATACTGAGACTTTTTCAATGGCTGAGGAAACTTCCTTGGGCCCATAGCATGTAAAGATCCTACGCTTGTTTGAGGTCCCACCTCTAGACTTCAAATTTTAAGTTGCACCAAACAAACAAGTGGAAGATTTCACTAGACCTTCCCATACTCTGAATTTTCAACAACCGGTACAACTCTCTAGGGTTCTTAAAACATGGAGGGCCCGTAATCATTTGGGAACCTACCTCTGGACTTCACCTTTTTAGTTGCGCCAAGGAAACACGTGGAGGTTTCTATTGGCTCCTCTTTGGACTTGGCTGACTCGGAATCGCAGCGTAATTATATGATATAATCTATGTGACAACACTTATTTCTGAGAGGTACGAATGTAGTATCAATACGACGGCACTCATTTCTCAAGGTCTATTCTCGAGGGTGAAAAGGATTTCTTGTCAGATCATGAAATATGGAGCCCCCTGGGAATTATTAAAAAGAGGATTTATTGTATGAGGTAATAAAAGAAGGATTAAGAAGACTATCAAAATTTATGATATGGCATCCCAGTCATAGTTGAGGTACTGAGAAACATGAACAATTCATGATTTATCCACCTGACAAATTTTGGGTGTAAATTTGTAAAACATCACTTTCTGGAATAAACTTGTAACAAAAAAAGGATTCCTCAAATATTCTTCTTTTGGGGGGAAAATTTGGGATGAGTGAGTGAGTGAAATTGTATAAATTCAATGAGAAGACTCTTGCATAAGGGGGGTTAACGTTTCTGAGAAAGTTTGAGAAAGACAATTTCTCGAAGAGACCATATGAGAAACCTGTTTATCCCCTATGTTTTAGATTTAATCGCGTCAATATGGTCAAGTGTATAGCCATTGACAAGCTCTGATATTATTCAAGAAAATTTACCCTGCTAATGAATCTAATGAACCTCGAATAAATTTGTGTCGATCATGAGAATAACTATGTCTGCATGTATTTCAAAATGTTTTCAAATAGTTTTTATTGTTCCTGTTGTAATCTTATGTTAAAATCTTTCTAAGTCACACAAAATCTCATCCATTTGTTAGTATTGTGGCATTTGCAATTTCATTATGAGAATAGATTTCATCTGGTAATGAAATAAACAATTTAAAATCACTTTACTTTCATTATATTGATAAATATTGTATGTACGTCTATGAGTGTATCTTAGGCGTGATGAACCAAAGATTTACAGCATTTAATTGAATCTTTAACATGATCCTTTGTGTTGAATTCTTGAAGAATGTGAGAAATCGTGCATCTTTGTGCCTCCATTGATTCATATCTTGTAGTTGAAGGAATATTTTGGCTATTTTAAAGCATTCTATTCTGTGAGTTTTCCAGTATTTATAAAGGTTCTCAAAGATTTGGTATAATCAACTTGTTATCCAAAATTCACCCCCAAGGTAACTTTGATAACATGCAAGCAATTATATTGATATAGGGCGAAAAGTCATGTTTCTAGGGTCCCCTCATATTTGTCTAACTCCCCTGTCCAAGAGGAAGAGAGTAAGTTCTGAGAAAATGCAAAAAAAAAAGGTTGCAGAAGGCAAATAGGTTGATCCAGGAAAAATCGTGAAAATTGGATAAGTCCCGCTCAAGGTCGCCTCTGGGACGTTTGGGACAGAAAAGCGAGAACCAGCCGAACCGGGTGAAATCAGCCCAAACAGTCCGAAACGCAGTAGGGAAAAATGGGACAAAAGTACATGGCGGGCGCGAAATTCCGGTTCGACAGAGAGAAAAAATCGACTAACTGCTGAGAGGGACAGTCTAGGACGTTTGGGTCAAATGGGCCCGAACCGGCCGGTTCAGCCAAAATCAGTCAAGGCAGTCCAAAACAAAGTGGGCCGAGTGGAACAAATGAACCCGAACTAGCCGGTTCGGCCGAAATGGGAACAAATGGTCTGAAAGCAAATGGGACATTTGGGCCGTGAGTACGCGAACCGGGCGAAAAGAGTCGAGGCAGCCCAAAAAGCAGATGGGACATTTGGAACAAATGGGCCCGAACCGGCCGGTTCGGGTGAAATCAGCACAAAGAGCACTGTACCAAACGGGACATTTGGGCCGCGAGTACGCGAACTGGGCGAAAAGAGTCGAGGTAGCCCGAAAAGCAAATGGGACATTTGGAACAAATGGGCCCGAACCGGCCGGTTCGGCCGAAATCAGCACAAAGAGCACTGTATCAAATGGGACACAGGGATGTGTGGGACATGAAAATTCGAAGGAGCCGAGGACCAATCAAATCATGACACGTGTCACAGGAGGAAAAGTCAACGTTTGATCCGGAAACTTCAATCAGCCATAACTTTTGACTCCGAGCTCCGATTTTGATAAAATTGGACTTTCTGGAACGAGCACGACGTCCTCTACGGCCATTTCTTATTTTTAATGAGGGTAGATATATTTAAATAAAAGAAACATATTCGGCTCCAGTCAGTCAATGCTCTTTCCTGTCAAATGACATAAAACGTCTGCCAGGCCCAAAATAGCTGCCCGCACTCAGAAGGCCATAACTTTTGCATTTCTCAACGAAATCACACAAAATTGGTACCGTTGGAATCATGGTTCCGAGCCCAATGCACAGAAATAAAGAAATTCCATATTTTATCAGAAATTGATTGAGTTTTTTAAGGAAACGTGGCCGGGTTCAGAACAGTGTTTTATTTGGTAGCTGGGAGTGCAATTAAGAGGCATGGTCATCATTCCTTCTCTGCTGCAGCACATGGGACAGTATGGGGAGCCTTTTGCAAGTAATGTATACCCATTCCACTCAATTTAATGCCTCTTACAGGTGGTTGAAGGACAGATTTCGGGATTTCCATTTTCCCTTCTCTTTTCCTTCTCATTTTTTTTTTCTATAAATTGGAGTGTTGGGCTCATTGTAAAGGGGAGAGTTTTTGGGTAACAAAGCTCTGTCAAAATTGCTTTGTGAAGCTAGTGTGTTGCAGGCCCTTGTAGTGGACTCCTTGCATGGTGATCCAGGCCCTTATCTTGTAATAGATTGAACTGTGCATATCATGAAGCAATAAAATACCAGTTTGTGGATATATCTTCCCCTGCTGTGCTTTCTTGCATTCTTCTTGCCCCTTTGATCCTTCTATGAGAATATTGTGTCTATCTATTATGTTCTTGCAGGAATTCATTATCATTGTGTGTGCTTGAAATATTACTGTGAATGCATTTTGCTAGATTATGGAGAACTGTCATCACCTCTTCTAGTGTGCACTTTGCCTCTATATTTCACACATTTGGAGACTACTCTCCCATCCTCCTTTTCTGGTGTATCACCGCTTTAGTGTAGGCTTTCATTTTATGTATTCTCTTTCCCTGGTCCCTTGGAAATTTAGATTAGAACAGTTAGCTTATCCTGCATTAGATTAGATTGTGGCAGGTAGTTTAGGAGCAAGAACCAGCTTTCTCTGGAGGTCTATCTCAAGTAGCAAGTCCCACAACTTGGAGATAGTACCCATGTTATCCAATCACACTGTGAGTTCAAATACATGCACAGGGGTGCTGTGATTCGGTGATAACACAACTTCATCCTTCTTAACTTACCACCAAAAAATTCTCAAATAATGAATCCTACATGAACTACCCCTATTTTTACTGTTTATCCACAAATTAACAAATTACATTTCTAAAGCATGCATAGAAAATCAAGATTCAATTATTGTCTTTAGTAACCTGAATCTTGTCTAGGAAACATCTCTGCTCTCTAGTGTGACAACTTGTGAGAGTTAGATTGTGTTGTATAGATCATATTTTCTCAAGTTTCTCAATGAAAATTGTGCAAAGAAGGATGTCTTGATATCCTTCACCAACACGGGTTACAGAATGGGTTCTCTCACCCTAGATGAAGGCACAACCTAAAGTAGTGAGGGTAGATCAAACCCTCAGTGAGGTGTTATCCATTTCTCTAATGCCTGAGTGAAAAAGATTAAGTTGAATCCCCTCCTTGGCTACAAAATGACTCATATTATGATTCGTCTATTTCTAAGATCATCCTGTTAGTTTCGTGATGTTTCTCAGCCCTCAAAGGAGAATAAATTTGGATACCAACACCGAAGCTGCATCATTACCAGGGATCATTTGAATTGTAGAGTATTATTTGAACACCAAGACCTATTTTTGTGGCAACACCACTAAAGTGGCACCATTTCTAGGGATTATTTGAATTATAGAGGATTATTTGAACAACGAGACCTATTTGTGTGGAAACACCACCGAAGTGGTGATGTTGTCGGGAACTATTTTTACAAATGCATACACATGTCAACCCTTGTAATGATTCCTACATGGTTTAAGTACAAATAAGTTGTTTAAAGATCATCCTTCGTTGAGATATGTAAGTGTGCAAGATTACAAGTTCAATGTGCAGTATTTCCACTTTCTAGTGGTTATTGCACTAAATTTGCATCATTAATGATAAATGTGGGTAAAGGAAGGTCAGATATATTAATATTTGCAAAAATTAAGCATTAATAGACACTTTGCAAGATACTTATAGTTCATCTACACAATTAAGGTGAAAATCCTTAGTGGTGACTCCATGTTGAATTGAAATTTTGATGATTACTAGTGTCTTAACCTGTATCAAGTGAAATTTTTCATTATTATTTGCAAAGCTGGAGGGAAGAAGGTCTTTCTTTAGTAGGAATCCTACTATAAAGTTACTTCCAAAATAAGGAAAATAAAATTTAGAAGGAAAGCAAGTCTGAAAAGTTGTTGGAAATCAAGAATCAAGAAAGGAAATATCAGTTCTAAAAGGTAATCAATCTATGGTTGAATTTTACCATACATCTTCAAGTGATTTTGAGCTATTTTATATTTATATAAATTTGAGTTCTCCCACTCAAGAGGGGCCATCATTTGTGTTTGAAAATCCTGCCTCTTAGTTTTCCCCTATTTCTTCCAAGGTTGATAGGGTTTTCAAACATGCTGACTTAATAGAGAATATCTATTTTGAAATTTATATTCCTGTGCTCCAAATACCCCTCATTCCCTATAATTTTTTTTCTCCTGTAAATTCACCACCTTAAGGAAATATGGCCTAACCTCCACCTAGACCTCCTTTTGCTGTCAGCACTTTTGTATGTATAGATTTCAGAGGTATGAATGGATATCATAATATTGTACCACGAGATGTCAAAAATAGGTTGCCAAAATTTCAAGGAAATAATTCCATCACTATTGACCACCATTTAAGACTCTTTGTCAATATGATCAAATATTTTGAAATTGATTTTGAAGATGTGTATGTAAATTTCTTTATTCATACTCTTGAGGAGGATGCGCGTGACTAGTACAAGTCTTTACTAGATAATTCAATAGATTCATGGACTGAGATGAAAATCTCCTTTATATTGCAATATGGAGATAAGATAGATCACAGGTTCCTTTTATCTGAATTTTTAAATATAAAGAACAATCCAAATGAATATGTCCATGATTTCAATACTCAGTTCAATAATACCTTGAATAGGCTACCTATAATCCTAAGGCCAAGTGATGTGTCCTATTTGATAAAATATTATGAAGCTTTTGATAGGAAGGTTGCTTATTACTTGAGAGATAAGAACCCAGGAACATTAAGTCAGGATTTCACCATGGCCTTACAAATAGAGAATAACATCAAAGAAATTGGAAAGCCTCCTAAGAGAGAGGGTGTCAAGCTAATCAATCCTAAAAATCCTCATTTACGCAAGGACATGGATCTGGAAGAGGTTGTAAAAAATTTGGTTGGAGCAGTTAAAGAGATATCCTATAAAATGGATAGAGCAGAAAAATGATATTAAAAAGTTCCCATGGTCAGCACAAGCCACACGGTCAAGACCATATGGCAAAGGGAAAGGGCTCATGGGATCAGGAAATAAATATCCTCAACCCAACGAGAATAGATTGGTTCTTGATCCTTTGATTGCCAGTGTTGCTACTATGAAGGAGGCCAGTGTTATCGACTTGTTTGATAGGTGTTTATTACCACACTCCCCATTTGATGTAGATCAAAAATTTGAGGAATCAGATGATGATGAGATGTATGATGATGTGTGTGTTAGGAATCAATAATATCTAATGTGGAATAATTCCTCAAAATCGCAATAATAAGAAGTATGAATAGAATTATAGAAATGAAATATGCACAACACGAAGAGAATATTTAACGTGATTCACCCAATGTGGGCTACATCCACCAAGAACACTTTCTCAGATTTTATTACAAGCCAACAGTCTTCACTGTTATAATAATCAGATCTTGTTTGGAGCTACGCTCAACAAACCCTCCCGAATTCGCACTTGAATTCACACACACTATTCACCTTCACAAAACACACTCATACAAATCATATTGTATGTCCATCCATTTATAAGTACATCAATAGGTATCTGAAGAGGTGGTTTTATAAAAGAATGGGTACCAAAAAACCATGGGCCCAAAAACAACCCACAACGGTTACCCATTACCCATGGGTTAATAAACCACCCATGAAAATATGCGAGTGTAACACATGGAAGGTGTACCAAACTCTAACATGAAAATAGACTCCAATAAACATAACAGTGTGCAAATTGGAATACCATACAAACTCATGGCAGGGGGAAACATCAAATGAATTGTTAAGTGCCAAAAATGTTGAAAACTTCTGGGATTGTGGTCACTAGGTATTACCTCTTCCTCCTACTAATACTTTTAAAATTTATATGGTACAAGCATTTCATGTACCTAATCATGATTATTAATACTTCAGGGCTTTGATGATTAAAATATATGATGAAGGGATCCCTTTCGAAGAGGACAAGAAACTGTTGATGAATGCAGTAGTTTCTCAGGAGAAAGAATATAACACCAGAAGTAAGGTTGTTAAAGGGGGAGGGCCACAAACCAAGCCAAAATTTCAAGTTCTTAAAAATATCCCAATGGAAACCCCTAAGAAAGATACATCTGGAAAAGGACTAATTACCCCAAATAAAACCTGTGTTACTTCCCATGCCCAGATTCTGAAGACTCCCATATTATCAGATAAAGTTTTGAATCTTCCTCCTAATACTTCCCTACCTAAATATTTTCCTTGTGACATAGCCAAAATCTTAAGCTAGATCAAATTAATTTTTCCCGTTGTTTAATTACTTATAATTCCTTGGCATAGGAGAAGGACATTTGAATATTTGGGATGTAAAGAAGAGAAAATTACCTAGGGCAAGAGTGTGGAAAATGTAGAGGTTCCTCCTATTATTATAGAATCGAAAATGCCACAGGTATTGGAGGAACCGGGAGAATCACCTGAGGTATTTTTGGGAACTTATCTTATTGAATCTCAGCTTAATGTGGATCCATTTTTTACCACTCTGATTATTAAAGATAGGATGGTATATAGCTGCATGTTTGATTCAGGAGCATCATGTAAAGTAATGCTTCTTGAGGTCATGAATGAGTTAAATATCAAGGTAACAACAACTTTTGGGAAATGTACTGCTATGGATTTAAGAGAAGTGCCAATAGTTGGGTATGACAAGGGATTAGTAGTGCAGTTGAAAACTTTTCCAGGAAAGTTCTTAACCATGAATGTGCTTATTGTGGATTTTCCTGCCAAATGGGGGATGTTATTATCCAGAAAGTGAGCAGCAGGTGTGGGTGGAAGCATACAAATGGACTTTTATTATAAAATCATACCAATTGAGGGAAACCTTGTAAAGTTATATGGTGAGAAGAAAATGTTATATCTCATTGAGGACCCTAACAATGCTTCTTATGAAGTATTGTACACACATGTTGATATTAGTAACTTTGTGGGATATACTAATTGTAAGGAGCATAAAATTTATGAGTACAAGTATCCTGAGCAGGTTGGTTCTCCTTGGACCTTGATGTTTGATGGCGTTTTTTCTAGATCCAGTAAAGGCACAAAAGATAAACCTTGAAAAATATGGCTAGGTAGCAACTTGGATAGAGAAGAAAAATAACCATATGTCTAGTTGTTAAAAATGTATCAAGACTTCTTGGCCTAGTTGTACTAAGAATGACAGGAACTTGAAACATTTCCTTGACTAATTTATTAGAATCAAGGCATGTATCATTGCATAGTGTATAGTCTTTTAGTTCTTTTCATTTCTATGTTTTTCTGTTTTGGTCCGTCCTGGTCCATGATGACTGGTTTTTGTTGGTTTCTCAGTTTGTTCCTAGGAGGTTGGTTATTGTTTCTCTTCTTTGCAAGATTTCTCTTGACTCCATTGCCCAATGTATTTTTGGCACATGGTGTGTTATGTTTTTCTTGCAGCACTCGCAGGGAGTGCCCAACCCTGAGGTGGAGACCACGTTGGTGCTCAATTTAATCCCGCCTTGTTTGTTCAAAATTTTTTAGTCCGTATGGTTTGAAGTATTCTTTGTCCCCCTGTATGGATGCGTGAAATATTTCTCCTTCATTTGGTTTCCATTTTCAATCATTTCCTTGGGTCAGGGATCACATTGAACCTTGGTATTATTTATAATTTTCTCTCTGTGGGGAAAATTTATGTTTTTGGGAATCTTCCACGATTGTGTATCTTATATAAATCATATCCCAACATCTGTGGATACGTGGTCATATTTAATTGGGCACGACACAGTGGTTCTATTTTGTGAACTTGTCACTTTTGTCACAATTGTAAACAATACCAAATTGGTCCCATGGCCCTGATAGTTTCTAATTGGTTATTCAAAAATAGGAAGTGGTGAAGAAAATTTGTTACTTTGACCCCAAAGACGGACATGTGGTGGTTTGAAAAGTCAAAGGTAGAGAGGCGGATCGTCGGAGCATTTTGAATATTTTTTCCTTTTTGTGAAAAGGATCAAAGTTATAAAATAAGCTGCGATTCTACTGGGGACCAAGTAATGTCACATGTTTGAGTCAATATTGAAAAGTCAAATAAGTGAGGCAGGTCACCAGAGGACTTTGGAAGTTTTAGCCTTGTTTTGAAAAAAGGGAGTAAGGTATAAAAGTGAAGCGTGATCCCGCAAGTGCCCAGATAAAGCCACTTGTTGATTCTACATAAAAGACGAAAGGGCGGGTCACCAGAAGTATTTTAGAAAAATATTCTGAGTTGCATAAAATGTAAAAGGTCCCCGTAGGCCCGCTTCAACTAAGATCTTTTACACGGGGAGGGCCTGCTCTCATTTGAGGATTCACCTGTCGTTTTGATCTTTGGAGTTGCACCAAGGAGACATGTGGAGGTTTCTACTGGCTCATATTTATACTTAAACTTTAATAGTGTCTAGTGACACTTTATCAGACCCAGGAAACATGGAGTTCCCGTACCTATTTTGGTATCTGCACCTAAATTTCAATTTTGAAAGAGTGATGAAGAGACACGTGGAAGTTTACACTGGATCTTCCCATACTTAGACTTTTCAAGTATCTGATGAAAATTTTGAGGACCCTAAGAATGTGGCACCTTCTCTTGCTTCTTAAACATTTTCAAGAAATTTTTCGAGCCGAGACACGTGGAGATCCCACGCTTGTTTGGGTTCTCCACTTTTGGGCACCATATCAAAAGTGTTCCAATGAGACACATGGAGTCTTCCACTAGCTCCTTTTTATAATGAGACTTTTTCAATGGCCAAGGAAACTTCCTTAGGCCCAGGGTACATGGAGAGCCTACGCTCATTTGATGTCCCACCTCTAGACTTCATCTTTGAAGTTACACCAAACAGACATGTGAAAGTTTCCACTAGACCTTCCCATACTCTGACTTTTCAGTAACCGGTGCAACTCTCTAGGTTTCTAAACATGTGGAGGGTCTACACTCGATTGGAAACCTACCTTTGGACTTCACCTTTGCTGTTATGTGAAGGAAACATGTGGAGGTTTTTGTTGGCTCCTCTTTGCACTTGGCTGACTCAGAATCCCAGCGTAGGTATATAATATAATCCATATGAGGGAACTCATTTATGAGAGGCACCAATGTAGGTATCCATGTGAGGGAACTCATTTCTCAAGATGTATTCTCGAGGTTGAAAAGGATTGCTTGTCAGATCAAGCCATATGAAGCCACCTGAGAATTATTAAAAAGATGATTTCTTACACGAAATAATAAAAGAATGATTAAGAAGACTGTCAAAATTTATGATATGGCATCCCAATCATAGTTGAGGGACTGAGAAAGGTGATCAGTTCATGATTCATCCACCTGGTAACTTTTGGGTGTAAATTTTTTAAACATCACTTTCTGGAAAAAACTTGTAATGAACAAAGGATTCCTTAATTATTATTCTTTTGGGGGGAACATTTGGGATGAGTGAGTGAGTGAAATTGTATAAATGTAATGAGGAGACTCTTGCATAAGGGGGGTTAACTTTTCTGAGAAAGTTAAAGAAAGACCATTTCTTGGAGAGACTGTCTGAGAAACCTGTATATCTCCTGTGTTTTAGATTTAATCACGTCAAGATGGTTAAAAGTGTACAGCCATTGACAAGATTTGATATTTTTCAAGAAACTTTCCCCTACTGATGAATCTAATCAACCTCAAATAAATTTGTGTTGATCATGAACATAATTGTGTTTGCTTGTATTTCAGACTATTTTCAAATAGTTTTTCTTGTTCCTGTTGCAATATTATGTTAAAATCTCTCTGAGTCACACAAGATATCATCCATGCATTAGTATCGTGGCACTTACAATTTCATTATGAGAAGATGTTTCATCTAGTAATGAAATAAACAATTTAAAATCACTTTAATTTCACTATTTTGATAAATATTGTTTATAAGTCTATGAGTGTATCTTAGGCATCATGAACTAGGAATTTCTAGCATTTAATTGAGTATTCAACATGAGCCTTTGTGTTGAATTCTTGAAGAATGTGTGAAATTTTGCATCTCTAGGCCTCCATCAATTCACATCTTCTAGTTGAAAGAATATTTTGGTTGTTTTGAAGCATTCTTTTATGTAAGTTTTTCAATAGTTATAAAGGATCTCAAAGATCTGGTATAATCAACTTCATCTTGTTTAACTTCCTACCAAAAAATTCTCAAATGATGAATCCTACATAAACTACCCATTTTTGTACTATGTATCTACAAATGAACAAATTCCATTGCTGAAGTATGCAGAGACAATCAGGATTCCATTATTGTCTTTAGTAACCCGAACCTTATCCAGGAAACATCTCCACTCTCTAGTGTGACAACTCATGAGAGTTATATTGTGTTGTATTGATCGTATTTTCTCAAGGTTCTCATTAAGATCATGCAAAGAATGATCTCCTAATATCCTTCACCAACATAGGTTAAAAAATGGGTTGTCTCACCATGGTTGAAGGCATAGCCTAAAGAAGTTAGGGTAGATCAAACCCTCAGTGAGGTGTTATCCATTTCTCTAATTCCTGAGTGACAACGAGTCAGCTAAATCCCCTCCCTGGCTACAAAATAACTCATATCATGAATTTTCTATCTCTAATCATTCTTCAAATTTTCGTGATGTTGCTCAGCCCTCGGAGGAGAATCAATTTGGATACCAAGAGGTTACTTTGTAAACTTTGTCTATAGACTTAATTTCTCACAAAAACACATGTTTTCTGGTGGGGTCCACCATGAGTCATGTGCTCAAACCTCCATGGAAATATGCTCTAAAAACTCCTATACATGCTCAAAATCATAAAAAAATAAAAAAAAATCATTTGGACACTTAACCAGAAACTTTTCTCTATGTCGATATGAATTGGGGTATAGGAGAGTTTAAGTTAGTTCCACAAAACTGAATATAAATTTTTTGTTTTGTATCCTTTTCACATCATAATTTTTAAGAAATATTTTCATCTCTATTATATCATAAAAATTATCTTATCATTTTCTTGAAGGTTGATCCACAATTTATATTGAACGCTAAGAAGTCATAGTGTTATTTTAGCATACCTTTCTTAACCTGGTTTTGGTAAAAATGTAATATCTTACCCAAAACACCTCCTTGGGTCCTTCAATTTTTTCCACAACTTATTGAATTCCTATTCCATTTTATACCTTGGTAACTTTGTCTTGGTTCACCATGAAACATCCAATCCCATCTCATTTGGGCGTATTAAACCAAATTGTCTTGAATGGAAGTCCTACCAATGATTCTATCCATACCTATAGATGTTGAATAATTCCATGTAGCTTCATATTAGGATTTTTCAAAATGTCCCTAAACACTTGTCATGCATGCATTATCTTCAAAAAATCTTGTTTTCTTCATACCTTCATGCTAGGTCCTTGGATTAGTTCAATTTTATCTAGTTGACATTGCAACTCACCACATATGAATTATTCTTCATCATGTATCCCCTTTATAATGACCTTTAATTTTTTTAGGGCTCTACCATGCTTCACCATCTACCTCGTTCCTTCACTCCACCTTTACAAGTCCATAATTTTCTGACTAGGTCTTGGGATTAGGCATCCTGAACTGAACTAGTCTAACCAATTCCACTCATCTTTACATATGTACATCCATTTGAGCTTGTTTCCACATCATAGATTAAATTAAATTAACTAAACATGTAGTATGTGGATAGTTAATCTATGCTATGAATATCTATAAATAAATATAGTAAAGGAAGTATGTAAATGATCTAAATAACTATGAAAAGGGAAATTCTAACCCTAATGTGTAAGGAGGAAGATGAAAGAACTTAGATGAATTAAAAATGCTCACAAGAAAGTGTCAGAGTGATGACTTAAAAATAAATAAGTAGGAATGAATATGCAAGAGTCCCGAAAATGACAGATCTTGAGGATATAGCTAGATTGGAGAGCTTGCAGAGGGAGTGGGGTGCTTTCGAGCGCTCTGGTCTACAATATGGGCACCCTATTCAGTGAAAAGTTTCTAAAACTAATCTCTACATGGATAGCATTTGATTTTGAACCTTCTCTCTATATCATACCATATTTTTTGTGCTCTTTCACATGTCGCCAATAATTCAAGATGAAAAAAAAACCTGTAAGACTCTGAACTAAGCATAAAAATCCAAAAAAAAATTATATGAAGGGGTCAGACTGAACTCACCTGCCACAACGGTGGAATTTCTAACTGAGCGCTACACCACATATTAGAACTGATGTAATTCTATGTGCAAGTGTGTCTTAACATGCCCTAGGTTGTTACTATATTAATCTTACTTTTTGAACTAGCAAGTAATAACTATGTGTAGAAAATTTTATAGAATGTGTGCATGGAATAGAGTAGAATCCTTCCCCCTATGAAGTGTGATGCATATTTCCTAGCCTTGTGGCTTGATGATGGAGCTATGTTGATGTAAGTGATCTCTAATGCATTATATGGATTTAACTCTAGAGGAGTGATAGTAATAAGTGATGCGAGGTTTCTCATTATGTTCTCATAACTTCATATTTATAAGGTCCTCTTGATCTAATTTCATAATTAACCCCAAAATGACTGACCATGATAAAGATAAAGATGTTAAATGGCTAGAAAGAGGCTAGAAAGAGGCTAAAATAAGGTGTGAAAATGCAAAAGGGACTGGGTTCCCCTTGTGGGACCAGGATGACCACGGGAACCCCTATACTAATCTGGGCACCCAAATCGAGGATAAAATAACATGAGTTGATATATGCTGAAGGGGCATGTGGGTGTGAAATATTGAGAATGAAAAAATTAAATTAAATAAGATGGCTGAAATAAAGGGATTAATTAGTAAATTATTCACTGAAGAATATTCTAAATAGTAGTATGAGACTGAGATAAATAATGTCTAAAGTGCATGACTTTTTTGCTACAATGATATACCCACTAAAAATTTCCTAACATCTTCCTTGTGTGCTCTCACATCATCACCCTTCTTGTACATGTCAGCAGTTTCTCAAGAAGTTAGTGCTGAATCAAGGGTTCTCAAGAATTTGATTTATCCAACCGTGTTGACCTCATTCCACACCCCATCTAACTCTCGTACATCTTCATTTATCATTGATATTCCATTAAAATTGAGTACAACACAATATTCACATGCAAAAATACTTTCCCCTTTGTCTTTAATGGAAAAATATCTTGTTTCTTCTTCCCCTTTTACCTATTAAAATTTTTACACTCACACAAAAATGGAAACTCAAAAATTTGTTTCAAATGAGAAGTGTGGATGAGATGGACCTAAGGGAAGGTATATAGTTTTATTAAGTGTTTTAAGATGCAGTACCTGATTAACAACATGAATTTTACAGCTATGTTAGTTGTTGCAGAACGCAACACCTCACAAATGTTGTAATTATATGTTCATCTTCAGTAAGGAAACACAAAATCCCCAAAGGACCAATGCATAGCCTTGATGAAGGCAAGAATCACAGTACATGTGGGATGTTAAACTCTAAAACAATAAACAGAGTTTTTGATTGCATGTAGAAGGATTCATTATTAAGTTAAAGTTACATCAAATTTCATTATTTCTTTATGTTCAAATGTTATTAATAATGTGATTGATTTGTTTATTTCGTTATATAATCAATACATATCATAAATGTTGAATGCCGAAATAATTATATAACTTAGTTACAAAAATGTATCTCATTTATTCATGAAGAAATTCAAATTTTCCCAGACAAGTCGTGGGATGTAACTTATGACTACTTAAATAAGAGATACATGTGTATATACCTAAAAATAAGGTTAAGTAGAAGGAACTGATGACTGCCTTGGGGTTTCCTCTTGGTCTTAACTATTCCAAATTCAACTCCTTATATTCATCTTATTTGCATCATTCTGTTGGATCAGTGTATACGAAAGAAAAACATAAGATTGTCAAATTTTGTATTGAGGGTTAAATCTACACGACTATTCAACTAGTTTCAGACAAATGGATCTCTTCAAATAAATGGGCATAAGATACATCAAGCTGATATAGAAATGAGAAAGTAATATCTTGCAGAAGCTCATGGCATCCACAGAAATCATGATAGGCAAAAAATAAAGAGAAAGAAAGTTACTATGGAATACAAGAGAGGCCAAAGCCTATTATTTTCTAACTATTATTTCTAGATGTGTAGGTAAAAGTAGGAAAAGAAAGTACTGACTATTGTATTATTGAGAATACAAACAACCTTTCATGAAAATAAGTAATGATATGATCTTACAAAGAGAAATTATTGCATGAAATATTATGAACAGTCAAATCAGGATGTACCACATTCCATAAGATAAATCAAATAAATTCATCCATTCCACACTGATCAATTACATTCATAATTTCAGTTCATAGTTTCATTTAAAAGAACTTTTTTGGAAAACAATGTTATGGAAGTACAACAAAAATAATGAAGATATATTATTCCAACGAAATAGAATAGTATAAGGAATGCAAACTTATGTGCCAGGAATAAATTAGAATTCCTAAATAGAAGGTATAAAGATGACATCTTAAGAGAAAAATTGATTCTGATTTATCAATGAAAGAAAACCAGATTTGAACAATTATTGTATATTCATGGAAAGATCAAGATTATCTCAATTCAATTCATCAAATTAGTCCTAAAAACATATCATCTACATCACAGTATCATAGAGAGCTTTGAAGTAGCTTTCTAAAGGTTTATGAAAAACACCAAAGCACTGATTCATTTCCAGATTTATCAATATACCCTGAAGAGAAATATCAAAACACAAATCAAACATAAACATTGCTAATGTAACAAGAATCTAAGAAGTAGTTCAACTTCAACATTAAAGCTACAAGTTCTCAAAGTGGAATGATAGAGCTATTTCGGTGAGACCAAAAGAAGCTAGGATTTTTATAGTTTTTCAACTTATATGCTCATTACTAAGCATTTTTTAATACGAGGAAGGCTCAATTCATTTTTAGAAGTACTAAGAAGATCAAATTTATAGTAAACAGAAAAATAAGTTTCTTTTCTTTTGAAATTATCAAATAGATGGTACAATATTATGTAGAAGAATATAGTTACCCCAGTTGGAAATATGAAATTTTTGAATTTAAACAAATTTAAGCTCATATGCCATGCCAACGATCAATATAAATAGTACAGTGTAAAAGAAAATGTTTACAGTATCTCTCAATAATTCATATTTCAAATTTCAAGGACAAAAAAATTACACAACTGAAAAGAGAAGATCAGATTCAGGTTCTGATGATAAGAATTAATATGGAGTTGAACAATATCAAATATAATTTGTAGCATCTTCAGATCTATTTTTGAATAGTAATCAAAGTATCTTGGGGTATATCAACCTTGAAGTTTTTGTTCTTACATTTGTTTTGAGATAAAGTAAAGTTCAAAAATGATTTACATGAGTACACAAAATCAGTTTCCAAGCTAAGTGAAATACCTTATACAAATAAATCATAAAAATATAATATTCACGTATTTTCAGAACTTTAGAAAAGAAAAGAATGTAGAGCAAGGAATAAAGAGTTTGAGATTGATTGTTAAAAGACATGTTCTAGAGCTCAAATTCAAGGCTATAGGTATAAGTAAGTGTTATCCAAAATTCACCCCCCAAGGTAATTTTGATAACATGCATCAGATTATTCAGTCCCAAGCAAGTAGATTGATTCAAGGCCCAAAATCATGTTTTTCGGGGTCCCCCTCGGCCTTTTTCTAACTCTTCCATCCAAGAAGGAATCCCAATAGGTTGATAAAATGGAAGAAATGCAAAAAATAAGGTTGCAAGACTGTGTTAAGGCATTTCGGGTTTGAAGGGTTCGGGTCGTACTGAGGTTCGTTGTACAAAGCTTGGGGGCCGAGAAAAATGAAAAAAATCAGCTAAGTCCTAGGCTAGGTGGTCCGTGGGATAGTTGGGACACTGGGATGCATGGGACGTGAAAAGCCGAAATGGCCGAAAGCAAGGGAAAAATTTCTAAGTCTTCGTTTCGCGTTGTTTGGGACATCCAGGACAAAAGTACGCGCGGGACGCGAATCGACCGGTTTGGCGCAAGTCAGTCCATTTCAGGCGGTTCAGAGATATTTTTCCTAGGCAGTCTGGGATAGTTGGGAGAAAAGTATGTGGAGGACGTGAACCGCCTGATCCGGCAAAAATAGGAGACTTTCGTCCTATATAGTTTTGGACATCCGGGCCAAAAGTACGCGGAGGACGTGTAAAGCCGAAAGAGCCGCCAGCGAATGGAATCTTACCACGTGTCTTCACCGCAAATAGGAACAAGGAAGCCCAAATCAGCTGAAGTAGGATACTTTCATCCAGGACAGTTGGGACAAAGGTACGCGTGGGATGCGAGGGATGCGAAAAGCCGAAGCGGCCGAAGGCAAAGAAGAAAAGTCAACATTTGACCCGTGAAACTTCAAACGGCCATAACTTTTGACTCCGAGCTCTGATTTTCACAAAAATTGGACTTTCTGGAATGAGCACTTAATTAAGAGAAAAATATTCGGTTCTAGTCAGTTAATGCTCATTCCCGTCAAATGACAGAAAACGCCTGCCAGACCCAAAATAGCTACCCGCACTCGGAAGGCCATAACTTTTGCATTTCTCAACAAAATCACACAAAATTGGTACCGTTGGAATCATGGCTCCAAGATCAAGACATAGAAATCAATAAATTCTAGATTTTTTGAGATCAATGGAGATTTTTTATAAAACGTGGCCGAGTTCATAACAGTGTTTCATTTGGTGGTTGGCAGTGCAATTAAGAGGCATGGTCATCATTCTTTCTCTGCTGCAGCACCTGGGACAGTATGGGGAGCCTTTTGCAAGTAATATATAATCATTTTACTCCATTTAATGCCTCTTACAAGTGGTTGAAGGACATATTTTGGGATTTTCATAAATTTCCCTTCTCTTTCTCTTCTCATTTTTTCTATAAATTGGAGTGTTGGGCTCATTGTAAAGGGAAGAGTTTTCAGATAGCAAATCTCTGTCAAAATTTCTTTGTGAAGCCAATGTGTTGCAGGCCCTTGTAGTGGAATCCTTGCATGGTGATCCAGGCCCTTATCCTGTAATAGATTGAACCGTGCATATCATGAAGCAATAAAATATTAGTTTGTGGATATATCTTCCCCTACTGTGTTTTCTTGCATTCTTCTTGCCCCTTTAATATTTCTACAAGAATATTGTGTCTATTATTGTGTTCTTGCAGGGATCCATTATCATTGTGTATGCTTGGAATATCGTTGTGAATGCATTTTGCTAGATTATGGAGAACAGTCATCACCTCTTCTAGTGTGCACTTTGCCTCTGTATTTCACGCATTTGGAGACTACTCTCACACCCTCCTTTTTCTGGTGTATCACCGCTTTAGTGTAGTCTTTCATTTTATACATTCTCTCTCCCTGGTCCCTTGGAAATTTAGATTAGAATAGTTAGTTTCCTCTGCATTAGAGTAGATTGTGGCAGGGAGTTTAGGAGCAAGAACCGACTTTCTCTGGAGGTCTATCTCAAGTTTCAAGTCCCACAACTTGGATATAGTACCCATGTTATCCAATCACACTGTGAGTTCAAGTATATGCACTTGTATAAACACAGGGGTGCTGTGATTTGGTGATAACAGTAAGGTACAAAACTTACATTCATGTAAACCCAGTTTTGGGTATACCTCAAATATTATTAAAATACAAACAAGTACATAATATTTTTAAAACTACATTCCATGGTTATACATGATTTTCAAAATATTTGCACAACGATTCACGACTTTGCAAGTTCCAAAGATCAAATCCACAAACCCTTATGAAATCATTGAAATCAAACTAAATAAAACATAGAATAATGAGAGAATAGTAGAAGAGCTAGGTTTCATATCTTCTATAGTGGAAGTAGATGAGTACAACTCAAACTAGTGCACATAGTAAGCTATTGGAGTTCTATTTAGTTAAAAATCCAATCTCTATCAGAAGCCAATGACATCATCTCATAATGAAAAATAGGAAAATAGTGTACATAAAAGAAAGGATGGCCTTAAGATAAAACTGCATACCAAGATTTGGGTTTTGTATTTTAATGAAACTATGAAATCTCTTTATAAGAACGTCCATGAATTTTTTCCATAGATTCATAGAGGAATATGAAGGACGAAGAATTCAAACTTAACAATTAGGGTTGAAATCTTCAAGCCCTTAAAGTAATCAAGTTCAGAGCAAGTAACGACTACCCAGCATGAGTTCCAACTCAAATCCAAGTAAGGAAACACAATAATAGTGCAAAGAAAGAAAAATATTAGTGCTCATTCAACCAAATATGAAGAACAAAGAAAAATGGTGTTCAATATTCAAAGAGCTCACCTCTGTTAGCAATAACTCAAATGGGTCAACAATGGTGGCCATGACTTCGCAGGAGAGCTCAAAAATAAGAAATCGCATAAACTTTTAAATATTAGAAGTCTTAGAGCCACAAAGAGTCAATAAAATGCACCTAATAAAAATTAAAAATCAAGTTTTGCATTGTTTAGGAGCTTTAATGACTAGACTATTGGTGTCGAGAAAAAACATTTGCAAGGGCTTCACCTATCTTTCTGAACAATGTAAATGAAAAAATGATAGGCTTGATGATGTTCTTACTCAAACTAAATCATTCATATTTAATGATCAACAGTTTATATCTCAAAGTAGAAGAAAAAATTATCTAAAACGTAAATCACAACCTAATTACCATATTAGCAAGGATTGACATATCAACGGTTCAGATTGCAACGGTATAGGATAACCTACCCGATCCATCGTCAAGTTCAACGTACCGATAATGGAATCCAAATAATCATGCTAGAGGGATCTAAGGTCAATATTAATGAGTACATGGATCAATGGTTACAGATCAGACCACTAGTTTCCAATGTTAACCACAGGTTTGTCTAAAATAAACCAAGACAAAGAAAAGTGCACTTGTCAAGGCTCTAAAAAAATCCTAACTAGCTTGGGTTTAAAAATGACCAAAAATCGATTCATGGGTCGTGTCATCATATTGAGGGGGAAAATATTCCATTAAAATTATCATTGTTTTGACCTTATTAAGGTTTGATATAATATGTGAAATAATAGAATCAAAAGGGCCCAATGATTTCTTAATCATAATATATGTGAAGGTGAAAAAAGACCCCATATGATTATTAGAACAAGTATATACATACCACATAAGGGTTCTTGATTATTAAACAAAATATTGGGGTCTCGTGACCTTAATTATTCAAAATTACAATGATTACTCAAAAAGGGAACCAATCATGAGCATACAAGTAAGGTCAAAGAAACAACCTTGCTAGTATTGTCTTAAGATTCTCAAAGTTACCATTTTTTGCTATGAAAACCTCGTACATGGAGGGAAGGGACAATATTTTACATGTGATCATAAGGTGACAAAAGGAGATGAAGAAAATTTTTGATGCTTGGTGATATATGACATTATTTGTAAAAGGAGAGGATGTTACAGGTGGTGCCCACATTGGAGTTCAATTATTTTTGGTAAGTGTTGGAGATGAAGAGAATTATTTTTCTTGCACAAAAAGTATTTTTGAATGCCTCCACAAAAGGAAAAAATAGAGATAAATTAAAAATACCCTTGCAAGTGGATGAATACATAAGTTCTACATCACAAATTAAATACGATTATTTAATCAACAACAAGAAGACCAATTTGCATGCACATTGGAGGAGATTTGAACAACAAGAAAGAGCTATTATTATCTTTTTTTTTTCACCCAAGTTATTTATTGTATTAAAAATAGAGTAGTCAACTACACTTTGAATAAATGTATTTTTGTAACTAAGGCTATTAATGCCCCATTAAATGACATAGTTATTTTTATTCCTTTATTTATTCACGATAAAGACTAAAATTAACATGCATGGGCGAGGACAGAATGCACTCTTTTTTTAGGAGGGTTTGGGTGAAGTATATTTTCTATATATTGTGTGCACTGATAAGGCATAAGGAGGAATTTTTTGATATAGGAGTGCTGAAGTAAATTTTCGCTAGTTTTAACCTTTAATGAGAACCAGTTATTGCCTTTTTAATTGTTTGAGGGGGTGTGTATATTAATTTTTGCTAGTTTTTACCTTAAATTTTAATTGCCTGATTTAATTATCTTAGCTTGCTACAAATATGGTATTTTTTTTATATTCTTAGTATGAATGTTATAACTTGATTTTTTGTTGTGATTTATCCCTCAATACGTAAGTGTTTTTCATTATGATTATGTTGAAAAACATTGGTTTGTGCATCTGCAATTTTCTCTTAATTTTATTTTGCATGTACTCAGTTAAATCCCTCAATCAATTTGGTGTATCAACCCATTTCAATTTTAGTTACATCAATCTTTTTACCCTCAAAACCCAAAAAAACAGTTTAGGATACATCAATAAGGAACCAACCTTGATATCGAAGACTCACCTGAACAATAGGTATACCCATAGAGTTGAGGTGTTTCCATTGTATCTACAAAAGTGAGAGATAAAGAAAGCTTAGAATCCCTGATTTTATCTCTCTTTAAGGGTTTACTTATGAGATGTAACAGTTTCTTAGTGCTACCTTGGTGAAAAAATTTATACGTTCAAATCTGTAATATATAGTAAAAAAAATGAAAGATTTTTTATTAGAAAACTATGAGTACAATATTTGTACGTATACATGCATTGGTACACTAAATGCAACCATACCCAAATGAAAATTCATATTTTACATTTCAAATTAATGAATATAATGTCTAGAACTGAGAAATACATTGGAATCCTCATGGAATTAAACCAAAAAATGAAATGAAATGAAACCAAAACTATGAGGAATGATCTCCATGGGAAACCCTTCCAATCTTCTATTGCCTCCATGGCCTCCATCCTCCCAAAAACCTATAAAAAAAAAATAAGATAAAATTAGGTCATAAGAGTATAAGAGAGAAGCCTTAATGTTTTTTAGGGTATTCCTATTCCTAATGTAAGGGCCCAAAATTACTTAATCTAATGGATGAGAGTTTACCCTACAATTTTAAGTGATGTGAATTTTGTGGGAATGAAAAATTAATTAAAAGGTAGGGGAAATGGGTTGAGTGGGGCCACATAAGGATTAGATTAAATTGTGACCTTAGTCTTAGGTTATTAAGTAAAAAATTGAAATTGGAATTATAAGGAAAAATTAATTATTTTTGAAAAGAGTAACATGGATAATGAATTAAAAAGGGGAAATTATTGGAATTTAAATGTATAGTTAGATGGTCTAGTGTGGGCCATTTTCATTAAGTTATTAGGAAAGTGAGACCGTTGATTGTGAATCACAACACTCATGAATGTCTGCAACTTGATGGGTTGAAACTCTCAATGTGATTGCAAAACATGGAGATTTTCCAAGTGTGTTGGACTTTGCAATCAAGAAAGCTATCTAGATGAAGGTCAGTTCCTATTCCTTTGTTATGATACACATAATTAAATTATATAGGATCTAATATTTAAAATCTACTCTAAATTGCCAAGGGGAAAGGGTTAAGAAGATTACAAGAAATTAAACCTAAACTAATAGAGGCGATTAACTAAAAGGAATGTTGAACACCTACTTTTCTAGTAAACACAAACCATTAAAATGTGATACAAACACCATGCACAAATAACTAAGATTGTAATGAGATATTAGATGAAAGTAATGAACACAAGAGAGGGTTGAAAATCATCCATATAATTTTATTATTGCTCCCAAAAGATTGATACAATGCATTACAAAAACCAAGAGGAAAGATCGCATGTACAGTTCAGATGGTATGTTTGAACTCCACAAGATTAGTTACAGGCAAGAGAAGAAGGGAGAGTGCAAATTTTCCAACCTTTTTAAAAATGCCCTTCCTTATAATATATATGAAGAATGATAAAAGAAGAAAGAGGATTCCAAAATATTTCTTCAACCACCCCAAAATGCATTAAATTCACCTACAAAAATGATGATATCCATGACAAAAACCCACACCTCCATGTACTCTTCCTTCTTGGGCAAGAAAGGAAACCCATACCTTCATTATTTTGGTAGGTGAGAATCTTGACACACTAACAAATGGTGGACTGTATTTATTCATTTTGAATAACTTATTCCCACTAATTTAAATATATTCAACCTTAGTTTCGTAGAGGAGACTATAAGCTTTCCAAAAAGTCCTTTCTTGTGTAAATTTGAGCTCCCAATCAAACTATATGGTCATTTGAAGGTTAGGGTGTGATTCTACTAAAAAATGTGAGTTCTTAATCTCCCTTTTTTGGAGTCTGAAATGTGTGTAACCTCCGAAACCCTAAAATTCAGACATTCAAACATTTCCATTTTGGAGATTGAGTTATTTTTCATTTGATTGAGCCCCTCAGAGTTCCGAAACTCTGAAACCCGAATGTTTGAAAATCTAAAACCTGAAAGTCCAAAATTTTAGACTTTCAGAATTTCAGAACTTTTTAACTTTTGGACCTTTCTGTTCATCACCCTAATCAACTCGAGATTTCTAAACTTCTAAAACCCAAAAGTCTGAAACCTTGAAACTCAAAACTACCACCACATTAACCTCGAAACTTGTGTTGAATTTTGAAATCTGAACCCTTTCTGGTTTTGGAATTTCGGGATTTTAGACATTTTTGTTCACTTTTTCTGATTTTGTCGCCGAAGACTCAAAAACTCAAAATTCTGAAATTTGGGACTTTCAAAATTTTAGATTTTAGGATTTTTTCTCTTTCAAAATTGTTTCCCTTCGGACTTTTTTCAATTTTTTTCCCACATTACATCTTCTTAGAAAATCTGAATGCCAAAACTCCAAAACTTTGGGCCTACCCCTCCATTCTTTTGTTTGAGCTCTGATCTCCTTCGACGTTCCCTTGGCTATTCCTTTACTGACCTTGTATTTCCATTGTCGAGCCTTCCTGCAACTTGATTTTTCAGAATTGAAATGTGAGCTCACATAACTGAACTAACCTCCCATTTCCTCCTATGCAAGGTCATGTTTGATCAATTTTTTTCCAAGAGGAAAAACTAGATAACAAGAACAAACTAACCTAGGAATATTGGCAAAGTTGATATCTTAAATAAGGTGAATTAATGGAAACCCTAGTAGAGAATTTAAACTCAAAATTGTTTGGAAGGGTTTACAATATTTAATTATTAATTAATTTTTGATAACCTTGCTGATATGTGGAACTTATTAAATGAGAAAGATTTAAATATAGTTGTTGGATATCTTGCTACAACCTTCCATAAAAAAATCATTTTGTAATTTTCCTAATCAATTAATGGGGACTATCTTAGGTTTTTTGCATGGATAATGTGGGAATTACACTTTGTATCAAAATTTGTGGGTTCAATGCCTAGACCCTTGGGTACACATAGAAACACAAATAGTTAACCTAGTAAAAGCTACAATTAGATCACACAATATTGCATGATATTTTAAAAACATAGAAAACCTAGAAAACTGAAATAAAACCTAGAAGATGATGAAATAACTCTCATCCTAATCTATGCTGAAGGCGTGGATTGGAAGATGATTTTTTACACATCTAGTTGGATATGCCTTCCCAATAGCAGGAGGATTTTTTCTATATTTCCATAGATACCACAAACATTACAGGATGTCAATACAATTATATGAGGTAGACTAGTGGGGGGATGAACTAGTCAACACTTTAGTGAGCTATCAGTAGAGGCTCAGATTCCTTCATGACACAGTGAGGAGAATAGTGCAGAGAACTCCCTTCTGGAGTCAGCTAGGCCAGATTCATCATAGAGGGGACATTGAGATAGGGCTATAGGACACAGAGATAGATATAGGAGTCCTAAAGATAGGCATGATCAAGTCGAGATACCTAGGAACCGACAAACATCAGCTGCAGATCATATCAAGCAGATCCTAAAGCTACGAACGTCTCATTATGCTGGTGATATAGGAGTATTTTAGGAATAGGCTTGGCTAATGAGCTTAATTCGATGCTTCAAGTTGTTCCCATTTACTAGAAAAATGAAGGATCGTGTTTTGACTCATTTTCTGAGAGATGGAGTAGGTGTTTGGTACAGGAATCAGGAGCTAAAGCTACACATAGTCTCATAGAATGTTACTTGGGATCTCTTATATGATCAGTTTAGGAGTAGATACATATTTATGAGGTTTATTTAGTAGAGGATTAATTAGTGTCATGACTTGCATTAGGAATCCGTGACAATAACTAAGTATCATAGTCGGTTTTTGGACTTACTTCAGTATGTTGACTACATGCAAGATGAACATGATAGGATTCACATGTTTATCAGGGGCATGAACTTGTATTTGGGAGGTGCAGTATGCATTCAATGTCTAAAAAATATAGCACATACGATTGAGAAGTCCCACATTACAGAATAAACTAGGGGTAATACATAACAGACTAGAGATAGAGTGAGGAGCCATATTCAGAAGATGCAAGATTGTAGGTCTGGGGGGTAAGATCATCCTCCTCATGGAAGATATGGTTTAGGATAGTCCTCTTTCATGCCACCACACTAGCCACCTCAACACCAGAAACAATAGACTCGACCACTCTTTTGGCCTCCATAGAGATATGATGCATAGAGAGAACATAGCATGGGACCCCCACCTAGAGAACTAGTCACGACACAGGCCCCACCCAGGGCTCAGTATACTAGAGCACATTCAAAATACTCACAAAATTCCATGGAATGTTCATCGAGGTCTATAGTAAAAACTCCCAAAGTTACTAGAGGGGTTTCTGCTCATTTGAGAGAATTAGGCACTTGTTATTGATGTGGTGTGCAAGGGAATCATTAGAGAGAGATTCCATAAAACCATCTTAATCAAGGAAAGTCATGTATTTGAGAGCCTATAGTTGGTGATATGAATTATAGGCATCAGATATATCTAGTGATCGAGAACCACCAGATAGAGAATTAGGGTACAGCAATTGAGACTACATGTAGTATTGGTGGTATACCTACATCTATATTATTTGATTCTAGCTCTTCTGATTCATTTACTAAACCATGATTATTAGATATATACAAGATGGTGGTTGTTAGGCATGACCTTAGTTGGTATGTTGAGATGGCTTCTAAACCCAAGCTCGTAGTGGACTCCTTAATTAAGGAGTGTGTAGTGGACCTAGGACCCTTCACCATGACCTTGGATATTCATATCCTTCCTTTGGGTTCATATGGAGCTAACTTGGGCATTGATTGGTTATTTGTACACATAGTTAGAGTGGATTGTTACAAGAAGGTTATATCTTCTGTATATTATTTAGGGGTTGATTCAATGATATTTTGAGTTATGAAACCCATCTCTACTTACACCATATCCACTGTGTAACTGAAGTGGTGTACACAATGAGGATGTCAGTTGTATGCCATCAGTGAAACTGACAGATCAGAGGATGAGACTCATGGACCTTCACTACATGATCAACCCATTTTTTAGGAGTTTTCAAATGTTTTACCTAGTGATTTTTCAGGGTTACCTCCCCCACATGAGATATATTTTCACATTTATTTAGTTCCTAAAGAAGAGAATATCTCACACACACCATATAAGATGACCACCCATGAGTTATGTGATCTCAAGTTATAGTTAGAGGGCCTTCTTGAGAAATACCTACTTCATCCTAGAGTATCTCCTTGGGGTACAATAATGGTTTTTGTGAGGAAGGATATATCCTTGGGTTTTTGTGTTGACTACAGACAACTAAACAAACTAATGATTAAGAATATTTACCCCATTCCACACATGAAAATATTTTATAAAAGGAAGGGGTCTACAATGTTTTCCAAGATATACCTTATGTATGGTTATCATCAGTTGAGGATTCTGGAGGCTATCCTTAAGATATACTTTTGCACTAGATATGTCCACTAAAAGTTCATTGTCATTCCATTTGGTCTGATGACTACCCCTGTAGTATTCATGACTCTGATGAGTGCGGTATTTAGGAATTTTATTTATTTTTTTGTACTCATGTTCCTAGATGATATTTTGATTTACTCACATACGCATGAGGAGCATGAGGAGAAACTTCACATTATTTACGGTGAAGGTAACATAGTTGATCCTTCCAATATTATAGCTATCATGGATTAGCCATTGTGAACAAAGTGATAGAGGTGCGCAAATTCATGGGGTTGATAGGTTATTATAGAAGGTTTATTCAGGACTTATCTCATATTGTGCATCCCATTACTTCCCTTCAACAGAAAGGAAGAATTTTTTTGATCAGATACATGTTAGCAAACCTTAAGGTTGCTAAAGGAATACCTTCTGAATGCAAAAATTCTAGAAGTGTTAGATCCTTAGAGAAATTTCTTTGTATGCTCATCTGCTTCTTTGGCAGGGATATAAGGTATATTAATGCATGATGGTCATTGTAGTATCTTTTGAGTCTTGCAAAATCAAATATTATGAGGTCATATATCCAACTCATAACTTTGAGTGTGCAATATTTGTGCATAATTTGGTATGAGGGAGAAATTTCCTATTAGGTAGGAGGTCTATTCTTAGGACAGATCCTTGAGTTTTCGACATCTCTTCACATGACCTAATTTCAACACCCTTTAACAATGTTAGATGGAGATCCTTTGTGATTATTATATGGAGATAGAACATGTGAAGGGGAAGGGGAATGTGGTTGTGGACACCTTGAGTCGACAGAGGCATTTTTGTATGGTGATGGTAGTTGGTACAGACTTTAGGACAAAGATCTTACAACAACTTCCACATGACATCTTCTACCTTTAAGTTAGACCAGAGATCAAGTCTCAGAGACCCCTTGAGGGTAAGTTTGAGGTATTTTCATTAGAGTTAGATGGGATTCTTAGACACTGGGGTCAGATTTATGTACTAAGAGATGGAGGTTTGAGATAGGATATTTTGGTAGAGGATCATCATGCACCCTATTCAACCCATCAAGGGGTGAAAAGATACATGCCACTTTTAGACAGTTTGTAACTGTTATCAATTTTTGCACCCCTGTGAAATGCTCAACTTATAAAGTGGGAACATTGACAATTGATGGAAAAGGGGAAAAATGCTTTTGCAGCATGCAGGGTGCTTGTGTGTTGGCTCGGCCGAATTGGTTATAACCCACTGTAATTTGGCGAGCTGCGACAAATCTTATAGTTGGAAATTAAGCTTAGGTGAGCTGCGACTGATGGTTGTTCAGATAGGTGTGTCACCTTATGGTTGGTAAGTGATGTATGTCAGATGATGGTTAGTAGGATAGGTGTTTTAGTTGATGGTTGGTCGGATAGATGTCTCAGATGATGGTTGGATGGACAGGTGTGTCGACTGATGGTTATTTTGGACAGGTTTGTATCGGTTGATGGTTGGCTAGAAATGTGTGTCAGCATGGTTGGTCGGATAAGGTATATTGGTTGATGGTTGGTCAGAAAGGGTGGTGTCCGGCTGATGGTTGGTTGGGTTGATGGTTGACTGGCTGATGGGTTAGTCATATGGGTGTGTCGGCTGCTTTTTTGTGATGGCTTAGGTTGGCAAGGGTTTTGATTGGGGCAGAGGATAGCATATAGAGAGGTGTGTTGGCATATATAGATGTCATCCAACCCATTTTAGTTTACGGACAACACAGATGGCTGGATTATAGTTGTATGACCATGGTTGGGTGAGTCATTATTTGGTTTTCTTGTCAATTCATCAGTTGCAAGGAT
Source organism: Taxus chinensis (assembly GCA_019776745.2). NCBI lineage: Eukaryota > Viridiplantae > Streptophyta > Pinopsida > Cupressales > Taxaceae > Taxus > Taxus chinensis. The sequence continues at coordinate 143,682,984 of CM034151.1, read as the reverse complement.
GGTGGGTAGTGTGTCATACGAGAAGAGATAGATTGTTGTCCAACCTCCTGGATTGGACGGCCCACAATGTGAAGATAACAAATCCTAGTTATTCGGTGATTATATCATGTACGGTCATGGAGATAGATGTCCTCTAACCCAATATCGTTAGAATACCTAGAGGATGGATGAGTTACAATCTAGATGAGGGTAGGTGAATAAATGACAACCCAATGACCAGAATAAAGGATAAATGGAACCCATGACCTCCCATGGAGGAAAAGTACCAAAATTAATGGTTTCCCATACCTCTTTAATGCATCTTTCTGGTTGGTGACCTAAATGGCCTATATATTGTGAAATTTGACTCATTCTAAGGGAGATTTTTTACAAAAAGCAAAGGAACTCTGTCAATTATTTTCCAGAGATATTGTGAGCTAAAGGCATCAAATTAGGTCTTATTATAAGATATTTTTTATTTTTCTTATTGTATGATGGATTGTGCATGTTTTTAAGAAATAAAATTCATGTTTTGTGGCTATTTTCACCCTAAATTGTATGAATTGCATCTTTTTCCTTCCCTTCTAAATATAAGTATATTTTTCATGTATCTATCTCTTTGAAGGGCCTATAGTTTATTATGTTTTATGAATATAGGTAATTTAAGGTTTTCTTGGACTATGGAATTTCTAGCAGATGGTCGATTTCAACTTCAGGCTGTTAGAAGACATGGGATAGAATTTGGCTTGTTGTGAGACCAGTAGCTGAAGGTGCTTTTCTCTACTTCCTAAAAGCCCTACTTATCTAATATTTGCAATGATGATACAATCCATGGGAGGTAATAAATCTACCTGAATCCTATAAAAATTATTAGAGCTGAAAAATTGCCTGATTTAAGCTGGTAAACCTGCATATAGAAATAGGAGCTTCAAGTAGTAGTCAAGCATCTACATTTAGCTCAATATTCCTTCCCAAAAAATAAAATTATCTTCAAAAGCTTCTACCTCATAGTCTATAACCTCAAATGAACGCCAAGAACTCAGAAGCAATTGCAAAACTTAGGTAATGAGTTAGTGACACTTAAGAGGGAGAAAGCTCAAAATTTCAGGGCTATCAGCCGCAAACCCAACCCAATATACCTCCACATCATCCTAATTAGGACACCAATTCAAAAGGCAAATTAGAAGTAAGAAAAACCTCTTGGTAATAGGCCATTTCAGCCCTCCAATCATAATGTTGCATCCACATCTAGAGCCTTGGTTCCAACACAGAATAACATGGCTCAAGAATAGACTTGGGTTTCCCATTCATTCAACCTCATACCAGTCAATGTTTTTCAATGGTTTCTTTCAATCAAGCTCTTACAGTGCACAACAAAACGTTGTGGAACAAGAGACAGGTCATAAGTAAATCAGTAGTAGGAAGCTACTCAGGAAAGCACCTCTAAAATGAGACCTCACGTGTCAATTGGGAGGCTAAAGATTTATGTGGTATAAATAAAACCTCTTCTCAAAGTTGTAGCAACCAATACATGGTCCACGAAGAGAAAAATTGCAGAGGGGATATTCATCTAATTCAAATGATCCAAAACCCTTTATCACCCCACCAAGGTATCGATAATCAAATGCAGCTCCCAATGGCAAGGTCAGTGCAATCCTCCTTCTAGGCCATCTCAAGTGTCAGTTGTAAAATCCCATGTGTAAGAGAAAATTGTTCAAAACAAGAGGCATCAGAGAGATAGCTCATATTATTGAAAATTATTGAGAATATGAAGATAATGAATGTACACATCTCAATGTGGTATTCATTAGCTATCCGAAGTTAAAGATACCTATTGCAAGTGGTTATGGTGAATTGGTCAGCATCGAATCAACCATCAAAAGAGCAAGAGAAGGTACTCACCAGTACAGCTCAACAAGGAGGAAATAAAGGAGGTAAACCAGGTAAAATTTTAAATCCCCCACCATTATATATCTCATTGATCATCGGAGGTAAGTTGGTACATAATTGTATCATTCATTTGGGAGCAAGTAGCTCTGTAATGCCAAAAAAAAAATCCGATTAGCTAGGTCTTCAATATGAAGTGATTTCTAGAGGTTGTGGTGCAATTTGACGGGATAATGGTAATAATGGTTGGAAGTAATCAAAGTTATGAGCCTTACATTTCATATATGTCCCAATGTTACTATCTTCCAAAATGTATTAATCATAGACTCTTTGCATTGTTTCGTCAATAAATTCACCGCCAAAAATTAGAGGCTATTTGTTTGTCTTCTGATTTATCACACATGTTATTCGTAACAACAGGTATGGAGCTAGGCTACGATCAGATCTGAGCCATTGAAAACTTTTATTATTAAACCTTATGTTTCCATCCCAATCAATGTAAATTATACCATATTCGATAAGAGGGAATGCTAGAGGTTAAAGATGCAAATACAAAAAAATGGCAGCATTCTGTACCTAATGCCTGATGATTGGGATCAAAGGGAACAGTTTTTGAGTCCTAAAATAAAAGGAAGAATCTGAGTTGTGATTTTATTTCTACATGAGGAAAAAACTTTCCCACCCCTAGCCTCACCAAGCCAAGGATAAACGATGAGAATGAAGTTTGGTAGCTATTCTTTGATGGCTCAAGGAGTAGGGTAAGGTGATGGAGGAGAACCTATGCTTGTTTCACTACAACATATAAAATATTACTCATCTTTCCATTTTCAGTTGGCTTTCTCAAACAACATAGCTGAGTATGAAGGCTTGATCCATGGATTACATTGGGCTGGAAAGAGAGGTATTAAAAAACTGCAAGTGTTTAGAGATAGTAAGATAATTATGAACCATGTTAGAGGACATAATGCTCCTAAGAATGATTTGTTGAAAAACTACAAAAATAGGGTCTGGGATCTCATTGAAGACTTCAAATATTTTAGCATCAATTCCATCCCAAGAAAGAAGAATGAAGCTACAGACAGACTAGTAGTAGTTGGGGCAACGTTTGACCTTGTGGAAAGTATCAAAAGTGATAAATCTTAGCCTCATATAAAAGTGATTGTAAGAGAAGTTGTGCCAGATAACAACACATAATGGTAGGTTTTTTGAGAATGATCAACCAATCATTGATTTTTTATAAGAGGAGGCTGATTCTAAGCTGAAAATTAGGATAAATTGGAGCTTGCAGTTAAGGATAAAATAGTGCAGTTGCGGACAAACTAATTGCCAAAGGTTTTTTGTGTTTTTTGTTGGTAGTTGTAGGACTTTAGAGTCAATTTTTAGCCCATATGATCAGTTTCAGAAAAGAAAAGGCCAACATTCAATTCAAGACGGATGATTCTGAACCCATTTTGTTAGATAAAGTACGATGCTCCAAATAGGCAAGATGAGTAGTGACCAATGAAGAGTACGACCTTGTGTAGATTTTTGAAGAATTCCCTGATGTTTTCGTGTGGAGCAATGAGGATTTGAAGGGTTTAACAAAAAATTGACACAACACACTATTGATTTGAATCTAGGGGCAAAGCCCATCAACTAAAATCAAAGGTTAGTCAACCCTCATATAGAGCCTCTCATAAAGAAGGAGTTGAATAAGCTCATTAAGGCGAGTATCATTTTCCTAATCAAGCACTCAAGCTAGATGGAAAATCTTGTGCTCGTTAAGAAAATGAATGGGGAAATAATGCTATGCATGGATTTTTAGGATTTAAATAGGGCCTCCCTCAAGGATCACTATATGTTTCCCTCCATGGATCATATTTTATATGTAGTGTCTAGTTCATAAATATTCTCCCTCTTAAATGGATATTCGTGCTATAATCAAATTATGGTGAAAGAATAGGATCAATTCAAAACAACCTGTTATCCAAAATTCACCCCCAGGGTAATTTTGATAACATGCATTAGATTATTCAGTCCCGAGCAAGTAGATTGATTCATGGCCCAAATCGTGTTTTTGGGGTCCCCTCGGGTTCTTTCTAACTCTCCTATCCAAGAAGAAAACCCAACAAGTTTTTAAAAATGTGAAAAATTTGCAAAAAACCCAAGCTTGGGGCTGAAAAAATGAAAAAATTTGCTAAGTCCTAGTCCGCAACAACAGTTGGGACAATTGGGACGTCGGGGGCGTGCCGGTGCGAATCGGCCGAACGCCACCAGGGCGGTCCACGTAGCAGTTGGGACATCGGGGTGCATGGGATGTGAAAAGGCGAATTGGCCGAGAGAGGGAAAAAATTTCCTAAGTCTTGTTTCGCGCGGTCTGGGACATCCGGGCCAAAAGTATGCGCGGGACGCGGATCGGCTGGTTTGGAGGCAAGTCAGTCTTTTCGGGCGGTTCGGAGAGGTATTTTTCCCAGATGGTCTGGGACATCCAGGCCAAAGTTACATGGAGGATGCGAACCGGATGATTCAGCCGAAACAGGGGAACTTTCATCCAGGACAGTTGGGCCAAAGTACGCGCGGGACGCGAAAAGCCGAAAGAGCCACCAACGAATGGAATCTCGCCACATGTCTTCACCTCAAATAGGAACAAGGAAGTCCGAATCGGCCGAAGAAGGATATTTTCATCTGGGACATCTGGGCCAGAGGTATGTGAGAGACACGTAGGACGTGAAAAGGTGAAATGGAGGAAAAGAGACAAGGAGGCCCGCGAATGAATCAGAAGGTTGAAAAGTTGCTAAGTGTTTGGCTCAAGGTAAAAATGCGCCCCTCAGGCCCGAACCAATAAAATAGTGCAACCTGTCCAAGTTTAAGGGCTTGAAAGGAATTTTTAGAGGATGAACCCATGGATGAATCAAATCATGACACGTGTCATCCAGGTGGCAGAGTGTGGAAAAAATTCAAATATTTTCCCACTGATATGTTTTGGATTGTTTTTGCCCTAAATCTTCAGATCGCCATAACTTTTGATCCAGAGCTCAGATTTTCACGTTCTTTATATCAATGGAAAGATGGTGAAATTATCTACACGATTCTAGGGTCAATATTGTATTTTGTTTCATTTTGGAGAGATAAAATCAAGAAACGTCTCTGACACTTGGTAATGGCCAGAACTGACGTTTCAAAAACCAGTTTATGTGGAAAGGGTCGCAATTCGTCTCCGTAATGTCAACGAAATCCACCTTGCTAGTATATGTCTTAAGATTCTCAAAGTTACCATTTTTTGCTATGAAAACTACTCGTACATGGAAGGGAAGGGACAATATTTTAACATTTGATCAAAGGTGACAAAAGGAATGAAGAAATTTTGATGCTTTGGTGTGAATATTACATTATTTGTAAAAGGAGAGGATGTTTCCACAGGTGGTGCCTCACATTGGATTTCAATATTTTTGGTTAAGTGTTGGAGATGAAGAGAATATTTTTCTTTGCACCAAAAGTATTTTGAATGCCTCCACCAATGGAAAAAATAGAGATAAATTAAAATACCCTTGCAAGTGGATGAACATAAGTATACTCACAAATTAAATACATTATTTAATCACCACAAGAAGACCAATTGCCTAGCACATTGGAGGAGATTTACACAACACGAAAGAAGCCTATATTAGCGTTTTTTTTTTTCAACAACCCAAGTTATTATTGTAAGTAAAATAGAGTTGTCAAACTACACTTGAATAAATGTCTTTTGTAACTAAGGCTATTACTGCCCCCCTTTAATGACATAGGTATTTTTATCCTATCTTTTCACTATAAAGATAAAATTAACAGCATGGGCGAGGACAGAATGCACTCTTTTTTTAGGAGGGTTTGGGTGAAGTATATTTCTATATATTGTGTTGTCACTGATAAAGGCATAAGAGTAATTTTTTGATATAGGAGTCTGAGTAATTTTCGCTAGTTTTAACCTTTAATGAGAACCAGTTATTGGCCTTTTAAAAATGGGTTTTGGGGGGTTATAAATATTTTTGCTAGTTTTTACCTTAATTTATAAATTGGCCTGTTTTAATTCTTAGCTTGCTACAAATATGGTTATTTTTTTTTATATTCTTGTAGAATGTTATTAACTTGATTTTTTGTTTGATTTATCCCTCCTACGTAATGGTTTTTCATTATGATTAGTTTAAAAACATTGGTTGTGCAGTCGCAATTTCTCTTAATTTTATTTTGGCATGTACTCAAGTTAAAATCCCTCAATCAATTTGGTGTATCAACCCCATTTCAATTTAGTTACTGCAATCGTTTTAACCCTCAAAACCAAAAAAACAGTTGAGGATACTCATAAGGAACCCCTTGATATCGAAGACTCACCTGAACATAGGTATACCCCATAATTGAGGTGTTTCCATTGTATCTATCTACAAAAGTGAGAGATAAAAAAGCTTAGAAATCCTGATTTTATCTCTCTTTAAGGGTTTACTTATGAGAATGTAACATTTCTTCTCTTTTCTTTTAAAATCTTCTTTTGTCTTAATATGCTACCTTGGTGAAACAATTTCTACGTTCAAATCTGTAATATCTAGTAAAAAATGAAGATTTTTTATATAAAACTATGAGTCCATATTGTACGTATACATGCATGGTAGCTAAATGCAACCATACCCAAATGAAAATTCATATTTTACATTTCAAATTAATGAATTAATTCTGAACTGAGAAATACATTGGAATCCTCATGAAATTAACCAAAAAATTAAAGGAAATGACACCAAAACGATGAGAATGATCGCCATGGGAACCCTTCCAATCTTCTATTGCCCTCCATGGCGCCATCCTCCCAAAAACCTTCAACAAAAATAAGATAAAATTAGGTCTAGAGTATAAGCGAGAGCCTTAATGTTTTTTAGGGTAGTCCCTATTCCTAATGTAAGGCCCCAAAATGACTTAATCTAATGGATGAGAGTTTACCCTACAATTTTAAGTGATTTAATTTTTGGGAATGAAAAATTCAATTAAAAGGTAGGGGAAATGGGTTTGATGGGCCACGTCAGGATGATAAATTTGTGACCTAGTCCTCTAGGTTAGTAAGTAAAAATTTAAAGTGGAATAAAAGGAAAAATATTATTTTTGAAAGTACATGGATAATGAATTAAAAAGGGGAAATTATTGAATTTAATGTATAGTTAGATGTCTAGTGGTGGGCCCCATTTTTCCATTTAGTTATTAGGAAAGTGATACTCGTTTCTTTTGAACACAACCTTCATAATGTCTGGCCTTGATGGTGAAAACTCTCAATGTGATTAGCAAAACATGAATTTTCCAAGTGTGTTGGACTTTGCACTCAAGAAGCTATCCCCCTATATGACGGTCATTTCCCCCTATTTCCTTTGTTATGATACCCAATAATTAAATTATATAGATTAATAATTTACAATCTACTCTAAATTAGCCAAGGGGAAGGGTTAAGAGATTCAAGAAAATTTTTTTGTTTTTTTTTTTTTTTAAAACCTAAAAACTAATAGGGCGAGTAACTAAAAGGAATGTGACACCTACTTTCTAGTAAAACACAAACATTAAATGTGATACAAAACACCATGCACATAATAACTAAGATTGTAATGATTATTAGATGAAAGTAATGAACAACAAAGAGGGTGAAAATCATCATATAATTTTCTTATTGCTCCCAAAAGATTGATAAATGCATTACACAAACAAGAGGAAAGATTCGCATGTACAGTTCAGATGGTATGTTTGACTCCACAAGATTAGTTACAGGCCAGAGAGAAGGTGAGAGTGCAAATTTCCAACCTTTTTAAAAATGCCCCTTCCTTATAAATATATATGAAGAATGATAAAATAGAAAGCAGGATTCCCAAAATATTTTTCTTCAAACCACCCCAAAATTGCATTAATTCACCTACAAAAATGATGATATCCATACAAAAAACCCCACCTCATAACTCTCTTCTTGGGCAAGAAAGGAAACCCATACTTTCAATTAGTTTGGTAGGTGAGAATCTGACACACTAAACAAATGGTGGAACGTATTTATTCATTTTGCATACTTCTTCCCACTATTTAAATATGTCAACTTAGTTTCCGTAGAGGGAGACATAAGCTTTTTCCAAAGTCCTTTCTTGTGTAAATTTTGAGTCCCAATCAAACGATAATGGTCTTGACGGTTAGGGTGTGGATCTACAAAAAATGTGAGTTCTTAATCTCCCTTTTTTGGAGTCTGCAATGTGGTGTAACCTCCGAAACCCTAAAATTCAGACATTCAACATTTCCAGTTTGAGATTGAGTTATTTTTCATTTATTGAGCCCCTCAGAGTTCCGAAAACTCTTGCACCCCGAATGTTTGACAATCTAAACTTGAAAGTCCAAAATTTAACTTCAGAATTCAAACTTTTTAACGTTTGGACCTTTCTGTCATCCACCCTAATCAACTCGAGATTTCTTTCTAACTTCTAAACCAAAAGTCTGAACCTTGAACCTCAAAACCTAACCACCACATTAACTCGAACTTGTGTTGAATTTTGAAATCTGAACCCTTTCTTGTTTGAAATTTGGGATTTTAGACATTTTTGTTACTTTTTCTGATTTTGTCGCCGAAGACTCAAAACTCAAAATTCTGAAATTTGGGACTTTCAAATTTTTAGATTTTTAGGGATTTTTTATCTTTCAAAATTGTTTCCCTTCGGACTTTTTTTCATTTTTTTCCACATTACATCTTCGTAGAAGATCTGAATGCCAAAACTAACCCAAACTTTTTGGGCCTACCCCTCCATCTTTTTTTTGAGGCTCTGATCTCCTTCGCTTCCCTTGCTATTACCTTTACTGACCTGTGTATTTCCATTGGTCGAGCCTTCCTGCAAACTGATTTTTCAGAATTGAACATTGAGCTCACATACTGAACTACCTCCCTGTCCTCCTATCAGGTATTTTTGGAATCATTTTTTTTCCAAGAAGGAAAAAACTGATAACAAGAACAACTAAACCTAGGAATATGGCAAGTTGAATTCTAAATCAAGTGAATAAGGGAAACCCTAGTAGAGAATTTAAACTCAAATTGTTTTTGAAGGTTTTCCAATATTTAATTATTAATTAATTTTTGATAACCTTCTGATCATGTGGAACTTTATAATGAGAAAGATTTTTAAATAGTGTTTGATATCTTCTACAACCTTCCATAAAAAATTCATTTTGTAATTTTCCTCATCAATTAATGGGACTTATCTTAGGTTTTTTTGCATGGATCTGTGGGAATTACACTTTGTAATCAAAATTTTTGGGTTTCCAAATGAAATGTCCTAGACCCTTGGGTTACACATAGAAAACCACACATAGTTAACCGATAAAAAAAGCTACAGATTAGATTCCACACTATTGCATGATATTGTTAAAACATCAAAACCTAGAAACTGAAATTAAACCTAGAAGATGGTGAAAATAACTCTCCTCCTAATCTAGGCTGAGGCGTGGGTTTGGAAGATGATTTTTTACACATCCTAGTTGGATTATGCCTTCCCAAGAGCAAGATTTTTTCTATATTTCCATAGATAACCACAAACATTACAGGATGTCAATACATTATATGAGGTGACTAGTGGGGGGATGAACTAGTCAACACTTTAGTGGCTAGTCATAGCGGCTCAGATTCCTTCATTACACATGAGGAGATATGCAGAGAACTCCCATTCTTGGAGTCGCCAGGCCAGATTCATCATAGAGGGACATTGGATAGGGCTATAGGACACAGAGATAGATATAGGAGTTCCTAAAGATAGGCCAATGATAAGTCGGATACATAGGAACCGACAACATCAGCTGCAAGATCATATCACGCAGATCCTAAACACGAACGCTCATTATGCTTGTGATATAGGAGATTTTAATGGGAATAGGCTTGGCTAATGAGCTTTAATTCGATGCTTCAATGTTCCATTTACTAGAAAATAAGGATCGTGTTTTGACTCATTTTCGAGAGATGGAGTAGGGTGTTTGGTTACAGGAATCGAGCTAAAGCTACCATGCCATAGAATGTTCTTGGGATCTCTTATATGATCAGTTGAGGAGTAGATACATATTTATTAGGTTTATTTGTAAGGATTAAAATTAGTGTCATGACTTGCATTAGGATCCGTGCATAACTAAGTATCATCGTCGTTTTTTGGACTTACTTCGTTATGTTTTGCTACATGCAAATGCAACATGATTAGGATTCACATGTTATCAGGGCATGACTTTGAACTGTATTTGGGAGGTGCAGTATGCATTCAATGTCCTAAAAAATATAGCACATACGATTGAGAAGTCCGGCACATTACAGAATAAACTAGGGGTAATACATAACAGCAGAATAGGTGAGGAGCCATATCAAGACCGTGATAATCAAGATTGTAGGTCTGGGGAGGGTAAGACATCATCCCCTCATGGAAGATAATGTTTTGGATAGTCCTCTTTCCGCCACAACGAGCCACCTCAACACCATAAACAATAGACTCTAACCACTCTTTTGGCCCCATAGAGATATGATGCATAGAGAGAACATGCATTGGTACCCCAACCTAGAGAACTAGTCACGACCCACAAGCCCCACCCAGGGCCTCCGTCTACTAAGCACATTCCAAAATACTCACAAAATTCCTGGAATGTTCATCGAGGTCTATAGTAAAAACTTCCCAAGTTTACTAGAGGGGTTTCTTGCTCAGTTAGAGACTTAGGCACTTGTTATTGATGGTGGTGTGCAAGGAATCATAAGAGAGTATTCCATAAAACCATCTTAATCACGGAAAGTCATGTATTTGAGAGCCTATAGTGGTGATATGAATTATAGGCTTCATCATATATCTAGTGACGAGAACCACCAGATAGAGACATTAGGGTACAGCAAGTGAGACTACAGACAATGTAGTATGGGTGGTATATATACCTACATCTATTTATTTGATTCTAGCTTCTACTCTGATTCCTTTACTAACTGATTTTATTATATATATACAAGATGGTGGTGTAGGCAGGACCTTAGTTGGTTATGTTGATATGGCTTCTTCTACACCCAAAGCTCGTGTGGACTCCTTAAATTAAGGATGTGTATGGACCTAGGACCCTTCACCATGACCTTGGATATGCATAGCCTTCCTTTGGTGTTCATATGGAGCTAATTAGGGCATTGTTGGGTTCTTTGTACACTAGGTTAGAGTGGATTGTTTTACAAGAGGTTATTCTTCTGTATATTATTTAGGGGTTGATTCAATATATTTTGAGTTATGAAACCCATCTCTACTTACCCTATCCACTGTGTATGCAAGTGGTGTACACAATGAGAATTCATTGTATTGCCATCAGTGAACTTACAGCTCAGAGGATTGAGACTCATGAACCTTCCTACATGATCACCCATTTTTTAGGAGTTTTCACAAATTTTGTTCCCTAGTGTTTCAAAGGGTTAACCTCCCCCACATAGATATATGTTCACATTTATTTATTCCTAAAGAAAGCATATCTCCACCACACATACGTAGATGACCACCCATGAGTTAGTGATCTCAAGTTATAGTTAGAGGGCCTTCTGGAGAAATACCTACTTCATCCTAGAGTATCTCCTTGGGGTACAATAATGGTTTTTGTGAGGAAGGATATATCCTTGGGTTTTTGTGTTGACTACAGACAACTAAACAAACTAATGATTAAGAATATTTACCCCATTCCACACATGAAAATATTTTTATAAAAGGAAGGGGTCTACAATGTTTTCCAAGATATACCTTATGTATGGTTATCATCAGTTGAGGATTCTGGAGGCTATCCTTAAGATATACTTTTGCACTAGATATGTCCACTAAAAGTTCATTGTCATTCCATTTGGTCTGATGACTACCCCTGTAGTATTCATGACTCTGATGAGTGCGGTATTTAGGAATTTATTTATTTTTTTGTACTCATGTTCCTAGATGATATTTTGATTTACTCACATACGTATGAGGAGCATGAGGAGAAACTTCACATTATTTACGGTGGAAGGTAACATAGTTGATCCTTCCAATATTATAGCTATCATGGATTAGCCATTGTGAACAAAGTGATAGAGGTGCGCAAATTCATGGGGTTGATAGGTTATTATAGAAGGTTTATTCAGGACTTATCTCATATTGTGCATCCCATTACTTCCCTTCAACAGAAAGGGAAGAATTTTTTTGATCAGATACATGTTAGCAAACCTTAAGGTTGCTAAAGGAATACCTTATGAATGCAAAAATTCTAGAAGTGTTAGATCCTTAGAGAAATTTCTTTGTATGCTCATATGCTTCTTTGGCAGGGATATAAGGTATATTAATGCATGATGGTCATGTAGTATCTTTTGAGTCTTGCAAAATCAAATATTATGAGGTCATATATCCAACTCATAACTTTGAGTGTGCAATATTTGTGCATAATTTGGTATGAGGGAGAAATTTCCTATTAGGTAGGAGGTCTATTCTTAGGACAGATCCTTGAGTTTTCGACATCTCTTCACATGACCTAATTTCAACACCCCTTAACAATGTAGATGGAGATCCTTTGTGATTATATTATGGAGATAGAACATGTGAAGGGGAAGGGGAATGTGGTTGTGGACACCTTGAGTCGACAGAGGCATTTTTGTATGGTGATGGTAGTTGGTACAGACTTTAGGACAAAGATCTTACAACAACTTCCACATGACATCTTCTACCTTTAAGTTAGACCAGAGATCAAGTCTCAGAGACCCTTGAGGGTAAGTTTGAGGTATTTTCATTAGAGTTAGATGGGATTCTTAGACACTGGGGTCAGATTTATGTACTAAGAGATGGAGGTTTGAGATAGGATATTTTGGTAGAGGATCATCATGCACCCTATTCAACCCATCAAGGGGTGAAAAAGATACATGCCACTTTTAGACAGTTGTAACTGTTATCAATTTTTTGCACCCCTGTGAAATGCTCAACTTATAAAGTGGGAACATTGACAATTGATGGAAAAGGGGAAAAATGCTTTTGCAGCATGCAGGGTGCTTGTGTGTTGGCTCGGCCGAATTGGTTATAACCCACTGTAATTTGGCGAGCTGCGACAATCTTATAGTTGGAAATTAAGCTTAGGTGAGCTGCGACTGATGGTTGTTCAGATAGGGTGTCACCTTATGGTTGGTAAGTGATGTATGTCAGATGATGGTTAGTAGGATAGGTGTTTTAGTTGATGGTTGGTCGGATAGATGTCTCAGATGATGGTTGGATGGACAGGTGTGTCGACTGATGGTTATTTGGACAGGTGTATCGGTTGATGGTTGGCTAGAAATGTGTGTCAGCATGGTTGGTCGGATAGGTATATTGGTTGATGGTTGGTCAGAAAGGTGTGTCGGCTGATGGTTGGTTGGTTGATGGTTGACTGGCTGATGGGTTAGTCATATGGGTGTGTCGGCTGGCTTTTGTGATGGCTTAGGTTGGCAAGGTTTTGATTGGGCAGATGGATAGCATATAGAGAGGTTGGTTGGCATATATAGATGTCATCCAACCCATTTTAGTTTTACGGACAACACAGATGGCTGGATTATAGTTGTATGACATGGTTGGGTGAGTCATTATTTTGGTTTTCTTGTCAATTCATCAGTTGCAAGGATGGATGGGTAGTGTGTCATACGAGAAGAGGTAGATAGTTTCCCAACCTCCTGGGTTGGACAACCCACAATGTGAAGATAACAAATCCTAGTTATTCGGTGATTATATTCATGTACGGTCATGGAGATAGATGTCCTCTAACCCAATATAGTTAGAATACCTAGAGGATGGATGAGTTACAATCTAGATGAGGGTAGGTGAATAAATGACAACCCAATGACCAGAATAAAGGATAAATGGAACCCATGACCTCCCATGGAGGAAAAGTACCAAAATTAATGGTTTCCCATACCTCTTTAATGCATCTTTCTGGTTGGTGACCTAAATGGCCTATATATTGTGAAATTTGACTCATTCTAAGGGAGATTTTTTACAAAAAGCAAAGGAACTCTGTCAATTATTTTCCAGAGATATTGTGAGCTAAAGGCATCAAATTAGGTCTTATTATTAAGATATTTTTATTTTTCTTATTGTATGATGGATTGTGCATGTTTTTAAGAAATAAAATTCATGTTTTGTGGCTATTTTCACCCTAAATTGTATGAATTGCATCTTTTTCCTTCCCTTCTAAATATAAGTATATTTTTCATGTATCTATCTCTTTGAAGGGCCTATAGTTTATTATGTTTTATGAATATAGGTAATTTAAGGTTGTCTTGGACTATGGAATTTCTAGCAGATGGTCGATTTCAACTTCAGGCTTTAGAAGACATGGGATAGAATTTGGCTTGTTGTGAGACCAGTAGCTGAAGGTGCTTTTCTCTACTTCCTAAAAGCCCTAATTTCTAATATTGCAATGATGATACAATCCATGGGAGGTATAAATCTACCTGAATCCTATAAAAAATTTATTAGAGCTGAAAAATTGCCTGATTTAAGCTGGTAAACTTGCATATAGAAATAGGAGCTTCAAGTAGTAGTCAAGCATCTACATTAGCTCATATTCCTTCCCCAAAAAATAAAATTTCTATCAAAGCTTCTACCTCATATTCTATCACCTCAAATGAACTCCAAGAACTCATGAAGCAATTGCAAAACTTAGGTAATGAGTTAGTGACACTTAAGAGGGAGAAAGCTCAAAATTTCAGGGCATATCAGCCTCAAACCCAACCCAATATACCTCCACATCATCCTAATAGGACACCAATTCAAAATGCAAATTAGAAGTAAGAAAAACCTCTTGTTAATAGGCCATTTCAGCCCTACAATCATAATGTTGCATCCACATCTAGAGCCTTGGTTCCAACACAGAATAACATGGCTCAAGAATATGACTTGGGTTTCCCATTCAATCAACCTCATAACCAGTCAATGTTTTTCAATGGTTCTTTCAATCAAGCTCTTACAGTGACAACAAAAAGTGTGGAACAAGAGACAGGTCAATAAGTAAATCAGTAGTAGGAAGCTACTCAGGAAGCACCTCTAAATGAGACCTCACGTGTCAATTGGGAGGCTAAAGATTTATGTGGTATAAATAAAACCTCTTCTCAAAGTGTAGCAACCAATACATGGTCCAAGAAGAGAAAAATTGCAGAGGGATATTCATCTAATTCAAATGATCCAAAACCCTTTATCACCCAACAAGGTATCGATAATCAAATTGCAGCTCCCAATGTGCAAGGTCAGTGCAATCCTCCTTCTAGGCCATCTCAAGTGTCAGTTGTAAAATCCCATGTGTAAGAGAAAATTGTTCAAAACAAGAGGCATCAGAGAGATAGCTCATATTAATTGAAAATTATTGAGAATATGAAGATAATGAATGTAAACATCTCAATGTGGTATTCATTAGCTATCCGAAGTTAAAGATACCTATTGCAAGTGGTTATGGTGAATTGGTCAGCATCGAATCAACCATCAAAAGAGCAAGAGAAGGTACTCACCAGTACAGCTCAACAAGGAGGAAATAAAGGAGGTAAACCAGGTAAAATTTTAAATCCCCCACCATTATATATCTCATTGATCATCGGAGGTAAGTTGGTACATAATTGTATCATTCATTTGGGAGCAAGTAGCTCTGTAATGCCAAAAAAAAAATCCGATTAGCTAGGTCTTCAATATGAAGTGATTTCTAGAGGTGTGGTGCAATTTGACGGGATAATGGTAATAATGGTTGGAGTAATCAAAGTATTGAGCCTTACATTTCATATATGTCCCAATGTTACTATCTTCCAAAATGTATTAATCATAGACTCTTTGCATTGTTTTCGTCAATAAAATTCACCGCCAAAATTAGAGGCTATTTGTTTGTCTTCTGATTGATCACACATGTTATTCGTAACAAGGTATGGAGCTAAGGCTACGATCAGATCTGAGCCTATTGAAAACTTTATTATTAAACCTTATGTTTCCATCCCAATCAATGTAAATTATACCATATTCGATTAAGAGGAATGCTTAGAGGTTAAAGATGCAAATACAAAAAATGGCAGCATTCTGTACCTAATGCCTGATGATTGGGATCAAAGGGAACATGTTTTTGATCCATAAAATAAAATGGAAGAATCTGAGTTGTGATTTTATTTTCTACATGAGGAAAACTTTCCCACCCCTAGCCTCACCAAGCCAAGGATAAACGATGAGAATGAAGTTTGGTAGCTATTCTTTGATGGCTCAAGGAGTAGGTAAGGTGATGGAGGAGAACCTATGCTTGTTTCACTACAACATATAAAATATTACTCATCTTTCCATTTTCAGTTGGCTTTCTCAAACAACATAGCTGAGTATGAAGGCTTGATCCATGGATTACATTGGGCTGGAAAGGAGAGGTATTAAAAAAACTGGGCAAGTGTTTTAGAGATAGTAAGATAATTATGAACCATGTTAGAGGACATAATGCTCCTAAGAATGATTTGTTGAAAAACTACAAAAATAGGGTCTGGGATCTCATTGAAGACTTCAAATATTTTAGCATCAATTCCATCCCAAGAAAGAAGAATGAAGCTACAGACAGACTAGTAGTAGTTGGGGCAACGTTTGACCTTGTGGAAAGTATCAAAAGTGATAAATCTTAGCCTCATATAAAAGTGATTGTAAGAGAAGTTGTGCCAGATAACAACACATAATGGTAGGTTTTTGAGAATGATCAACCAATCATTGATTTTTTATAAGAGGAGGCTGATTTCTAAGCTGAAAATTAGGATAAATTGGAGCTGCAGTACAAGGATAAAATAGTGCAGTTGCGGACAAACTAATTGCCAAAGGGTGTAGTGACTTTAGAGTCAATTTTTAGCCCATATGATCAGTTTCAGAAAAGAAAAGGCCAACATTCAATTCAAGAAGGATGATTCTGAACCCATTTTGGTTAGATAAAGTACGATGCTCCAAATAGGAAAGATGAGTAGTGAACAAGAAGAGTACGACCTTGTGTAGATTTTTGAAGAATTCCCTGATGTTTTCGTGTGGAGCAATGAGGATTTGAAGGGTTTAACAAAAAATTGACACAACACACTATTGATTTGAATCTAGGGGCAAAGCCCATCAACTAAAATCAAAGGTTAGTCAACCCTCATATAGAGCCTCTCATAAAGAAGGAGTTGAATAAGCTCATTAAGGGCGGAGTATCATTTTCCTATCAAGCACTCAAGCTAGATGGAAAATCTTGTGCTCGTTAAGAAAATGAATGGGAAATAATGCTATGCATGGATTTTTAGGATTTAAATAGGGCCTCCCTCAAGGATCACTATATGTTTCCCTCCATGGATCATATTTTATATTAGTGTCCTAGTTCATAAAATTTCTCCCTCTTAATGGATATTCGTGCTATAATCAAATTATGGTGAAAGAATAGGATCAATTCAAACAACCTGTTATCCAAAATTCACCCCCAGGGTAATTTTGATAACATGCATTAGATTATTCAGTCCCGAGCAAGTAGATTGATTCATGGCCCAAAATCGTGTTTTTGGGGTCCCCTCGGGTTCTTTCTAACTCTCCTATCCAAGAAGAAAACCCAACAAGTTTTTAAAAATGTGAAAAATTTGCAAAAACCAAGCTTGGGGCTGAAAAAATGAAAAAAATTTGCTAAGTCCTAGTCCGCACAACAGTTGGGACAATTGGGACGTCGGGGTGCGAATCGGCCGAAAAGCCACCAGGCGGTCCACGTAGCAGTTGGGACATCGGGGTGCATGGGATGTGAAAAGGCGAATTGGCCGAGAGAGGGAAAAAATTTCCTAAGTCTTGTTTCGCGCGGTCTGGGACATCCGAGCCAAAAGTATGCGCGGGACGCGGATCGGCTGGTTTGGAGCAAGTCAGTCCTTTTAGGGCGGTTCGGAGGTATTTTTCCCAGATGGTCTGGGACATCCAGGCCAAAAGTACATGGAGGATGCGAACCGGATGATTCAGCCGAAACAGGGGACTTTCATCCAGGACAGTTGGGCCAAAAGTACGCGAGGGACGCGAAAAGCCGAAAGAGCCACCAACGAATGGAATCTCGCCACATGTCTTCACCTCAAATAGGAACAAGGAAGTCCGAATCGGCCGAAGAAGGATATTTTCATCTGGGACATCTAGGCCAGAGGTATGCGAGAGACACGTAGGACGTGAAAAGCTGAAATGGAGGAAAAGAGACAAGGAGGCCCGCGAATGAATCAGAAGGTTGAAAAGTTGCTAAGTGTTTGGCTCAAGGTAAAAATGCGCCCCTCAGGCCCGAACCAATAAAATAGTGCAACCTGTCCAAGTTTAAGGGCTTGAAAGGAATTTTTAGAGGATGAACCCATGGATGAATCAAATCATGACACGTGTCATCCAGGTGGCAGAGTGTGGAAAAAATTCAAATATTTTCCCACTGATATGTTTTGGATTGTTTTTTCCCTAAATCTTCAGATCGCCATAACTTTTGATCCAGAGCTCGGATTTTCACGTTCTTTATATCAATGGAAAGCTGGTGAAATTATCTACACGATTCTAGGGTCAATATTGTATTTTGTTTCATTTTGGAGAGATAAAATCAAGAAACGTCTCTGACACTTGGTAATGGCCAGAACTGACGTTTCAAAAACCAGTTTTAATGTGAAATGGGTCGCATTCTTCTCCAGCAAGGCCAAAAATGTCAGGGCATGGGTCTATAAGGACATCCATACTGTTTTAATGCATCTACATTCAATGAGGAATGGCTCCCATGCTTTTTCACGTTTTCTCTCTCCTGGGCTCGACCCATGCATTGTAAAAAGCTAGATTTGGCTCATTTTTAAAAAAGGTGGTTCATCTTTTCAGCTCTGCCCTCCCTTCTTTTCTTCTCTAGGGTTGAAAATGGAGTTCAAACCTCCTCCCCTTCTCTGTAATGGAATTTTTCCTTTTACTATTCAAATGATGTTCTGTGCAAACTTTTGAAGCAACAAAAACATGTTTCGTGATGCATCTGTCCATCCTTGCTTGTTCTTTGCTTGTCTTTCTTCTTGCCTCTCTTCATTGAAAGTATTTGTGTATGTTTTAATACTTATTACAGGTTTGGAGCTATGTTCATGGAGTTTTGGGACATTTTCTATGTGAAATCTATCCTTGGGCCTGAGATGCATCTGTCCATCCTTCCCATTGCTCACCTCTCCTTCTTCCATGGCAGTTTTGATAGATGTTCAACATTTTCCTTCTCTGGTGTATCACCATTTTAGTGTAGGCTCTGTTTTTCCTTTCTCTCTCTCTCTCTCTCTCTCTGTCTCTCTCTCTCTCTCTCTCTCTCTCTCTCTCTCTCTCTCTTTCTCCTTGGCATGGTTATATTAGGATTAGATTAGCTTGCCTACACTAGAATAACTTGTGGCAGGTAGTTTAGGAATAGGAACCCGCCTTCTCTGGAGATTCCTTTCTCATTTTTGCAAGTCCCACACTTAGAGAAAGGATTCCATGTTGTGCAATCACACTGGATGCTAGTATGATCAAACTATAAATCTGATCAACATCCATGGGTACTGTGATTCTGCACTAATAGTTCTGGCATGCCGGGTGGGACCTTAGAGGTCTTCCACTTCATCTTTTGCAGGTTGGTGTGTTCCTGTGAAGATTTCAGCCTTTGGAGGTACTTGCAAGCACATCTGGTGACTCCATCTGATCAGCAACCCATTTTGTAATTTGCAGACCCGTTTTCCATTCATTTCCATTTCCATATTTCTTTCCATCTCTTTCATTCTTTTCCATTCCATGAAGTTGTGCAATCATGACTTCATTTCCATCATGGAATTCACATTTTCAACAACAACAGCAATGTTTCCCACCTCCAACATGTTTTTAAAATCCTCCAAATCAGCATTTTGAACAAACTCAAAATCAGCATGCATACCCATATGAGCAGAAATGCCAAAATCACTTTTGGCTATGGAGCTTACCAAGAGCAAGAGTATGCATATAATGAAGACAACCAGATGCAAGATGTTGGTCTATTGGAAAAAATCCAAAAGATGGAGGTAAAGATGGTGCAGTCCAGAGCAACAGCTCAGATGAGAGATTTCAGAATTGGTTGTAGGAATCCTTGTCCATGGGGAGGACCTTTTCTAAGACACTTCAGCCCTCAGGAGAAGCTGGACTTCATGATGAAGATGCTGCCCCAACTTGCACAATGGACAGCAGAAATAGAGGCCTATACACTTGTTATTTAACAACCTTGTCAATGGGTAAGTTATGCACCATCATCTATTTTTTCTCTTCCCATTACTCAAGCAGCATCATCTCATTTGGAATTACAAATTCTAAACTCCCCATCTGCTGTCCCAAATGTTGATCCCATGTCTCCACCTCTCAGTCTTCCACCACACCTCAATTCCTCTTTCCGTTTTCCTTCCAAACAGTCATGCCCTCCACAAGAGATAAAATCAATACGCTCTCCCCCAAAGAAACAAGAGGTTGCACCTCCACTACCACCACAAAAAATTTCCAAATCAATTGAGTTACAACCCATCCCTCCTCTTACATTGCCAATTCCATGTGGGGAAGAAGAAATTGCAAAAATCAGCCATGAAGGACAGCAAGAAGAGGAGCTCAATAGAAAAGAAATGACAGACAACTTGAGGGTTTGGGCTGCCAAATTTGGGATGACAAAGATCCCCTTGATGGTTAAGCCTTTAAAAGAGGTTGGAGTTGGAGAACAGGTGGTGGTTAAGACTGATTTTTTCGCAGCAGAAGAAGAGCAAAAAGAAGAAGCAGATCAGCAGTCAGTTTGCTCAGAAAGTAGTGTCCATGTTGGCACTCTATTTGAAGGAAATGCTGATTCAATTCAAGTTGCACAAACAGCCATAAAGGAAGAAAGCTCAGAAGAAGATCTTGCATTCCCAACTTTGCATCTGGAGCAGTAGATTGAAGATTTTGACTTGAAAAACTTCATGCTAGAGGAAGAGTTCTATCAAGAGCAAGATTGTCTTCAAGTAGTAGAGAAAGGAGAAGCTACTCCAGATCCAAAAGAAGAGGAGCACATTCTAGTTATGGAGGAGAAAATTACAGATCCAAGGGGTTTGAGCACAAAGCAGGCTACAAGAGAACCTTCAGTTCTTCTTTCTACTTCACCTCTCTCAAGTTCTAGAATTGACGAGGAGTTTGATCTCTCAAACTCAATGTTAGAGGGTGAAAGAAACCATGGTGGTCAAGTTACAGATCAAGAAGACACCATGGAGGAAGTGGAGCATTTGCAGCAGCACAGCCATGAGGCAGTTTATCTATCAGATTTGGAGGATTGTTTTGATGGAGAAGAACCGGTTGAGTTTCCACCATTCTCTCTTTCATCATCCACATTCCAAACACTTGAGTCTGCTGTCATGAAGGAGAACATTCATTTGCACCAGCCTGCATCTTATAGCAGCTCTTTTGAACCAAAATTGGAATATTTTAATCTTTCATGTCCTTCATTAGAGGAAGAGAAAGGGCACAAAGATTCTACCATTGCTTCCACACCATCCATTCAAGAAGGTCTACAAGAAGACTCCATTTTTGGAGTTGAAAATCAGAATTATGGGCATACTCAATGGATCAGACCTTGCCCAATCAGGTATTTGGCTTCATTGGAGCCAAAGGAGAAGCCACAACCAGTCATGCTTGCTTCTAAGCATGAGGATGAGCTACAAAGTTCCAAGGATTAGCTGTCATACCTCTCCAATCCAAATGCAGAGCAACTAAAAGAGGTATTGGATTTGTTTTTAGTTGACACCTTACTAATTTGGGTAGAAGACTAGCTTCTTGTTGATTTTCCACTCATCCAATCAGCCATACTCAGCTCCAAATCATTTGCATAGCTGCCAATTTTGAAGAAAGGAAGCTATTTTGCACAACTAGTTGTAGGGTTCGTTTAGCTCACCTTTGCTTCCAGTTAGAGTAGAGTAGGTAGGTTTACTTTCAGTAGAAGAAGTGCTTGTGCACACTCTGCATGTTCCATTTGGAGCATGTATGATTTTCAGTTCTGTACATAGTTTTTTGGTGCTGGTTTTGCTCTTGCACAGTCCATTTCAGTGGCATTTTGGTGAGAACGACTCCATTTCAGTGGGTTTCCAAGAGGCTCAGAGAGGAGGTTTTCAAAGTTTAGATCAGTTTCCAGGTTATAACTCATGACTCCATGCCCAATGGATGCTTCGCCAACTGGTAACTTCATCCAGCAGGAAGGTGACCCCGCTGAGTAGCCAAATTATTATCCAAAATTCACCCCCTAGGGTAATTTTGATAACATGCATCAGATTATTCAGTCCCGAGCAAGTAGATTGATTCATGGCCCAAAATCATGTTTCTGGGGTCCCCTCGGGTTCTTTCTAACTCTCCTGTCTAAGAAGAAAACCCAGAAAGTTTTTAAAAATGTGAAAATTTTGTAAAAACCAAGCTTGGGGCCGAAAAAATGAAGAAAATCGGCTAATTCCTAGTCCGCGCAACAGTTAGGACGTCGGGATGCGAATCAGCTGAAAATCCACTAGGCGGTCAATGCAGTAGTTGGGACATTGGGGCGCGCGGGACGTGAAAAGGTGAATTGGCCAAAAGAGGGAAATAATTTCCTAAGTCTTGTTTCACGCGGTCTGGGACATCCGGGCCAAAAGTATGCGGAGGAAGAGAACTGGCTGATTCGGCCGAAATACGGGACTTTCGTCTGGGATAGTTGGGCCAAAAGTACGTGAGGGACGCAAAAAGCTAAAAGAGCCGCCAATGAATGGAATCTCGCCACGTGTCTTCACCTCAAACTGGAACAAGGAAGCCCGAATCGACCAAAGCAGAAGATTTTCATCCGGGACATCTGGGCCAAAGGTACGTGAGAGACGCATGGCACGTGAAAAGGTGAAATGGCTGAAAAGAGACAAGGAGGCCCGTGAATGAATTAGAACGTGCCATGTGTCAGAAGGTTGAAAAGTTGCTAAGTGTTTTGCTTAAGGTAAAAATGCGCCCCTCAGGCCCGAACCAATAAAATAGTGCCACGTGTCCAAGTTTAAGGGCTTGAAAGGAATTTTCAGAGGATGAACCCATGGATGAATCAGAGCCTGACACATGTCATCCAAGTGGCAGAGCGCGGAAAAAATTCAAATATTTTCCCACTGATTCGTTTTGGCCTGTTTTTTCCCTAAATCTTCAGATAGCCATAACTTTCGATCCAAAGATCATATTTTCACGTTCTTTATATCAATGGAAAGCTGGTGAAATTCTCTACACGATTCTAGGGTCAATCTTGTATTTTGGTTCAGTTTGGAGAGATAAAATAAAGAAACGTCTCTGGCACTTGGTAATGGCCAGAACTGACGTTTCAACAACCAGTTTTAATGCGAAATGGGTCGCATTCTTCTCCAACAAGGCCAAAAATGTCAGGGCATGGGTCTGTAAGGATGTCCATGCTATTTTAATTCATCTGCATTTAATGAGGAATTGCTCACACATTTTTTCACATTTTCTCTCTCCTGGGCTCGACCCATGCATTGTAAAAAGCCAGATTTGGGTTATTTTTAAAAAAGGTGGTTCATCTTTTCAGCTCTGCCCTCCCTTCTTTTCTTCTCCAGGGTTGAAAATGGAGTTCAAACCTCCTCCCCTTCTCTGTAATGGTGTTTTTCCTTTTACTATTGAAATGATGTTCTGTGCAAACTTCTGAAGCAACAAAAACGTGTTTCGTGATGCATTTGTCCATCCTTGCTTGTTCTTTGCTTGTCTTTCTTCTTGCCTCTCTTCATTGAAAGTATTTGTGCATGTTTTAATACTAATTATAGGTTTGGAGTTGTGCTCATGGAGTTTTGGGACATTTTCTGTGTGAAATCTATGCTTGGGCCTGTGATGCATCTGTCCATCCTTCCCATTGCTCACCTCTCCTTGTTCCATGGCAGTTTTGATAGATGTTCAACATTTTCCTTCTCTGGTGTATCACCGTTTTAGTGTAGGCTCTGTTTTTCCCTTTTCTCTCTCTCTTTTTGTCTCCTTGGCATGGTTAGATTAGGATTAGATTAGCTTTCCTGCACTGGAATAGCTTGTGGCAGGTAGTTTAGGAATAGGAACCAACGAGATTCCTTTCTCATTTTTGCAAGTCCCACACTTGGAGAAAGGATTCCATGTTGTGCAATCACATTGGATGCTAGTATGATCAAACTATAAATCTAATCAACATCCAGGAGTGCTATGATTCTGCACTAACACAACCTTCACCGAAAAATGGGGCACTGCTGCATATATCAAGATTTCATTTTGGCTATCAAACGATGGATCAACATTTCAATGAGAAATGGATATGGTTTTTAAGGGGCTGTTAAATAAAATAGTGCTTGTATACTGGTGAGGTCATAAATTAGCCATAAATTACCATTATTTTGTCCTTCTAAGTTACCTTTGAAAGTTGATTTAAATGTAATCTATGAACTTATAGTTTTATTAAGATATAATATAGGATATATATCTTGTTCTTTCTTTATAAATATTTTTTTATCTATTTTTTTTTACTAATCCTATTGATTATTTTTGAAAAGATGCAAAGTCTTTTGTATGCAAGCCATAAAGGAAAGATAATGCTAGTATTGAGAAAAATGGAACTGATCGTGAGTAGTGAATCTAAACTCAATAATTATTTCATATCAATATTCCTCTTAAAAAATTATGCAAGTTCAAAAAAAGAATCATCTCAATTTGAGATGGCATGCAATAGTTAAATTTGTTTTAGTTAGCTCTAGAACCATTGGAGTTAGCTCCGGAACCTACAATCTTAGCTCCAAAACCATTGGAGTTAGCTCCAAAACCTATAACATTAGCTCTGAAACCATTGGATTTAGCTCCATAATCTGCATCAAAAACTAACGTTAGCTCCGAAGCCATTGGAGTTAGCTCTGAAACCATCATCAATAGAGTAATGTTAGCACTAGAACATGTAAGGTTAGCTCTGGAACCTGCAACATTAGCTCCAAAACCATTGGAGTTAGCTCTAAAACCTATAATGTTTTCTATGAAACCGTTGGATTTATCTTCGTAACTTGCATCAATAAAGTAACATTAACTTCGGAACCTGCACCAATAGAGTAACGTTAGCCTCAGAACCTGCATCAACGAAATGACAAATTTTGAGGAATTGTGAAAAATTAGAGAATCCAATGTGAAATATGAGAGAGGATTTTGTTCATATAAATGTGTTTAACAAAAATTTCATTCATAGTTTCTATAGGTTTTACCAATGAAGAGAAATCCAACTTTTATTGAGCTACAGTATGAGGAAAAAGTGTATCAAAAAAGCACTAAAATTTCCATAAAAAAAATAGAAAAGTTAAATGGAAAATATAAGAGAGGTTTTTATTAATAAAAATGTGGTGAACAAAAAAATCATTTTTATTTGCTAAAACATTTACCAATGAAGAGAAATCTAACTTGTAGTGAGTTGTACTCCAAAGAAAACGTGTATTAGAAGAGCAATAAAACTTCCATACAAAAACAGAAAAGTCGAACGGAAAATATAAGAGAGGTTTTTGTTTATAGAAAAATGTGTTTAACAAAAACCTCATTCATATTTTCTACATGTTTTACCAATGAAGATATATATAATTGATTAACAAAATAAGCTCACACTTATTTTTGGTCAACTAACACCATTTTCCCCCTTTTTTGTGCTTCAATCTAGTTTTTTATATATTTTAAGCACTTAAGGTCCCCTGGAAGCATTTCCATCAGATAGGAATTTTCTTTCCCTTTCTATAAATATAAAGAAGTCCTTCTAACTCCTCATATTTTACAAATGGTATGCCGGCGGGCCTGGGAAGAATATTTTTCCAAATGTGGGCCAGCTGGCTTGGGGAAGACTTTTCGCTAAAGGGGAAGATTGCGGACCAGTGGGGCTGGGGAGGTATCTTGGCACTTTGAACTTTTTGCTAAAATGGAAATTTACAAGTGTGGGCCCACGAACTTACAGATGATCTTTGCACCAATAAAATCAATGCCTAAGGCCCGTAAAGGGACATGTGGCCATGCTTTAAGTCAAAGCGGGAAGGTGGGTTGCCAGAGGCAGT
This sequence comes from Taxus chinensis, assembly GCA_019776745.2. NCBI lineage: Eukaryota > Viridiplantae > Streptophyta > Pinopsida > Cupressales > Taxaceae > Taxus > Taxus chinensis. The sequence continues at coordinate 143,657,096 of CM034151.1, read as the reverse complement.
TTGAATTTTATCTTTTGTTTTGAAAAGCCTGAAAGTATAAAAGTAAGCCGCACCTCCATCAACACAAAGAGAAGCCACAAGTTAGGCCTAAATTACATGTGGTGAGACGGGTCAGAGGGATATTTATTGCCAAATGGAAAATGAGAAGATTGTGGACTTGTGGGCCTGAGAGAGACTTTTGCACTTTTGTAATTTTTATGCAAAATGCGCAATTTCAATTTTCAGCCCATGACTTCTTTTGGGAAAAAGTAAATTTCGGGCCTATGGGGCTATGGGAGATTTTTTATAATTTTGCACTTTTTCGCAAAAGGCAAAAAGTGAATTTCGTTTCCGCGGATCCATTTTGCAAAACTTTTTTTTTTGCCATTTTTGTATGGATTCGATTCAAATATTCAAATGGGCATAACTTGCGATCCAATGCTTGAAATTCAATAAATTTGGTACCGTTGGAAAGGTCTCAACCTCCTCTACATCTGGAAGAATAAGTTATTATTTTTTAGTAGGATTTGGTAGGTGAAAATATGGAAAAATGTATTTTAAGCCATTAATAAGAGATATAATTGCTTCAACTACCCACATTTGATCTGATTTGCCATCTTTCCTTCTCCAACATGCCAAAGAGAAATGGGGAGCTAGAAGTGATAGATTATAGTAAGATTTGTAGGGCCTTGATGGTTAGTGGTTGAGCTTTTAGAGTACATTATGTGTTTTCTTCTTTCTCTCTCACCTCAACCTTCTATATATTAAAAACACTTCTCATTTGAGAAGCGGAGACATTCTAGGTGTGGTGAAACTCTATCAAAATTTGTTTCCCAACTCCATTTGAGCTACAAGCCTTTTCCTACACATGTAAAGTAGATTTTATGCTTCTGAACATATGTGTAATGGTCTTTACACCTCATAAAGCAATAAAATTGTGTCTCTGTGGTTTTTTTCAACCCTTCCTCATTTTTTGTTGTTTCTTTGTGCCACTCCGTTTCGTGTTTTCTTCTTGTGTATGTATTTTACGTTTGTTGGTATAATAGGTTGTGTTTCATGGATTTTTTACGGTAGATTAGGATCAGGGTCTATGTCACTTCTTTATGACCTCCCTCATCTCCTTTTTCCATGTTTCATCCTCCCTCAAAAGAGTATCTCACCTCTTTCCTTTTCCAGTGTATTGTCACTTTAGTGTAGGCTTTGTTTTCTTACATTCTCTCTCCCCGTCTCCATGGAATGGTTATATTAGGATTAGATATATTTTCTTGAATTATAGTAGATTGTGGCAGATAGTTTATGAATAAGAACCAAGTTTCTCTAGAGGTCCATCTTAGGTTTGCAAGTCCCACAACTTCAGAGATGGTCTAATGTTATGCATATTACACTGATTTCCCACACAAAACTAGGCCATTCGGCGGTGTTGTGATTTTTCACTAACAATTTTGGCACGCTCAATTGGACAGGTTTGAATCACTTTACCACTTCATTTTTTAGCAGGTTGGTGTGTTCTTGTTAAAATTTTAGCCTTTAGAGGCAAATACAAAGCACATCTGGTGACTACATTTTGTCAACAACCCATTCTCTGAGTTGCAGACTTTCCTTCCATCCATTTCCACCCATTCTTCTTTCAACATATTTCATTTCCTTCAATCCCATGAAGTTTTAAAATCATGACTTCATTCCCATTTTGAAATTCACACTTGCTTACCCATATTAGTAGTGTCAAAACCAATTTGGATATGGAGCTTATCAAGAAAAAGGGTATGCATACAATTATAACAGTCAAATGGAGAATGTTGATCTGTTGGAGGAGATTCAAAGGATAAAGGATGGCATGGTCCATTCAAGGGCTACAATACAAATGATGACATTCATAATTGGTTACAAGGTGCCTTGTCGATTGGTTGGTCCTTTCCCAAGACATTACATCCCATAGGAGAAGCTTGACTTCATGGTTGAGATGCTGCCCCAACCTACAAAGTGGACCAAAGAGTTAGAGGCCTACGAATTTGGTGTCAAGGAGCCTTGTCTATGGGTAAGTTCTATACCATCATCTAGTAATTTTTCTCCATTCTCCAAGCATCACCATCTCAACCCAAGCTACAATTTCCAAGCTTCCCATCTGCTGCCCAAAATGTTGTTTTCCCTTCTCCATCTCCTAATCTTCCATCTCATCTTAATTCTTATGCCCTTTTCCCTTCCAAGAAGTCATCCCTTCAAAAGAAACAAGAAATTCCACTTCCCTCGCCACAAAAAAAAGTTGCAAAACTTGTTGAAACCCCATCCAATCCTCTTGCATTCCCAATTCCATGTGGGAAGAAATCCCAAAAACTAGTCAAGGAGAGCAACAAGAAGAAGAGCGAAATAGAGAAGAAAATATTAAAATCTTGGTGAGCTTGGATCTAAAATTTTGGATTACAAAGATCCCCTTGATGGTTAATCCTACTGATGAGGTTAGAGTTGAAGAGCCAGTGATGGCTAAAACTGAGTTTGCAGTAGAAGTAGAACAAGAACAAGAAGATCAATGATTTTTTTTCTTTGAATGCAGTGTCCATAATGGCACTTTGTCTGAAAAGGATGTTGATCTAATCCAAGCTGCAAAATCATCCATGAAGGAAGAAGAACAATCAGCTCCAAGTCCTCTTGAAGAGGAGCAACTGGAAGAGATCAAATTAGAGTTGAAACCGCTTGATGAAGGAAGCATTATAGAAGTTTTTTTTCTTTCATTTGAAGGGCCTGATTTGACTGATGAATCCATGAAGGAAGAAGAACAATCAGCTCCAAGTGCAGTTAAAAAGGAGCATATGGAGATGACCAAAAAAGATTCAGACACACTGAATTATGAGCCAGTTGCACAAGAGATTATAAATATCTCTCCCATTCAACTTCTCCAAAAGTTTGAATTTTTGGAAGAGTTTGAACTCACTAGCTTCATGTTTGGAAATGAAGCTTCATATGGTGAAAATAATGAATATTTTAAGATCAACATGCAAGAGGGAGAGACCTTGCTACAACAGTATAACAAAGAGTTTTATTTCCTATCAGACATAAAATAATTTTTTGATAAGGAGGAGCCACTTGAAACTGCAACTTTTTCTCCCCCATCATTCATCCTTCAACCACAAGAACCTGTTGCCATGGAAGACAACGTGCAAGCACAACCTGCAGTTTGCAACATGCCTCTTGAATCAAAGTTGGAAGATTTTAGTCTTCCAAAATCCACACCTGCTACAGAAAAAGGGAAAGAGCAAGAGGATGTAATCATCTCTTCAACACCATCCACCTAGGAAACTCTTTAGGAAGACTCCATTCTTGGAGTTAAGTATCAGAGTAGTGTAAAAATTCAAAGGACCAAACCTTTCCCAAGCAAATAATTGGCTTCATTAGAGTTGAGGGAGAAGCCAAAAACCTATCATGTCAATTTTAGGGCATGAGGATGATATAAAAAGCACCAAGGGTCACCATCAACACCTTTAGGAGTCTAATGTCAATCAACTTGAGGAGGTATTTTCAATTGATGTTGATACTCTAGTTATTTGGATGGAGGATCAGCCTTTTGTCAGTTTTCACTCATACAAGTAGCCATATTCAGTGTCAAATCATTTGCATGGCTGCCAATTGTAAGAAAGGGAATCTACTTCTCCCTGCTAGTTGTAGGATTTGTTTGAGTTCCCTTTGCTTCCAGTTAGCGTAGAGTAGGTAGGTTTTCTTTCAGCAAAAGATGTTCTTGTGCAAACTCTACATATCCCACTCAGGGTGTGTATGATTTCAAGTTTTATACATAGTTTGTGTGGTGGTATTTTCTTGCTTGTGCACAGTACATTGGAAATGGCATTTGGTGAGATTAGCTCCATTTTTAGTGGTGTTCCATGTGGCTTAGGGATCAGATTTTAGAGTTAAAGATCAGTATTAGGCTACCATTCATAACACCATGCCCAATGGATGCTTCAAGGCAACTGATCATTTCACCTAGTAAGCAGGTTATCCCCATGAGTCACCAAATTATTGACCAAAATAAGCTCACACTTATTTTTGGTCAACTAACACCATTTTTCCTCTTTTTTTTGCTTCATTCTGGATTTTTATATATTTTAAGCACTTAGGGTTCCCTGAAAGCATTTCCATCAGATAGGAAATTTCTTCCCCTTTCCTAAAATATAAATAAGTCCTTCTAACTCCTCATATTTTTCAAATGGTGGGCCGGTGGGCCTAGGAAGGATATTTTACTAGATGTGAGGTCGGTGGGCCAAGGGAAGACTTTTCACCAAAGGGGAAGATTACGAATCGGTGGCGCTGGGGAGATATCTTGGCACTTTTCACTTTTCACTAAAAATCATAATTTATAATTACGATCCCATGAGCCCGTGGAGGATCTTTATGCCAATAAAAAAAATGCGTAAGGCAGGCAAAGGGACATGTGGCCAAGCTTCAAGTCAAAGCTGGAAGGCATGTCACTGAAGGCAGTTTGAATTTCGGCTTTTGTTATGAAAATCATAAAAGTATAAAATCAAGCTGCACCTTTATCAATGCCCAGAGAATCCACTTGTCAATCCTAAATTAAATTTGGGGAGGTGGGCCCATAGGATATTTCTTTCCAAAAGGAAAATGAGAAGATTGTAGGCTTTCAATCCTGAGGGAGACTTTTGCATTTTGTAATTTTTGTACAAAAAGCGCAATTTCAATTTTTGGCCCACGAAGGATTTTGGGAAAAAGTGTCTTTTGGGCTTATGGGGCTATAGGAGGTATTTTATAATTTTGCATTTTTTTGCAAAAGGCAAAAAGTAAATTTCGGGCCCGCGGATCCGTTTTGCAAAACTTTTTTTTTTGCCATTTTTGTATAGATTCAATTCAAATATTCAAATGGGCATAACTTTCGATCTAGTGCTCAAAATTACACAAATTAGGTACCGTTGGAAAGGTCTCAAGATCCTCTACAGTATGGAAGCATAAATGATTATTTGTAGTAGGATTTTATGGGTGAAAATATGGAAATAGTATTTCAAGCCATTAATAGCGGATCTAATTGCTTCAACTAACTAGATCTAATCTGATTTACCATGTTTCCTTCTCTAACATGCCATATAGACATGGGGAACTAGAATTAAAAGATTGTAGGTAGATTTGCAAGGCATTGATGGTTGGTGGTTGAGATTTTTGAGAAGAGTCTGAGGTTTCTTCTTTCTCTCTTGCCTCGACCTTCTATATATTAAAAATAATTCTCATTTGAAAAGGGGAGACATTCTGGGTGTGGGGAAACTCTGTCAAAAAAATTTCCTGACTCCATTTGAGCATTAACCTTTCTCATACACCTGGAAAGTGGATTTTATGCTTCTGAAAATCCGTGTAATGGTCCATGCACCTCATAGAGCAATAAAATTGTGTCTTTTTGGTGTTCGTCAACACTTCCTCCTATTTTTTTGTTTCTTTGTGCCTCTACATTTTGTGTTTACTTCATGTGCATGTATTTCATGTTTGCAGGTTTAAGATGTTGTGTTTCATGGAGTTTTTATGGTGGATTAGGATCTGGGTCTGTGACACTTTATTTTGACCTCCCTCAGTAGAGTATCTTGCCTCTTTCCTTTACTGATGTATCACCACTTTAGTGTAGGATTTTTTTTCTTGCATTCTCTCTCTCCATGTCTCCTTGAAATGGTTGGATTAGGATTAGATAGTTCTTCTTGCATTAGAGTAGATTGTGGTAGGTAGTTTAGGAATAAGAACCAACTTTCTCTGGAGGTCCAACTCAGGTTTTCAAGTCCCACATCTTGAGAGATGGTCCAATGTTATCCATATCAAATTGAATTCCCAACAAAAAACTAGGCCATTCGGGGGTGCTTTGATTTTTCACTAAAAATAACTTTTATTGAACTGAATTCCAAGTAAAAAGTGTATCAGATAAATGTGAAAAGTTCCATTATAAAAAACAACAAAGTCAAATGGAAAATCTAGGAAAGGTATTTGGTCAAAATCATCTTTTGAGGAAAAAAATCCTTTCAATAGTGTAGGATGATAAAATCATTTTGATTCTTGTTACCGAAAATCAAGGAGAATATTTGGGAGAAAATATTTCTAAAACAACGAGTTAAGACTTTGACTCAAATAATATATCTCTCTCCATATTTTGTGGAGATGGAGATCTTAGTTGTTAGGATTGGAATAAAGATAAGATAAAATTGTAATTCCTAAAATAAAGAGTTGGTTGGATTGATTTATTATAAATGTAACTTTCCACACTGAGATATGTAATTTTTTTCTCCCAAGAAATAAAGATATGTTCTTGCCTCTCAAATATTCTATAGTTTTAAAATATAGGAAGTAAGATTTAAATCCTCTTCCAAGGAATGATCTAGCCACTCATTTCAAGAAAGATGGATATGTGTATTTATGTTTATGTTTATTCATTTGTTTGTAATTCATTCTGTTGTATTGTTTTTATCTTTGTATTATGAAAATTCAGTCTCTTATGAACCTGTAGGTGTTTTGTTTGATTATGTTTATTTCTAATTCAGTAATTTCAATTTATGAAAGTGTGATTTATTTCATGCAAAATTTATTTCTACAAGTGTGTATTTATTTCTGGAAGTGCACCTTTAAATTTTTACAAGTTTGCTTTATTTTATGCAAGTTTGGTTTGTGTTTAATGGATTTATTTTCCAAAGATATTCTTCTCTTAATGTATACAACCATCAGACACCATCCCTGGATTGACATTATTAATGGAGAGGATTAATGACCCTCATCATATATCTTGACGACATCACTGCATTTTCTAAAAATGCAGAAAAACACCACTTCCATCTGACACATGTCTTCCAAAGGTGGAGGAGGTTTGAAGTGTCCTTGAATCCAAAAAATTACATATTCTTAACTCATGAAGGAAAAATCTTAGACCACATCGTGTCTAAGGAAGGGTTTGAAATTTATATAGAAAGGGTATAATCCATTAAGCACTATCATTGCCATGTCACAAGAACGCTCTCCAAATATTTTTGGGGAAAATTAATTTCGTTAGGAGGTTTATTCCTAACTTTTCCCATCTTGTTAAGCCACTAACGATGATGCTGAAGAAGAACATGGTTTTCAAATGGTGTGGCGAAGGAAAAGAAAATTTGAATCCATAAAGCAAGCCAATATATAGAATCCAACCCTCATAAATCCATATTTCTTGAAGGACTTCATTTTATATGATTTTGGAAGAATGAATGCAATATATGTCATACTAGTATAGCAAAATCAAGAAGGACTAGAGTATCCTATCACATTCTTCAGTAAAATCCTTTAGGATTACGAGGTGATATATTCATTAATTTAGAAACATGTCCTTGTTGTGATTAGAATTTTAAATAAATTCAAACATCTAGTGTCAAACAACAAAATTCATCTATTAGTTTCAGATGCTAGTGTAACGGATTTTCTTTTGAATGAGGACCTTAATGAAAAGATATATGGTTTGATAGCCAAGGTCATGTAGTATGATATTAATATAAATGTGACCAAATTAGTTAGAGGGAATGGGTTGTGTCAGAATCTAACTTCTAACCTGTATGATGAATCGAGAGAGGAGGGAAAAGTCGTTATGATGTTGCAAGATAATCAAGACAAACTACAGGTGGTATACCCATTCCTTGGTGGACTCAAGCTATTGTATATTTTATTGAAAAAGGTCAAATTACTGGCCTAATATTTTCAATTATTTCTACGCATGGATCAAGAAATGTAGGAAGTGTGCCTTTTTCATAGGTAAAAAAGAAGCTAGTAGACCTCCCACTCCATCCTATCTCAGTTAAAGAAAATTTCATGTATGGAAGGTGGATTTTATTGGAGTGATCAATCCAAATTCTAGCCTAGGTCACAAATAGATTCTTATAGTGATGGACTACTTCACTAAGTGGACAGAAGCAGTGACGCTTAAGGAAGAAAATGAAGCTAACATTCTAGATTTATACGAAGGTATTACAAAAAGGTTTGGTGTTCCTTCTGCTATGATATCATATAATGCCTTAGATTTCATTGGATCAAAGATATATTATTGGGCTATTAGAAATGGGGTCTATTTGAGCACTTCTTAAAATTACCACCCCTAGGGTAAAAGGAAAGAAATTTCCATGAACAAGAACTTGCTGAGAATCTTAAGAAGAACCCTAGATGAAAATAAGAGGACTTGGAATACCAAATTGAAATTAGCCGTGTGGGCTGATAGAATCAACGCCAAGATGTCAACTATTTATTCCCCTTTCAAGTTGGTTTACGGAAGGGAGGAAAGGCTGCCAATAACCTTGGAATTACTAGGCTTTGAGATTATCAAGCAGTTAGATTTTTTGAGTTTCTAGCTATGGAAGCCAAGGTATGCAGAATGGAGCTCGAAGAGCTAAGAAACCAGACCATGAAAATAATGGAGAAGGAATAAGCTCAAATCAAAATTATTTTTGATAGAAAGGCCAAAGAAAAAAACATCCAAGAGGGATACTTAGTCCTTAAATGGGATGCAAAAAGGAAAAAATGGGAAGGCACTCTAATTTTGATGCAATATGAAGTGACCTTTATATGACTTTAGGCTACAAAGAAAATAATGCTTTCGAGATATCAAGGTTGGACGGAGAGGGATTGTAGATTCCAGTCAATGGAATCTATCTTAAGCATTGTTATTGAGTGAAGGATGTTTCTTGTACATATTAATTTAGGATTTATAGATCCTCCAAGTTCTTGTATCACATTGCATTGTTTTAGTTTAGGTTGCTTTTGTAATAAGTTCCCATGCACTCTATGCATATTCTATTTGGAATATGTATGAACTTTTCTATTTATACATAGTTTTTCCCTTGTTGCTCTTGCACTTCCCAGTTTAAGGAACAGTTTGGTGTAAAAAGGGAAAAATTATTAGCCAAGGTGTGTCGGTTGATGGTTTTTCATAAAGGTATGTCAGCTGATGGTTTGTTGGAAAGGTGTGTCGACTGATGGCTGGTAAGATAGGTGTGTCAACTAATGGTTGGTTAGGCAGGTGTGTTATATGATGGTTAATTGGATAAGTATGTTGGTTGATGGTTGGTTAGACAAGTGCGCCGACTGATGATTAGTAAGATATATGTTTTTGGATGATTAGTTGGTTCATGATTGGTCAGATAGGCATTTTTTATGAAGGTATTGTTATCTAATTTTTCCCCTCGATAAAAAATGATCAAAAATGACCTTGATCAAAAATGACCTTATACTGAAAAAATATTGTTCATTCAGTCTGGGATCTTGGTCGAATATGGTTCAAGCATGTGTTGAGTTACAAAGATTTTGGGAAGAGAAGAAGTCCCAAATTCTGGTTTTTGACTTTGGAGGTGTAGATTTTTGGAGGTAAGAAATAATAGATTTTGGGCACTCGAAAAAGATAAAATGTTTCTGAAACCTGAAAGTCTAAAAATCTAAAATTTTAGACTTCCAGTTTCAAGGTTTTAGAACTCTCAAGGATTTAAGTTAGAAAAATGGAAGAAGTTTTCTGAAAGCCAAAACTTTGAAAGTCTAAAATTTTAGAATTTCAGGTTTCAGGGTTTTGAAGTTCTCAGCGTCCGAAGTTGAAAAAAACAACCCCAACATCTAGAATCCAAAATTCTGAAAGTCTGAAATATCAGACTTTTGGGTTTCAGGGTTTTAGAGTTCTCAGTGGCCAAAGTCAAAAAATGGATCGAAAAAGTCCAAAAAACTTTTAGGTTTTACGGTCAATGCGGTGGCATTTTTAAACTTCAAACTTTTGCGTTTTTAGACTTCATAGGTTCAGTGTTTTGAATATTGGAGTCCTTGACAAGAAAAACATATAAAGTGACCAATAATGTCTAGAATTATAAATTCTAAAAGTCTGAAATTTCACACTTTCAGGGTTTTAGAGTTTGGGGTTTCAGAAGTTTGAAACCCCAAAACATAAAATATCAAAATTCAAAGTCTGAAACTCTGAAACCTGAAATTCTAAAATTTCAGAATTTCACATTTCAAACTTTTAGAATTCTTAGGTTCAGACCTATCATCACCAATCCGGCACTATGATAATTCTTCATTGGGAACTCCTCGTGCTATGATTATTTACTAATGCACAGTCTTTAGTTTGGTGGACGTAATCTGGAAACAAAACAACAACCGAACACAAGAATACCATCGACTATGATAAGACAGAATGATGAAAAATCTGAAATATCAAAGTAAATTATAATATTAACATGAAATTGTTATAATCTCACCCATGAGGTACTTCAACAAGACTATCGGAGAAACTTTACAATTACACCTCTCGATGGCTTCTTCAACACACCTTTAGCTAATGGCTTCCTTTGCACACTTCCTACAATATTTCTCACTACTTCTTTCTATGCTAAATGAGGGGGGTGGCCTCTCTATTTATAGAACTTCCAGGCTTATCCATCCTATCTCTAAGATAGGATAAGAAATCCACTCTGACGAATCATATTCCATACCTTAACTCTTATCTGTACATGTAAGCTTATCTCTTAAGATAAGATAAACCTTATCATTTTACATGGGTTCCACATTTTTAGACTTTTTACAAATAAAATACACAAAATATTTATGACGTCACTCCTTGTCCTTATTACCAATATAATATTTCTAATTCCTAATCATGTAGACCCTACTTCTCTAATTACCCAAACTTTGACATTTTAACATTACCGGACCAATTACGACAAATATTTACTTTTTACAACATTCCTATTGTACTTTGACTGTTACCGTACTCCACACAATTGGCGACACCGTACTGACGGCGCCATTATCTTCTATCAGACGCTACTACTACTTAACAACATCCTATTCCTAATACATACATTAATGAAATAGAAATTATGGAGGAAAATTTTAGTGTCGACATCTTCCCCTTTCCTAGCTTCTACTCCGTCCTCGGAGTAGACTATTCGGGTGCTTGGAAAATATTCAACTTGTCATGGTTGACCCATTTTGGAATGGGAGTGCCATCCAATTCCTCCAGTTGGTACGTACCATTTTCATTCACAACTGCTATTTTGTAGGGCCCCATCCATCTTGGAAGAAATTTTCTCTGTCTTCTTTTTTTGTATCTGGAATCATATACTAGGACCAAGTCATTCACATGAAATGGAGACCATTGGATCTTTTGATCAAAGTATTCCTTCTGCTTCATTTTCTTCTGATGGCTTGTATCCTTTGCTATTTCCCTCATTTCCTCTAGCAAATGAAGATGTACCAACCTTTATTTTACTGAATCACTTTCATCCATCCTTTCATTTTTCATAACTCTCACAGTGGGAATATCAAAATCAATAGGAAGAACTGGATCAATGCCATAGGCAAACTGAAATGGGGAGTATCCTGTTGCTGACTTTGATGTTGCCCTATATGCCCACAATGTTGCATGAATCCTTTTATCCCATTTATGTACCTCCAAGGCTGCATCTTTTGCTAGAATTTGACACAGCACAAAATTTGTTCGTTCCACCTGTCCATTTGTGCTTGGCTTGTATGTTGTTGCCTTCCTGTGCTTAATATAAAACTTATTGACTAGGGCTTCTACCACCTCATTAATGAAGTGGCTTCCTTGATCTGTTACAGTTTGTAATGGACAACCAAATCTGGTGACAATGCGTTCATATATGAACCTTGCCACTTCATCCGTGGAAGCTGCTTTCAATGGCCTAGCTTCAATCCACTTGGTTAAATAATCTGTGGCAACTACAATATACTTATTTTGGCGTGATGTAGTTGGAAGTGGACCTATAATGTCTATTCCCCACTTTTCAAAGGGACCAAGTGGAAGAATAGGACATAATGGAGCTGATGAAGTCTTACGGTTACCATGTGTTTGAAAAATATCACATGTCTTACAATAATTATAACAATCTTTAAAACGAGTGGGCCAATGATAACCTGCATCCAACATCCTTCTTATTGTAAGTTGTCTAGAGAAGTGCCCTCCATATGTACCATTGTGGAATTCTTCTAGCAGCTCCTTTCCTTCATCACGTCCAACTGCCCTCTTGTACTATCCATCAGGTTCTATTCGAAATAACGCTCCATGCAGAATAGAATATGGATGACTGGCTTGAGTAATATTTCTCTTAGTCTTTGCATTGGAACCATCAGGAAACTTGAATTCATTCAGATAATTCCAAATATTTATGTATTCACTAGGGATTGTGTCAAGGGAGAACAATGCTGCATCGGGAAAAACATCATCATCACAAGATGATCCTAAACCATCATAGGCTCGAGAGAGTGCATCTGCATTGACATGCTTCTTTCCTGGCCTATCTATAATATCAAATTCAAATTCTTGTAGCAAAATTATCCATCTTGCTATCCTCCCTGATGGGTTAGGCTTATTGACAATATATTTCAGAGCCTGATGATCTGTTACAACTATAAATTTCTGCCCTAGCAAGTAATTTCTAAACTTCTTTACAACAAAAATGATAGCCAGAGCCTCTTTTTCAATTACAGTATAGTTTACCTCAGCACTGCTCATTTCTCTGCTCCCAAAGTAAATTGGATGTTCATTCCCATTTTCATCCTTTTAGCTCAAAGTACTTCCTAGTGCTACATCTGAGGCATCAGTGTACACAATGAATGGCTTGCTCCAATCTGGATTCTTCAAAATAGGTGAAGACACCAGGGCTTCCTTCAGTTGTCCAAAAGCTTCATGCGCCTTATTTCCTGGTTCATAAGTAACATCCTTCTTCAAGAACTGGGTTAGTGGCTGTGCAATCTTTGAGAAATTCTTGATGAACCTTCTATAGTAACCCACATGGCCTAAAAAATGATCTCAACTTACTTCTATTCATAGGAAATGGTAAATCTTTGATTTTTGAAACTTTATCAGGATCAGTACCAATACCATCTCTGGATACAACATGCCCTAACAAAACACCTTTAGAACATCCAAAGACACACTTTGTAGGGTTTAGTGAGGCTTGTGCTTCATCTAACCTTTGAAATGTTGTCTCCATCTGGTGCAGGTGGTCCAACTTGCTCCCATAGATGCAAAAATCATCCAGAAATACTCTGATGAAGGTCCCAATGTAGGGTTCGAACACCCTATTCATCAAACGCTGGAATGTTGCTGGAGCATTACACAACCCAAAAGGCATAACTCTATAAGCAAACGTTCCCCAAGGAGTGGTGAACGTGGTCTTTAGCTGATCTTTCTCTACTATACGAACTTGGTTGTAGCCACTGTATCCATCAGCAAAACTATAGCACTCCTGGCCAGCTACTTCATCCAAGATCTTATCTGAAAATGGAAGAGGGTAATGATCCTTCTTTGTTGCCTTATTAAGCTTCCTGTAATCAAAACAAATGTGTAGCTTCTAATTCTTTTTTATTGAAATCAAAATGGGAGAAACCCATTCTGAATTCTCCACAGCAAATATGAATCCTGCATCAAGCAACTTATCTATTTCTTCTTTTACAGTCTTGGAAAAATTAGGATTCATTCTATATGGCATTTGCTTTATGGGCTTAGCACCATCTACCAACTCAATATAATGTTCTACCCAACTTACTTGACAGAGTTCCTTGTAATCAAAAGTGAATAGGTGTATGTACCTTCAAAAGAGCTGGAGGTAGGATTCCTTCTCACTCTCCATCACAACATCACCAATATTTATTTGTTGGAGACGATCATCAACTTCTTCTTCAGATAATTTTATGGGGTCATGAGTTGGTGTGACTAGAAGGATATCCATGAATGAAATATCCACCTCATTTTCTTCATCTTCAGTGTCCACTTCACTGGTACTAGAGTAATCAGAGGATATCCAATCATCAGTTTCATCACTTGAATCCACAGGTTCTACTTTATGATGTCGAGGGATCACATTTATCTTCACCCTCTCTCTACGACGTCCAAGTGTCATGAAACCTTCATTCTAGTAGTTTCTTGCATGAACTCTCCTTAGCCATGGTCTTCCCAGCAGCATTGGGTACGCAACAGTACCATTTTTCATCACCTGAAATTCTACCACACATACAACACCCATAACAAATATTGCCACATTTGAAACTACAGCTTCTAGTTTAGTTTTTCCCTTATTTAATGACCTTAACATAAGTGTTGAAGGGTGATCAATTTTTAAACCCAACATATTCATTACAGACTCAATCATTACATTAACTGCAGCACCTCCATCAACTAAGACATCATGAATTGAAATACCATTACATAATACCTCCGCTTGTGGAGCATAGGGATCTGCCTCTTCCTCCAAAACAGGGACCTCAACCTCCTTCCTTCTTCGAGTATTGAGTCCACCTCGCAACTCCCGCCTCTTCTCAGAAGACGTGGCCAAGAGTTGACCATATGTAATATTTGCAAGCCTTTTGGATAGATCTTCCAAGATGGAGTATGGTCCTTACCCCTGTGAAATCAGAAAATTCTGCACACCCAACTTTCTTCTCCTATGTTTCTTACTAGTTTCTCCTTTCATCTTCTTAGGATCAGTTCCATCTTGATTATCTTTTTCTTTCTTTCTTTTTGTTACAAAAACATCTACTTCATTATTTCTACTCTTATCTACTACATCAAGAGAATTCACAGGTGCTTTTCCTTTATCATTATCTCTTGTACCAGATGGAGAAGCTCTATCTAGACAATTATACTTATAATGACCCTTTTTATAACAACCATAACAAACAACTTCAGAAATATTTCTTTTTGGACCTCTATCTCCTCCCTGAGAACTAAATTCCTTTCCTTGAAGAAGATTAATAGTTAGCTGGCCCATCTTCCTAAGAAGATCTTCATACTCAGTAGATGTACTAGGAGAAATATTTGTGCTCACCGGGAGTGGTTATGGATTCTGGACCAAAGGTGCTGGTGTAGGCTCTACTTTAACAACAATTTCTTTGGGCTCCTCTTCCATGCTTTCTTCTTGCCTTCTTGCAATCTCCTTTGCTTGTTCAATGGTAGCTGGGTGGTCATTTGCTTGTTCAATGGTAGCTGGGTGGTCATACTTCACTTGTTGTCTGATCTCTGACTTCATCCCAAGAATGAAGTTCTTACAGAGGAGATTATCCACACCATTCATCAACCCATCCGCTAATCCTTCCTTCTGGATCTGGGCATCGAGCTTCCTCCTTAGCTCTAGAACACGAGCATGATAATCCCTTATCTTCTCCTTCTCTTCTTGGGCTAGCTTTGTGATCTCGATCATGAGGTCTGCATATCTCTATTGTTCACCGAATTCTTCAAGAAAACTTTCAATTAATAAATCCCACGAGTTTTTCACATTATCACCTAGTGTTTCAAACCACCTAAGTGTGGAACCATCCAAAAAGGTAGGAAAAAATTCATTCCATTGTTCCCTTCTTATAAGGCCATTACAAATACAAGATCGCTTAAACTCTTGAATGAAAGAAGAAGCATCTTCACTAGATTGAGCTGAAAAAACAGGAATCTTTCCCATTTTCAAAAGTAACCATCGTGAAATATCAACTGACAAGTACAATCAACAAGACTTATGTGCACAAATAATTGGAATTACTATAGAAATGACCATGGTAAACTATGGTAAAACTTGACTTACTGCAGTAAAAATTGATTTTATTGTAGTAAACACTATTCACGGTAAAAAGTGAAGTTACTGCGGTAAATACTATTCACAGTAAAAAGTGACTTTACTGTGATAAATACTATTCACAGCAAAAATGACTTTGTCATTATAACTACTATTCACGGTAAAAATGACTTTACCACGGTAACTACTATGCACAGTAAAAACAAGGTTATCCTCCAATTGATTTTTGACTAAGTGGGAATATCTCTCCAGAAAATCCACCAACGAGGAATGGTCCCAGCAACGGAACCAAAATGTCATCACCAATCCGTCACTATGATAATTCTTCACCGGGAAATCCTCGTGCTATGATTATTTACTAATGCACAGCCTTTAGTTTGGTGGACGTAATCTGGAAACAAAACAACAACCGAACACAAGAATACCATCGACTATGATAAGACAGAATGATGACAAATCTGAAATATCAAAGTAAATTATAATATTAACATGAAATTATTACAATCTCACCCATGAGGTACTTCAACAAGACTATGGGAGAAACTTTACAATTACACCTCTTGATGGCTTCTTCAACACACCTTTGGCTGATGGCTTCCTTTGCACACTTCCTACAATATTTCTCACTACTTCTTTCTATGCTAAATGAGGGGGGTGGCCTCTCTATTTATAGAAATTCCAGGCTTATCCATCCTATCTCTAAGATAGGATAAGAAATCTACTCTGACAAGTCATATTCCATACCTTAACTCTTATCTGTACATGTAAGCTTATCTCTTAAGATAAGATAAACCTTATCATTTTACATGGGTTCCACATTTTTAGAGTTTTTACAAATAAAATACACAAAATATTTATGACCTCACTCCTTGTCCTTATTACCAATATAATATTTCTAATTCCTAATCATGTAGACCCTACTTCTCTAATTACCCAAACTTTGACATTTTAACATTACCGGACCACTTACGACAAATATTTACTTTTTACAACATTCCTTTTGTACTTTGACTGTTACCGTACTCAACATTATTGGCGACACCGTACTGACGGCGCCGTTATCTTCTATCAGACGCTACTACTACTTAACAACATCCTATTCCTAATACATACATTAATGAAATAGAAATTATGGAGGAAAATTTTAGTGTCGATAGACCCAACCACCCATTTTTTTATAGAATGACACCTGGACCTTCAGATGGCCATAAATTTTGACTAGAAGCTCAGATTTACACAAGAAAGGAATTTTTGGAAAGCTCTTGGTGTCTACTACTCAACTACGATTAAGTTATTACAATTATAAAAATATAATTCACCATTTTTTATGGTGTCCAAGGTTTCTGATGAAAGGAATGATAACCAGATCATACCAAGCCAAGAACACATATGCTAATCAAACACCATGATCAATAAGATGAAAGCAATTCGCTAGAATAACTTTACATAAAAACTTTGCAAACAAATGAGCAACAATATCATATATTATTATGGAACTCAAATGTAATACATTGATAATGGGCCTTTCTTAAATATGCAAGGAATAACAATCTAAGAACTAGTTAAAGTCGTAGATCAAGCCATAAATCAAGGAAATAACTTGTGATCAAAGAACTAGTCAAGACCATAGATTTAGGAGAGAAGTAGACATCAAGGATTTATTCAATGCCATAGATTAGGGAAAGAACTATACCTAACAACTAGATAATATCTCCTAATATCTAAATAAGATAAAAGAAATATCCACACACATAAGTGGGCGAGGATAAATACAATAAAGGTAAATAAAGTATGTAGGTGAACATGAGCTAAGGTAAATACCTACTCTAGCACCCCCCCTGAAGTGAAGCTAGGGGCCAAGATAGAAGTGGCATGTCCACATTATGAGTCTTGGTAACTAGGCCTGATGAGGTATTCATGTACAATAACTGGGAAAAAAGGGACACATCAAGGTACCCAAAACCATTAACAACAAAGTAAAGAGAATAAAGATCCATTCCAAGGCATCCCAAGAAGCTTGGCTCAAAAAAATCATACAATGCTGAAGAAGTTTGGTGTGTACTATGATCTGAATCTACTGCTTGATCACAAAACTCAAAAACAACTAACAATGGGTTTCACCGAAATAGCTCCATACAAGGAGACTGTTAACAGAGTGATGTCGAAAGTGTAGAAAAAACAATAAACATAAGTCAATCAACTGCTGCAAATAGGTGTGCCACGATCCAAGAACAATAACCAAAGCAATAAGTCAAGGACACAAACTCTAGAGTGTCATGATCCAAGAAAATCCAATTATAACAAGGCAAGGACACGAAACCTGAAGAAGTAGGATCAACACCCACCCTCCCATACTGCTGAATGGGTGGAGTGATGCTACAAATTTGTATGAGTTGGAAAAACAACTGCTTGAACACTGACAAACTAACACTGGGCTCCACCAGAATAGCTCCCCCATGAGAGAGACTGTTTACATGCCAAAAGTGTTGAAAATACATATACAAAATCTCTCAACAAACAAGAGAGATATAATACACTTGCTAAATAAAAATGCTCATAATAAGAAGCATCACAATGCATAAGGTATAGAAAGTGGAGCAAGAGGCCAAATGGTGGAGGAGCCACCCCTGTAGAGAGGAATGATAACTAGATCATACCAAGCCAAGAACACATATGCTAATCAAACACCACGATCTATAAGATGAAAGTAATTTGTCAGAATAGCTTTACATAAAACTTTGCAAAAAAATGAGCAACAATATCATATATTATTATGGAACTCAATTCAATACATTGAGAATGGGCCTTGCTTAAATAGGCAAGGAATAACAATCTAAGAACCATTCAAGGTTATAAATCAAGCCATAAATCAAGGAAATAACTAGTCATCAAAGAACTAGTAAAGACCATAGATTTAGGAGAGAACTAGACATCAAGGATCTATTCAATACCATAGATCAAGGAAAGAACTATACCTAACAACTAGATAATATCTCCTAATATGTAACTAAGATAAAAGAAATATCCACACACATAAGTGGGTGAGGATGAATACAATAAAAGTAAATAAAGTACCTAGGTGAACATGAGCTAAGGTAAATACCTACTCAAACACCCCTCTCAAGTGAAGCTAGGGAAAAAAATAAGTGTGGCATGTCCATAGTATGAGTCCCGAAAATTAGGCCTGATGAGGTACTCATGTACAATAACTGAAAAAAAGGGACACCACAAGGTACCCAAAACCAGTAACAACAAAGTAAATAGAATAAAGACCCGCTCTAAGGCATAACAAGAAGCTGGGATCAAAAAACTCATACAAGGCTGAAGAAGTTTGGTGTGCACTGTGGTCTAAATCCACTGCTCAATCACAAAACTAGAAAAAAAATAACACTGGGCTCTACCAGAATAGCTCCATACAAGGAGACTGTCAACAGAGTGATGTTGAAAGTGTGAAAAAAAACACCAAACATAATTAGATCAAGTGTTGTAAATAGGTGTGCCATGATCCAATGATAATAACCAAAGCAACAAGGAAAGGACATAAATTCCAATGTGTCACAATCCAAGAAAATCCAAGGTAACAAGGTAAGGACACAAAACCCAAAGAACCAGGATCAACACCACAGCCTCCCATACTTCTAACTGGGTGGAGTGGCACTACAAATATTTATGAGTTTTCAAAACAACTACTTGAACACTAGAAAAATAACACTGGGCTCCACCAAAATAGCTCCCCCACAAGAGATACTGTTAACATGTCAAAAGTGTCGAAAATACAGATACAAAATCTCTCAAAAAACAAGAGAGATACACTACACCTGCTAAAGAAAAATGCTCAAAAAAAGAAGCATCACAATGCAGAAGGTATAGAAAGTGGAGCAAGACGCCGAATGGTGGAGGAGCCACTCCTGTAGAGTCCTCTCAACAAATTCCTATGTCGCCTCCACAAGTGATCATATATCCACCCCAAATCAACACAGATGGATGAAGAAGATGCTTGTATATGACTTGGTGCAAAATGTACAATGGGTGCATGCAAAAGAACATCAGAATGTGTGTTAGGTTGATCATGTCTGGAAACTAAAATTTCAATTTTCTCAAGCTTGAGTGATGATGTAGAACTCATGTGTTTCTCAGGATCCTTAGAAAGAGTCGAGCGAACAAAAAAAAGAGTTTTGTCAATGTGTGATCCCAATAAAGTATCTACTCAAAAACCAATGTCATGATGAGAATTCCACTTAACATGTGGAATAGAGGAAAAAATACCATGTGAATGTCTGCCAATGACTCCTCTAGTGAGACCCATAAAAAAAAGCATGCGAGATCTGAATGCAGTGGTATGCTTCTCAAGAAATCCATGTAGTTGAGCAGAAATAAGATACACAACATGTGGTACTGTAATAGGCACAGACGTGGAAGAGCATGCAGTAACAAGCTTCATAGGTGTATGAGCATCAAGAATGGGAACAGACTCAAAGACTGACAGATCAATGTCAGTGGGTTCAAGAGTAATAGCTGCAAGTGGACTAGAAGCATGGATATGGTTTTCCACATATGATGGTGATGTTGTAGGCTAGAAAGTTTGTTCTGCCAGAAGTGCATTATTGTATCCTTATCATGAATGAGTGATTGTAGAAGAGAATTTCACTTCTTGAGTGATCTATTTTCTTCCACAAATTTTACAATATCCTCTTGAAGTCCACATACTTAAGAGAAAAGCATATTATTCTCAGAATCCATGATAGGTACAAACTGTAACTCCAAAAAATTTAGGACATCAGGCTCAGCCGAAATTGTGACCACAATTGATTACAACACTCCTCCATATTTGGCACTTTATAATTATAGTGAAAGTCTAAAAATAAATAACTCAAATGGAAGTAGCATGAAAAAATAAGCACTTTTGCAAAAAATGACACATAAAACTGAGTTACCGATCAAAAGTTACAATTTTTTTACTATTTTGCTCTGTTATTTATTATGGTTGCCAGTAAAACAAAATAAATTGTTGTTGCCTTCAACACACAAAAAAAATTAAAGGGGGCTGAAGCTAACCACCTACTAGTAGGAATCACAAGCTTTAAGCCCTCATATGACCCTACCATATGACCAAGGGCTAAGGATTTTAATGGGTGTAAATGCACCAAACCCAAATATATAAAATCACATTTTTTCCCTTGGCTCGAATCCCGAGGCACAGCTATGTGCTTCTCTGTAAAAATAAAAAACCACAAAAATGACTGCCTCCAGAATTTGTCAAGTTTACATTCGATCTTACGGTTTTCAGACCTTTCAGATCCAATGGAAGCCTTTGTTTTACATAAAAATGCATGCAACAGCAAAATATGACCAAATCCCAAATATATGAATACATAAATAATTTATTTACAAAATTAAACTTACAAACATATGTCAACAACAATCTCTAGCTCTAATACCATGAAAGGAATGATAACTAGATCGTACCAAGCCATGAACACAGATGTTAATCAAACACCATGATCAATAAGATGGAATAAATTCACTAGAATAACTTTAGATAAAACCTTTGCAAATAAATGAGCAGCAATATCATATATTATTATGGAACTCAAATGCATTACATTGAGAATGGGCCTTTCTTAAATAGGCAAGAAATAATAATCTAAGAACCAGTCAAGGTTGTAGATGAAGCCATAAATCAAGGAAATAACTTGTCATCAAAGAACTAGTCAAGACCATAGATTTAGGAGAGAACTAGACATCAAGGATCTAGTCAATACCATAGATCAAGGAAAGAACTATACCTAACAACTAGATAATATCTCCTAATATCTAAATAAGATAAAAGAAATATCCACACACATAAGTGGATGAGGATAAATACAATAAAGGTAAATAAAGTACATAGGTGAACATGAGCTAAGATAAATACCTACTCTAACATCTTATCTACCATAGTAATGAGGTATGGGCTTCCTCTCTTGACCAACAAGGAATAGTACATGGAGGTATGGATTTTTTCATGGAACCCATCATTTTTACAGGTGAATTCAATGCATTTTGGGGTACTTGAAGAAAGAATTAAAATTCTTCCCTACCCTTACTCTCTCGTTCTTTCTATATATTGTAAGGAGGGGATTTTCCTAAAGCTTGGATACTTTTTCTTTACACCCTCCCTTCTTCTCTGGTATGTAAGTGGATTTGTGGAGTTCAAACCTCCTATCTAAATTGTAAATACAATCTTACCTCTTGGCCATTGTAATGTATTTTATCAAATTATCGAAGCAATAAAATAAGTTTGTGGATTATTTCAACCCTCTCTTATGTTCATTGTATGTTCCTGATATCTCATTGCAATCTTGGTTGTCATTACATGGTGGTTGTATTACATTTTTAATTGTTTGTGTTTAATTACAAATCAGGTGTTCAACATTCCTTAAGTGAATCGCCTTTGTTAGTTTAGGTTTATTTTATTTGCATCTTTTTAACCACGTCTCCTTTGCAAGTTAGAGTATATTTTAGAGTGAATCCTCTACCAATTGTATGTGTGCACTTGAAAAGAGGAATAGCAACTGACCTTCATCCAGAGAGCTTTCCCAACCAAAAATTCCCACACTTTGGGAAAATATCCATGTTATGCAATCACACTCACGATCTCAACCCATCGAGTTACCGACATCCATGGGTGTTGTGATTACCCATCAACAGGTATGTTGGTGGATGGTTTTTCGGCTGATGGTTGGCCAAATGAAGGGTTGGACAACATATAACTATGGTACAGAAGCATGGTGGGTCATCTGAATGGTTATTCAAATGGGTGTCTCATATAGATTTTGTGGTGGCACAGGTTGACTAGGTTATTATTGGTTGGATGGATAGTGTATTGAGAGGTTGGTTGACATATATAGATGTCATCTAACCCCTTGGGGTTTGAGGGCTAAAAACAATGGTCATATTACAGTTGTATAATATGTTTGGGTGAGTGATCAGGTTGGTCAGATGTAACAGTGGATGGGTAGTGTTTTGTACAGGAAGAGGTAGACAATCATCCAACCTCCTACATGAGATGGCCCACAATGTGAAGATGGAAACTCCCAATTTGTCGATGGCTAGAGGCATGTAAAGTTACGAAGATAGACATCATCCAACCCAACATAGTTGGACGACCCAGAGGATGGATGAGTTACAATCCAAATGAGGGTAGGTGAATGAATGATAGCCCAATGACCGAAATTAATAAGGCATGGCACCCATGACCACTTGTAAAGGAAAAGTACCAAAGTGAATGGTTTCACATACCTCTTTAATGCATCCTTTCAGTCAGTGACCTTAATGGCCTATATATTTTAAAATTATCCTAATTCTGAGGGAGAATGTTTCCAAAAAGAAACAGAACTCTGTCAAATTTTTCCATACCTATTGTGAGCTAAAAGCCTCAAATTTAGGCTTGTTATAAGAGTTTTTTTCTTTTTCTTATAGTATGATGGATTGTTCATGTTTCTATGAAATAAAATTGATGTTTTGTGGCTATTTTCAACTTAACTTGTATGAATTACATGTTTTTCCTTCCCTTCTATATATAAGTATATTGTGCATGTATCCATCTCTTTGTAGGGCCTTTATTTTGTTGTTTTTTAGGAATATAGGTAATTAGAGGTTGTCTTGGACTATGTCATTTCTAATAGCCCGCTCCTGCTTAGTTTTCTCCCCATCCTTCACTCACTTGGATTGTCTCGCCCTTTCTTGGTGCATCACCTTAACTTAGAGTAGTTTTATTACATGCATTTTTCTATCCCTGTCTCCTTGGAAATCATTAGAATAGGATTAGTTTAGCTTACCATTATGTTCTCTTTGGAGAAGTTGGCTTTCTCTAGAGGATTATCCTACTTGGAAGGTCCCACACTATAGGATAATCCCATGATATGTAGGTTGCATTGGTTGTCTCATACAAAAAATTACAAGCGGTCAGGGGTGTTGTAAGAGGGATTTGGAGAGATATAGCTCATTTTTTTCCCTTATGTTTATAGTGTCAAAGGGTGAAGGCTGAACATTAGCATCTTACTAGCCTTCTTTACTCACACTTTATAACCAAGTGGAAATGGAACACCATTTCCATGGATTTTGTAGTAGGGCTACCTACGTCAAGATACCACCATGATGCCATCATGGTCAAGGTGGATAGATTGATTAAAGTGGCTAATTTTTATCCAGTGAAAACCACATATATAGCTATTGTCATAACACGAGTATATAAGCATAATATTTTAAGCTTACATGGGATTCCACATAAGATTATTTGTTACCATGATCCCTTATACACCTCCCATTTTTGGAATACCATGCAACATTCCCTTAGGATGAACATTAATTTCATTACAACCTATCATCCTAAGATAAATGGACATACTGAGTGGGTGAATCTAATTTTAGAGGACATACTTTAGATGTACATCATGGATCATCACTCGAGATGGGAGGATTATTTGTACATGGTTGAGTTTTCCTACAGCAACAACTTTCAGAGTTCTATTAGTATGGCTCCATTTTAGGCACTATATGTCAGGGAGTGCAAGACACTATTGAGTTAGGACAATGTTATTACATGATATGGAACAATAGGCTATCATGATCAGATAGATATTATAGGAGGCTTAGGATAAGAAAAAGAAGTATGCAGATATGAGGAGGAAAAACCACAGTTTTGAATTGGGCACGAAGGTGTTTCTTCATGTCAGGCCTCATAAGATCCCTATCCATTATGTAAAATTCTCTAAGATATCTCCTTGATTTTTGGGCCCCTTTGAGATCTT
The DNA here is from genome assembly GCA_019776745.2 of Taxus chinensis. Lineage (NCBI taxonomy): Eukaryota > Viridiplantae > Streptophyta > Pinopsida > Cupressales > Taxaceae > Taxus > Taxus chinensis. Next base: position 143,632,783 of record CM034151.1, on the reverse strand, counting down.
AGAGTGGATCGGTCCCTTAGTCTACAGTTTAGCATTACCACCTAGCTTGTCTCGCGTCCATGATGTGTTTCATGTTTTTTTCTTAGGAGATCAATTCCATATCCTTCTCATGTATTTGATTATACCACATTACAGGTACAAGACTAGGGGAAGGAGATGGTGGAGCACATGCACATTTTATAGCACAAGACCCTTAGACTTCAAGGCCAGCAGATTGATGAGTTTTGTGTCTAGTGGGATTGATATAATGAGACAACAACTACTTGGGCGGACACCACACCTTTGAGAGCATATTTCCCACTCTTGTTCCAATGATTTCCAAGACGAAGTCGACTCTAAAGGGAGGGGGGTGTAGTGCTCACTCCTCATTGACAGTTATTACACATTGATTTTTTATGCATCATGGACTATTGACTAGGAATTTACCCTGTTGTTTTGGATTAACATGATTTATATAGTAGAGATATTCTAACTATCGATATGTTCTGATTCATATTATGGCTTGCATGGATTCTAGAGGAATGATAGAAATTATGTGTTAATGACGATGATGTGTTGCTAGCTTATATATATATACACTAACATTATAAATTCTTGTTATATTAACCAATTTTTGGTGTTCAAACTAATCTTGTGATCTTACTGATATTGATGTAATGGTAGAATTGAAATGTCTATGAAATTGTAAATAAATGATAACATCACTTAGCTTTGATGATGATTTCATGATATGATGATGTTATTGATGGATGTAAATATATTTTAATATTGATAAATTTAATGTGTCCGTGAGGCCAAAGGAGGTATTGTTTTATTTTATAGGTGATTATATCACAATAAATAAAGGGGGGTAGGAGACCAACAATAGAATAATATCTTATGATTGAAACATTGCTCATAATGGAAACTTTGTGTTATGTCATTATTGTTTGTGGTTAGGAGGTTCCCATGGCGGGAATAACCTTAAATAGTGAGCATGAGATATGTGTTGTTATTGCCACTTTTATTTTCATTAATTTGTGTGTATGTATTTTATTTTTGCAATGTATTTAAATTTTGTTTTGTTGATTAAATGTAACCTTATTAGTAATTAACTTTATTTTTTATGTGACCATAAGGGGGTATTTATTTGGGTAGATACTCCTTTTTATCTTGTGATTTGAAGTTGGATTTAATTATTTTACTTGGTTTGTACTCAACTCGTCTCCCCAAACTCTAAATTTAAATTTCAAGCCAATTTTTGAGGCATGTGGGATAAGTTAAGCTTGTCCCACAACTCTTAAATTCAACTACCAACTATACTTATGGGGTAAGGGGTTAAAATTAGGCCCCATTATGCAATTTGGATGGTAAAAGGTGGATTTATTGCACTTTTTCTTACATGAGTATTATTGGTGTCCTTTTTAGGTATGGAGTATGGATTAGTGTGTGTAAGAGGCTTGGCATGTCCTCAACAACCTAATTACTTACTTTGGGTTTGATGTTTGACTTGGGGGACATGGAGTTGAGGAGAAGAGATGTGGAATTATTCTTCTTTATTTATTGTATTGGGAGTTACTCATTTAGATTAGCGCACATGTTCTTTTCGAATTTTATTGGATTTTTTACGTGGAGATTTTGGAGGTTTCTTTGGGAAGAATTTATTGGTTTTGAAAGAAGGAAAATCTTTTTGAATATTGTGGAATATTTTGATGGTAAGGTAAGGCCTTTGCCTTTGTTTTAAATTTACTTGTTTATGTGGGTGTACAAATAAAATGGTCATATGGTTGAGATTTGTGTTGGTTAGGGTAGATTTTGTCCTTAAGAAAAGGTGTAGGAGAAGGAAAGTGGGGCCTTTTTTGGGAGGGAAAAGGAAATTATTTTGCATATTGGAGGGAAAAATAATTTTGTGTTGCATAGTGGAGGGAGTATGAGTGGTAGTTCCAACTTTGGGGAGAGAAAAGGGTAAACTTGCTATACTTGTGTATTTCCATTAGGAGCGAAAAGGGATGTGTAGATAAGTTGCTATGTATTTAGAGGCTTGTTGGGTGGAACTACTATCTCATTTGGGAGTTACAAGGAGATGGCTTCCATATTTTTATTCTTCCTTTGGCTTGATCTATAAGCTTATATGTTGAAATGTATGCATTGTGTTATGGTATTTTGGTGTTGAAATTATTACTTGAAATGTTGGTATGTGTGATGTAATTTGAAAGAAAATTTTTTGTTTCCATTGGTTTCAAAAAAAAATATATACTACTATGGTTGGGGATCAGGGGCCAATGAGGAGAATGGATTCTTCTCCTCATTGGAATAAAGGTTGAGAGGTGAGTGTTTCCTACACCCTCTCTTTTGTGTTGTGATGTGAAGAAAAATATAAGCTATGGAGTTGAAGATTCGTGGAGTTACCCTTGTTTGGAATCAATGATATCACCCTTGTAATGATTTTTCCTTTGTTGTAATGTGAATGATTCAATGTTGTATTTTTGGAAAACATTCTTCTAAACTGATTTTGTTGAAATTGATGAAAGGAGGAACTACTATGTTTTAATAGAATGAACTAAGATTCTTGAGAAAATATTTAATTGTTATCTAGTTATAATTAAAATATTTTAATGGTTGGAAAGGAGGACTTGAAATTTTTATTCAAATTGGAAATTTATTTCTATGAAAAACTAGAAATAAAATTATCGTTAGTTTTTTCATTCGGTGGAATGGTTGTTTTTGTAATAGAAGAGTGAAAGAAAGCTATACCTGATTTTCCTTGTTGGAATAGAGAGCATTATTGTTGTGGAAAGAAAAGAGACACTCTCATTTAGATAATAAGACTTAGTATATGAAAAAATTGGAATATATTTGCATGTCTCTACCCTTGAATGAAAAATATGAAGATGTTGGAATGCAATAGGCTAAACTAAAGTAGGAAATAATTAGCTTTACCTCAATGTAATTGGGATGGTGTATACATTTTCTTTAGTATCTTGAAGTTGTTTTAAAATGAAGAAATGACCTCAACCTATTAACTAGTGAATGTGGGCACCTTTAAAATTTTTAATATTATCATAGAAATCAACTAAAGTAGAAAATATGATGGAAAAAACTCTAGATTAAGGTTCTATTTTTGGAAAATAGAATAGCCGTCCTATGTAGAGTGGTAGTTTCAGAACCATCTCCCAATGTAATGCAGTGGTTGATGAACCACCCATAAGGTAGGGTTGTGGTCACAAGACCACCGATCTGCTTAAGGCGGCAGTTTCATCACTTTCAAAAATAAAATAAAATAATTGAACTGTTAAAATCTGCGATGAATTTAATCAAAACCAGAGCTTTAAAATTATCATGCGAAGCTACTAGCAACTAGTAAATGAAAAAAATTATTCGTTGGAGCATTTAATCCCATTTTTTAGCACCCAAATGTGTAAATAGAGAAATGATTGAAAAAGGGAAAAATTGTATAGGTTCAAATCTGTAATCTATAGAAAAAAAATCAATTTGTTTTTATAAACAAACTATGAGTATAATATTTGTGAGTATACATACAATGGTGCACTAAATGTAACCAAATTCAAATGCAAATCCATATTTTACACTCCAAATTAAAGAATATAAAGTCTAGAAGTAATAAATACATTGGAATCATCATGGAATTAACCCTAGACCTACAAACGGTTGTGTTATCACCAAACCACAGCACCCTTCAGTTTGAAAAATTATGTGTTCTTGAGCTCACAGTGTGAATGGGTTACATTGGACCATATCTCAAGTTGTGGGACTTGCTACTTAGGATAGACATTCAGAGAATGATGGTTCTTGCCCCTAAACTACTTGCCACAATCCACTCTAATGTGGGAAAAAATATTTTATCCTAATCTAAATTTCCAAGTGGGACCAGGGAGAGAGAGTGCATGAAAAAAAATCCTACACTAAAGTGGTGATACACTAGTAAAAGGGGGATGATAACAGATTTCCAATGTGTGAAAGATGGAATTGAAGTACATACTAGAGAGGGTGATAAGCTTTCTCCACAATCTAACATCTTCATTCAAAAAATCATTTCATACACACATAATGATGATGAATCCCTGCAAGAGCATAGAATAGACACAATATATTTTCAATGAGGTTAAAAGGGAAAGAAGAATGAAAAAAAACACAACAGGGGAAGATACATCCACACACTTGCATCTATTGCTTCATGAATTACACAATTCAATCTATCACAGAATAGATGCCTAGATCACCATGCAAGGGGTCCACTACAATGGCCTATAACACATTTCCTTCACGAAAAAAATGTACATAGTTTTTCTACTTAAAAGCTATCCTCCTCTATTTTACAATGAGCCCAACACTCTAACTTATAGGGTTCTATAAGGAGAGAGAGAGGGGGAGTAATGAAAATCCCGAAATTTGACTTCCCAAAACTTTCAAGATGTCATAAATGGAGTGAAATGATGGTATGTTTCTTGTAAAAGTCTCCCCATGATGTCCCATAGCTTTTAGGAGTGAAACATGATTTCCCATGCTTAATTAAATGTTCTCACAACCACTAATAAAATCATTGTTATGAACTTGGACACGTTTTCAGAAAAATTATCATCAAATATTCATCAATTTCTACATTTATTTATTTTTTACATTGGTCTCAGAAGCAAAATTCCAACAACACCATTTTTTTTAATTTCATTGAGAAATACCAAAGTTATGGTCTTTTGAGTACGAGCAACTACTTTGAGTTTGCCAAAGATTTCTTGCAATTTACGGGATTGAGTATTTGATTTTTTGGATAGGGATATGTTTCTTTTATTTTCACCAACCTAGCCTCATTAAAATTAAATTTTGAGCTAGAGATGTAGAGTATTTCGTGCCCTTTCTAAAAAGTCAAATTTTGTGAAAAATGGAGCTCTCGGTCAAAATTTATGACCGTTTCAAGTTAGGGGGTCAAGTGTTCAATTTTCCATTATATTATAGGTTTTTAGGGAACTCATGTCCCTATGGTACTTGGATCATCTATGCCTCATTTATCCACGTCACTCTATTCAGAATTTCCTATCCTAATGTGTCCAACATTGACAACACCGCGAGGGCCATTGACCTCTGCATTTTCTGCAACTCACTACCCATAGGTGTTTCAAAATTTTTGGGTCCAAACTGCACAACTGTCTTGTGGGACAGCTGGGAAATTTTTTTCCACTTTTTCCGCAATTCGGTATCCCAACCTCCATCAATTTTGTATTGCCTTCCCTATACTACATTGACTAGGCCATCAAGGCTGTTGACCTCCGTTTTTTTTGCATTTCCCTTTCTTGCGGTTATTTTATCTTTGTTGGGCCTAATTGTCGTAGACATTTTTCTCTGCCATCTCCACAATACACTAAGTTTCTTTCTCATGTGGAGAAATCAGTGATTTCGGTCCGAACTATCCTGTGTGTTCCTGTGCGGCCTGGGATGTGCCAATCTAAATTTTCTACAAACCATTATTACCTTAGCATTTCGGCCCCAAAAATGGTATGACAAACCCTAGTATGACCTGCATTGGTTCCATTCGCAACCTCTAGACCTGATTTGCACTAAAATAGGCCCTTAACTTCAATTCTTAAGATTTTTTAAAATTTTCACTAACTCATTAGATTTTTCATTAGATACAGAAGTTAGAGAAAATCCAAGGGATCCTTCAAAACCTAATATTGAGCTTCAAACCATTTCTACATACTCAAATCTGAAGAAATTGTGCAAGTTATCAAAATTTCTTTGCGGGTGAATTTTGTAGAAGAGGTTTTTCCTACCATGTTTAACAAACTAAACAAATGAAATGAAACCAAAAATATGAGCAATGTTTTCCATGAGAAACCCTTCCAATTTTTCATGTCCTTCATACTCCCGAAAACCTAAAAAACAAAAATGTAATAAAATTAGGTCATAAGAGTATAAGAAGGAAGCCTTAGGAATGTTTTGGTCATCCCTAATCTAAGGGCCAAAAATGAATTAATCTAATGGATGATATTTCACCCTATAATTTTAAGTGATGTTATTATTGTCAGAATGGAAAATTAATTAAACGATAGGGGAAATGGGTTGAGTGGGGCCACTTAAGGATTAGAGTAAATTGTGACCTTAGTCTTATGTTATTAAGTAAATAACTAACATTGGAATTATAAGGATAAATTAATTAATTTTGAAAAGAGTAACTTGGATAATGAATTAAAAAGGGGTAATTATTGGAATTTAAATGTATAGTTAGATGATCTCGTGTGGGGCATTGTCATTAAGTTATAAGAAAAATAAGAAGCAAACTAACCTAGGAATATTGACCTAGCTGATATCTTAAATAAGGTGAATTAACAGAAAGCCTGGTAGAGGATTTAAACCTGAAATGGTTTATAAGGGATTACAATATTTAATTATTAATTGATTTTTGATAACCTTGATGAGATGTGGAACTTACTAAATGAAAAATATTTAAATGTAGTTGTTGGATATCTTTTTGCCACCTTCCATAAACAAAAAAATAAAATATTTCATAATTTTCCTAATTAACTAATGGGGATTATCTTTAGTTTTTTTTCATGGAAAATGAGGGCGTTACAAATTCCATTTCACACATTCATGTTTTGGGAATTTTTTTTTTGTCAAATATCTTGGAGTGACTAACATAAGGGAAACCCGGTTTCAATGGACACAATTCAATCACACACACTATAACTACATACAATTTTACATGTAGTGCAATGGTCATTGACAATCACATTTGAGTGATTGCCGATATAAGTCTCACTCAAGTATATTCAATATTTACTTTATCTAATGTTATATTAGGATTTGTTAAGGTACATATAGTTGTTTATTATGATAAAGTGTGATAGTGAAAACACAGAGCGAATTGGATGCGGAAAAGAGTGAAAGGAAGATGAAAAGATCACACCCTTAAATGATCAGAAGAAGAACATTTTTTAGGACATTAGCACCAAGTTTAGACACTAACAAAAAAGAGGTATATTCCTTATCTATGTGGTCATTTCCAATGGATTTTCAGATTTAAATGTTTAAGAAAAATCATATCCAGTCTAGATATAACTTGTTTCACTCAATTTGTAGCCTAGAATAAGTCTAGATCTTTGAATACAAGCTAAGTCACTCTTATATCACTATTATTTACACTTTATTTTATTTTACATGATACTTCTTTCTTGTTACTATTATATTTATTTGAACTTATTCCTCTGATTAATATTTTAATAATATTAAATAATTTCATGGATATCATCCCTTACATTCTATTTAATGGGTCCATTCTTCCCCAAACCAAAAACCTAGTTACATAGGGTTCATATCCACATCTTATCTTAAGATAAAAACCTTATTTTCATCAATCACCTACTATAAATCACATCTGAAAAAATATTCCTACGGCTTCGTGCTTCATCCTACCCTTTGTGTCACTTTCTAGGCCGCCCAATTTTTGAATCACCTTTTGTTTCATATCTCGAGCATAACAACTTTGTTTTAAAATTACTTTGAGGTTCATGTTCCTTTTTCTATATTTGAAAAAAAACCTATTTTATATACTACATAGTTGAGCCAAATTTTAGGAAATCTAAAATCAAAAGTTTTAATAAATAAGGTATAATTAGAAAAATATAAACTTTTGGCTAAATCCCTTGGAGGTTTTTATTTCAATGCATAACATTCAAAATGATATTTTTTTACCAAATTTCAAATTATATCTTTTGATATGGAGTTTTTATTCATTTTATGATAATAACTTTTTTCTAACATGACTCTTTTAGTTTTATCCCCATGATCACTTATTAGTTTGTCTGATATACACTTTTTTTTATATAAGTTGGGGTTATCTCTCTCATTTTTTTTATACCATCATGGCTTATGATACAGAATCTATCATGTCAAAATAATATAACATAACAGGTAAAACAAGTACAACTCCCTGATAATATGACACCATCAGAAGTTAATATAATTGAATCATATATGAGCACCTCCTTTTAGTGATTATGAAACATTCCATAAGGATTTATCAGACTCTATTCCATCTTTGCACCATGAATTTCAAGATAAAATTCAAGTCATAAATGCTACATTTATATCTCTCAAGGATGAGATAAAGCGTGATGCCCAAAAAACACCACGCCAAAAGACCAACAAATAACTAGGAAAATAGGACAATTTTTTTTACGATTAAATGTGTTAATTAAATTTCAATTATATTAATCCCAAATAATTGAAAGCCTGTTTAATTAACCAACACATCTTTCCTTAAGTTAGTTACACTTATCAAATTGATTAATCCATCCTTAACAATTTCCATTTGATTAATTAATTTATCCTTAAATTAGTTGTGTTTAAATTATTCACTAAGGTTAAAAATGATATAAATTAAATCATGTATAAAATAGATTTTCTAAGTTATTGTTTATAAATCCGTAAGAAATTAATGTTTTTCCCAAATTAAATATCAATTTCCACCTAACACTTTTAATTAAATTCCTAACACCTTTTAATAACCACATACCTCCTTAAATAATTAAATTTCTATCTAACACTAAACATTCAAAACTTTTAATTAACTTCCTTTAATTGAATATCCTAAACAAAATACTAAAATGCCGACACTCGAGAACATCTCTTATGGGCTTCATTACAATATTATCCCAAACATTATACAATGTATTATAACTTATCCATCCTTTGTGAATGGAGGATGATTGAATCTCATCCATATGATTGATTCAATTCTCTCGCTTAGATATTAGGTCATTCTTACTACCCTAATTGTCCTTATGCAATCCTATATCTTTAATTTTCTACCCTAAGTGCCTCTATTTGCACAGGGCAAGCTACAGGGAGGAAAAAACGGAAGCAAGAGATTGAGATGAGAAACTATGCTGAAGAGGATATCACAGAATTTGCAATGGAAGGATTTCTCTTCTGTATTTTCATTGTTTTTAGATTTATCTTAGTTCTGTAGGATTTAAATGATTCAATTTTGCAAGTTATTGTTTTCTACTACCAGATTCTCTGGTTCAGGGTGTTTATCATCCCTTGTATTTTTTTTTTTGTTGCAAAGATGCAATAAGATTTAATTAGGGCATTTCTCTGTATCTGAAAAGATCCATAATGGCTCAGATAAGATGAGTACACATTTTCTCTTACGTTAAAATATATTGAAATTGTATACCTAGGTATATAGATGGATATATACAGAAAATATGTGTATACATCCATACATATAATTGTTGGTGGATATATTTTAATCTGTTATTACATTTTTCTAAGCTTAAGATTAAAAAAGGGTGTTTCAAGTCAAATCTAGCTTATATTTGAAAATTTATAGTTCACACGGTGACTGACGCTAGTCGGGTAGCCAATTTAGGTTAGACTAAGCCTGTCAATGTCGGTTACTCTAGCCAATGTCATTCAATGAGGATCCAAATTATTAATAAAATATTTTATAAACATACAAGAGTTTTATAAACATACAAGAGTGTGTGTGTGTGTAGAGAGAATAATGTATAGGTAGAAGAGATAGGGAGATGGAGATACAATAGATGAGATATATAGGGAGAGGGAGATACAATAGATATATTCTAGAGAGATATAGCATATAGACATACATACATATTAGATTATAGACATATACATAGATATATTATAGATATAGATAGATATATATAGATGTCTATACATATACATATATATATAGATATGTATATACATATACCTATATATATACATATACATATATAGATATATAGATAGATATATATATACATATACATATATAATATATATATATATATATATATATATATATATATATATATATATATATAGATATATATATATATACGGATATGTATCTACCACATTATTTTACCTACAGTTCTGATACAAAATGAAGAAATTTTTTACAAATAAATACATTTATAATTGAGTTTCAATTAAGTATACAAGGAAATTCATTTTACATAAAAGAAAATCATAGTGCTAGCTTCATATTTACACTTTCATGTAGACTTGCAGATTTATTTCAGAGTACAATATACATTGAAGACATATATTACATTATTTTTTTGAGAAGAATGTAGGAAGTAAAGGAATTTTTTTCATGAAACTTGTAGGAAGATAAAGATGGAGTAAAATCCCTTCCAAATAATAATGAGTTTTAATATTCACAGCTATAAATTTTTGAATCATTTTTCAAACTACAAGTATGCACAACTTTCACAAAAACTCACTGAATTACAATCCTTTTCAATTAGTCATTAAGTACAAATAGATTTATCTAGGATTTAGATGGTATAGTACCTTTCAAATTTGGTTCGAATAAATACATCTTTATAATAATCAAAACATTACAGTTCTTCCAAATTTTCCTCAAAATAAAGCAGTCTCACAAGGGTTTTAAAATAATACAAGTAATTAAAATACAAGTGATAAAATCCCTCCACATAAATTGGTGGAGACAAAATGTCAAATTTCTTTCGAGGGAATCTTACAAGTCCTCAAAACTGTAACTTCTCCATTACACCTTTTTCACACTAGAAAAGGAGAGATAACTAGGCAATGCTCTCCTGCCAACCAAATCTCAAAGAAGGGGTTAATACATTCCCCTTTATTGACCCTAGAGCCCCAACCAAGTACAAGTGAAAATATTTCACAACCATGGAAATAAAAAGGGCTTCCACAAGAGACATACACACAAACCCATTGATTGCAACATAGAAACAACAACAAAACCTGTAATTTTCTTTTCATAGATAACAAAGGCTCATAGTTTTGCAACCAAAAGGAGAGTGAAAACATGGCTAGACCCCTTTTCCCTCCCAAGTGGGTTTATTTTCCACCTTGAAGCTTCCAAAACTTCATCAAGAAAAATATATTATGCCTCCCTCAATTCTAAATTTTCCCTCAAGTAAATTTTATATAATATAATTAAGAATTTTTCCCGCTATCCCTCCACAAGATGGAACACTCTTCTAACAAATCCCTCCATAATTCATATTACTATTTTTCCTCCTTCATGGCTCTCGTTTTCCTACTCCCTACACCTTCCAAAGGTAAACTACCCAACCGAACAATATACATACATAAATTCAACCATTTTAAATTCCATAACCATTAAAATATGCAATAGAAAAAAGGAAACAAGATCCTACCTTGCCATTAAAAATATATTCCATCCACAAGCAACAACTTCAAACCTCTTCTAAGTACAAGCTACAAATCCAAATGTAATCTCCTAAACTCCAAAACAAACCAACGCTCAAGTAGAATCCAAAACCCATCCATATAAAAGTAAAACCAAGTAACCCCAACATCATCGAAAAGATGTAATCAAATAGAAAATAAGGAGTGAGAGGTGAGGTGGCTCCATGTAGGTGTCATCACCAAATCATTGCACCCTCTGAATGGCCAGAAGGTGAACAGGATGTTCGGTGTGATTGGGAAACATGGGATCAACTCTCAAGCTGTGGGACTCGGGCTTGAGGTGAACCTCTAGAGAAGGATGGATTCCTCTTCCTAAACTAAGTATTGTACTACTCCTCGTGTAATAAAATGGTTATCTAGTCCTATGCTAACATTTTCATGGGTTTTAGGGGAAGAGGTTTGTAAGAAGTTAAAGTATACTAGGGATAGTGATGAACAAAATAGAGGGTGTTTCTAGACCCAGGAAGGGTTAACTTGAAGAGGGTGTTGTGTACCACAAGAAAAATTCACCTACTAAAACTTCAAGAAGGTAACAAAATACCATAGAGTAGGAAGCATGCATTCCCTTTGTTAAACTCAATCAAAAAATGATATACCATTCCTCAAGTGAAAAAGGATGAACTTGAGAAGGGTGAAAAAGAACCACAACTAAATTACATGCAATAATCCACCACTTAATACGCACAGAACTGCAAGAACCTACGATAAAAACTTGAACTTGCACAGTGTACCTGCAAGCATTAGAAAGGAACAAATAAGTATAAAAGGATGAAAGGACCAATATTAGTAAAAAAAACACATTTTTATTAATTTAATAACATGCACAATGCATCATACATTAAGAACAAGAAATAGTTTCCATTACAGTATTGAAAGTGTTAGCATAATTTAGCATAGGCATATTTATTGCATTTTATTGCATTGTATTTTTTTTAATAATGTGCAACATGTGCACTCTAGTCTACTGACTTGCATTCAATATTGTTATGTTGGATAACATTCAATATTGGTATTAGTAGTAATTACATGTGCATGTGAGATGGGTCTTATCATATCATAGTTGGTGCCTCATATGGTGTCATGTCTATCCATATGATGTCGTCTAATATCTATAAATATTACAGCTCTTGCATTGTTATGTAATCTGATTTCAGGATCAATAATATTTGTGAGGCTTCCGTCCCTCTTTGGTCATTGCAATCTTATTCTATTCTATCATTTGGTATCTAAGCTATGCCATTATTATCATTTGGTATCAGAGCAGGTTCTATCTAAGCAATGTTGAATAGGAGCACTATTGGAGAGGATCCATTGGAGAAGAAGATCTGCATCAAAGGAGAGCCATTGAAGCATCCCGCAGCCTCCATTCCTTCCAAGCATCCCTCAACTAAAATTTAACCTATCCACTTATTTGGAAGGTAAATTTTTTTTTGATTGGTCATTGGCATAGCCAATTGTTCCAAGATATTGGCGGAATATTTTAGATTCGGAGATCTTTAAAAAAAAAGGGAGAAAGATCTTGAAAAAAATTGTAGATCTAAAAAAAAAAAGATTTGTGAAAAAAAAGAGATCTTAAAAAAAAAGGAGAGAGATCTTAAAAAAAATTGCAGATCTAAAGAAAAAAAGATCAGATCTAAAAATAAAAAAATCAGATCTAAAAGTGGAGGTGTGAAGAATTCGGGAGCAAAGGTTGAAGCAGTCACGTCAACAAAATTCTAGTAGATATCTCTTAAAAAAAGGGATGTAACTTTTTCATACAATATCGGATTGATGTACCTTTTTTTTCTAGAAATATAAGGAGTCACACAATGTTGCAGTTTACATCATCTTCATATTCAGCCTCTACATGTGATGAAAAGTATGTACAAGTCAGATTATTTTTTCTGAAAAAAAAATCAAATCTAGCTGGTAAATTGGTAAGATCTCAAAAACTAAGATTCCGATTCTTATGAAATTTTGTGGGTTTCAAGAAAAATATTGTATGATGCTGTTGTAAATTTTTTAGAAAAACCTAGATCATGTTTTGTGAGAAAAGGTGAAAAAAATATTCAGATTGTTTGTTTGGATCTTTGGAACAAACAGGTCAGCGGTTCAATTCCCACTCTCTCCATATTTTTTATTAAATTGTTTTTATTGGAAAATTTGGAGAAATTACTAAATTTTGGGAGATTTATAAATTTAAAATCTCACCAAACACATTTAGAGCCACTGCTAAATTTAGCGGAAAAATGCCTATTGGGGGGTAAAAAATATTTTTGGCCTAAATTATGTATTTGGTGATTCTAGACCCATTTTTCTAAAGAGGGGGGACACAAAAACTTTATTTTGATCTAATTTTAGAGCATGTTGTACTAATATTGGTGCATAAAGTGAAAAAAAAAGTACAAATTTTTTATTTTATGTTTGGTTCTATCACATGAGATCTTTGATCTCATAACAGCGTTCGGTATATACGGTGCCTTTGGGAAGTGCTTACGGGTGATGCCGTCACGACTACTACTGCACTTAATGCCTAACACATCTACCTAAACGTCGTTTGGGAATCGACCCTATAAAATCGACGGGGAGTAATAAGGACACAATACACACACATTTGAGCCTTCCCATCCGTTTGTGCTTGCACAAACCCCTCTCCGGACTATCTATGTACTACGTACTAAATTCTTTCACGTGCACTAACACCTCTTTCCGTACTGATGGGTATTTTGAAAGGGTGATCTTCTTCCATGTACCAATGGGTATATCGGAAGGGAGCGTATATAGAAAGGTTTGGTATATCGGCCTGTTGGTATATTGAGAGGGAGATTATAAACCTAGAGTGATAAGAGCCTTACCCTTTGTCATAAATTCTGAGTTTCAGAAATTCAGATTGCAGAAATGGGTTCATAAGCACCAAAGTTCTTCTTGCTAGATTCACAACTACTTAGAGGAGACAACTATGCTGCATGGAAACCAAAGATCAAGATGTTACTTGAGTTTGAAGACCTATGGACAGTTGTAGATGGACAAACAACAAGATCACTTGATGATGGAAGACAAAAAGTTCAATTTTATAGGACCAATCAAAAGGCCAAGTTAATCATCTTGTTTAGCGTAACAGACAATGTGTAACCCCACATTAGAGATGCCACATCAGCCAAGGATGCATGGGATAAGTTGAGCACAGTCTATGAGGCAAAGAACAAGAATGCCATCCTCAACCTACTATCACAACTGCATACTCTCAAATTCAAGTACAATGAGAAGGTTGAATATTTTTTGAGATGAGTTGCTACTTTGAGGGCATCTCTATTAGCATTTGGAAAAGAGATAAAGGATGAAGACCTCGTACCAATTTTTTTGTGAGAACTTCCTCCTTCCTATAGAATCTTTGTGGCAACTATCAATATGAGTGAACACACAGTCACCTTTGAGAAGTTGGTCAATCTACTCAATAAGAAGAGGCAATGAACAACAAAGATCATGAAGATGAGTAAGCACTATCTTCCAATCATAAAGGAAAGGGGAAATTTCTGTCCAATAATAATAAGTCCCAACAAAATCAAAGCCAACAAAGGTACCAAAGTCAACCAGACAACACCAAGAAGTGTCCCATTTGTAATAGAGGGGGACATGACATCAAATATTGTTGGTACAATTCCTATGAAAATGCTTCATCAAGCAATTCAAAACCCAATAATCAACAGGGTAACAATAATTCAAATAAAGGGAAGTCCAACAACAACAACAATCAAGGGCCAAAAAAAGGTAATTGGCAAAGAAAACCCAAACAACAAGGGTACATTTCCGAACATGAGGATGATTCAGATGAACGACACCACATGTATTCTGCTCAATTCGATGAAGAAACCAAGTCCACACAAGATATCTTGTATGTTGACTTGGGTGCAACTTGACACATGACTGGACACAAGGATTGGTTCTACACACTGCGTGACTCACCTAACAAGAACCATGTGTCATTAGGTGATGACTCATCATAAAGTGTCAAGGGGATTGGAAACATTTCACTACCTCTTGAAAAGCATGACTGCAAAATCACAGATGTATTGTATGTACGTGGGTTGACCAAGAATTTTCTATCAGTTAGTCAACTCCTTGATCACAACTTTAAGTTGGATTTTGACAGT
This sequence comes from Taxus chinensis, assembly GCA_019776745.2. Classification (NCBI taxonomy): domain Eukaryota; kingdom Viridiplantae; phylum Streptophyta; class Pinopsida; order Cupressales; family Taxaceae; genus Taxus; species Taxus chinensis. Next base: position 143,617,445 of record CM034151.1, on the reverse strand, counting down.
AATAATGGAGAAAAAGTGTGCTCGATAAGAGATAAGTCAAGAGGTTCCAAGATTGTAGCAAGAGCCTCCAATGTGGGACGCATGTTCCAACTAGATTTTGTCCATAAGGATGATCAAGCTTTAGTGGCCAAAGAAACACAATCTGCAGAACTATGGCATTGCAGATATGGTCACATCAATTTTGGCTATCTCTAAACACTTCAAAAGGGCAACATGGTGAAAGGATTGCCTACACTCAAGCACAACACTGACAAGTGTCACAATTTCCTAGCTAGAAAGCAACACAGATTACCCTTCCAGAAGAACACATATAGAGCTAAGGGAAAGCTTGATTTGGTGCACACTGATCTTTGCGAGCCCATGCAACCAAGTCATTTTGAATGTCAATACTTCATGCTTTGTGTTGATGACTACTCAAGAAAGATGTGGATATATTTTCTAAGAAACAAGAGTCAAGCCTTTGAGACATTTCAGAAGTTCAAAGCACTTGTTGAGAATGAAATTGGTCATAAGATCAAAACTCTTTGCTCAGATTGAGGGGGGGAATTCACAAGCAATGAGTTCAAGACTTACCTAGAAGCTCATGGGATTCATCGAAAAATGCCTCCTACTCACACACCACAACAGAATGGTATAGTTGAGAGAAGGAATCATACTATCATGGAAATGGTGTGATGTATAATTGATGACTCAGGTTTAACAAAGAAATTTTGGGTAGAAGCTACAAGAACTGCATTATATTTGTTGAACAGAGTGCCCAAGTAGCTCTTGAAGGAGTGACAGCTTAAGAAGCATGGTCAAATTCGAAACCATCAATTGCACACCTAAGAGTATTTGGGTGTAAAGCTAGCATGCACATACCCAAGAAGAACAGGAACAAGTTGGATATGAAAGTTGAGAAACTGATATTCATTGGATACAGTGAAGAAGCACTTGGGTATAGATTATGGGATCCGAAAGCAAAGAAAGTATACACAAGTAGGGATGTTGAGTTCTTTGAGAAGAAACAAGAATATGCTCTACTCAATGACTTAACAAACATGCAGAATACAACTCTTGTGAAGATAGAATTTGATGTTCCCACTGAAGATGAAAGTGATGAATTGGATTATGGTGAAAACTTGGATCCACCACAAGCTAATGGAACACCTAAGAAGTTACCTAAATGGTATACTCAATTAATAAGAGATGCAAATTTGGATGAAGCACCTAGCACATCATCAAATCCTGGACCTAGAACTCGCAGTCAAGCTAGTGAAGAGGTCAATTATGCCCTAATGAGTAGAGTTATTGAAATAGTTGAGCCATCTACATTTCAGGAAGCCCTAAAATCAAAATCTTGGAAATATGCCATGGATTCAGAGTATTAGTCATCGATGAAGAACAACACATGGCAACTTTCAACCTTCCACCAGGGAAGAAACCCATTGGATGCAGATGGATATTCAAGACTAAGTACAAATCAGATGGGACTATTGAAAAGTATAAAGCAAGGCCTGTAGCAAAGGGGTATGCACAATAATAAGGCATTGATTATGAGGAGACATTTTCTCCCACAGCCAAGATCAAGACAATCAGGATGATCTTTGCTCTAGTTGCACAATTTGGTTGGAAAGTCCACCAAATGGATGTAAATTCCTTTCTTAATGGAGATTTGCAAGCAGAAGTCTATATGACTCAGCCAAAGGGTTATGTAATACCAGGAAAAGAGATGATGGTATGCAGATTCATAAAATCTCTATATGGCCTAAAACAAGCACCCCAGACATGGTACATCAAAATTGATGAGCATCTCATAAGTCATGGATTCAAAATGAATCCTTATGACCCCAATCTCTACCTCAAAAAGCAAGGGGGGAGATTATCATTGTGGTTTTTTATGTCAACGATCTAGTCATTACAGAAAGTTATGTGAAGATGATTGATGCAACAAAGAAGGATTTTAATCGATTGTTCGATATGACAGATCTTGGGCTCATGCACTATTGTCTTGGGTTGGAAGTATGGCAAAAAGAGAATCATATATTTGTGTCACAGTTGAAATACACCAAGACAAAGCTTGAGAAATTCAGGATGATGGACTGCACTCCTATTGATACACCTATGGAAGTGAGACTTCAGTTATCTCGTTCTGATCCATCACCACCGGTGAATGCAACTCTCTATTGGTAGTTGATCGGGAGTCTAATTTACCTGACATATACTAGACAAGATATAAACTTTGAAGTCAGCTATTTATCACGCTTCATGCAAGAACCAAAAATATGTCATTGGAAAGCAGCAAAGAGAATACTAAGATATCTAAAGGGTACGGTTGACCTTGGTCTAGAGTACAAGAATAACAACAACTTCTTCTTGACCGGATATTCAGATTCAGATCATGCGGGAAACATGGATGATAGGAAGTCAACATTAGGCTTTTTCTTCTTTATGGGATCTGGACCGATATCATGGGGAAGCAAGAAACAGAAATTTGTTTCTCGCTCTTCTACAGAAGTGGAGTATCGCGTTGCAGGTGAAGTTGTTTGTGAAGCAATATGGCTACGCCGAATACTGGAAGGAATTGGTCTACCACAGCATAAATCTACTCTAGTATATGTTGATAATGAAGGAGTTTTGAAGCTTGTTCGCAATCCAGTATTTCATGAGAGAAGTAAAAAATATTGAAGTATAAGTTCATTTCATATGCAAGCATGTCTTGAAGCACAACATACAGCTCCAGTTCTTTCCTACAGCTGAACAAAAGGAAGATGTTTTCACTAAGTCACTTGCACATGAAAAATTCACATTGTTCAGAGTTCCTCTCAACTTCACTGGAAACTATGCAAAATTAAGGGGGGGAATGTTAGCATAATTTAGCATAGGCATATTTATTGCATTTTATTGCATTGTCTTTTATTTAATAATGTGCAACATGTGCACTCTAGTCTAGTGACTTGCATTCAATATTGTTATGTTGGATAACATTCAATATTGGTATTAGTAGTAATTACATGTGCATGTGAGATGGGTCTTATAATCTCGTAGTTAGTGCCTGATAGGGTGTCATGTCTATCCATATGAGGTTGTCTAATATCTATAAATATTACAGCTCTTGCATTGTTATGTAATCTGATTTCATGATCAATAATATTTGTGAGGCTTCCGTCCCTCTTTGGTCATTGCAATCTTATTCTATTCTATCATTTGGTATCTAAGGTATACCATTATTATCAAAAAGGAGGCTTGAAAATTCCGTCAACAAACAACAATAAATTGTAGAAGAAGACGGATTCTCAAACAATATACACTTGTATCAAAATTATAAATTGTCGAACCTATTGGAATGAGCTTCCAACTTACATTTATAGAATAATTTATTAGAGAGGAGAGAAGAAATCATAAATTCCCTTCTTAAATTGAAGGTACATGATGATTCATTTATTACAGTTGATTGAACCGCTAGAGAAGGTTACATCATGTGCCATTAATTTCCTATTGACCTAATCCTCTCAATTAATTAAAATAATATTTAAATAAAATATTTTAATAATAATAGTAAATATTATAAATAAAAATATTAATTTAATTAAAAAATAATGGTGGGACACATGTTGACTGGTTTGACTTGAGGAACTGGGGGCCATGAAAATATGGTCACACATAGCCCAACTTAGTGGTTGGCTTGCCGAGCCAGCTCACCAAGTTGGGCTCAACCTCCTGTCTCCTTATGTGTAACCGAGCTTGCATGTAAGAATCGAGGTCCTCTTGTTCAACGAGCTTGTCATCACTGTAAAAAATTCCCACAAACCCCCTTTGAGCTCATCGCTAAAATCTATCTCCATAGATTTTCTCGACCTTTCTTCCATGCTTGCCACATTTCATTCTTGTACTTTCCATCACCAAATAACTCTGCACTAAGCCCTGTGATGAGTGCATTTATGTTTTTCCCACATCAACCGAGATCCTAGACAGAGCACCCTACCGAAGTCACCGAGCTTCAAAATTAGCTCTTGATCAAGAAAGCTGAGCTTATCTTCCCCGAGATCCACCGAGATATGTTTATGCTCCCTTTCACCTAGATGATCCACAAGCTTTGTGTCAAGTTCCATTAATTTTACAACATCAATGTTGAGTGATGAGTTATTAGATCGATCTTCACCTTTGTTTAATCTCATCTACGCTGTGTTGTTTTTCCTAGAGTGAACTCACATCGTGGTTCCAAAAACCCCCACAAAGATCATACTTTGAATGCCTCATTGATCCATTCATATCCCAAAACTGAACCAGGTCCATATCAATCGATCAAGACATGTCCTCCTTATCACTTTGCTCGATCCACTCAACCCTGGCAAGTTGCTTTATATCTCGGTTAGCGTCGTAACTTTTATTTTACGATATCTACTTTTGTGACAACCATCTTTTAATGCAACTAAGCTCAGTTTGAACCTAAAGAAATCCCACTGTTGAGCCATATTTTTCGAGATTGAGATTTCCCTAACTCAACCCGTCAAACCATCTTGATTTCTTCTAGGTACTCCTGATCCAAAACGATTTCCCCTTCATGAGCCTAACTTGATTTTGAAATGATTACCTATGAGGTTGTTTACCTAACTCCTAGAATGAGCCCACTTCATCCCCCTTGAGAAATTTTTCCATCGATGGGTTCATTGAAATGAGCTATATCTTAGTGTCCTCATCCATGAATCCCTCATGTATACTCTACAATATATTTCCCAAGCCCGAGCTCACCCTTCCTATTTTCCAAATCAATGAGCCCTAGAAAGCTGAGAATTTGATTAATCTTGTGACCTATTCCAAGCTTACTTAGAAAGAAAGCTATACTCTATGTTCGGGATCGTTTCTAGCTCTGATATTAGTGATGAGCTATCCATAGGCCCAAATCATGTTGACTTAGTCTCCCACCGAATTAGATAGATTTGGTGGAGAACTCAAGTAATCTGAGCTCACATTGGGCATGTAATGATTACCTTACTTTCAATTAGATGAATGACTCAGTCATCTTTGAATACTCCTGTCATACTCATATTGACGATCTTGGCATTGCCTCCTCTAAAATTGGTCTTATGTTTTGTTGTTTCCCCCATCACTCCCTCCACCCACTTCAACATTATTACATCTCCACATACTATTTGAACACTTCAACATCTAACCTGATCATGTAAAGGCACATTCACTTGGCATAATTTGACAATTGGCACACCATCGTGATCTACCTACTTCGGCCATGCTTGTATGAATCTTTGCATTGTGGAACGTTCCCCTCAACTTGCCATTACCAAAGTCCTACTTGGCCATATGTTCACTAATCTTCCCAACATAGATTTGTGTCACCAAATGAATAGGCCTCAACTTTGCTAAGTGAGTTTTCCTTGAGACGCTCACAACTGTCTTAGCTCAATCGAGTGAGCTCTGAGCCCACAAATTGGTTCAAATTGTCTTGTCATGACTTGAATTACACCATAATTAGAGAGCTACATAACATAAGTAATCAGGAATATATTCAATATTCTCCACATATAAAATGTACAATGGATAGGCTATTATATAACGAAGGATATAGACAAACAACTCCCTAGTAAATAGGAACATATACCCTAGAATGTTCACAGGTAACGTATTAATAAACTAAATTGTTATAACCATATAAAACTTATGTTAGAACAATAATAATTTCGTAACATTCCCCCCCTTAGTGCGGACATGGGGAAAACCTTATTTGTGCTACAACGTACCACTACATAGCCTGCTCATGATCTGGATGGTTTCAAGGAAAATACCAGCAACCTCTAGATGGTTTTCCAAGTGGTTAACCAACAACCACACAACATATGGTTTTTGAGGACAATACCAACAACCTTTGGATAGTTTTTCTAGTGGATAAGTAACAACCAAAATATCATGATGTTGTAGTAGTATCATTAGTTCTCATCACTATCTCACTGCAATGAATAACATAGGAAAATCTATAGAATATTGTTTCTCATACACAAAAGCTGAAAACTGGAAATGGAACACTGGAAAATGTTACCCCCCTCAATATTATATTTCTACTTATTCAAACAGGAACACTACACAACAGGAACATTCCACACACAACTACAAGAACTGAAAATCAAATACTGAAAGTAAAATACACACCACAAACTACAACCACAATTTTTTGCAGCCCCATCATTGGTGACTGACAAGAGATAGATGATTGACCTCCAACCTTCATTGCCTTCGTCCTCCAGTCTATATTATTTAGTAAAGAAAATCTTCAGAATTATCATTGTTATATTCAACTATTTTTCCTTCCTCTTAATTAGATTCATCGTCTCTTCCCATATTTGCTTCATCCATTTTGATTGTTCCATTTAGAAGATCACAAGCTCAAATTTTAATAAAATGGAGCTTTATGCCCCTTTTCTTGTAGTCAAAACATTAAATTTCCTCCTTATTTTTGGAGAATTTCTTGTACTTCTTTTTAAATTACATTGCAATTTATTCTTCTACATCTTCTTTAGTCCTTTTTTCCCTGGATAGAAGAGTTGATATCATATATTCCAATGATTGTGAAGGAATCTATCCTAGAGTAAAAACAACGCTATATTTGGAAGATAAACTATCTAACAATATTTCTTTTACATCTTCATCATCAACTGAAGATTTAAATTCTGATAATGATCTAGTGAGATACCTAAAATCATTAATATGACTAGACATGGTGACCTCATCATTCATTTTGAATCTAAACAAATGGAGTTTTAAAGAAAACTTGTCATTAATTGCTTTTGCTACAAATAACTTATTTAATTTTTCCCACATTTCATGGGATGATTTCTCAATATCAACATAATTCAACTTAGAATCTGAAAGAGTGAAACCGATAATGGCATTATCTTTATCATCCCTACTCTCCCACTCTGTTAATGTAGCTGAATCTGTTGGTTTTTCTTCTTATCCATTTACGATCCTCCAAAGATTTTTTTTCATTAAGTGCATTTGAATTTTTACCTTTCAAGTGTCAAAATTGAGACCGGTAAATTTTTCTAATGGTACATCCATTGTTTGTTTGAACCCAATATTTTTTTTGTATAAATAAGCCACCTATTATTCACCTAGACATAGGTCTATATTTATGACACTTTTAATGACGAATCATAAAGACTATTTGACAACACAAAATGAAAATGTGAACAAGAATATGAGAGGACATAAAATAGACATATTATACAAGTGAAAATGACAACTACGTGAATGACATCTCAAGACTTCAATTTTTTATAATGACTAGCTGTATAAAGACAAAGACAAGGTTTTCATAGCCAAGTTGAATTTAGAGAATGTAAATATCCTTCGACAAAGTGGTAATTTTGAACTATAAAACATGGATTTTTAGATCATATAAAATATAGATGAAGACCTTTATATTCAAATACTAATATAGCTAGAATTTTAAAACAAAACCATTAGAGTGTAAACACAAATGACAAGGCTCGCATATAAAAAAAGAGACATTTGGCTGAACTACTTGGATCAACCATAGTCTAATGAGATATGTAATGGTGAATAGATGCAAGGGTACAACACTTGTATGAAACCCATCCAAATAGTAATGATATGAAAGAAAAGTAACAAACTCACCCCATCTATGGGAGAGGCAACAATAAGAAAAGTATAATGTAAGATACAAATATAAGAGTAGAGAACATAGATATCCTTAAATGTACCTTCAAATATTAACCCATGGTTCTACAGATTCTTTCCATACTACATTTAAATAAAGGCAAATAACAAATGACATGTATGGCTTATCACTTGTAGATTTAATGACCAGGATCTACTAATAATTCCAATGGTGTGATGCTCACAACACAGATCAATCCATGGTCATTGAGGTCAGAAATAAGATCAATGTAATGATGTGACTCATTCTCTTAGATTTTTGATGTGTGACAACTATTTTATTATCTTATTTTCCTTGCATATAAATTAGTAAGGAAAATTCATAGACAAAGATCAGTTCACCAAACAATCATAAAATAGAATCCCATTATTGGATTCATTGCTTCTAATACCAAAAATAAACTATGGACCAGAATTATAGAGCTACATAGAATAAGTAATGAGGAAGATATTCAATATTACACATATATAAAATGTACAACAGATAGGATATTATATAGCCAAGGATATATCAAAACAAATCCCTAGTAAATAGGAATGTAAACCTAAGAATAGTCACGGGTAACATAAGAACAAACTAAATTATTATAACCATAGAACAATTATGTGAGCACAATAATAATTTTCTGACAAGTTGTCCTTGACATGCTCACAACCATATTAGCTCAATCGAGTGAGATCTGAGCCCACAACTTGGTTCAAATTGGCTTGTCATGACTCGACCTTACGAGTTCTACCATTCTATAGTCATCTTAAGCCAAGCCCATTTGTATGCATCCAGTGTTTGTAATCTTCCATTGACTCAGCCTCAAATTCACTTGCAATGTCTGAACAAGCCTAACTAAACCTCCAAGGTCATAGTGAGATAATGATGCATCTAAACTTCTCAAGCTTGACTGGCTCTCAACTTATCCCTACACAAGCTTGATGTCATGTGTAATCCAGCATGTTTGGTATTCTTCAAGCTATGTCCCTCTAAACATACAATATACCAAGATATGTGCACCAAGTCAAGTCAATAACTATACAACGAGAGCCCACACGCATTGAAACATCTTGTTGCCTCGTGGTTCATCTATGTATGTGCTTCTCTCAATGATCCTAAAACCCCATGCTTTGAAACTTAGGCTGACAAGTTCTCTAAATTTGGCTCCAATTACCTACTATGTTGTCACCTCCACTACACTTGTTTGAGCTTAGGAGATGAGCCATTTCCATGGTACACTGGGTCGAGGAAGGTTTTCCAAGCTTAGATTTTCTCTTCATGGCTTGATTCCTTACTCAATCTTTGTCTAAGTTTCCAGATTGTATCGACCTCTTGATTTTCCTACCTAGGATTTAACTACAACCACTCCAGCTCGATTCGAGCTCCCATGAACCTCCCCGCTCGACTTGTTTGACTCAAAATTTAGATGAATTATCTCTCCTCTTTTTCACTTTTCATCATAGCTCAACTGAGGACATGTAGGAATTTGAAAAAGTGTTGTGAACATTAATGATGCATAGATTTCCTATGAGCCTTGATCCCACACTGAAATATTTCATGTTGCATTCTCCATCAATGTCAGATTTTCCATGTGGAATTGGCTTCAATTCTCAAGTAACTCGCTAAAATGGTTCCATAGATTTGATGAAGGGTATTGACTTCAAAATCAATACTTTGAGCCCCTTTTGAAGCTTAGCTCGACACTCAGCTCACTGAGTAGCTCGTCGACGTATTTGCTGAGTAATTCTAACTCAGTGGCTTCCTTAGATGGCCTTTAATATTTTTTGCACAAATTTTTATCTCTTTGGATTTCTTAAAAATATGGAAATAATGTGAACGTAATAAGACCCCCAAACCTAAACCTTCTCAGAAAACTAGAAATGTCCCCAAAGCTAAAACTTACTTCGAATGGTCTAGAGTAATTGTGAATAACTTTTTCCAGTCATAGGATCTAATAAGCCCCTATCGTTGTCCAATTTTTTTCCCAAGGGGAAAAATGGATAATAGTAGGATGGCCACTTCATATCCCATAAATCCACATTACCATTTCCACACACATTTCAAAACCTCATAATAAGATGGTTGAGGATATGCCATTTCCCAACTTACACTCAAGCTTCAAATTGCACATTCAAAACTATTTTAGTAGACCAAGAAAAGAGAGTAAATATTGCCTCTTCTCCACCCAAAATATATATGAATAGGGCCTAAAATATGACCCCTAAATTCATTGGTATAATTGGAGGTGATAAATTAAAAGAGTGTGGGACACTTAAAATTGTCCCAAAAGCCTTCAAAATTGGGCTCAAAACCCAAATATGAGTCTTTTGGGTTTAGGGTGGCACACATAACAAAGTAAGATTTCAATTTCAACCAAAAGAGGAAAGGGATAACACATATACCCAAGGAATATCTACCCTCCCATGCCACATCTCACATTGCATAAACCCTTAAAAATTAATCATAATAAAACTAAGGGTACACCGTAAAATTCATAATAATCAAAAGGGAACATTAGCTAACACGTTAACAATTTACATATATAAAACTAGGGGTACCCTTACCACATAGGCCCTAAGAGTTCATGAGAATATAAAATAGGGTTAGAACATTCACATTAACATAACTAACATAACCAAATAAAAATAAAATAAAATAACTACAAATACCTATGGTCACATGTGAGGTTCTCCCCCATGGAGACCTCCTAAAAGAAAACAACATGAAGATGACACACACAAGAAATGATATTTTCAAGTTTGATAGTGTTATGAACTTGCAACAATCCTTCCTGCTTGGATTTCAATAGTCTCTCCCTTTATTGTTTGATCTTAACTCTGTGTCCTTTCTAAATTAATACCACCTTTGGCGTCATGGATGCATCAATAAATCACAAAAAGAAAACACCTATAAATCATAATCATGTAATCATCGTTGAATATCACAATATATAGTTCTATTTAATTCAAACATTTACAATCATCCATAATCTGAATTCACATTTTTTTAAAAATCACCCAATCCACATAATGATTACTTAAAATCATCTTGAAATGAATAATCCATAAAATTAATTTAACCATTGTTAGAAAATGCATCAGAATATAGTCGTAATAACTATGCATCAATAATGTCAGTATATATATATATATATATATATTATATATAACTAAGCAATGCTAAATCAACATGTGCTATAATGTCTAACAGTGTTCACAAGACATCAAAAAAATCCACGAAAAGAGTCAGATGATCATAATAAACAAATGTTTGTATATTCTAAAACATATTCCATCCAAAATAATATATCAATAACTATGTCTCTAAGTAGTAAGTAAGAAAGAGTATATAACAGGAACAAGTGTCAAAGAGAAGTGGGGCATTGCATACAAAACATTGAGGATAATTCCAATGCACATATTAGCTCTCCTAATATGTGTCATGATATTTTTAAAGCCAAGTATATGGAATATGATCTAAGTGCTACATGTTCTCATATAATTGAGGGTAAATTACTACAACATAAATCACCTCTTTAGCTTGACGATCATGCTAAATAACATGATATCGTATTTGATTTATTCCATTATTGGATTATAGATTTGTTACCCAGTCATTACCATCCTTAGTATGGGCTTAAAAAATACAAAGGAAAACCATTTTTTAACTATCATAAATTTATGTACATTATGAAATTATTTTTATTCCTTACATTGCAAAATCCAACTTGTGTGTAAAGTATTTATTTAATTTTCTACATAATATTTTGTTGCACATTCATCTCAAGTTTACAAATCTCCATGGGTTCGTAAATCTAATCCATCGGTGAATAATGACCATAATTCCATATCGAATGTTGGAACTTTTAGAATAATATTATACCCACATATTCAAAAAGGCCATAAGAATGACATACCTCCTTCGTAAGTACTAACCATAGTCTAAAACATCACATCCTACTATTGTACAACCTAAAAGAACTATCAATTACACCTAATCCATTGTACACAAAAAATACAGAAATCAAATTTGAGCCACCATAGCCCCAATATGAGAGAATCCGCCACATAACCTAATTATTGCTAAATAATATGACACTATTTTATTTGACACACTAAAAATTTCTTATTATCTAGATGTATAATATAAAGAAGCATAACACGATAAATATAGTAACCTATCAAAAATCATGTCTTTCATATTTATAATTACTTGGGTCATTGTGCATAGATATCACCTTTTTATATAGAGAGATCATCATAGAATTCACACTTGGGGTCATATTATCCCCCCTTACTACCTAATGACCCACTCTTTTCCAGGTTAAAAGATGACTATAGATGATGTACTTTCCTACATGGACCTCTCATACACTAGGGGAAACCAGGATCCCCTCTTGTATTCATTACATTGAAAATATTAATAAAATAAAAAAACTAATTAAATACAAAAATTTGAAAACATTAGCATATACATTTATTGGATGTATTCTTTCTTGGTTCTTACTACTTTATGTTACACATTGCTTACCATGTTACTTGATTCCTTTGATTCATAGTATTATAATCCTTCTTCTAAACACATGCATGTTCAAATTGTACTTTTGAGGTGAATGAAGGATTCTTACAAGTTATCACATGATATATAATGTTGGAATTGTTCCGTATGAGTCCCACTGAGGCTTCTGTGGGCATATAGTTTTCCTCTTTATCTATATTTAGGTTATATAATTAAAATTTCTACTAATTTTATTCATATTTTTATCTCTCTAAATTTTAGTATACTATCAATTTTTTTAAAATACAAATGGTGCTTCATGTGTAGTATTTTTCTCACAGACTTACTTCAAACCATGGTTTATCTGATTTTCTTTTAGTTTGTCTATACTTATGTCACAATTTTCATTGCTTGTAAGATATACTCCCTATGATTGAGTGAATGTTTTGTTTCTATAGCCTTAAAGGATTTGTGTTTCTAGCAACATCCTGAGTGATGTCCCATGTATTCAAAGAGCTACTTGTGTTTATTTCCTTGCTATTACAAGTTTTTACTAGTTTGTATTACATCATGTCATGTGTATTTTCCATAAACACTTTTTCTCTTTATTTCTCATTATTTTACATGGGCCATTGGAGTTATCATACACATTACCTAGTCTCCTTGCAAGATTTATATTTCAAATATGCACATCATTTTTTGTTTCCTCATTTGGGTTACATTATCCTTCATTTATGTCATGAAATCCGGAGAGGGGGAAATCATCAAGTGATTATTTCACCCTTTGAGTAGTCGAAGATGCCAGAAATAGATCAATACAAAGTAAAATTAGAATAAACAAGAGCTCAAAATTATTTTAGAATCAAACTTTTCCAAAAAATTAGTATGACAGAAAATTTCCTGGACCAGACATGAATAGTGGGTGCTAGTGTCCCCACTTGGGTGACTCTATTTTGGGGGTAGTGACATGTAGAGTACATGATCAATAGGTGTTAGTGACACGTTTGTCTAAAATCCAATAACATGTACTTGGTTACATGCTGTCAAGGATAACATTAACAAAATCAATGGTAAGTTACATAATTTGGGTAAGGTAACTAATTAGTATGTTTCCTCGACACCAAATGAAGAATTTCACCTAAGGAATATGGAGGAAAATGCTAATCCTACATTGATGTGTCATCCGTGACCAGTTTTCTATGTTGTTTATAACCATTCATAGTGTCACTTATCCATGGGAAAGTGTTAACAGTTGGAGGTTAAAATCTACAACTCTCGTAACACTCTTCCCTTATCAAAAATATTTATAAATCCTCATTACAACAACAATATGCTTAACTCAACATTTTGGTAAAAGAATCATAAATTCTTAGTATTATTCCAACCATATCAAAGGTAACATACTTAGAGGAAAAATTATATATGTTTTCTCACTTCATCTAGATGTATTATATCCTTGATTCACTTTTTTCAATACACATTCCTATTTTCACATTTACAAAGTTCAATTTCAATTAAATTTATCACACGAATTAACTACACATATCTTCTTTTACATTTTTTTTTTTACCTTACTCTAAATAATGGAACACACAAATGGAACAAGAATCAATATCAAGCATAAGAAAGTCAGGAAAAAGAAATATCTAGAAATAAATGCAAGTATAACTTATAATATGCTCAAGATGTAACCCCTAGGATCCTTATCCACTTCTATATTCCACAATACACATTCTCCAATATCCATTTAACAAGATATCAACTATAATCGTCATTCAACATACTATATCGGTTACAACTCCCTTCAAATCTTCATAAGGTATGCTCTCTCTTTCTACTGTATGCTATAAAATAATAATTCAATAACATAAAGTGGTAGAAAATGTATACATAAAATCAGACACTTAGTACTTACATTTTCCCTCTAAGTATGTTATTATATGCATGACTCCTAAGAAATTAAAATAGGCATTAACAAAAGTTGTTTTTCTTTTACACTACCTTATCATTTTGATACGCTTGTCATTTAGTTTTATACAATAGTCACTTTACTTGTGAACATTTGGGAGTGTGTATGCACAAACTCTCTATTTTCTATAATATCCTCCAAGAATCGTGACCACTAGCACCCATTAGGGAAAGGACTTCCCAAGTGCTACTATTCCCTTTGGTTTCTTTTATCCTTTTCTATCCTTTTCTCAAATTTCAATTTCCATATCATTTGTTTAATTTAAAAATTACTACCCATCACTTTAGGTCCATATTTTTGGTTGTTACTGATTAAATTCAAACAAAGGAATCATATATATATAATTTACTTACTATTATTAGGATTTAGACAACTTTGGATCTTACTTACTATTTACTACTTAGGGAAAGAGCAACATTCAAAGAGTGCATTTGGGCTGAATTATTCACTTCACAGGAGGTGCCATTTCTAAATTCAATCTCAAAAAAATCATATTAGGGAAATTATTTGTATCTTGTTATATTGGTGTGTAACTCAAATGAGAAAAACCTATATTTAAGGAACAAAATTTAATCATGTGCACCTACTAGAACTACATAAAGTCTAAAATGTAGTTTTAAACACTCCATGAAAATCACATTGGGGTGAACAATAAAGTCAATGTGCTCTAACAATATGTATTATTTAGTTCATATAATGTTTCATTAAGCCTTATCCATGTAGATAATGTGCTCTAACTAACAATATGTATTATTTAGTTCATATAATGTTTTCATTAAGCCTTATCCATGTAGATAAGTTTTTACTATAGGTTCAGGCACGACAGTGAAACCTTATAATGAAGTGGATGCAAAAAGAGAGAAAGGAAGACAATAAGTTAATAACCCCAAAAATATAATAAGTAGAATATTTTCTAAGACAATAGTATCCAGTTAAACACACCACCACTTGAGTAGTTTTATTGTTATCTAGGATGTCTAATCTGAAGGATTTTTATATTCCAACTTTCCAGATTAATCATATCTATTCTATATCCAGACTATTTCACTCAGTTTCTATTGCAGAACTAGACTTGATCTTTCAATAGAAGATAAGTCACTCTTGTCCCACTATTTTTACACATGGTTTTATATTTTAATGATAGATATTTATTGTTAGTATTATATTCCTTTGATCTTAATCTTCTTATTAATATCTTAATATCATTAATTATGATGGATGATGTTTAATAAGGTTTTCCTCTTCCCTGAATTTTTAATGCTCTAGACTGAAATTTATGATGGAAAACAAATAAATTCTTATAAATAACACTAAAAAAGTAATGTTGTCTATTATAAATGAAAATATTGGCCACATGATGGGGTTTGAATGTAAATAGTTAGGAAATATATTCATAAATGTACAAATAATTGTAAAAAAATGAAATGCCTAGACGAATATGACCTGTAAAGATTTCGTTCAACTAGTATCAGAAATATAGTTGGATAAGTAGTACTTCATGGAGGAATATAATATGTTTTTAAAAAATATATGGATCAGAATTACAATTTTACAAAATAAAAAATACGTGTGACATAAAGTTTTGTGTTTGTTCCTTTTGTGAGGACGTAGTTTTGATTGTTTAGAATAACTGTGACCATATGTGTTCTCTTTACTATAATTTCATGATTTAGACAATTACATAAACAAATAGTAGTGTCTTGCATATTTATACTACAAATGTGACACCATTGATTCAAATTTTGTGACTTCTACTTCAGAATTTATTTCTTCTATGGATAATATTATTGTTTTCCCTTTTAAGACTTTTGACCATGTTATTGTTTGAAGATATATGATTTGTTTTAAACTCCTCTTATAATGACTAAATTGCATATTCCCTTTGGATAAAGTTCAACAGTGCTTCAAATAACATCACTTGATTGGTTATGTTCAATGTCATGACCAATGTGTAGAATTGGGAAGGAAGATATCTCAGAGTGATCATGATTAACAGTCTCTCCTCCACCATCTCACTGAACACAAAAATTCTTTCTCGTAGTTCTTTATAATAAGCGTATGAATATTTCTCACAAAATTTCATAATGATCATATGAATATTTGACTAATTATGGAGAATATTTGTCTGGTTATTCACCTCATAGTTGGTGCAAAGATCATGTCACACCTCTTTTGATGTTGTAGCAATCCAAACATGTCATTGAAATTCTTCAAAGATGTTGAGTATGATAAATATCAAGGATTTTTCACCATATTTTTCATATTTCATCTACTCATCAACATCATTGGATGCATTAATTTACCATTAACAATTCGCCAAAGTTATATGTACTGGAGAAACATGCACATATTCATTTTCCATGATGTATAGTAGATTCCTTTCAACAATTGAGCATAAAACACCAAAAACTTTGGAGAACACATGATGTCAAAAAAATTTTTTTAATTTTTTACTCGTTATGTTCCAAAACAAGCTAAATCACTCTTATGTCACTATTATTTACACTTTATATTATATTTTTCCTGATAGATTTGTTTTGTTATTGTTATATTATTTTTTTATCACTCCTCTAATTAAGATTTAAATATGATTAAATTAGGATGCATGATGTTGAATGAGGTTTTCCCCTGCCCTAATTTTTCATGCTTTATGCCAAACAAATTACTTATTGCAAATGGATATGAAGAAGAAATTTTATCTATTATAGAGGAAAATAATCAACACACATTTGGGTTTGAGTATAAATAATTAGGTACTATCTATATAAACATGGAAACGATTTCTAATGATTATCATGCCACCAATCAAAAATGCCAAAGATGATTTTTGTAAACATATCACATGAAGGAAAGGTACCAAAACAGAGGAATCCTTATCCATTTTTTTATCTTTAAACCATGGGTTAGGGATTCCATTATTTTCTACAATGTTTCCTTGGATTTTATAGTGATAAAGAATTTGATGGAAACCTCCTTGAAAATGGTATACAATATCAATATCCGAACCCCATCTTCTACTTAAAAAATAGTCAAGTACATCATAGAATCTAAGCATAAAAAAATATTTATAATTAAATAAGGTTACCACACTATGAAATTTATCTTCACAACCTACTTCTACTATTTTTTAAATTATGGAGATTTTTTGAATGATTTACTAGAAACAAGATTTTCAATTAAGGCCCAAAATGATGCTAAGGGCCAACCAAAAGTCTTAAATCCATTTAAAAATGTGTACCCCAAATATAAATTTTTTTATTAATATAATGACCTACAATCAATTTGTGAACTACTTTTGGTCTCTAATTTATTAGGTAATTACAAGTATTACAATTCCTACATGTCCTATGACCTATAGAGACTTCATTCAATTGAGATAAAAAATATATTTGAATAGGAATTACTTAATTAAGGAATATATTGTGTTAATTTTTTGTGGATTAGAAGTAAAATATTACAAATTTTAAATGCATGTGAGAAAGAGTGTTATTTCATTATAATATATATGGTAGATGGAAATCATGTTTAAAGTATAGTTTTCTTACTTAACAAAAGAGGGGCATATATCCTTCTTTCATTTTTCATGTGAAGGGTAAACATTTTGAGAGAAAAACATAAAATGTGGCACAACATGAATTTTTGTTTTTTTGAGTTTCATGATGAATCTCTTTGGCTCTATGTGTAGTTCTCACTTACCTTAGACACCTTTGATATTGATCCTTATACTGCTGCTGACTATATTATGGACATTGTTATAGTTTGATTTAGTATGATGCTAGATGTTAGATCATGGTTTTCTTATCTACTTTGATTTATATGGTTTTTGGAATTATAATTATATTCATTTTGGATGTTTTGAAATGGCCACGAGGCTGAAGGAGGTATTTGTGTTTTGCAAGTTAAAATATCACAACAAACATCGGGGGATTAGAGACCAACCACATTGGAATTCTAGATGAATTCAACAAGGTCACCATGGCAACTTGTATTATTTGTGTGTGTTTGATTTTTGTTAGGGATTCCCATGGGGGGAATCACCTTTCAAATGTGACCAAGGGACTTTATGTTTTTCTTTTATTTGGTCCTTTGTTATTAATGTTTGTTGTATGTGTTTATAAGTGATGTGTTTCCCTTTTTTATTTATTTTAATTAATTGTGGTATATAATGTGAGTAATCATATTGTTAAAATAATTAATCAAATTGGGTCATAAGAAAGTAATTATTAGAGTTTTGACTCTTGTATTAATTTTGTAAGATATGTGTAAGTAGTGTGTAAGTGATGTAAGTGATGTGTAAGAGATATGTAAGTAAATTTTGGAGTATGAAACACTCCACCTTCTTTGAAATTCGAATTTTCCTTGGAGGCTGATTTTTGGAGGCTTTGGGGGAAGTTAAACTTGTCCCACACCTCTTAAATTTGCATACCAACCTTACCTATGGTTGGAGAGTTAAAATCTAGCCTTCATTATGCATTTTTGTAAGTCAAGTTGTAAGTTGTGATTACACTTTCTTACATATTTTTAATTTAAGTCCTTATGGAGTGTGTAAGTAAACTGTCATATTATTCACCCACCTATTTATTATGCATTGGAGAATGAAGTTGACTTGGGTGGTTGGATTGAGGATGTGAAGTGGCATCCTACATGGACCCACCTCATCCTCTTTCTTCCCTCTTCTATAAATTCAAATTCCTTGGCTTGTTTTTGGGTTGCTTCACTTTTGCATACTTCATTTGGGGAAAATTATTTTTCTGTTTGGAGCTCTTGCTTTGGAGAAGATTGGAGACTGTTGCATGCTTGTAGATTTTTTATCTTGGACTATGTTTTACATTGGAAAGCTTGTTGTTTTTGGAACCTTGGAACAAAACTCCATCATGGAGAGGTAGGAGCTTGGCTCTTGAAATGATCTCTCTTCTTTCATTTTTTTATGCACTTAGGAATGGTTGAATGTTTGAATGTGTTGTTTATTTGTTGGTTGTTTGGGTAGACTGCCTAGGGATGGTGTAGGAGAAGACTATGGGGTATTTTTTGTGGGAGGCATAAGTGTTTTGGGGAGGTATAAGTGTGGAGGGAGTTGGGATTGGGTTCCACCTTACAAAAAAAATAGCTTGCATTTCTTTACTCGTTATGGGGTGCCATAAGAGGTTGGGGAGGCATAAGGAAAATGTGAGGAATAAGGGGTACTGGGAGGCATTACGGGCAATGTCAGGGTTTTGATATACTATATTTTTGGTAGTTTAAAATGAGGTGGTGATACCCATTTCCCCTTTGGGAGGCATACGTAGCATCCCCCACAGTTCTTGCTCCTTTTGCTTACATGAGGAAGCTTGAGTATTGTTTTTTGTCTTTTATCTATGGTTGCAAACTGGAGTTTTGTTCTGGAATGTGTTTAAAATGTGAAATTGTATGTGTGTTGTGGAAGCCTATTATTGGCATGAGTTGAAACACATTTCTTATTGCATTGGGGTTGGGGCTTGAGTGCCAATGATGAAGGATGGATTTTCCTTTTTATTGGATGTCTTGGATGGGTGAAGAGCGTTGCCTTTACCCTAACTTTTTTGTGATCAAACTGGAAAATGTAGGATCTTCATGTTGTTGTATTGGAGCAAAGGAAAAAGACAATTTTAAAAGTCCTTGTCGATATTATTTCTTATTGTAACCTTTTCCCACTTTGAAGTGGATGGAATTGTATATTAATTGTGATGGAAAGGCTACTTTGTTTTAGCTATGAAATTTGTATTTGTTTATGGAAGAGTGTATCTTGTATTCAATTCTGTGAACAAAAAAATATCAGAAATATATGTATTCTGTATGTTGTATTTTGAAAATAAATGGGAAAGAAGTTGTACAAGATTCATTTGAATTAATGGAAGCTTTCTACATTAGAAATTTGTGTTTCAAATTCAGTATGAAACCTTTATTTTGAACATTGAAAAGTGAATACGTATGAAGAGATGTTATATTGCTTTGTTCTTTCAAAATGCATGATTTGGAAATCAAAACTATATTTTGGATTTTGAATAATTTTATTTGAATCAACTTAATATGTTATATTGTTTTTGAAATAAATTCATAGTTAAAAGTTGGTAAATGTAAATGGATCAATTCAAGTGGAAGTTGTAGAACTTTGTTAGATAATTTTCATACTTGCAAATATTAATCAGTAAAGGAATAGAAAAACCCTACAAACTATCGAAGGAAAATGAAATATAATTTGAATCTAATATGATCAAGATTTTCCCAAACAAGCTAAAATACTTAAGAAATTTCCTTAGAATCTTTCAAAATCGGGCTCAGACAAAAAAAACTCAGACTTTTACTCTATAAAAATTTGTAAATTTCAATTACAAATCAATCAAATGATTTAACCCTTGCAATCTATACCAAATTCTTCCAAGTGAAACCCTCCATGTCTTGTTGGCATGTTGAAAAAGAATTCATGGTGGATTTGAACAAAATTTCTAAGTTTAAAAAGACCAGTTTACGTTTTAAGTGATAGGAAAGCATTTTATCAAACATTTCCCTTCAAAACTTATCAAAATTAAAATCTCAAGTTTCCTGTGCAAAGAGGACTTCAAGAGATTTCCAAAAAGTCCTCTTTTTCTAAAAACTAAGTTCCCAATCAAAATTTATGGCCTTCTGAAGTTTTCACTTCATTTTGTCTTCAAAAATATCCTAGCTATCAAATTTAATTAATAAAATATTGGTAAGCGAACCCATGGGCCGAAAGCTACCTTTTTTACTTTTTTGTCAAACACACAAAAATCATGATATTTCTTGCCACCCTGCTGGCCTGAAATGTACTTTCAAGCGGGAAAATAATCTAAGTTCAAAAAAAAATTGTGACAAATTTATAAGTTTTCCCTGCGTCCCCACCAACCCACAACTAATCATTGAATAACATGTGGCTTAGAGAGGCACTGGCGGAGGCACATATCCTTTTTTGCCTTACTGCTTCAAAAGAAAATTTTGGCAAATTTTCCTGACTTCTCCCATAGGCCCACTGACCCATAGCCAATGGATGGCTAACATGTGTCTCCACGACACGTCGGTGGAGGCATGGAGTTTCCTAAAGCTTTACGCTTCAAAAGTCAACTTTTTCCAAATCTCCCCGCTGCCCCACCGATCCGCAGTCAATGAATATCTAACACGTGGCGTCGTGAGGCACCGGCAGAGGCACGGGTAGTTTTTAATCCCATGCACCTTTTTAACCCTTAAGGCAAAAACGTATCTTTGTCCCCACTAACCCGTTTCCCCGCATTGGCTTAGAACCTGCCACGTGTCCCTTGTGGCTTATAATTTCGTTTTTAGGCATGGAGTCCCACCATGTACCCGTGGGTGCATGGGGTTAAAGTGCGCTTTTCACCCCAAGCGCCAAGAATCCACCTTTCCTCCCCAGCTCTACCGACCCAAATGTCTTTGGAGAAATTTTTATGCCCAAGGCTCGTCATCCTGCCTTTGGGGAAAATTTTCCTCCCAAGGCCCGCTGGCCCATAACTTGAGTTTTATATGAAGTTAGATGGACTTATTTATATCACTAGAAAGGTGAGAAAATTTTCTATCTAATGGGAATGTTTTCAAGAATTTTTAATTGTGTTAATCATGGGAAAAATCAAATTGAATCCTTAAATTAGTTCTGGAGTGGGTAAGTAAGAATTTACTCTGATAATTTTAAATATGTATTTTCCCCCCTATAATTAAACCTTGCTCTTGTCTTGGATCTTGTGGAATTAAATACCTTGGGTATTTAATTGTTTTGGTCCCTTAACCCTAAATTTTTAATCAAGGAGTTTTAGCTATAATGTCAATGTAACTAGAAATTAAATTAATCCCTAAGAATATTTGAGCTAGGTGTGGATTTATTACACTTATTGCTTTATAATGTGGATTTAGTAATTGTTATAATGGGAAAACTTATTAGTTGAATTCAATTGTCCTTGAGACTTTCGTTGTTAACACTTAAAAAAATTTATTCCATAATTTTTTCTAACTAAACCTAGGTTGTTTTTGGGTCTCAAGAGGGGAGTTTTAGATGGGCATTACAATATGATCCATGTTAGGTGATTAAATAAATTGTAGTTTTGAACAAAAAATCTGCCACTACAGTTCAACATGAAAGTAGATCCCTTCTAGATTTTTTTTTAAAAATAACTCGTGGGATGAGGTAAATAAGCAATGGATGGAATTTATATCAATAAAGGAATCCTTTTCAGGAGATTTAAAAATAAATTGTGATTGCATCTAGATTTATAGGAAGAAATGAAAATAAAGACATTTGATTATTTTTAAGCAAAATCTACTTAAACATCCTCTTCTAAACACATGTGAAAGCATATAGATGATGCATTGCAAGATAGACATTGGAAAAGTTAAAACATAACTACATTTTTTTATGAGGTGGGACATAGGAGATTAAATAAAAATGTCATAGTATGATATAGTTTTAGAAGATACATATTTAACACATTGTGGAATGCATTGCATTGCATAGAGGAAAATAGTGATGATCAGTATAAGGAGGAAGAGGAACTACACACTCCATCTATGGGTAGAGATAAATCATATAAACCAAGTATAAATGAAATACACACACACACACACACACTAACTAGAGGGGAAGTTATACCAAAATTTTGGGTTTTTCTAGTGATGTTTATGGTTAAAGAGGACAAGGAATTTGGATTCAATCAAATGTATGTCTTAGAGGAGGTCATAATAGGTTAAGCCTTGGATTGTAGGAGAAAGGACCACTAGATAAAAGAAGTATTAGTCTAATGCATTTTTTCTAGAGTCAAATCCTCTCTATATGTTACAACCATGTGTTAAAGATTCACAAGGAGGATATGGTAGCGAACATTTTTCTATTATTCAGGATGGTCGTAATAGTTGTTAGGAAGTGTGCGAATAAGAAAATATTCAAAAGAGGACAATACATATGGTTCCTACTTTCCAAAAATGACTAGAGAAGAGGTAAAATACGAGGATATGTAGAGTTACTCTTGCACAAGGTATCATTACTTCAAGACAATTAATTATATAAGATAGTGCCAACCATTAACATATTGCTAATCTATAGGGAAATTCCCCTTGGACTTCAATTATTACTCAATTTAAGAAGTGGTTACTGTTAGGGTAGATATAATTTACATTATAATCATGCATTGTATTAGGAAAATATCTGTTTAATTGTTGTTATATGGTTTTTAAACCATATTTGTCATATTACATAGTCGTGGGATTATTTGTTACATAGTTGTAACAATACATTTTTCTGTATTATTTCTTGGATGCATATTTTGTTGCACTTGTGCAACATATTAGTTATTTGTACTTGGTTGTGCAATATCTATTAATATTGAAACCTATTATTTGTAACTTGATTAGATTAATTATTAATAAAATAACCAGGATTCTTTCCCTATTATTCATCTTACATTTTGTACCGGAGTAGGTTGAAGCTCCTGTCCAGGTTGGAGAGAGGTTGTAGTGGTAAAATTGTCCTAGAGAAGAAATATGCATCTCTAGAGAGCCTGTTTTGCCTCCACCAGCTTCCTAGACATACGTTCATTCCCACAACCCCCTATTCTATTCTAGGAATTTGGAACCTAATTTTTTTTTGCATTGGTGCACCCTACACCAGGGAAAATTTGTTGCCGGAATAATTTTTTTAAGAAAAATTGTTTCTCCCCAATAATGGTTTTGCCTCTAAATATGGAGGAATACTTCATTACAGATAATATTCTTTATGTTGCAAGGTTGAGGACCAAGCTCCCACCAAGTTGCAGAGATCATCACCGAGCCAAAAAGCGAGTTGGGGTCGTTACATGAAAAGCTGAGAAATATGAAGACCACCGAGTTGCTTGTTTCAAGGTGAATTTTATTTACAAAGACCAATTTTTGGCAACCATTTGGATCGAACCGTTCATACAAGCCCCTACCTCCAATAGATTGATTCCCATGACTGTTCTCCTTCCACATGTGAGTTGAATAGCCACCAACAAGCTGCATTGGGTTGGTATCATTCTCCCTTGCGTAGTGCGAATTTTCACAACAAATTATTGCATTGGTGAGTCATTGAAGAGTTTTGTGCTTTGATCCGGAGTTATATTTGGCAAGTTCCATTGAATAAATGGCCGATACAATCAAAAAATAAGTGACCGAGGCTTTGTTCAACCAATTGTGCCCACTTGGAAGTCAATCCAAATGAACCTACACACAACAAAACAGAGGCAAAGAACTTAAAAGAATAGTCAAACAAATGAAAGTGAAGAAAATACAAAATGGTGAAGAAAAATAAATAGCTGCCAAATTTTGATCGAGCTACTCTGTAACCTGTAACCTGCACAAAAATTTAACATTAAATACGGTAGCGTATCAAACCATTGGAAAGGAAATAACAAAACGGTGAAAATTAAAATAGAACACGAATGACGGGCACTGCTGAAGGAAATAGACAAGCTTAGATCCGGATTCTCATGTGGAAAACCTAAGCCATCCTCCACCTTAGCAGACGACGTGGATCATCTAGTCGGCCACGTCGAGTTTCAACAGGTTAGACGATTTTGATATGGTTTAGATAACAATTTCTCTATTTTATTTGCAAAGTCGTTGGCTCTCTTGAGTGAATAGTGTATAGGAATTGGTGGATATATGTGTTGGGTTCAACCCCCACCCCTATTTCATTTGAGTTTTGAGATTGAAATTTAGCGTCTACCCCCCAAATCTAGTGGTATAAACAACACCAAAATCACTGCTAAATCCATTAGTCCTAACTAAGCAAGCTGCTCAAAATAGAGGAAAAACCCTAACTTTAGGGCAAATTTTTTCCTCTAAAATTGCTTATTTATTTATTCTGGGCACTTTTTCCCAAAGGAAGGATATCTGAAAAATTCATTTCGAGCCATTGTTATACGATATTTTGTTTAGAGAGCCGTATTGAGCTCCGGAGGCTACGAGGACCCATAAAAACAATTTTTTTTCCCTATCATTCAATTTTTTCAAAAAATTTAATGTAATTGTATACTTTAGTGTATTTTAATAATTTGTAAGTTGTTATATTCAATCGAAAATCATTGTAACTATTGTAAAACTGACAGAGGTTTATACTAAAAAATATTAAAAAATTGGTTTTGAATCACTCACGAGATCTTTGATGTCATTCACAGGGTTTGGTATAAACAGTGTCTCTGGAAAGCTCTTATGGGTAAATTCTTCATGACTACTACTTCACTTAATGCCTAATATAGTTGTAACAACATCATATGGGAATCAACCCTTTAAATCGACAGGGAGTAATAAGGACACAATGCACACACTTTGAGCCATCCCATCCATCTCTGAATGATTGCTTGACTTAAATCTGGACTGAGAAATTATTCGAGTATATAGCAAATGTATGCACGCGTATGAGGATATTTCTTTGAGCCGGTGTCAATAATCACACAGACCCCTTTCATTTTCGTCTCAGTACCACGTATTAAATTCTCTCATGTACGTTAAATCCTTTTTCATATACCATCGAGTATAAAGAAAGAGCGAGATTCTTCCATGTATGGATGGGTATATCAAAAGGGCATGTATATAGAAAGATTCTATATATTAGGATGATGGTATATAGATTGTGAGACCGTATACCTGGAGTGGTAAGAGCCTTACCCTTTGTAAGTTGATTCTACAAAATGGGAACCAATGCCCCCAAGTTCTTTCTTCTAGATTCACAACTTCTTAGAGAAAATAATGATGCAACATGGAAGAAAAAAATCACAACATAACTTGAGTTTGAAGAGATGTAGACTATTTTTAATGGTACAGTAACCATATCAACAAATGATATAACACAATAGAAACAATTTGATAGAACTGATCATAAGCCCAAGCTAATCATTTTATTTGTAGTTTCTGATGATGTGTGACCCCACATTCGAGATGCCAAAACAACTAAAAAATTGTGAGATAAGTTGAGCATGGTGTATGAAGCCAAAAGCAAAAATGTC
This sequence comes from Taxus chinensis, assembly GCA_019776745.2. Taxonomy (NCBI): domain Eukaryota; kingdom Viridiplantae; phylum Streptophyta; class Pinopsida; order Cupressales; family Taxaceae; genus Taxus; species Taxus chinensis. The sequence continues at coordinate 143,591,329 of CM034151.1, read as the reverse complement.
ATAATAATTCTATAGAGTCAGTTACACACGTTGAAATTTAAAGAAAATGAAAATATAGAAGCTTTCTTGCGAAGAGTTGCAGAGTTGAGTGCTTCATTTCTAGCCCTAGGAGAAGTGGTCACTGATGAAGCTCTCATTTCCATTTTTTTGAGAGCCCTCCCTCCTTCATACTGCATTTTTTTGACAAGATTAAACTTAACATATACGAAAATTAGTTTCGAAAATTTAATAAAACCTACTACAACAAGAGGAAGCAATGTACAATAAAGATGACTAAGAGGAGCGAGAACTTTTTTCTCATCAGAAATGGAAAGGAAAAGCAAAATTCAAACCTAATTCCAATCAAAAGTCCCAAAATAATTATCATCCTCAACGGGACAAACAATAAAAGAAGAAATGTCTTATCTGTAAAAGAGGACATGAATTAAAAGATTGTTGGTATAATACATTCAAGAAAGGTTCATCAAGTAATTCTGGACCTTAACACCAACAACCTCACAAGGGACATTCTAACTACAATCAAGGGCATAAAAAGTAGAACTGGAAAAGAAAACCCCATCAGCAAGGAAATATTATTTAGAAAAAGAACATTTAGAGACTTAAGACTATTGGTACACTTCTTGATCAAGTGAACCCTCCAAGTCATCTAGTGATGTCTGGTATGTTGATTTGGGAGCCACTCGACACATGACCGGCCATAGATAATGCTTCACTTCAATAAGTGATACACCTTTGAAAAATAATCTTTCATTGGGTTGTGATTCTTTGTACACAGTACAGTGGATTGGAAACATTTATCTATCCCTTGGTTCACGTAATTTTAGAATAACAAATGTACTATATGTCCCTATGTTGACTAAAAATCTATTGTCAGTTAGTTAACTCCTAGATCACAACTTGAAAATTGAGTTTGATAGTCATTCCAGAAAGAAAATGTGTTTAATTCAAGGAAAATCATGAGGATTGAAAATAGTTATAAAATCCTCCAATGTGGGATGCATGTTCCATCTTGATTTTTTCCATGGAAATGATCAAGCCCTTCTCACTAAGAACTATACCTCTTCACATTTAAGGCATCAAAGACTTTGTCATATCAGTTTTAAGCATCTCGTGAAACTTCACCGACACAATATGGTAAAAGGATTACAATTTCTCCAGAAGGATATAGATAAGTGTCCTCACTGCCTAGCAGGTAAATAATATAGAGATTTATTCCAGAAAATTACTTATAGAGCTAATGGTAAGGTTAATCTTGTTAATACCTATCTTTGCGGTCTGATGCAACCAAGTAATTATGGATTTCAGTACTTCATGCTTTGTGTTGATGACTATTGGAGAAAAATGTGTATTTTTTGTCTTTGCGAGAAAAGTGAAGCTTTTGAAAACTTTAATAAGTTCGAAGTGGTTGTTGAGATTGAAACTAGTCGTCACATTGGAACTCTCTACTCAGATCGAGGGGGGGGGGGGAATTCACCAGTGATGATTTCAAAGACTACCTATAAGCTCATGGGATTCATTGAAAAATTCGTCCTCCACACACACCGCAATACAATAATGTTGTCGAGAGAATACACTATACTATCATGGAAATGGTGTGATGTATGATCGATGATTCCTTATTAGAGAGGAAATTCTATGCAGAAGCAACAAAGACAACACTATATTTGTTGAACAGAGTGGCCATAGTTACTCTTGACGAAGTAACGCCACAAGAAGCATGGTCAAAACAAAAACCATCTATTTCACACCTTAGAGTATTTGGGTGTAAATCAATTTTACACATACCCAAGCAAAACATAAAGAAATTAGATATGAAATCAAAAAAACTCATCTTCATTGGGTACAATGAAGAGACTGTTGGGTATAGATTTATTGATCCAAAGACCAGGAAAGTCTACACCAGCACAACTGTCGAGATTATTGAGAATAAGGAAGAAGAGACTCCTCCTCTCAACTCACCGTATGTACATTTTTCATTGTAGGTAAAAAAATCAGTTGACATTGCCATAGATAGTGAAAGTGATGATGTGGATAATGGTGATTATCAGATAGAACCATGACCCATGGGAGTAGTTCAGCGTATGCCCAAGTGGTATACCAGTATGCTTTGAGATATAAGAATGGATGCTCCACCAGATACATCAACCACTAGACCACAAAATCACATTAAGGAAAGAGAAGAAGTGAAATTTGTTTTTCATTTGTACAGTTATTGAATCTAATGAGCCCTCTACATTCTAAGAATCCCTACAGTCAAAATCTTGGAGAGATGTCATGGATGCTAAGTATAGATAAGTGATGAAAAAATGCTTGGTCACTTATCTATCTTCCACCATGGAAGAAACCCATTGGATGCAGATGGATATTTAAAACAAAGTAATAAACATGTGGGACCATAGAAAAGTATAAAGAAATACAAGTAGCAAAGGGGTACGCACAAAAATAAGGCATTGACTATGAGGATACATTTTCTCCCATAACTAAGATCAAAAGGACCAGGATGATCATTACTCTAGCTACATAGTGTGGTAAATAAAAAGCCTATATGACTCAACCTGACAGATATAGTGTACTTGGTAAACAAGCAAAGGTATGTACACTTAGGAAATATTTGTATGGCCTTAAACAGGAACCTCGTGCTTGGTACACCAAAAATGATGAGCATATTGTACAACATGGATTTGTTAGAAATTTATACGATCCCAATCTCTAACTCAAAATGTAAGGGGGGGATATTGTGACTGTTTTGTCTTGGTCGATGATCTATACATCATTTACAGTCCAATGGGGATGATCGGTGCAACAAAGAAAGATCTTAACTGCTCGTTTGACATGATTGATCTCGAGATGATGCACTACTATATTGGATTGGAAGTATAGCAAAAAGAGAATCACATATTTGTTTTTCAATTGAAATATACCAAGATAACTCTCGAGAAAGTAAGGATGATGGATTTTACACCTATTACTACACCTATGGAGAACAGATTATAGTTATCTTGTTTACATCCATCTCCTGCGATGAATGCAAATCTCTATTGAAAATTGATTGGAAGTCTCATTTACCTGACCTATAATAGACCAGATATCATCTTTACAATGAGATATCTTTCCAGGTTCATGCAAGAATCCAAAGTTTTTCATTGGAAGGCAATAAGGTGGATCTTGAGATATCTCAAGGGAATTGTGGATCTTGGTCTAGAATACAAGAAGAGCAACAATTTCATCATGTCAGAATATACAGATTCAGATCATGTAGGAAACATGGTTGACATAAAATACACTTCATGGTTTGTATTCTTTATGGGATCTGAACCAATATCATGGGGAAGTAAGAAACAACACTTTGTTTGTCACACTTCCATATAAGTCAAGTATCGTTCTCTAGGTGAAGTTGTCTATGAAGTAATATGGCTATGTTGCATACTTGAAGGACTTGGAATACCACAGGAAAAACCGACCACCATGTATGTAGACAATGACATTCCCCCTAGACTTCATTAACATATTTTTACTTCATATGGAAATTCCCCTTAGACTTCAATTATTACTCAATTTAAGAAGTGGTTACCTCCAGAAGCCTTGAGTTTGAATTATCAAAATGATATTTCCATGAAATAAAAAATTAGATAAAATAAACCAGAAGAAAATGCTACAATTTTTTATAACTTCATATCCTTGAACAATTAGGGTATTTTCTATATGTAACCTAAAAATAGATACGATGGATTACATGTACATTGTTCCCAAAGTTCAAATAGTATCTTATGAAATGGTATGTAGTAGTTGTGAAATAATAACCTTTCACATGGATTTTACCACAATAAAACCTTGATACAAACTAAATGTATAAAATGGAGCAATGATTTGGTACACACCACATTTATACTATAAGATAGAGATAAAATGAAGTTGAATAATAAAATTCAAAAGTTAGTGGAAAACCTAGAAAATGAGAAAGCAAACAATAAAGAGGAAGTTAATAATACCAATGACTTAAAGAGGAGGATAATATAATCTCCTTCTTTTTCAGTGGTCACTACAAATGAAAATTCATAAGTGGAACTTGAAGAATTCAATAAAGCATTACATGAAACCACAAGTATAGTAGTTTATATTAGATACTAGGTGAATTGCAATAGGATGTGAAGGAAGTGAAAGGAAACCAAAAATGGGAGCACAACATAGAGGAAGAGAGTTAACTGAAGAGAAAATTATAGAAGTAAGAAAGAAAATAACACAAAATATATCTTAAGGAGCTGAGAAAAGTGTAAAAGGAAATATAGTATCCCATTTGAAATTTATAAAAATATAATGATTAATATAAAATATAATGTTTGGGTGGGAGTCAATAACAAAATTGATTATTTGATTAGTTTTTTTGAATGCATCAATGATCTATAGGGAATCTCTGAAAATATCCACAAATACATAATTAATAGTAGAAAAGTGATGGTTTTAAGAGATATTGCATCAAGGAGTTTTTTGAAGTTATTTACAAATTCAGTGACATGGAAATCGAATCCACAGGAATTCACAACTAGATTTATGCATGCATAAAGGAATCATCTATCATTAGAAATTATTTTATCTTGAGAAAAACCTAAGATTTGTTAAATAAGTGTCAAACAATGTTAGAATGGCTTTATGGAAAGGTCTAAGAGGTCAAAAAGATTTGTTTTACTATTCCTTTTGACAAAATAGACCAATTCATTAATAACAATGCATTCCAAAATAATATGAAGGAAATAATGATGCAAGAGAAGAAATGATTTCTCGAGAAGGTTGATGATGTTATTTTTTTTTGTATTTTTCAAACCATTCATAACCTTATTATTAAGTTTGCATACAATAATAAAGGAAACTTTCACTCTCAATAAGGAATTTATAACAAAATTACATTTTAGTCACTTAGACTTACAAAAATAATCAATGCGAACAAATAAATAGTGGAACATATTGCATATGATAAAATAATTAAGAGTGGTACATGACCTCCAATAAGGTGTTAGAAGATTCAACTGAGTGAAATAGGGATGCATGGAAAATGGGTAGGGGTTTCAAGGATTTGTCAAATTCTTTACTGTTGTTGTCTCCAAACATTCAATGGGTAGCATAAGGATTGTAGACAATCCATTAAAACCATCACAGAAGAATATAGTAGTGAAGATAAACTATTGTCTACTACAAGAGGTTCTCAAGGAGAAAGAGAATCTTTCCAAGCTTGGCCTCATTTGTGAAGTTAATAATTTATGGCCTAAGCTATCTCAGCTCAATATATATATTTCTCTAAGATAGAAGGAAAATATTAAGGTTAAGATTGAGATTTTCCCCTATGCTAAATCTTATTTCATTTTTGTCTTTGAAACCCCTAAAGATATGGATTTAATTTTCAACTAGTATTATGTTTGGGGTGAACACGAAATGTTGTTAGAGCCATGATAGACATATTTTGATCCTCTAAAAGACTCCTTTGATACCTACCATGTTTGGGTTAGCTCAATATCTATATTTCTGTAAGATGGAAGGAAAATATTAAGGTTAAAATTGAGATTTTCCCCTATGCTAAATCTTATTTAATTGCTGTCTTTGAAACCCCTAAAGATATGGATTTAATTTTCAAATAGTCTTGTGTTTTGGGTGAACATGAAATGATGTTAGAGCCATGATATACATATTTTGATCTTGTAAAAGACTCCTTTGATACCTACCATGTTTGGGTTAGCTTGGAAGGAATATCAATACAACTCTAGAACAAATCATGCTTTATTTCTATGGGTGATACTCAAGGATCTGCTGTGAAAGTAGATAATAATTTTTTTTTCGCACATAGAACTTTTTCTAGAATATTTCTAGATCTTGATTCCTCTCAATCCCTTGCAGTAGAAATTAATCTACAAATATGTGACTAACACTAGGTACATAGGATATAATATGAGAGTGTAGCCTTCATATGTTGGTGATGCTTTCAAATCATCCATCTTTTGGATGACTACGATCATTCCATACGCAAGAAAAAACCATCATGGTGGGATGAATGTCTTTTAGAACAACTCACAATCAGTTATCATTCCTTATCAGTTGAGGAATAATGAATCCCCTCAAGGGTAGACACTCCCCCTCCCAAGGAAGGACTTCAAAACTCTCCAAAAAATAACCACACAAAATCTAACCCTCTCGTCTCTAATGCGGCAGCATAAGATTATTCTACCCAAGAGGAAATTTCTTAATCTGCAATGGATTTTACCTCATTTCGAACACTTCAATTTTTTCTTCTGATCTTCTAGAAACAAGGTAACGAGAACTAGATGGTGGTGGAAAAGAGAAAGAAAGGGCATACCAAACCTAAACCCACCATCATTATGGAAAAAGGATGATTCTTGTCCTAGTTGTTGTATTTATTGCTTTATCTAGGTTGGAGGCCTATTGTTTCAAGAATATTTTTCTACTAATATTTGGACGTTGGTTGGCCGTATGTTAGTTACGGGATAGCTTTATTCTTGTTTTTTTTTCTGTTGGGCAGTTCAACTACTACTTTTCTAGGTTTTGCATTTCTTATCGAGGTTCTTAGACTGTATTTCATCTGCACTTTATTATTATATTTGGGTTTTGACCCTTTTGTTTTACTGGGGTATGATCCCCATAAAAAAACCATTTTCCAATGATATAAAAAACATAATTAAGATTAATTTAATTTTTTAAATTGTTCCATTTGTTGCAATTATAAAAAAATCAGACAAAACATGTCTCAATGAAATTCGATTAGGATTAATGTTATTTTTATTCAATACATATTGGTTTAAAAGAAAAACCTTTATGTTTATACTTTGTAGGTATATGAGAAATATAAGTATTTTCTAATTAATGTATTTCTATTCTCATATATGTGTTGTTAGAGATCATATCATATTTTTTGGACTCTCCATGGAGAATTTAAAGAATAGAACTGAAATGTTTTAATTCCTTAAAGTTTTCATTCAGAATATTAAAATCAATTGAATAGTTCTACCATGTTATTTGAAAAAATTAAGATAAGTAATAAGATATTATCTAAACAATGAATAATGGATTTGAATATATTAAATGAATATCTATATAACATATAAATTAATAGAAGCTAATAATGTTTTTGATGATATGTGATCTCTATCATTTTCTTGACCTTATTGACATTCAACTAGTGCAATAGATCCATCCCCATCTCTAACAAGAGAATACGTTCTATTTGTGAAATTTTTATCATCCCCTCTCCTTTTTTTAATCTACTTCCATAATTTCAAATCCCTGTCATAGGGAAAGGTGTTTGCTTTATACGTGATGTAAAAATTCTCAAACAATTTTCCTAATTTTACTCGATTTTTTTTTCTAAATTATACTTTATAAAGGACACGGTAGTGAAAACTCTATAATATTCAACTAGACCAAAAATCATGTTCTGACATAGATTATCTAAAACAATAACTTGGACGTCATGATTTCCAGTAGAATAATACTTAACCTAAACATTTCCATAGTCGGGTTATTACTCCATACTATAAATAATTACCCAAACATTTAAATCTATCAAGCATTTCAGAGGGAAAATGATGGGATTCATCAATAAAAATATCCTTGTTTAAAATATGTGGAATATTTATTCCGGTGATATCTACATGATTACAAAAAATTTGAATCAGGTAGTTTATCTTGTTTGGTAGCATTCATATAAAGATCCTTCATTTTTCACACTCTTACAATAGGTGGTATTTACGAAATCTATTACTTCAAGTAAATCCTTTCTATTGAAATAATCCCTCATTTAATATAGTACGGAATCTTCAAATTCTATTAAAAATGTTATCAAAGAGCGTCTTTATGACATTTATCTTCTCAAACTTATCAATTACTATTTGAAATAAGTGCATTGATATCTCATATCAACATACAAAAGCATATACATCTGTAATAAAATTGAACCTTAGGAAGTTGCATGGATTTCTAATATTTATCAAATTTTTCTAGGTCTCAAACTTTGGACCCGAAACTTAAGTCTCATTGAGAAGCAAATATTCTATTTCAAGCCAAACATTTTTCCTCAAAATAGAAACATTAGCAATATATATAGTTCTTTCTTGGGCTTGTTTGATTAAACAAGGAGTTTCATAACACATAGGAATAATACTACACAAAATAAGTAATGTCTCGATATAATTCAAATGATTTATCAAATCACGATCAATGTACATTTTCATTTTATTTTTCCACATTACTTCGAATATGGATTAAAACTCGTCCTACACCCTATGAACTGATTGATACAATGATAAACCACCTAGATTCGATATATTTTAATATTGAATACTGAATTGTGAGTCATTATAAAATGATTATGAATTCTATGTATTGTTATCTATATTTCGCCCCTAGGCCAATTGTTGGATCAGCCATGACCCCACATAGAAAGGACCTAATAAAACTCATTCAAATCCTAAAAATTGGTCACAAAAGGACTCAACCATGGAGTGGTGGAGGCCAAGAGAGACTAAGGGACCCTGTTCAAAAGAAATGACTCTGTCAAGCCATTTCCATGTCTTAAATCCATCCTTCAAGTTACAGGTTGACTCAACTATGGAATAGCAAGGGTAGAAAAGAAGAGGCAATGCCGTAGAGGAACCATAGACAAGAAGGGGATGAAACTGCGAAGATCCAAAGTCCTCGAGCTCGAAACAATATTGGAAAGGGTCCAAAATCGACTAAGTATGGAGGTGGCAACGAAAGGAGCCACGTATCCTAACAACACTTCATTAAAGGTGAATCAAAAAAAAGAAAACCCAAACTAGCACAAAGCTTCCACGCATCAAGAACCCCAAAATTTGTGGGGCCGTTGAAAATTCTTCAACTAAGGAAGAAGATGCCATGTGTTGGCTCGACGCAAATCAGAAAAGGAAGCCCAGGGTGGAGACTCAAACCTACGCTAGCTTTCCACGTAGCAAATGGTCAAACTGAGTCAAAAGGCGGATAGGGAAGGCCTCAAAATTGGCTAAGTATATAAGTATAAGCGGAGAGTTCCAAGTGTTGGTGTGGGGAATCTTCAAGAATTAGTCCCAGAATGTAGACCCAAATGAGCACAAGTTTGCCACGTAGCCCAAAATCTAAAAAGCATGAAAGATCACTGAAAATTCCACAGATCAGCGAAGGATGACAAGTGCCAACTTGACACTCCTCCAAAGGCAAATTTTGGGCTGGGATTTCCAGCAGGTGTGGTGTCTCCACGTGTCTAGTCTCAAAAGGGGAGGGGCAGAGTTGGTTTGAATAGTTAATGTGTAATAGTAGGCTGGTGGAGAGTGCCAATTGTCTCAATGGCACTAACTCAAGGGTGAATCAGAGAAAGGGCCCTCAAATGTGCACCAAACTTCTGTGTGTCACTGGTCAATTAATATGACCCTGTCAACCAAAGAGCTCAACTGAAAAATAAAGAAATTGAGTGACCCAATGGAGGAAGCCACATGTCACCCCTGCGCTATTCTAAGAGAAAAACTTTAGCTCAATATTTCAAGGAAGCGCTCTCCTACCACGTGTCCTAGATATAAAAGGTGACCCGATTTTCAAACTCTTTTCCCACCTTTTGGTATGGACCTGATGCAAACTTCAAAGGGGCATATCTTTTGACTCAAGTATTGAAATATGGCAAATCTAACACTATTGGAAAGTTCTTGGCCTTGCCCACACTATGGAGGTCTAAAACTTTAATTTTGAGGTGCTTAGCTAAAGGAAAATGGAGGAAATTTCTTCAGGCCTTCAATGCAAGATCTTATTGCCTCTACAACTAGATTAGATTCAATTTATTCTATCATTTCCTCTTCCTTTAAGGTGCTGAACTAAAGATTGGCAGAATAAAAATAGATTTTGGGGGAGATTTCAATCAAAGGCATTAACAACGATAGTTGGGATTTGATTTATTTTTCCCGCTTCTCTCTCTCATCCTTCTCTTTGATCGAACCTATAAATGTGGGGGCAGGATTTATCGTAAAGGGTTGGACATTCTTTGTTTTGTAGGATCCCTCTCCTTCGGGAAAAGGAATTAATGGGGTTCAGGCATTCCATTAAAATTGCAATACATTTCTACCTTTTGTTTACTTTGTAATAGACTGTATCAATCTACAGAGAAATAAAACAGGTCTGTGATCAATTTTAGATCCTCTTTTGTCTCTTTTGCTTTCATCTAGTCTTCCATTATAGATCTAGCTATCAGTGCTTGTTCATTGTAGGCATTTTGTTGGTTTGTGTCTATTAGCAAAAAAGGTGTTCATCATTCCTTTGGTGCATCACCTTTTAATTAGTCATTTCTTATTTCTTATCCCCCTTTTCACTCCTATCTCCTTGGAAAGTTTTAGGATTAGGCATAGATAGATCCTGTGCAAGTCCTCACATATGCACCCAAACAAAGGAATAGGAACCGACCTTTAACCTTGAGGGATTTTCCCATTTTTTTACAAGTTCCCACACCTTGGGGAAGGTTTAATGTTATGCAATCACACCAAATGACCCTACCCTAGAAAATAAGACCTGTAGAACTCATTTGGTTGTGATGAGATTCCACACTAACAATTTTGGCATGCTCGGTGGGACACTGGGTTAGATATTTCATCTTCTCTTAGTGTCTCACCGAAAACAAAAAAAATATTACACCACCATTTGCCACTAACAATTTTGGCATGCTTGGTAGGAGTAACAAGTCTCCATCTTATTACAGTAGGAATTTATGTACTCTTGTTGTGATTCTAGCTTTTAAAGAGCCTTAAAATTGTACATCTGGTGACTCCAAAAGAAATAAATCTACTGGTTTCAAAAGTCCAAGTAAATTCATGAGAAGAATACAAACATGGTCAAGAACCAGAGAAGAGGGATTATTTGTCCATCTAGACTTGTCCCCAAACAGAGGGAGGAGAGGAAGGAGAACCCAGAGGTCTCTATCCCCACTAAACAGAGCCTTATCAACACCTCCTCTTGGTAGGTCATTCCCTCAATCAAGATGAGAGCTCAGACCAATCAAAATGGTTCAGCCAAATCCTTATGTTAACTTCACCGACAGTATCCCTCTCACCTTGAATGCACAAAATATAGTTTTGATTGTAGCATTAGAGATTATCCAATATTTCACTGGGGAGAACAAAACTTCTCCTGGTGATCATGTCCAAGATATTACAAATGTATGCATGATCCACGAAATCCATAAGATGGACATTGCAGTCAAGTTACTAGCATTTTCACTCAGGGGCAAGGCTTCACAATGGTTCAATAATCTTGGAGAAGGATTGATTGAAAATTGGAACCAGTTGTGCACATCTCTTCATGACTAGTTTGGAGATAAGGGTGATAAATTATCTTTATTGGAGCAGTTGTCAACAATAAAGAGAGCCCTGAATGAGAAATTGATAGACTTCAACCTCATATTTTAATGGACCTAGGATAGAATTCCAACAACAGTAAATCCCACTAATGAAGGTGCCTCATTATTTCTTACGGATTTAAATTCTAATATTTCTTTGATGATTCAGTCAATGGGAGGTAAAACCTTACTTGTATCCTATCTTTTCCATAGGTGTTGAGAACCATTTGATTCAGCCTGGAAAAATCACTCCTAGGTGATCCATACCTCTATACCCTGAGTTTAGAAACCCAGATTGTAATGCCCACTTCCCTACGACACTTAGTTAATTACCATTTTGAGTTATGCAGACTTTGGATATGGACATGACTTATACTTATGTTGATTAGCATGACGTTTTGTGACTAGATGCATTTGGATTATGATTGGATTTTTTTTTCAGTATGATCTACACTGACTCATGGATAGACTATTGGATACCGATATTATTTTTATATGGATATATTGAATGTGTTCTAACAGTGGATTTCTTCGCCATGATGATTAGAATGTAGTTGTTGAATTTACATTACTACAATTTCAGATAATGATGAAATGCATAATTAAGTTGTGATTTAGACCTAGAAATAATGATTGATTGAATTACATATAGACGTTAATAAATTTCATGCATATGGTTATTTTGGATATTTTGACATGGCCGCAAGGCCGAAGGAGGTATTTTGCATTTTGCAGGAAGCACAACATGATCACAACCATGAGGGGGATTGGGAACCAAAAACAACAGGATGTCGGGTGGTTACAACATTTGGTCGTTAAGGCAACTAGTGAATTGTATTGTGTTACTTTTGTTTTTTTTTATGTTGTTCAGAAAAATTTCCATGAGGGGGAAATTTTCTAATGTGACCATGGGGTTAAGAATTTTATTTACTTATTTTAACTTACTTTAGTAGGTGATTTTATTTGTGATTTTTTTTTTTAAATTACTTTTGCTAAGTATGTTTAGATTAAATTAACATCTTGTTTTAATTTTTAAGTTTTGGAGGGAAGTCTAGTGGGTGTAATTAATTTTGATGGTTGGCTCCTTGAGCCTTGTGTTTGCCTCTTGTATTGAACGCTTGTTTTGAGTGTTGACCACTCCAAATCCTTTGAAACTCGAATTTGAGATTTAGGGCAATTTTGGGGGACTTGTGGGACAAGTTGAACTTGTTCCACACTTCCCAAAACCCCTTACCAACCATATCTATGGGTTGGGAATCCAAAAAGGGGATTATTTATTATTTTGGGAAGGGAAATATGAATTTGGAGTGTAATTGTCTTCTTTTGCATTCAATTGTGCCTTAAGACACTTAGGAAGGGATGGATGTGGAAAAGAGATGTCAATCAACCCAACCACCCATTTATGGTGTTTTGGGATTTGAGTTGAGTAAAGGGAGGTGGTCTTGAGGATGTGTGATGTGGCATCCTACAAGGAGCCACATCACACTCACTCTCTCCTTTTGTTTATTTATAGAAACTTCCTCTCTTGTTGAGGGGGTTAGAGGTTTTTTGTTCAGGAGTTCTTTTCCTTTATTTTCTTTTCGGAGAGGAAAGAATTGGGAGAAAGAGAAAAAAAGAAGGAGCTTGGACTTGCATGCTTGGATTGTTTTTGGAGGGAGCTTCGACAAAGCTTCTTGGTTTAGGCTTCTCCAATGGAGAGGTAGGAAACCTTCTCCCTTTTTGCTTTCATATTGTTGTTGCTTCTATGCTAAATTTGTGAATAATGTATGTTACTTTTGTGTATTGAAATTTTTTTTGGATAGAATGCTTAATGTGTAGTGTAGGAGAGGTCTATGGGAAAACTCATGGGGGATGCATAAGAGTAGAATAGGATATTGTGGAGGGAGTCTTAGAGGGATGCCCATCTTGGGTAAGGATGTTCACATTCTTACCTTGTCCTTGAGGGAGCCATAAGAGGAGGGAGGCATAAGACTATGGGAGGAAAAAGGGGTACTTGAGGGAGGCATAAGAGTCGTAGGGGATTGAGTTTTATTGTGGAGGGTTTGGATGGGCATCTCATCTCAATTGGGAGGCATAAGGAAAACTTTCACATAGTTCCTTCTCTTGTTGGCTTGGATGAAGCCTTGTTGTAAAAAGTATTGTGTTATTTGTGTTTCCTTTTTGTTTCTTCCTTTTTACCTTAAATGTTGTGAAGAAAATTGTATTGTGGAAGCAAGTATTGTTGCCTTGAGTTGGAGACCACCCTTCATTGTGTTGTGTTTGGGGCTCGGGGGTCAATGGAGGAGATTTCTTCTCTTCCCCATTGAGTTTTGGTTGGGAGGAGAGTGTTGCCTCTCCCCCTATCTTGGTTGTGATTTGAGCTACTTGGAACTTGGAGCATGGATGAAGAACACCTTGGAGCACAAGAACCTTGTTATTGACAATGTAAAAACATCATGTATTTACCCACCTTGAGTGGAGGAAAAATGTAATATTGCTTTGCTTTCTTTAGATTCCATTATTGCAAATTTGTTTCCACATGAAGTAGGATATGTTGTAAAAAGATTTTGAAGGAAAGTTGTCTTTTTTTAACTTCATTTGTAAGCTTGTAATAGGGATGGAATTAAAAGTTGTAAGAAATGATATGTGCCAAAAAGGGGTTGTGACAATCTTGTGAACATACTATTGGGAAGTTTGTTGTGTAAACCTTCTTGTTGCAATGTTTACAAATATTTTAAATTTTTTTTTTTTACAGATTAGGACACTGCGAGTGGTCTTAGCTTCACAAATATCCAGCTGCATGGTAGGCCTCGCAACTACCCAAACAAATGTAAAGTTATTCTCAAAATCAAGACCAGTCAATCACCCTTAAATCGTGTCTAAGGGAATAACTGCTAATATAAAAAAAAAATGATGATACGTTTCAGTAGATATGCCTGATAGACAACTTGATACACAAAGCACTGACTATCACAGAGAATATTTAAATTGTTGCAATGCTTGCAAAAGTGAGTTTTGTGGTCGTCTATTTAAGAGTGTTGCAATAGACAAGCAATAGTTGTTAATATAAGAGGTCCATAGTTGACAGATGGCATATCCAGAATTTATAGCAACACCCTGCACATTTGACACAAAAACCAATCTCGGCATCATTAAAAACCAGGGCCACCAAATGAGCAGTGGTTTAAAATTTTTAAGGAATAAGCTAAAAAAGAAAAAGAAAATAAAATCATACGTTCATGTTATATATAAAGCAATTAATATAAAGATAGGCCTCTGTGTAATTAGTTGTATATTAAGACAGTAATAAAAATATCACACGCGGAAATGCTCTTGTAATAGCATAACAAATTGGGCTTCTTGTATACTCTGATATGAAACAGATTTACCTCTACGAAATTTCCTCTTTTCTCGCCTTCACTGTCTCTTAATCAATTTTGATAAAAATATCTTGAAGGTGAAACCCAAATTTGAGGATACATTCAGTACTGAACAGATAACAACATAGTGTGCCAATCTGCATGGTTAAAGCACCCAGAAATTAAAAAAAAAAGAAGGGACAGAGGTTGTTGGTGTGGCCTAGACACCACACCCCTCACCCGCAATTCCTTTTTACAATCTCCATGGACGTTCACGCGGCCAGGGGTAGTTGAAAAAGGTAAAATGCCTATTGCATACACCTGCAGCTTCACTTTCGATCACCGTTCTGTCTCCTACGCCGCCTGGGTGAATGGACCAGTGTTTACGCTTGCGGCCGGTCTGAAACTCCACCCTCGTCTATCAGTCTTACCCGTGCGACCAGACAATGTAAGCTAGACAGGCTGGCAGAGAACATATGGTTTTTAAATTAAAATCTAAGTGATTTTGTTGATGCGGCTAGTTAGGAATTGGTCAACACTCAAAGGGGGGGGGACAGGGTTGATTGATGATGTAGCAGGTGGTTGGTCTACCACGCCTCCCAAAACTTATTTTCTTTCCATCCAAAACTTGTAAGTGTGGAGGCGCTAGCATAGTTTTTAAAGGAGGTTAGGTGTGGGGCAAGCCCTAGACATAGGTTCTCTAGATACAACCATTGCTTAAAAGACTAACTCATACTTTATAATTCGCTTCTTAAAGTACTTTGTATAGTTCACAGTTATACATGCAAAAAGGAATAGTGAGAAAGATTGAGACCTTTCTTATTTCCAATTAATATCACTCAATTTAAAAATACTTAACCTTTCAGAGAGACATCTAGGAACATACATTTACCGATTTCTAAAAAAAAGAAAAAAGTCAACAAATAGTAATATATGTGTAATCCTTGTAACACATTTCTACAAATATATATATATATATATATATATATATATATTAAAGTATATCAAAAAAAAAAAACCATTTTCGATGTAGTATCACCATGCATGAAGCTAGAGATTTTCCACCAAGGAAGGGACGAATGCAGTGAATACAGAAGTAAACTCTCGAGTGTGTAGAATTGCGATAATCCTGTAGTTCTGGTTTTGCGATCGGAATACTAGTAAAAGTTTGAAACTTTGCAGTTGTCAAGGTCAAGCAGATTACAAAACTTGTAGATAACATATTTCAACAAGGACCTCTACCTAAAAAAAAATTAGTCAGTTTTCCAAGTTGTTTGTTTGTCACGCGGCATCGTCGTTGCCATCGTCGAGCGTAGCGTCTTCATTCTACTTTCTCGGCGTTACATTTTTGGTATCAGAGCCAGGGGTTCGAAGTTGGGACCCTTGGGCACACGCAGGAAAACATAGAACAGGAACATTCAACTTAGTATAGAGCAAATACCTTTAAAATATAAAGCCATAATGTTGATAATTATAGTAAACAACAAATTTAGAAAACTGGCTCAAGACCTAGAACAATGAACTAACTCTCGCCTTGATCTGTGCAGGAGGCGCGGATTGGGCGAGGGGGTCTCTTCATATAGACCTAGACATACCACTGCCAGAGCAGGCCGTAGCAGCCCTTTTGCCTCAGATTTTGCAGACACTCCAGGATGTAAATGCCGCTATACGCGGAGAGCCCTTGGGGAGGACGACTTGCTAGACATAATTTGGAGCCATCAGTAGATGCTCATGCATTCCCCTCGACACAGCGAGGAGCACAGGGCAAAAAACTTCCGTTCTAAGTCGGCTAGGGCCAGAGTCACTACAAAGACGACATGGGGACAGGATCTCACAACATAGGGACAAGTCTCAGAGCCCTAGACAGAGGGAGGAGCATACAGAGAGATCTAGGATTTGTCATACATCAGCTGTAGACCATATCAGGGAGATCCTAAAGCTACGACCATCTCGTGCTATTCAGATGATACAGGTGGTTTTCAGGCAGAGGCCTGGTTGGTGAGCTTGAGTGGATGCTTCAAACTCTGTCCTTGTAGTAGCAACATGAAAGCTCGTGTTGTGATCCATCTTCTGAAGGATGGAGCAGGAGTCTGATGGAGGACTGAGGAGCAGAAGCTCCATGTTGACTCAGAGACGATTACCTGGGAGCTATTTTGAGGAGCGTTTCAAGAGCAGGTATTTACCCCAGGAGATTTATACAGAAGCGCATAGACGAGTTTCATGACCTCCGTCAGGCATCGATGACAGTAGCTGAGTATGAGAGGTTGATTTCTGGACCTACTCCAGTACGTTTACTATATGCAAGATGAGTAGGTACAGATTCATAGGTTCCATCCGAGGCATGAATTTGGATTTAGGTGGCGCAGTGCGCATTCACTGCCCACAGACATTAGCAGAGGCCGTGGAAAAGGCCTATATTGTAGAGGAGACATGGGGGGAAGACACAACAGGCTAGAGACAGATTTCGGAGCCGTATTCAACATATGAAGGATAGTAGGTCGAAGGGTGTCAGTTCCTCCTTCACAGGGTGGACAGGAGTTCAGGGCAAGCTTCATTCAGGCCGCCACCGCAGCAGTAGCAACAACAGATGCACCCACCTTACCAATCTCCTCAGAGATTTGATGCACAGAGAGGACGTAGTATAGGGGCCTCCTCCTAGGGGTCCCATCAGGACACAGGGTGCACCGAGAGCTCAGTCTGGTAGGAGCTCGTCAGAAGATACCTCAACAGTCCATAGCCGGATTGTCAGGATCTGTATCTCAGTCATCTAGAATACCAGCTGGAGTTGCTTCCCACTGGAGAGGACCAGGAAGCTGTTATGGTTGCGGTGTTGTTGGACATCTTTGGAGAGATTTCCCACATAACCCTACCAAGGGTAAGACACAGAGCTCAGAGCCTACTGTTGGAGATATGGCACGGAGTCATCGGATCTACACAGCGGTCGAGAACTTCCAGGCTGAGCATCAGAGTACTGTGATTGAGACGACAGGTAGTATTGGTGGTATTTCCACCTCTATATTATTTGATTCTGGTTCTTCTGATTCTTTTATTGCACCATCCTTAGTAGAGCGTTGTAGGTTGGTGGCAGTTAGGCAAGGCCGTAGTTGGGATGTTGAGATGGCTTCTGGAGCAAAAATTTTTGTAGACTCCTTAGTCAGGGAGTGTGTAGTGAATTTGGGACCCTTCACCACTACTTCTGATCTTCGGATCCTTCCATTAGGATCTTATGGCATAATTTTAGGCATGGATTGGTTTTCCGCTCACAGAGCTAGGGTGGATTGTTACCATAATACTATTGCTTGCATAGATGATCTTGGAGTAGAGTCAGTGATATTAGGAGTTAGGAGGGCCGTATCCATTCGCACCATCTCCGCTATGCAGCTTAAGCGGTGTGCACGACAGGGTTGTCAGATGTTTGCTATTACGGTCAGTGACAGATCAGAGGATGATTCCAGGGGACCTTCCCTCGATGACCATCCCATCTTATCATAGTTTACCGATGTGTTCCCAGGGGAGCTACCGGGATTACCTCCCCCACGTGAGATTGACTTCCATATAGATCTAGTTCCGGGCGCAGAGCCTATCTCACGAGCACCTTATCGGATGACTACACCTGAGTTATGTGAGCTCAAGTTGCAGCTTGAGGAGCTTCTGGAGAAAGGCCTAATCCATCCTAGTGTATCCCCTTGGGGTGCACCAGTTATCTTCGTGAAGAAGAAGGATGGATCTCTTCGGTTGTGTATTGACTATCGTCAGCTGAATAAAGTAACGATCAAGAATCGTTACCCCCTTCCACGCATTGATGATTTATTTGATCAGATGAAGGGGGCTACAGTTTTCTCTAAGATAGATCTTAAGTCAGGATACCATCAGCTCAGGATTGCGGAGACAGATATTCATAAGACAGCTTTCCATATGAGATATGGCCACTACGAGTTCACAGTGGTACCTTTCAGTTTGGCGAATGCCCCCACAGTTTTTTTGAGTTTGATGAATGGGGTATTCAGGACCTTCCTTGATCGCTTCATGCTTATATTTCTTGATGACATTCTGATTTACTCATGCACATGTGAGGAGCACGAGGAGCACCTTTGCTAGGTCCTTCAGTGTCTTCGCGAATAGCGCCTTTACGGGAACTTGGAGAAGTGTGCGTTCTTTCAGCCTGAGGTGCAGTATTTGGGCCACATCATTTCTGGGGAAGGTATCACAGTTGATCCTTCCAAGATTTGAGCCATCATGGATTTTCCAACACCCACTAGTGTGACCGAGGTGCGTAGTTTCATGGGTCTAGCAGGGTACTACAGGAGGTTTGTTCACGACTTTTCTCGGATTTCGCACCCTATCACTTCGCTTCAGCAAAAAGGGAAGAAGTTTTTATGGTTAGATAGATGTGAGCAGGCCTTCAGTACACTGAAGGAATGCCTTACGAGAGCACCTATCCTTGCAGTGCCAAATCCTCATGGAGATTTTTTCATATGCACAGATGCTTCCATGGCAGGACTTGGAGGAGTGTTAATGCAAGAGGGTAGAGTAGTTGCTTTTGAGTCCCGAAAACTCAAAGATTATGAGCTCAATTATCTGACCCATGACCTTGAGCTTGAAGCAGTAGTACATGCCTTAGTGCGGTGGAGACATTTTCTTCTTTGCCGGAGATTTACACTCAGGACTGATCACTTGAGTCTTCGCCACCTCTTCATGTAGCCAAATCTCAACGTTCGTCAGCGGCATTTGATGGAGTTACTTTGTGAGTATGACATGGAGATAGAGCATGTGAAGGGAAAGGGGAACGTGGTGGCAGATGCCTTGAGTAGACAAAGACATGTGGCTATGGATACCTCAGTGGGCACAAATTTGCGGAGTAGGATCTTACAGCAGCTTCCTCAGCATAGTTTCTACCTTGCAGCCAGAGCAGAGATTGAGTCTTAGAGACCCCTTAAAGGGAGATTTGATGGATTTTCATTAGAGGTAGATGGTCTTCTCAGACACAGAGGCCAGATTTATGTTCCTAGAGATGGAGGCTTGAGGCATGATATTTGACAGAGGCCCATCGTGCACCTTACTCCGTCCATCCCGGGGTGAAGAAGATGCACGCCACCCTGAGACAGTTGTACTTTTGGAGAGGAATTCAGAGAGACATAGCTTCATTTGTATCCCGCTGTTTAGAGTTCCAGAGGGTGAAGGCCGAACATCAGCATCCAGCTGGCCTCCTCTATCCTCACACCATACCGAAGTGGAAGTGGGACACCATTTCTATGGACTTCATCGTTGGGTTACCTATGTCGAGATACCATCACGACGCCATCATGGTCACGGTGGATAAATTGACGAAGGTAGCTCACTTTTCTCCAGTGAAGACCACCTATACAGCAAGTGCTGTGGCACGAGTATACCTTGATGAGATTGTCAGATTACATGGGATTCCGCGGAAGATCATTTGCGACCGCGACCCTTTGTACACTTCCCATTTCTGGACCACCATGCAGTATGCCCTAGGGACAAGGATTAATTTCAGCACAACTTATCACCCTGAGACAAATGGACAGACAGAGAGGGTGAATCAGATTTTGGAGGACATGCTCAGGATGTACATGATGGATCATCAGTCGAGATGGGAGGAGTATCTGTATTTGGTAGAGTTCACTTATAATAATAGTTTCCAGAGTTCTATAGGCATGGCTCCTTTTCAGGAATTATATGGCAGAGAGTGCAGGACACCTCTTAGTTGGGACAGGATTGAGGACAGGGTTTCCCTTGGACCAGCTTTATTACAGGATATGGAGCAGCAGGTTACCCTGATTAGATAGAGATTGCAGGAGGCACGGGATAGACAGAAGAAGTATACAGACCAGCATAGGACAGATCACAGTTTTGAGGTAGGCACGAAGGTGTTTCTTCGTGTCAGACCGCATAAGAGCCCTATCCATGTTGGAAAAGGTTCTAAGCTTGCTCCTAGATTTGTGGGTCCCTTTGAGATCTTGGAGCACCTCGGTCCCTTGGCCTATCATCTAGCATTGCCACCTAGCTTATCACGCGTCCATGATGTTTTTCACGTTTCTGTACTTAGGAGATATATTTCTGATCCTTCTCATGTGCTAGATTGGACTGCATTGCAGGTGTAGGTGATGGTGGAGCCCGTGCACATTTTAGATCACAGGACCCTAGGCCTTTGAGGCAGAGAGATTGATTAGGTTTGGGTCTAATGAGACAGGTACGATGACACTGCTGCTACTTGGGAGGATGCTACATCATTACGAGCTCAGTTTCCACACTTATTTCAGTGACTTCCAGGAGGAAGTCTAGTCTAAGGGGAGGTGGATGTAATGCCCACTTCCCTACAACACTTAGTTAATTACCATTTTGAGTTATGCAGACTTTGGATATGGACATGACTAATACTTATGCTGATTACCATGATGTTTTGTGACTAGATGCATTTGGATTATGATTGGATTTTGTTTTCAGTATGATCTACACTGACTCATGGACAGACTATTGGATACCGATATTATTTTTATTTGGATATATTGCATGTGTTCTAACATTGGATTTCTTCGCCATGATGAGCAGAATCTAGTTGTTGAATTTACATTACTATAATTTTGGATAATGATGAAATGCATAATTAAGTTGTGATTTAGACCTAGAAATAATGATTGATTGAATTACGTATAGATGTTAATAAATTTCATGCATATGGTTATTTTGGATATTTTGACATGGCCGCAAGGCCGAAGGAGGTATTTTGCATTTTGCAAGAAGCACAACATGATCACAACCATGAGGGGGATTGGGAACCAAAAACAACAGGATGTCGGGTGGTTACAACATTTGGTCGTTAAGGCAACTAGTGAATTGTATTGTGTTACTTTTGTTTTTTTTTAATGTTGTTCACAAAAATTTCCATGAGGGGGAAATTTTCTAATTTGACCATGGGGTTAAGAATTTTATTTACTTATTTCAACTTACTTTAGTAGGTGATTTTATTTGTGATATTTTTTTTAAAATTACTTTTGCTAAGTATGTTTAGATTAAATTAACATCTTGTTTTAATTTATAAGTTTTGGAGGGAAGTCTAGTGGGTGTAATTAATTTTGATGGTTGGCTCCTTGAGCCTTGTGTTTGCCTCTTGTATTGAATGCTTTTTTTTAGTATTGACCACTCCAAATCCTTTGAAACTCGAATTTGACATTTAGGACAATTTTGGGGGACTTGTGGGACAAGTTGAACTTGTCCCACACTTCCCAAAAACCCTTACCAACCATATCTATGGGTTGGGAATCCAAAAAGGGGATTATTTATTATTTTGGGAAGGGAAATATGACTTTGGAGTGCACTTGTCTTCTTTTGCATTCAATTGTGCCTTAAGACACTTGGGAAGGGATGGATGTGGAAAAGAGATGTCAATCAACCCAACCACCCATTTATGGTGTTTTGGGATTTGAGTTGACTAAAGGGAGGTGTTCTTGAGGATGTGCGATGTGGCATCCTACAAGGAGCCACATCACCCTCACTTTCTCCTTTTGTTTATTTATAGAAACTTCCTCTCTTGTTGAGGGGGTTAGAGGTTTTTTGTTGAGGAGTTCTTTTCCTTTATTTTTTTTTGGGAGAGGAAAGAATTGGGAAAAAGAGAAAAAAAGAAGGAGCTTGGACTTGCATGCTTGGATTGTTTTTGGAGGGAGCTTCGACAAAGCTTCTTGGTTTAGGCTTCTCCAATGGAGAGGTAGGAAACCTTCTCCCTTTTTTTCTTTCATATTGTTGTTGCTTCTATGCTAAATTTGTGAATAATGTATGTTACTTTTGTGTATTGAAATTTTTTTTGGATAGAATGCTTAATGTTTAGTGTAGGAGAGGTCTATGGGAAAACTCATGGGGGAGGCATAAGAGTAGGATAGGATATTGTGGAGGGAGTTTGAGAGGGATGCCCATCTTGGGTAAGGATGTTCACATTCTTACCTTGTCCTTGAGGGAGCCATAAGAGGAGGAAGGCATAAGAGTATGGGAGGAAAAAGGGGTACTTGAGGGAGGCATAAGAGTCATAGGGGATTGAGTTTTATTGTGGAGGGTTTGGATGGGCATCTCATCTCAATTGGGAGGCATAAGGAAAACTTTACCATAGTTCCTTATCTTGTTGGCTTGGATGAAGCCTTGTTGTAAAAAGTATTGTGTTATTTGTGTTTCCTTTTTGTTTCTTCCTTTTTACCTTGAATGTTGTGAAGAAAATTGTATTGTGGAAGCAAGTATTGTTGCCTTGAGTTGGAGACCACCCTTCATTGTGTTGTGTTTGGGGCTCGGGGGTCAATGGAGGAGATTTCTTCTCTTCCCCATTGAGTTTTGGTTGGGAGGAGAGTGTTGCCTCTCCCCCTATCTTGGTTGTGATTTGAGCTACTTGGAACTTGGAGCATGGATGAAGAACACCTTGGATCACAAGAACCTTGTTGTTGACAATGTAAAAGCATCATGTATTTACCCACCTTGAGTGGAGGAAAAATGTAATATTGCTTTGCTTTCTTTAGATTCCATTATTGCAAATTTGTTTCCACATGAAGTAGGATATGTTGTAAAAAGATTTTGAAGGAAAGTTGTTTTTTTTTAACTTCATTTGTAAGCTTGTAATAGGGATGGAATTAAAAGTTGCAAGAAATGATATGTGCCAAAAAGGGGTTGTGACAATCTTGTGAACATACTATTGGGAAGTTTGTTGTGTAAACCTTCTTGTTGCAATGTTTACAAATATTTTAAACGTCCTTTTTTTTACAGCTTAGGACACTGCGAGTGGTCTTAGCTTCACAAATATCCAGCTGCATGGCAGGCCTCACAACTACCCAAACAAATGTAAAGTTAGTCTCAAAATCAAGACCAGTCAATCACCCTTAAATCGTGTCTAAGAGAATAACTACTAATATAAAAATAAAAAATAAAAAATGATGATACGTTTCAGTAGATATGCCTGATAGACAACTTGATACACAAAGCACTGACTGTCACAGAGAATATTTAAATTGTTGCAATGCTTGCAAAAGTGAGTTTTGTGGTCGTCTATTTAAGAGTGTTGGAATAGACAAGCAATAGTTGTTGGTATAAGAGGTCCATAGTTGACAGATGGCATATCCAGAATTTATAGCAACACCCTGCACATTTGACACAAAAACCAATCTCGGTATCAGTAAAAACCAGGGCCACCAAAGGAGCAGTGGTTTAAAATTTCAAAGGAATAACCTAAAATACAAAAAAAAAAAAAAAATCATACGTTCATGTTATATATAAAACAATTAATATAAAGATAGGCCTCTATGTACCTAGTTGTATATTAAGATAGTAATAAAAATTATCACACGCGGAAATGCTCTTGTAATAGCATAACAAATTGTGCTTCTTGTATACTCTGATATGAAACAGATTTACCTCTACGAGATTTCCTCTTCTCTCGCCTTAAATGTCTCTTAATCGATTTTGATAAAAATATCTTGAAGGTGAAACCCAAATTTGAGGATACATTCAGTACTGAACAGATAACAACATAATGTGCCAATCTGCATGGTTAAAGCACCTAGAAATTAAGAAAAGAAAGAAGGGACAAAGGTTGTTGGTGTGGCCTAGACACCACACCCCTCACCCGCATTTCCTTTTTACAATCTCCATGGACGTTCACGCGGCCAGGGGTGGTTCAAAAAGTTAAAATTCCTATTGCATACACCTGCAGCTTCACTTTCGATCACCGTTCTGTCTCCTACGCGGCCTGGGTGAATGGACCATCGTTTACGCTTGCGGCGTGTCTGAAACTCCACCCTCGTCTATCAGTCTTACCCGTGCAACAAGACAATGTAAGCTAGACAGGCTGGCAGAGAAGATATGGTTTAAAAAAAAAATCTAAGTGATTTTGTTGATGCGGTCGGTTAGGAATTGGTCAACACGCAAAAGGGGGGGGGACTGGGTTGATTGATGATGTAGCAGGTGGTTGGTCTACCATGCCTCCCAAAACTTATTTTCTTTCCATCCAAAACTTGTAAGTGTGGAGGCGCTAGCATAGTTTTTAAAGGAGGTTAGGTGTGGGCAGGCCCTAGACATAGGTTTTCTAGATTCAACCATTGCTTAAAAGACTAACTTATACTTTATAATTCGCTTCTTAAAGTACTTTGTATAGTTCACAGTTATACATGCAAAAAGGAATAGTGAGAAAGATTGAGACCTTTCTTATTTCCAATTAATATCACTCAATTTAAAAATACTTAACTTTTCAGAGAGACATCTAGGAACATCCATTTACCAATTTCTAAAAAAAAGAAAAAAGTCAACAAATAGTAATATATGTGTAATCCTTGTAACACATTTCTACAAATATATATATATATATATAGTCAACAAATAGTAATATATATGTAATCCTTGTAACACAATTCTACAAATATATATATATATATATATATATATATTAAAATATATCCAGAAAAAAAAACTATTTTCGATTTAGTATCACCATGCATGAAGCTAGAGATTCTCCGCCAAGGAAGGGACGAATGCACTGAATACAGAAGTAAATTCTCGAGTGTGTAGAATTGCGATAATCCTGTAGTTCTGGTTTTACGATCGGAATACTAGTAAAAGTTTGAAACTTTGTAGTTGTCAAGGTCAAGCAGATTACAAAACTTGTAGATAACATATTTCAACAAGGACCTCTATGTAAAAAAAAATTAGTCGGTTTTCCAGGTTGTTTGTTTGTCATGCGGCATCGTCGTTACCATCATTGAGCCTAGCGTCGTCATTCTACTTTCGCGGCGTTACACAGATGCTAGCCAAACACCTACATTAGCTCCTATACCCACCCCCAAGAGTCAAATATCAGTTGAAGCCTCCATCTCATCATCTAACACCTCTAATGAACTCTATGAAGTCATGAAACAACTTCATAACCTGGGGAATTATTTAGTAACCATCAAAAGGAAATAAGCTCAGAGTTTGACGCCATATCAGTCTCAGGCTCAGTCTCAAGGTCAACACTAGACTAGACCCCATTATCATCAAAATACACGACCACGTCAAACTATAAATAAGAGAAATAACCAAGGATAACCCTAAGATTCTAGACATTTCAGGTCATATGATCCAAACACAGCCTCAACATCAAGGGCATTGGTCCCAGCACAGAATAATATGGCATAGGAATATAATTGGTTTTTCCATGTAATCAGCCATATAGCCAATCAATTTTCTTTAATGGTGCTCTAAATCATGCCTTGATGGTCCAAGCCAGTATGGTGCCACAAGAGCCTTTCCAGGAGGGAGATCAGCAGCAAGGAGCTCAACAAGGTGGACCACAAAAGAAACTATGCTTGTAAATCGGTAGCCTGAAGACTTGTGTGGAATGAATCAGTTCCCTTATCAAAGTGTGGCTGCCAATACATATTACAAATGGAGAAATATTAGAGAGGGCCAACCACTGAACTCAGGTAACCCTCAACCTTCCATCACTCCACAAGGTCCTGGTGCTCCAAATACAACTCCCAACATGCTGAACCAATCCAAGCCACCATCCAAATCCAGTCAGTCACCAGTTGTAACAACCCTTGTGTAAGAAAGAAATGTGTTTGGGAAGGGGAAACAAAAGGATAGCTCATTCAATATTATTGAGAAAATGAAGAGGACAAGTTTGCAAATTTCACTATGGGAGTCATTGTCCATCCCAGGGCAGAGGGATCTATTGCAAACTTCCATGAAGAATTGGTCAAGTTCAAATCAACCCCCTAACCAGCAAGAGAGAGTGCTTGGCACTGCAGTTCAACCCAGGAGGAACCAAGGAGAACAACAAGGTAAGAACCTAAGACCTCCTCCATTCTATGTCTCATTGATTATTGGAGACAAATTGGTACACAATTGTATGATTCACTCTGGGGCAAGTAGTTTTGTGATGCCCATACAAATAGCTAATCAGCTAGGTCTCTAATATGTGGTCATCTCTAAAGGAGTAGTACGATTAGATGGGACGGTAGTGACCACTGTTTGAATCATCAAGGATCTAATTCTCACTCTACATGTCTGCCCTAATGTTACTGTAGTGTAGAACGTGTCATTCATAGACCTGCCACCACATTTTGCGTTTTGTTTGTCTAGAGACTTCACTACAAAAATTGGAGGCTACTTATCTACTGACTGGTCCCATATGCTCTTTAGAACAAGGTATTGGGAGAAGGCCACAGTCAGATCTCAACCTATTGCTGATTATCATATTGAATCCTATGTACCTAGCCCAATCAATGCTACTACTCAACTTTTGATCAAGAAGACCTCATAAGCACTTGTGAGACAAGGTGGGATGCATCCTAGAATTTAATATCGATGAGTGGGCTAACCAAATTCATGATTTTGACCCCGATATGGAGATGGCAGATTCTGAGCTAGGCATCTACTATCTAGATGAAAAGATTCATCCTCTTCCTAAACTAATTAAGCCAGAATACAAAGATGACAATGAGGTATGGCAGTTGTTCTTTGATGGATCAAGGACTAGGCAAAGAGATGGAGGAAGAGCTATGATTGTGTACCCCAAATGTATGAAATATTATTAATCTTTTAGATTCTAGTTTTCTTGCTCAAATAACATTGGTGAATATGAGGCTTTAGTCTAAGGTCTTCATTAGGTGAGGAAGTTAGGAATCAAGAACTTGTAAGTTTTCAGTGATAGTGAATTGGTTGCCAATCAAGTTAGAGGACTTAATGTTGTCAAGAATGATCTGCCCAAGAACTAAAAGAGTGGAGTATGGGATCTCATGGAGGATTTTGAGGCCTTCAGCATTGTTTCCATACCCAAGAAGGAGAATAAAGCTTCTAAAAAACTTACAACAGTGGGAGGAACTTTTGATGTGGTTGAAAGCATCAAGAGGGATAGAGAACAACCATATATCCATGTACTTGTGAGGCCAGTGGTGTCAGATAACAACACATGCTGGTAGGTGTTCGAGAATGATCAAAAGATTTTTAATTTTTCGTGAGAAGAAGCTAATTTCTCAGCTATAAATCAAAGCAGATTAGAGTAGCAATATGGGAATCAGATATTACAACTACATACAAACAATCTCCCCAAATTCTAAGTGACAATGGATTCTATTTTCAATCCTAATGATTAGTTTAGAAAAGAGAAGGCTAACATACAGATCAAAGGAGAAGATTCAGAGTCAATCCCTGTTGGAGAAGACAAAACACTTCGAATTGGAAAAGTGTTCACAAAGAAAGAAAGGTATGAATTCATACAACTCTACCAAGAGTTTCCAAATGTGTTTTCTTGGAGCTATGAATACCTAAGAGGGTTCAATCCAAAGCTAGCACAACACACAATCAAACTAGATCCAGCTGCTAAGCTCATCAGGAAGAAGCCAAGACCAATAAACACACACATTGAACCTCTGATGAAGAAAGAATTGAACAAGCTGATAAAGGTGAGTACCATATTTTCCATCAAACACTCAAGTTAGGTTGTAAACCTGGTCCCAGTCAGAAAGAAAAATGGATAAATTAGGTTGTGTGTAGATTTTCGAGACTTGACCAGAGCCTCCCTCATATTTCATTACCCACTCCCTTCAATGGAACAAATCTTGCAAGTAGTGTGTAGGTAAGAGAGATTCTCCCTCCTAGATGGCTACTCTAGGTACAACCAGATCAGGGTGAAATAAGATGATCAATTCAAAACAGCTTTCACCACCAAATGGGGCACCTATGCCTATAGAAAAATGCCATTTGGACTATCCAATGTTGGAGCTAGTTTTCAAAGGACAATGAATATGGAATTCAAGGGGTTGATAAAAAAAGTAGTACTAATCTATCTTGATGATATTATGGTGTTCTCCAAAAATGCAGCAAAGCACCTTTTCCACCCAAGTCAAGTGTTTCAAAGGTGCAGGAGTTTTGGGGTGTCATTAAACCATAAAAAATGCATATTCTTGGCTAATGAAGGAAACCTTCTACACCACATTGTGTCAAAGATAGGATTGGAAATTTATTTGGAGAGAGTTCAAGCAATAAGAGCATTGTCATTGCCAAGTCACAAGAAGGCTCTTCAAAGCTTCTTGGGAAAAATCAAAATTTTCCCCAAGTTTTTTCCAAACTTTGTTTCCCTTGTTAATCCAATAACGTTCATGCTGAAGAAGAGCTTAGCATTTAGGTGGAAAGCTGAAGGAAAATCAATATTTGAGGCTATTAAAGACTTCATATTGTGAATCCAATTTTTTCCAAAGACTTCATATTGTATGCCTTTGGTGGCAGTGACAAAAATTTTGTGATCCTTTTTCAGCAAAATAGAGAAATTACAGAACAACCAATTGCTTTCTTCAGCAAGAGTCTAGAATATTATGACATAATGTAATCCTTCATCGAGAAGTAGGTCCTGGCGGTGACATAGGATTGAATAACTTTAAGCATTTGGTTTCAAATAACAAAATCCAACTATTGGTCTTTCATGCAGGAGTTACAGAATTCCTTCTCAGTAAGGATCTGAATGAGAAGATTGCAGGATGGATCACTTGTGTTGGAGTATGACATTGAGATCAAAGTCACCAATTTTTTGCCATGGAAAAGGATTGTGTGAATAACTAGCTTCAAGTCAACAAGATGAAACAAGTAGTGAAAAAGAGGTTGTTTTTGTTCTATAATATGATCAAGAAGAAGGGAGAGATGATGTACTTGCTCCATGTTGGACCTAAGACATGGTGCACTTCCTTCAAATAGGCATGTGTCCTCATGGGATGGATAAAGCAAAGAGGATACATTTTAGGATAAAGGTAATCCCATATGTTCTTATTAATGGTGTCTTGTTCAAAACAGACATCAATGACATTCTGTTGAGATGCATTGGGATAGATCAGTTAGAGAGAGTGCTACAAGAATTCCATGTTGAAGCAGCTAGAGTTCATTTTTCTCCAAGATTGACAGCACTCAAAATCATGAAATCAAGTTATTATTGTCTTAGATTGTTTGGTGAATACTACGCATGGATCAAGAGGTGCAAGAATTGTGCATTCTTCAAAAGAAAGGAAATGCTAGCATCACTTCCATTGCACCCAATCTTATTCGACCAACCTTTCATGCAACAAGGATTGGACTTCATTGTATTCATCAATCTAAACTCAAGCCAAGGGCACAAATGGATTCTGATAGTGACAGATTATTTGACCAAGTGGACCGAGGCAGTGACACTCAAGGAAGCCAATGAGTCTAGTATCCTAGATTTCTATGAAGGGATAGTGACCAGATTTGGAGTGCTAGCCACCATCATATCAGACAATGCATTAGCATTCATAGGATGGGCTATTAAGAATGGGAATTACTTGAGCACTTCATCAAACTATTACCCTTAAGGTAATGGCCAGGCTGAGTCCACAAACAAGAACCTGTTAAAGATCATCAAAATAACTCTTGATGAGAATTAGAGGACCTAGCACACAAAGCTCAAAACTACCCTAGGGGCTGATATAATAACACCCAAGAGATCTACAAGCAGCTCTCCATTCAAACTCATCTATGGGAAAGAATCGGTGTTGCCTATATCACTTGAGTTACCAGCATTGGAGCTCGTAAAGCAACTAGAGATGTTATAATTTGAACCAATGGAGGCAAGGTATGCAGAGATGAAATAATTAGAAGAAACTAGGGAGCATGATCTCTAAGCAATAGAGAATAATCAAGCTTCAATCAAGAGATGATTTGCAAAGAAGGAAAAATAAAGGACCTTCCAAGAAGGATACCTGGTTTTGAAATGGGATGCAAATCGAGAAAAACTAGGAAGGAGTTCTAAGTTTGATGTCATCTAGAGTGGCCCTTACATGGTCAAAAAATGAAAAAGTAGCAATGCTTTAAAATTGTCTACATTAGATGGTGAAGAGTGGTAGATTCCAGTGAACGAGATCTATCTTAAGCACTGATACTAAAAGGAAATTTTCACCCTGTACATATCAGTTTAATTCCTCTTTCCTCTAAGTTCTTGTGCACATCGTATTGTTTTAGTATAGGTTACTTTTTTTCCTAAGGGATTTGCAAGCTCTACATGTTCCATTTGGGGCACATATGATTTCAAATTTTGTACATAGTTGTGGTGCTATTTTTTTTCTCTTATACAGTCCATTTAGGTCAACAAGTTGAAGCCCCGGGTCAAAACACTTTTATACTCTCAGAAACCTTCAATTCAAGATTTCTCATGAAAATTGAGTGCAAACATCCAGGCTCGTGAATCAGAGGTAAAATCAGTTTCAGACCATCATTCTCGACTCCATGCCCAATAGATATGACAAGGAAATTGTTATTCTCATCTAATAGGAAGATACCCATGTGAGTCACCAAACTGTTATACCTATTTCACCCCTACGCCAATTATTGGATTAGCCATGACCCCACATAGAAAGCACCTAAGAAAAATCATTCAAATCCTACAAATTGGTCGTAGAAAGACTCAACCATGGAGTGGTGGAGGCCCGGAGATACTAAGGGATCCTATGTAAAAGAAATGACTCTCTCAAGTCGTTTGCATGTCTTAAATCCATCCTTCAAGTTACAAGTTGACTCAACTATTGAATAGCAGGGGCATACAAGAAGAGGTGATGCCACAGAGGAACTAGAGACAAGAAGGGGAAGAAGCGGTGAAGATCCAAATTCCCCAGGCTTGAAACAATATTAGAAAGGGCCCTAAATAGAATAAGTATGGAGGTAGTAGTGGGTGGAGCCACGTGTCCTAACAACACTTGTCCAAAGGTGAATCCAAAAATGGAAAGCTCAAACTAGCGCTAGGATTCCATGCATCCAAAACCCCAAAAGTAGTGAGGCCATTGAAAACTCTACAACTAAAGAAGAAGATGCCAGGTGTCAGCTCAATGTAAATCCAAAAAGGAAGCACAACATAACACAAAAATACCATCGACTATGATAAGACAGAATGATGACAAATCTGAAATATCAAAGTAAATTATAATATTAACATGAAATTGTTACAATCTCACCCATGAGGTACTTCAACAAGACTATGGGAGAAACTTTACAATTACACCTTTCGATGGCTTCTTCAACACACCTTTAACTGATGGCTTCCTTTGCACACTTCCTACAATATTTCTCACTACTTCTTTCTATGCTAAATGAGGGGGGTGGCCTCTCTATTTATAGAACTTCCAGGCTTATCCATCCTATCTCTAAGATAGGATAAGAAATCCACTCTGACGAATCATATTCCATACCTTAACTCTTATCTGTACATGTAAGCTTATCTCTTAAGATAAGATAAACCTTATCATTTTACATGGGTTCCACATTTTTAGACTTTTTACAAATAAAATACCCAAAATATTTATGACCTCACTCCTTGTCCTTATTACCAATATAATATTTCTAATTCCTAATCATGTAGACCCTACTTCTCTAATTACCCAAACTTTGACATTTTAACATTACCGGACCACTTACGACAAATATTTACTTTTTACAACATTCCTATTGTACTTTGACTGTTACCGTACTCCACATTATTGGCGACACCGTACTGACGGCACCGTTATCTTCTATTAGACGCTACTACTAATTATACTTAACAACATCCTATTCCTAATACATACATTAATGAAATAGAAATTATGGAGGAAAATTTTAGTGTCGACATCTTCCCCCTTCCTAGCTTCTACTCCGTCCTCGGAGTAGACTATTCTGGTGCTTGGAAAATCTTCAACTTGTCGTGGTTGACCCATTTCGTAATGGGAGTGCCATCCAATTCCTCCAGTCGGTACGTACCATTTTCATGCACAGCTGCTATTTTGTAGGGCCCCATCCATTTTGGAAGAAATTTTCTCTGTCTTCTTTTTTTGTATCTGGAATCATATACTAGGACCAAGTCATTCACATGAAATGGAGACCACTGGATCTTTTGATCAAAGTATTCCTTCTGCTTCATTTTCTTCTTATGGCTTGTATCCTTTGCTATTTCCCTCATTTCCTCTAGCAAATGAAGATGTACCAACCTTTCTTTTACTGAATCATTTTCATCCATCCTTTCATTTTTCATAACTCTCACAGTGGGAATATCAAACTCAATAGGAAGAACTGGATCAATGCCATAGGCCAACTGAAATGGGGAGTATCCTGTTGCTGACTTTGATGTTGCCCTATATGCCCACAATGCTGCATGAATCCTTTTATCCCATTTATGTACCTGCAAGGCTGCATCTTTTGCTAGAATTTGACACAGCACAAAATTTGTTCGTTCCACCTGTCCATTTGTGCTTGGCTTGTATGTTGTTGCCTTCCTGTGCTTAATAGAAAACTTATTGACTAGGGCTTCTACCACCTCATTAATGAAGTGACTTCCTTGATCTGTTACAATTTCTAATGGACAACCAAATCTGGTGACAATGCGTTCATATATGAACCTTGCCACTTCATCCATGGAAGCTGTTTTCAATGGCCTAGCTTCAACCCACTTGGTTAAATAATCTGTGGCAACTACAATATACTTATTTTGGCGTGATGTAGTTGGAAGTGGACCTACAATGTCTATTCCCCACTTTTCAAAGGGACCAAGTGGAAGAATAGGACATAATGGAGCTGATGAAGTCTTACGGTTACCATGTGTTTGACAAACATCACATGTCTTACAATAATTATAACAATCTTTAAAAAGAGTGGGCCAGTGATAACCTGCATCCAAGATCCTTCTTGTTGTAAGTTGTCCAGAGAAGTGCCCTCCACATGTACCATTGTGGAATTCTTCTAGCAGCTCCTTTCCTTGATCACGTCCAACTGCCCTCTTGTACTGTCCATCAGGTCCTATTCGAAATAATGCTCCATGCAGAATAGAATATGGACGACTGGCTTGAGTAATCTTTCTCTTAGTCTTTGCATTGGCACCATCAGGAAACTTGAATTCATTCAGATAATTCCAAATATCTATGTATTCACTAGGGATTGTGTCAAGGGAGAACAATGCTGCATCGGGAAAATCATCATCATCACAAGATGATCCTAAACCATCATAGGCTCGAGAGAGTGCATCTGCATTGACATGCTTCTTTCCTGGCCTATCTATAATATCAAATTCAAATTCTTGTAGCAAAATTATCCATCTTGCTATCCTCCCTGATGGGTTAGGCTTATTGACAATATATTTCAGAGCCTGATGATCTGTTACAACTATAAATTTCTGCCCTAGCAAGTAATTTCTAAACTTCTTTACAGCAAAAATGATAGCCAGAGCCTCTTTTTCAGTTACAGTATAGTTTACCTCAGCACTGCTCATTTGTCTGCTCCCAAAGTAAATTGGATGTTCATTCCCATTTTCATCCTTTTGGCTCAAAGTACTTCCTAGTGCTGCATCTGAGGCATCAGTATACACAATGAATGGCTTGCTCCAATCTGGATTCTTCAAAACAGGTGAAGACACCAGGGCTTCCTTCAGTTGTCCAAAAGCTTCATGCGCCTTATTTCCTGGTTCATAAGTAACATCCTTCTTCAAGAACTGGGTTAGTGGCTGTGCAATTTTTGAGAAATTCTTGATAAACCTTCTATAGTAACCCACATGGCCTAAAAATGATCTCAACTTGCTTCTATTAAGAGGAAATGGTAAATCTTTGATTTTTGAAACTTTATCAGGATCAGTACCAATACCATCTCTGGATACAACATGCCCTAACAAAACGCCTTTAGAACATCCAAAGACACACTTTGTAGGGTTTAGTGAGGCTTGTGCTTCATCTAACCTTTGAAATGTTGTCTCCATTTGGTGCAGGTGGTCCAACTTGCTCCCATAGATGCAAAAATCATCCAGAAATACTCTGATGAAGGTCCCAATGTAGGGTTCGAACACCCTATTCATCAAACGCTGGAATGTTGCTGGAGCATTACACAATCCAAAAGGCATAACTCTATAGGCAAACGTTCCCCAAGGAGTGGTGAACGTGGTCTTCAGCTGATCTTTCTCTGCTATACGAACTTGGTTGTAGCCGCTATATCCATCAGCAAAACTATAGCACTCCTGGCCAGCTACTTCGTCCAAGATCTGATCTGAAAATGGAAGAGGGTAATGATCCTTCTTTGTTGCCTTATTGAGCTTCCTGTAATCAACACAAATGCGTAGCTTCCCATTCTTTTTTATTGAAATCACAATGGGAGAAACCCATTCTGAATTCTCCACAGCAAATATGAATCCTGCATCAAGCAACTTATCTATTTCTTCTTTTACAGTCTTGGAAAAATTAGGATTCATTCTATATGGCATTTGCTTTATGGGCTTAGCACCATCTACCAGCTCAATACAATGTTCTACCCAACTTACTTGACGGAGTTCCTTGTAATCAAAAGTGAATAGGTGTATGTACCTTCGAAAGAGCTGGAGGTAGGATTCCTTCTCACTCTCCATCACAGCATCACCAATCTTTATTTGTTGGAGACGATCATCAACTTCTTCTTCAGATAATTTTATGGGGTCATGAGTTGGTGTGACTGGAAGGATATCCATGACTGAAACATCCACCTCACTTTCTTCATCTTCAGTGTCCACTTCACTGGTACTAGAGTAATCAGAGGATGTCCAATCATCAGTTTCATCACTTGAATCCACAGGTTCTGCTTTATGATGTCGAGGGATCACGTTTATCTTCACCCTCTCTCTACCACGTCCAAGTGTCATGAAACCTTCATTCCAGTAGTTTCTTGCATGAACTCTCCTTAGCCATGGTCTTCCCAGCAGCATTGGGTACGCAACAGTACCATTTTTCATCACCTGAAAGTCTACCACACATACAACACCCATAACAGATATTGCCACATTTGAAACTACACCTTCTGGTTTAGTTTTTCCCTTATTTAATGACCTTAACATAAGTGTTGAAGGGCGATCAATTTTTAAACCCAACATATTCATTACAGACTCGGTCATTACATTAACTGCAGCACCTCCATCAACTAAGACATCATGAATTGAAATACCATTACATAATACCTCAGCTTGTGGAGCATAGGGATCTGCCTCTGCCTCCAAAACAGGGACCTCAACCTCCTTCCTTCTTCGAGCATTGAGTCCACCTCGCAACTCCCGCCTCTTCTCGGAAGACATAGCCAAGAGTTGACCATATGTAATATTTGCAGGCCTTTTGGACAGATCTTCCAAGATGGAGTATGGTCCTTGCCCCTGTGAAATCAGAAAATCCTGCACACCCAACTTTCTTCTCCTATGTTTCTTACTAGTTTCTCCTTTCATCTTCTTAGGATCAGTTCCATCTTGATTATCTTTTTCTTTCTTTCTTTTTGTTACAAACACATCTACTTCATTATTTCTACTCTTATCTACTACATCAAGAGAATTCACAGGTGCTTTTCCTTTATCATTATCTCTTGTACCAGATGTAGAAGCTCTATCTGGACAATTATACTTATAATGACCCTTTTTATAACAACCATAACAAACAACTTCAGAAATATTTCTTTTTGGACCTCTATCTCCTCCCTGAGAACTAAATTCCTTTCCTTGAAGAAGATTAATAGTTAACTGGCCCATCTTCCTAAGCAGATCTTCATACTCAGTAGATGTACTAGGAGAAATATTTGTGCTCACTGGGAGTGGTTGTGGATTCTGGACCAAAGGTGCTGGTGTAGGCTCTACTTTAGCAACAATTTCTTTGGGCTCCTCTTCCATGCTTTCTTCTTGCCTTCTTGCAATCTCCTTTGCTTGTTCAATGGTAGCTGGGCGGTCATACTTCACTCGTTGTCTGATCTCCGGCTTCATCCCAAGAATGAAGTGCTTACAGAGGAGATTATCCACGCCATTCATCAACCCATCCGCTAGTCCTTCCTTCCGGATCTGGGCATCGAGCTTCCTCCTTAGCTCTAGAACACGAGCATGATAATCCCTTATCTTCTCCTTCTCTCCTTGGGATAGCTTTGTGATCTCGATCATGAGATCTGCATATTTCTGTTGTTCACCAAATTCTTCAAGAAAACTTTCAGTTAATAAATCCCATGAATTTTTCACATTATCACCTAGTGTTTCAAACCACCTAAGTGCGGAACCATCCAAAAAGGTAGGAAAAAATTCAGTCCATTGTTCCCTTCTTATAAGGCCATTACAAATACAAGATCGCTTAAACTCTTGAATGAAAGAAGAAGCATCTTCATTAGATTGAGCTGAAAAAATAGGAATCTTTCCCATTTTCAAAAGTAACCACCGTGAAATACCAACCCACAAGTACAATCAACAAGACTTATGTGCACAAATAATTGGAATTACTATAGAAATGACCACGGTAAACTATGGTAAAACTTGACTTACTGCGGTAAAAACTGCTTTTACTGTGGTAAACACTATTCACGGTAAAAAGTGAAGTTACTGCGGTAAATACTATTCACGGTAAAAAGTGACTTTACTGTGATAAATACTATTCACAGCAAAAATGACTTTGTCATTGTAACTACTATTCACGGTAAAAATGACTTTACCACGGTAACTACTATGCACAGTAAAAACAAGGTTATCCTCCAATTGATTTTTGACTAAGTGGGAATATCTCTCCAGAAAATCCACCAACGAGGAATGGTCCCGGCAACGGAACCAAAATGTCATCACCAATCCGGCACTATGATAATTCTTCACCGGGAACTCCTCGTGCTATGATTATTTACTAATGCACAGCCTTTAGTTTGGTGGATGTAATCTGGAAACAAAACAACAACATAACACAAAAATACCATCGACTATGATAAGACAGAATGATGACAAATCTGAAATATCAAAGTAAATTATAATATTAACATGAAATTGTTACAATCTCACCCATGAGGTACTTCAACAAGACTATGGGAGAAACTTTACAATTACACCTTTCGATGGCTTCTTCAACACACCTTTAACTGATGGCTTCCTTTGCACACTTCCTACAATATTTCTCACTACTTCTTTCTATGCTAAATGAGGGGGGTGGCCTCTCTATTTATAGAACTTCCAGGCTTATCCATCCTATCTCTAAGATAGGATAAGAAATCCACTCTGACGAATCATATTCCATACCTTAACTCTTATCTGTACATGTAAGCTTATCTCTTAAGATAAGATAAACCTTATCATTTTACATGGGTTCCACATTTTTAGACTTTTTACAAATAAAATACCCAAAATATTTATGACCTCACTCCTTGTCCTTATTACCAATATAATATTTCTAATTCCTAATCATGTAGACCCTACTTCTCTAATTACCCAAACTTTGACATTTTAACATTACCGGACCACTTACGACAAATATTTACTTTTTACAACATTCCTATTGTACTTTGACTGTTACCGTACTCCACATTATTGGCGACACCGTACTGACGGCGCCGTTATCTTCTATTAGACGCTACTACTTCCACGTGTCTAGTCTCAAAAGGGGAGGGGAAGAGTTGGCTTTAATATTCAATGCATAAGAGCATGCCGTTGGAGAGTTCCAAGTGTCTTAATAATGTTAACTCAAGGGTGAATTAGAGAAAGGGCCTTCAAACATGGATTAGACTGACGCATGTCCCTGGTAAATGAATATGACCCCGCCGAGTAAAGAGCTCAGCCAAACAACAAAGAAATTGATTGATTCGATAGAGGAAGCCATGTGTCACCCCCATGTTATTCTAAGAGAAAAACTTTGGGCTGTGATTTCAAGCAAGTGATCACCTGCCATGTGTCCCGGATATAAAAGGGGGCCTAATTTTCACACTATTTTCCCGCCTTTTGATACGAACCTGATGCAAACTTCGAAGGGGCATATATTTTTACTCAAGACTTGAAATATTGCAGATATGACACCATTGGAAATATCTCGGCCTTGCCCATGCCATGGAGGTCTGAAACTTTAATTTTAAGGAGTTTAGGTAAAGTAAAATGGAGGAAATTTCTTTAGGCATTCAATGCAGGATCTTCTTGCCTCAACAACCAGATTAGATTCAATATTTTTCATCATTTCCTCTTCCTTCAATGTGCCAAACCAAAGATTGGCATTGTAAAAATACATTTGGGGGGAGATTTCAATTAAAGGCATTAACAACAGTAGTTGGGCTTTGATCTATTTTTCCTGCTTCTCTCTCTCATCCTTCTCTTTGATAAAACCTATAAATGTGGGGGTAGGATTTATTGTAAAGGGTTGGACATTCTTTGTTTTTTCAGCTCCCTCCTCATTCTTGCAAAGGGATTTGGGGGTTTCAGGCCTTCCATTAAATTTGCAATATGTTTTTACCTTTTGGTTACTTTATAATGGACTGTATCAATCTATAGAGCAATAAAACACGTTTGTGATCAAATTTAGATCCTCTCTTGTCTCTTTTTCTTTCATCTGGTCTTCGATTACAGATCTGGTTATATGTACTTGTTCATTGTAACCTTTTTTTTGGTTTTTTTCTATCAACAAAATAAGTGTTCATCATTCCTTCGGTGCATCACCTTGTAGTTAGTCATTTCTTATTTCTTATCCCACTTTTCACCCCTATGTCCTTATAAAGTTTTAGGATTAGGTAGATATAGATCCTCTACAAGTCCTCAGGTATGCACCCAAACAGAGGAATAGGAACCAACCTTTAATCTGGATTGCTTTCCCATTTTTTTGCGACATCCCAAACCTTGAGGAAGGTTCAATGTTATGCAATCACACCAAATGACCCTGCCCTAGAAAATCAGACCTTTAGAATTCATTTGGGGGTGCTCTGATTCTACACTAACATGTATATTATAGGACTTCGACATAAATAAGCATGCACATATAAAAAAAATCATCCACTTTTTCTATCGGTTTCAATGGCTTGACTATTTTGGAAATTAGATTCAATCAATGAGACATATAAAGAATGTAAATAATTTACATGAAATGGGATGTTGTGAGTCTTACAAAAATACCATTAGAATGACCTTACATTAGAATGATTTACCATATTCTACATCACATACCACATTTGAAATAATTTTAGAATAATCCATGTCACTAATCTCCTCAAAATTCTTATTACCAGTCTAAAATATTGTTCAGCTGTAACTTTCTCTTTCAATATTTCTTTCTCAACCATGCCAATGAATTTATATGAATCATAACCACTAATTTTATACTAGTGAGAGTAAGGAAAGTGTGGGATACCAAGAAAATATAACACCTTCTTATGTTAAGAAAAATCTATTATACAACAAATTCTTTTAAAATTGTGAAAAACGATATCTTGTAAACTATTTTACCTTAAAGTTTATTTTTGACTGATCTTTTAAAATTCAAATGTGATTTTCCTTCCTTTATTTGCAAATATTATTTTAGTTATTTTGTGTTCCTCATATTATATGTAATACCTAACATGTAAATATTCATCTTCATTTGTCCATTGCAACCATTCTTCACAACTTCATTTATAGTTTGTTCTTCATATATATTTCCTACAGGTTTTTCAATGGTATCCCTTGTAAGTTGTATTGTATTTTCGCTTCCCAATTTCTAGCAACATATTGTACATTTGCATTCTTTAGAATTTTACATCTTATTTTCATTACTAACAAGTTCGACAAATAAAATCTTAGAAACACACTCTAACATGAAAATCTTTCCCAAGTCCCTTTTTTAAAGATTTATCTTTCTATAAAAAAGTGGTGTCCCCTAAGTATTTGACATGGTGGAATTTAAGTTTGTTTATAGCTATAATATTCATCTCCAACATTCAAGTGGATAGGTGATGAATTCCTAGTACTATAGTAGAGATGTAAATCTTCGAGTGATGTTGTTTTAACTGCATTCAATGGGATGTCTTCAAAGGGAGGAATTTGTTTTTCATCCTCATTGACAATGTCAATCACAAAATAATCAATCAACTCATTTTATTTTTATTTTAATTACAATCAATATCTATAGATAGTTCTAGATAAGTATGAGATTCTGTGGATGGTGTCTCAAAATAAGAAGTGATTTTTTTATATCAGAACCCAAAGGTGTTTATCTTTATTTAATTCTTGAGGTTACCTTTTTAGTTTTCATTTTCATGTGCTAATGAATTTTTTTAATTTAGTTGCAGTGAGATGAAAATCGAATCATGAATTGTAGTTTCATGCTACATGGAAAGAAAATGACACTAGCAATGATGCACATATACTCGTATTACTGTAAAATAAAAAATGATAAGTTCAAAGTAGTGGAAAAATTTTAACAGATTATAACATTCCTAACAGAATAACTTGCACAATTATATCTATAACTATGACATGATAGAGAACAATTTTTAAATTGAATAAATAATAATTAGAATTACATGTAGTAATTACTTGTAACATCTGTAAACTGCAACATCACAACCTATAAGTTCTTGATTTATTTTATTATAGTATGAAATATGCTTAATTATTTTCTACTAATTTGAACAATAAGCAAATCACAAATTCACAAATCTGACAAAATTATAAAATTGATTTTTTTAGAGTAAATAATAAAAATATCTACGTATATATAAGTGGTGTATTTAATCAAATTTCAATATTTCTCCCTAAAATTTTAGTGATTGTGACCAAAGGGTCCATAGAGGTCTTGGAAATCTAAGAATATAATGAATCAAGTCACATCGATTACACAACGATCCATTTTAAAAACACGTTTGGATTTAAAATTTGTTGGCTATTCGCATGGGAAAAAGTAACAGTCAAATAGCGAAAAGTATATTATGAAATGTTTACTATTCACCTAATTACATATATTAGATAGTAAAGTGTACCCTAGTATTGAACCATCTTTTTGTTTACTTCTGATGGTAATAGATATGATATAAATTAAATTTACTACTCGTTATAAGAAAAAATATATATCAAAATATTAAGCTATATACATTGCTTTAACATAAAATTCATATAAAACAAAGAAACATAAGATTAAATTATACACTTAATAGTTACATCTATTTGAAATAAGAAAATAACATATGGTAAACATATTTTTACTTCTCAGTGCTTACAAACCTTTCTTATATGTTTCGCTCTATTTATGAAATCAAATTAAATAAACTCAAACAAGAGAGTGAGCCTTACCTAGAAAAGGAAGAATAATACTACCTAAGTGGGAAGATTGCGTATAAAGAGGTCAATTAAGCCATACCTTAATTCATAATGATTGAGAGAGACTTATTTCAATTTTCATGGTCGAAAGTAAAAATGGAAAAGGCAATATTCTGCTAGTTTTAACTCATTTAAATCTTATCTATAACATTTTTAATTTGTAGTGCATGCCTTCTTACTTACTTCCTATAAAAGGAAGAAGGATGATAACCTAATTTAAATTTAGAAGTACGAAAAGAATTGAGAGACTACACTTTCAATACGTGATAAAATAAAATAATACAAAATAGGAAAGGTGAATAAAAAATATATAACATAAATGAGAGTGAAATGAAAATCAAGGGCTTAGAATCTAATCGAAAAATGAAGTCGTATATTAAAATAATTTCGGAACGAGTTATAACAGTGATTAGGGTTCTAGAAAAATATGGAGGAGATTTAGCCAACTCAATGGTTGTGATTTAATTCTTACTTAGTGTTTTGTGGTTCCTACATGGCGTTTTTGTTGGACCATGAGTATTACAGTTGCTCCTCTTGTAACTTTTAAATTTTTTAATTAATATAATGGAAGTTATGATAGTATATATTACAATAAATAGACATACCTTAAAGTATTGAATTATACAAGAAATTGTTATTATTAAATTATTTAATTCTTATATAAATTCAGCTTTTCTAAACATGGTGATTGATTCAATAAAATATGAATATTTTATTCAAATCAAAAATGTACAGCTAAGATAAATGACATACAATTGAAATTTAATATTCTAAGTAATTTATTTTATATTTTAAATGAAATAAAATAAAAGGGGAGGGCACTTAACTAAATTGTAATTACCTCGTAGTGATATGGGACTGAACATAGTGATGGAATGGTGGAACAGAGTGTCACAACAAACCTCAAGAAATTGTAGCGAAGATAGATATAGAAAGACTAGATCACTGTAGGAAGGATGAGGGTTCTTAGGGTGCCTTGGTCTAAACTTTTGGTGCCCTGGTCTACGAAATAGCTCAAAATCTTATCCTTATATGGTCATTAGGTCTTTTCATTACTTCACCTTTGGTCGTTTGAATTTTGCACATGGTTTGCTGATATTTACGTAAACCTAAAATGAAAAATCACCTGCAAAACACCACATAAAGCATCAAACCATAAAAGTTAAAGATGCAGAATGAGGGTCCAGACTGTCCTCAGCCACCACGATGATGAAATTACAACTGATCACTACAATACATCTTAGAGCTAATGTAGTTTTATGTGCTTCTGTGTGTAATGATGTGCCTAGGTTTCCCTAGCCCTAATGACACAGAGATATCGGGAAATATCTAGATAAAATTCAAAATGGTGGATGTAATAGAATGAAATCACCTTCCTATGCAGTGTGTTGTAGAATTATGGAAAAATATACTCCCTTGTTCTATGTAGCTAGCTAGCCCTTGATGCAAATAGTTCATCCATAAGGTAGTTTTTATGTTGTGTTTATATAGGGATGTGTTGTTAAAACTTGTATAGTAATTACCCGAAATGTAAACTAGTACCTGTTATCACCGAATCACATCACTGTATGGTTTGCACAAGTGTGTGTGCTTAAGCTCATAGTGTGATTGGATAACATGGGTACTAGCTCCAAGTTGTGGGACTTGCTACTTGAGATAGACCTCCAGAGAAATCCGGTTCTTGCTCCTAAACTTCCTGCCACAATCTACTATAATGCAGGAAAACAATATCTTATCCTAATATAGCTTTCAAAGGGACTAAGGAGAGAGAGAGTATATGAAAACAAATCTTGCACTAAATCGGTGATACACCATAAAAAGAGGGGTATGAGAATAGTCTTCTAAAGTGTGAAAAGTAGAAGCAAAGTGCAAACTAGAAGGGGTGATAACAGTTCTCCACAATCTAGTAACCACATTCACAATGATATTTCATGCACACGTAATGATAATGAATCCCTGCAATAGCATAAGATAGACACAATATATATATGCAATGAGATTGAAGGGGTAAGAGGAATGCAAACAAACACAAAAGGGGAAAAGAAATCCACA
The DNA here is from genome assembly GCA_019776745.2 of Taxus chinensis. Classification (NCBI taxonomy): domain Eukaryota; kingdom Viridiplantae; phylum Streptophyta; class Pinopsida; order Cupressales; family Taxaceae; genus Taxus; species Taxus chinensis. Next base: position 143,547,525 of record CM034151.1, on the reverse strand, counting down.
AACTTGTACCTATTTCTTTCACGATATCCATAGTTCAATAAATTATAGAATAACGGTCTGGATTACCAAGCAAGGAGTCCACTACCAAGGCCTAAAGCACATTGGATTCACAAAAAAAAATTGACAGAATTTTTCTACTCCAAAAATTATCCTTCTCTACAATGAGCCCAACACTCTTATTTATAGAATTTTGAGAAGAGAGAGGGAGAGAGGAAAAATGAAAATCCTGAAATCTGACTTCCCACCACTTGAAAGATGTCATAAATGAAGTGAATTTATGGTATGTTGCTTGCAAAATGCCCCCCATACTGTCCCATAACTTGAGGTAGTAAAATATGTCAGCCCATGCTTCATTGAATGCATCCCAACCACCACTAAAATCATTATTTTTAAATGGTGACATTTCCTATAAAATCACCATCGATACCTCATCAAATTTCAGATTTCATGATTTTTGTGCATTGGGCTTGGAACCATGATTCCAATGGTACCACTTTTTTGTGATTTCATTGAGAAATTCAAATTTTATGGCCTTCTGAGTGTGAACAGGTATTTTGGGTCTCCCATTTTCTTTCATTTAACATGACTGAGTGTTCAATTGACTAGGGTTGAGGAAGTTTTATTTATTTTCATATACCTACCCTCACCAAAATTAATAAACCTAGTTTCTGTGGCATATAGGACGTCGGAGCTCGGGGTCAAATGTTATGGCCATTTGAATTTTAGGAGGGTTAGACATTGAATTTTCTTTTGTATGCGGCTATTTTGGTGAAAGCGGGTATTGGTGTCCCAGATGTCCCTTGTTTGACTTGGGCCAAAAACCTCCACTTTTTCCGATTCCCTCTTGGTGCAGAAATTTCTCCCTTTGACATCCCAAATGTCCTAGCGTTGACTAGACCGTCAGGGCCATTGACCTGCGCTTCCTCTACATGTGTCTTGACCCACTTTGCAAATTGGAAAAGTCAGCTTTTCAGGGAACTCATGTCCTATGCATACATGTGTGGCGTAGGACAATTTTTTTTGAAAAATCCATACCCTTTGCAAATAGGTGATTTCGGCCATGTGGGCCCTGGGACATTTTAACCTAACTTCGCCGCTTCCTTCTAATTTCAGCCATTTCAGGAAAATTGTGTTTTTGGGTAGCGACTGTCCCACGTGACCCTATGCCATCTAGGACAAAGAAATTCAACTTGATTGGTTCTTTTACAAATCAGCCCCAAACTTGGTATGATGAACCTTGGTATGATCTGCCTTGGTTCCATCCGCAACTCTCAGGCCCAATTTGCATTAAAATAGGCCTGCGACCTCATTTTTCATACTTTTGCAATTTTTACTAACTCCTTGGATTTTCTTGGATGGGGAAATTAGAGGAAAGAGGAGAGGTACCCCAAAAATCCAAATTTTGGTCCTCAAACCATTTCAACATGCTCCAGCATGACGAAATTATGCAAGTTATCCAAATTACCTCGAGGGGTGGATTTTGGATAATAGTACCATAGGAGATGAGAGTAAAATATGAAAATACTAACCTTAAATGAAAGAAATAAAACCAAGTGTGACAAGGATCAGGGAACCTAGAATCAAGACCAAGGATCCTCAGGAGCCCTAATCCCTCTCTAGGTACCCTAGTCAGAGACTACTGATGACACCTGAGTGAGTACTAACAGATAGAAATCCGTTGGACCTGACTGGAACTATGCAAGTGAGTAACAAATGTACATGACCAACAATGGTAAAGACCAAAAAGATAAATAATTGGACTATGTAATAGGTCATCACTGAATACTTTTCATAAGCAATATCTATATATAAAACAACATACTTTGTCGTATAATAATAATAGTAAGTGCGTGATTTCTGTGACTACAATGCTAGATTATTAATATTTAAATAATTAAACAATATTATGATCATTAATTTAAATTTATATGATTTATTAATATACAAGTATCTTGTATAAATATATTTTCATTGGGATTTTAATGATTACTGTTATCCAAAATTCACCCCTCAAGGTAATTTTGGTAACATGCATCAAATTCTTTAGTCCCAAGCAAATAGATTGATTTAAGGCCTGAAATCATGTTTTTGGGGCCCCCTCGGCTTCCTTCTAACTCTCCCATCCAAGAAGAAAACCCAACGAGTTAGAAAAGGTGAAAAAATTGCAAGAAACCAAGCTTGGGGCCGAAAAAATGAAGAAAATTGGCTAAGTCCTAGTCCTGGCGGTCTGCGGGACAGTTGGGACGTTGGGACGCGAAAGGCCGAACCGGCCGAAAGTGGAAAAAATCGTCAAAGTTTTGTTTCACACATTTTTGGGATAGTTGGGACAAAAGTACGCGCGGGACACGGATCGGCCGGTTTGGCGCAAGTCAGTCCATTTCGGGCGGTTTGGAGATATTTGTCCCAGGCAGTCCGGGACAGTTGGGAGAAAAGTACGTGGAGGATGCGAACCGGCCAATTCGGCCGAAACAGGAGTCTTTCATCCGAAACAGTTTGGGGCATCCGGGCCAAAAGTATGCATGGGACGCAAAAAGCTGAAAGAGTCGAGGGCGAATGGAATCTCGCCACGTGTCTTCACCGCAAATAGGAACAAGGGAGCCCGAATCGGCTGAAACAAGATATTTTTGTCTGGGACAGCTGGGAAAAAGGTACGCGCAGGACGGGTGGGACGTGAAAAGCCGAAGCGGCTGAAGGCAAAGAAGAAAACTCAATGTTTGACCCGTGAAACTTCAAACGGCCATAACTTTTGACTCCGAGCTCCGATTTTCATAAAATTGGACTTTCTGGAACAAGCACGATGTCCTCTACGCCACAAAAACTAGATTTATTATTTTTAATGAGGGTATAAATATTTAAATAAAAAAAAAATATTCGACTCCAATCAGTTAATGCTCATTCCCGTCAAATGATAGAAAACGTCTGCCAGACCCAAAATAGCTGCCTGCACTCAAAATGCCATAACTTTTGCATTTCTCAACGAAATCACACAAAATTGGTACCGTTGGAATCATGGCTCCAAGACTGATGCAAAAAAATCAAGAAATTGTATATTTGGTGATATATCGATGGATATTTTTTATAAAACGTGGCCGAGTTCATAACAGTGTTTCATTTGGTGGTTGGGAGTGCAATTAAGAGGCATGGTCATCATTCTTTCTCTGCTGCAGCACCTGGGATAGTATGGGGAGCCTTTTGAAAGTAATATATAATCATTTTACTCCATTTAATGCCTCTTACAAGTGGTTTAAGGATAGATTTCAGGATTTTCATTTTCCCTTCTCTTTCCCTTCGCATTTTTTCTATAAATTGGAGTGTTGGGCTCATTGTAAAGGAGAGAGTTTTCAAATAGCAAAGCTCTGTCAAAATTGATTTGTGAAGCCAATGTGCTATAGGCCCTTATAGTGGACTCCTTGCATGGTGATCCAGGCCCTTATCTTGTAATAGATTGAACTGTGAATATCATGAAGCAATAAAATATCAGTTTGTGGATGTATCTTCCCCTGCTGTGTTTTCTTGCATTCTTCTTGCCCCTTTAATCTTTCTACAATAATATTGTGTCTATTATTATGTTCTTGCAGGGATCCATTATCATTCTATATGCTTGGAATATTTTTGTGAATGCATTTTGCTAGATTACGGAGAATTGTCATCACCTCTTCTAGTGTGCACTTTGCTTCTATATTTCACGCATTTGGAGACTACTCTCACACCCTCCTTTTCTGGTTTATCACCACTTCAGTGTAGGCTTTCATTTTATGCATTCTCTCTCCCTGGTCCCTTGGAAATTTAGATTAGAATAGTTAGTTTCCCCTGCATTAGAGTAGATTGCGGCAGGTAGTTTAGGAGTAAGAACCAGCTTTCTTTGGAGGTCTATCTCAAGTAGCAAGTCCCACAAATTGGAGATAGTACCCATGTTATCCAATCACATCGTGAGTTCAAGTATATGCACTTGTATAAATACAAGGGTGCAGTGATTCGGTGATAACAATTACTTTGAGATAGGGCGGGTAAAATTTCAAATGCAATAATTAACATCTTTTAAATTACATATATTTTTCGTAGATTAATGCGATTAAAATGATAGTGGATTATTGTTTTTATTTTTATAGTATATTAATATGATTAAATATATAACTTGAAAATGGTACTTCTTGGAGAACCATGATTTTATGGGAAATATGCTCTCATAATATGTTATTGGTGCCAACGTTTGATATCATATAAAGCAGTTATGGTTCTTCTAGTGTGGATCTACCTTCCTAGTCTACCCTTGGATTTTTGGGAACCTAAATTATTCCTGGGAATGGGAAGATATATGGGTGTGTTTATTGCTCTTGACCTAACCATGAAGGCGCGATCAAGACTGATTTTTCCCATATGTGCATTAATGTTCCTGTGGGGGCGAAAGTTACAAACAGAATTTTCCTAAATATCTAAAACTAGAAATGCAAACAGGAGATTATTTTTGATAAGTCACATATTATCTATGAAAAATAAAATAAATTTGGGTATGATGTCATGTCTTGCTGCAGGGGTGCTCTGTCTTCTTAGAAGGAGGAAGATAATTTTGATGATCCTTGTATACCTATAGCTTAGTTTGAGGATGTATCATAAGAGGAGTTGAGTGAGGGAGAAGACATGGAGGAGGTGGACGGAGAGGCCATGGAGTACACACTAGGGGAGAAAGAGGTAGCGGTGATCCCACTTGCCCATAAGCATGGATCTGGTGCATACATGGTGGAGAGAGATCTTGAAGTGGTGAGGGGAAACTATGGAGCAACATGGGAGTTTTCCAGTGTAGATAGGTTGGATGGCTGATGTGGATGGGAGTCCCAATGAAATTTTTTAATTCAAATCTAACATGTAATGAGTTTAGTGAATCGGTGTATGGGTCTATAAAAGGTTGCTACTATCTTACAGGGAGCAGTCCCAGTGATCAAATTTGAAGGGCTAGTCCCAATTTCATTGTGAAGGGAAAATATTGGACCAACCCTTCAACGATGAAAAGTAGTATAATCATTTTACATTTCATATGAAAAGAGTAAATCAATCATACATGTCACAAAAATTGAACATTTTTTACAAATAGATTTTTTTTTTTTCAAAAATGGGTGAATTTACAAATTAAAAATGTCAATGTATCATATCTAATAAGAGTGTCTCCCCTTAAAGTATAATAAATTCCATTTCATAAATAATGTAATGAATAAGTTATATTGTGAGATCCAGTAAAAAAATTAAAATTAAACTCTCTAATTTCCAAACACTCGCCATCTATTTGTCCAATGGAAGCGGTTTTATATAAATAATTTCCAAAAACTCACCATCTATTTGTCCAATGGAAGCGGTTTTCGAGCCTTTTTTATTCTTCCATGCATCATAAATAGCATTCCAATCTACCTCATTTAGAGCATGAGGTGCACAAAGAGATAGAAACATCAACATATCCAATGTGCTCAGAGAAAGCCTGGATTTATCATCATTCTTTATCCTATTTAGCTTTGAAAATTCTCTGTCACATACGGATGTGCTTGCTAGAATTACAAGAATAGCTTGCCAAAGTTGCATCAAACATGGAAACCCTTCAAACCATTCTGGTTCACCGCCACATAGATCCCATGCTCCAAACATATGTTTTTTTTGGGTATGATCTATAAATAGTACAAATAAATTCATCCATCTCACCCAACCATTTAACACTATCCACAATAGGTGAGTTTCCAACACTAAATTTTTCACATAAATATGTTAACCATCTTTTTGTTTGATGATCTCCATCTTCTGTCTCCTCGTAGTAATTACAAGGAATGAAAAATTTAGCAGCATTAAATATAGGTAAATCTGTGAATCTTGTATCAAGAGAATTAATTACCTTAACTATAAATCTTTTTCCCAATTCAATTCAATCATCTAGCGTCCTTGATCTTTGTGACTTAGGCAAGCTCTCAAATCTCTATGCATGTACATGTAATGTACCTGTTCTGTCTACAAACTCAAGAGATCCTACTTGTGCCCTCGTTAGAAAAGATGATGTATGTAGAGTACCTGCCTCAAATATGCCTCTTTGAAATCTCCTACGAAGCATGTCAATTGTGATATCTAATGTAGTCCCAATGGAAGTAATGTCAATATGATCCTCTTGAAAAATTTTATTTAACTTATTTAACTCAGTAAGCACATCTGCAAGTAAATGGATGCAAAATTGTGCCTAAAATATTGTTGCCAAATCATACATTTTTTCTCCTCTAATTTCCATTCTTTCAACAAAGCAGGCATGAGTTTGATAAGTCTTTCCATGACCTTTCCTCTAGAAATCCACCTAATTTGACGAATTTGTAACACCTCCAACCTGCTGATTTGAAATGACTCCATCAACTATCTCAATGCTCCATGTCTTTTAGTAGATTTTCCAAGCCATGAATATATTTTATTTGAAAATTTATCAATAAATTGCAACTCTGGAAAATAAGATAAAGCATCATTTGTTGCTAATCCTTCTTGATGAGCTATGCAATGAATATCTAATAAATGAGCAGCATCTCGACGAAGCTTTGTGGACAAACCTTCACAAACTCCCTTCATGGCAGACGCCCCATCATATCCAAACCCAATTAAGCTCATTAAGGATAAATTCATCTTTGTCAAAAGAGTGATCATGGCATCATACATAGCTTGAGCTCTTCCATCCTTTATTTCAAGGAGCCCTATAAATTTTGTTACACATTGACCTATGCCTCCATTTGTCAAGTATGCAATATAAACAATCAAATGTTGTTCCATAGTACGATCAGTGCTTTCATCAACTAAAATAGAGTAAAATGGAATATGAAATATCTCATCTTTCAAATTTTTCCAGTAAACCTCCTTAGCAGCTTGTAAAAAATCTTTTCCAGATGTTGTATTTGTATATGCAGAATATTCATCTATGAGAGGCATGTGTGGAGTTCCTTTATACCTGTTCAAGTCAAAAATCATCTTATAAAGCTCCAAAGATAAATCATGTATGGCAAAAAAATACATATTTTCCATCACTGATATGATTCTCTCCTTCTCAGCATCTACCATGAGTTCTATGTGTTTAGTGATTGGAATGCTACATTTTTTATTTTCTCCTTGCAAATGTTGTGATGCAAATTTATGAGGCTCTGATTCTGCATGGGTAAGAAGGCCACTAGCTTGAAGGGTGGTGCTTCCATCTTTAGCAAATGGAGTATCTCTCTTATATTTGACACACCAAGAACATTTTATCCTTTCTACACCATTGCAGTCTTTTATAGCATAAGCCCATGGAAATATTGTTTTCCATTTGGCCTGGAATGTCCTTTTAGGTTTCTTTGATGGGTGTTCCTCTTCCACAAGATCTGATCCATCTAACTTGTGTTCTTCTTGTGCAAGAATATCAAATTCTTCATTTTGAGAATCACATGGTTGACTAGAATGCCAAGAGATGCCAAACGCATCAGCTAGTGACAATTGTTTTTTGTCTTTCTTTGGACGACCAATGGAAGCCATTTTCTCACACAACTTACACGATACTTGTCACCTATTCCAATGAAATAATTATAAAAAAAAATCAAAATAGTGTTTTCACATGAATTTCTGTGTATTATTTTGACAATTTAGAATTAGAGATTAGAGAATATTTAAGAAATAATTTAGAATAATTTGTATACTCATGCAACACTAAAATCTCAAATATAAGATTGCACTAACAAAGGGTCATGGATTCATATTCCTTACCTCTTCACGCTTGGTGAACTACTCCTCATTAAAGCATCCACTCCCTCAAAGTTCAATGTTCAACACCAAATAAGTTTTCTGTCCATTTTTAGAAAATATATTATGAAAGCACAGTTTAGTAGGGCTTATAATTAAAAAAAAAACATAAACTTCTTTCATAAAAATAAAAACAACAATAAAAACCTCTTGTGGAGATGTTTAAGCAAAGACAATTTTGAAGTGGCAAATAATTCTACCACTTATTTGTTTTCCAATTGAATGTTAAATGAAATAACACACTCATGAATTTTTACTTTCATCAATCACATAATACAAAACCAAAAAATCATTGAATAGTTACAATAATATTTAATTTTAATATGGAGAAGTACTTACTCAATTCTTTCAGTAATGAAAATATGAACTGTGCAGATTTTATTCTATTTCTCAATATAAGGTGACTCACAAGTGTGCCTACTTCAACATTTGAAGCAAGATGAAGGCAAGGCCCCAACTGGTCCCTCTTATTATGTACCTTAATTTGCATGAAGCAGTCTGCCCCTCAACCTTGAATAGAAATCTAAAAATGATGAAATAGTTATTTTCCTTGCAAAGAATAACTCATACAACATCCAGGCCCTCTCCAGTTCCACAATCCAAATGTGATTTTTAATGTGTAGCCATATGTATTACTGTTTTAAACTCAAATCAAACTAATGTGGAGTCTGAGTCTGCACCCAATATTTGTGAAACAGTTGTCAAAAGAATAATCATAACTGGTCTTTTAGGAAAATTCATTAAGGCTCAGAGTTAGGTGCCTTATCAATCATCTATTTTTTTTATTTACTATGCAGTACTCACAATGTGGCATTGCCAATAATAATTTTTCTATGCAATTATGCTTTTGATTTAGATCTCATTGCAATGGTTACTGTGTAATACAATTTGAATGAAGGCTTACTTTCCCATAATTCAAATACCAGATACCAAATCATTGCCAAAAATAAAATATATATATATATATATATATATATATATATATATATATATATACAGAACAGAAAGGAAAATATAAGCAATAGTAAACAAATACATGCCTTGAATTTTTTTTTATAGGTACAGAGATAAAACATAAGAGAATATATGTACAAATGGACAACAAAACTCTTTGTTGCCATGCAGATGCGAACCAGCTAAGAAATCACAACCCTAAAGATGTCAGCAGCTAAACAATGGAGCAAGTGGAACTTATAATTACAGAACAATTCCACATCCTTCATGTTCCAATATTTTTCCTTATAAAGTGATGGATATGGAATTTACTATAAAGAGAAGATAAACATAGGAATTTTCTCTTTTTATGTTGTATTTGAGCTTGTCTAAGATAAATTCCACACCAATTTATACCCGCAAGTTGCAACCCACTCCAATAACGAATTATAGAAATATAAATTATTAGACAAGGTAAAAAGTGTATCTCAGTTTGTAAATAAGATCTACAAATTCATACTAGTGTAAACATCTACTCCATAAGCCCATTCTGTGTTCCTGAGATAATAGGATTGTCTCAATGTGTTGTTGATGGTTAAGGGACTTAAATTATTATCAATGAATGGTGGAAACAGTCTTCGATTTGCATCAAATCTTCTTATATCTTTATCCAAACCCGGACACTCGATGACACCCTGCAAGGAAAATAGAATCCTTCATTATCAAGATCCTCCAAATAAGAAATAAAAAATTCAGAAGCAATATACTCAGAGTGAGACAGATAATTGCCTTCATTTTATGTAACAAATATGGAGATAGGCCAACACAAGGAAGAAGTATAATTCGTGTCTTCAGATTAGTTTCACCATCCAGTGCTGCAGTCTGAATTAATGTACAAAGTTGCCAATGCACTATGTTAGGGAAAAAAATATCAAGCAAGGAACAGTTCGAGTCCAGTGTTGTAGGCTACAGTTTACCAAATTTCCAGTTGTGTGAGCAATGAGCATCTAGACTCCTCTATTGGTATTCAATAGTCTGCGCTAAATGTCCAATTAAAACCATTTTTTATTCATTTGCACATTGGATACTCATGCAGACTGTAGTTAATGTTTATGTGAACCAGGAAGATGGGAGCGGAGCTGCGGAGGTGGATAGTGGGAGACTGGGTCATACATTACAACTTACAGTTACAACTCACATAAATAAATTTCTAAAATATGTTTCACCCACAGTCCCACTACTATCAGATATTGCGCCTAAAGATACGATTAAAATTTAATATGATGCAAGTTTTTCTATAACATTATTGCTGAGTCAGCTGACTGGCAATTTTTATATGTTTCCCTTCGTATGACAATTTTAAATAAACGTGGACCTTATTAATTATCAAATAGTTTTTACATTTTAATTTTTTTTACAGGTAAATTCTGCCTTGCACTACATTGCCCCTTGAAAAATGGTGTGAGACCAAGGATTGATAGACGAAGGATGGATGACATTACAATAGAGCTGGTTTTCCCTCTAGAGTTGGGTGGAGGCATGGTGAAGGGAGTTACAGATTGTGCGAGTTATGGGGAGGGGTATACTATGGTTCACACTGAAAAACTAGCCCATTCCGAACGGGTGATGCAGAGTCGTTCCCAAGAGGCTGATTAAATGTGTTTATTAGTTCATTATTTCATTTTCTGGACTAGATTCTCTCTGGTATTTGATGACCTTATTTCTCTTGTATATGCATGTTTGTGTTCTCAGGTTATCTCTTTCCACTACTAGTAGAGGTGGTTTCTTAGTGCCTTCATCGTTATATCTTCTCTCCTCTATACTGGTGGGGTTTCTGGTTCCCAGAAAAATGAAATAGTTACCTAATCTAAAAATATATATAATTGGTTAATGGGATTTAACTTATAAAAAGTTAAAAAGATGCACTGTATAGTGAGATTTGATTATCACATCTTATCTAGACATGTAAAATGGTTCCCCTATTATTTTAAAATGATATAGTATGGTAGTTTAAACATGAATATTGTCCGTTTTAAACCTAACTTCAGTTTTTTTATTCAATAACTAAGATCTCTTCTTTTTTTACCCTTATACATGGATGGATGTATCTGACCATGTTTTGTCTCACACTCTTAAATGAGCCGAAAATAATCCCCTAATAATTTTTTTGTAAGATCACAATTAAATGGTTATCATAATGTTCTAATTAATATTCTAATTATTGCAAATAAATCAACACATATTTAAATTCTATACCATACTCTATATTAAAATATTTTTATATCTATAAACAAAGGGATAAACTCATATGAAAAATAGAGCAGCGAGTACTACTTACAAAGTATGAACAATATTATTCCAATATAAAAATTTACAATTATTTGTCAGATTACAAGGGAGGAATCAGACCTAAACCATCTCCAATCAACTTTTCTTTCAGGGAGGTGGTTCAGGAGGGGAATGGTAAAAAGTCCATGTCCATCCAACATATGGTGCGTATGGCCAGCAACCCTAGCATTGTTTTCAATGAATAACTAATTAAATCCAAAGATTCTACTAAGAATATGGATTGATATGCACATTTAGTTGATTTTGGACCATTATTCTAGCCCTTCATGTTTGAATATCAAAACACTGGCTTCCACTACTTGAAGATAGGTTAGATATCTAACGTAATGTAAGGGGGATTTTAATAGTTGTTTTTACTAAGATATGTGATAAGGATTTCATACATGAATACCTTTGAGTTTTCTAATCTCATTATTTAGTATGGAAACTCTCGTTTCCTTCATTCATTCTACTCACCGAAATTTTTTCATTCAAACTAACGTGGATTAGAATGCCATAGTTATTGCTAAAATTTTGGGATTTCAATTAGTTTTCTTCCATTGGTAACACTTTAAGAATTTTATTAAATGTTGATTCCCACACCATATACTTTACTCCTACATCCTATGCATGAATTCTTGTTGATATAGATACTTCATATAATGTTCTTGCTAACATGGAGCTTAAAGTTGAAGACAAAACATGAAATAAACCCCTTTATTTATGAAGGAATTCCCTTACAATGCAAAATATTCTTCCCTTTGGGAGATATTGTTGTATATTGTAAGATGGAAAAGTAAAATAATGAGAGAACCGCCTGGTGGGAAGATACCCTCATGGACCATTTCGTACTAGATGTTAATTAGAAGGGAGATTTAGATTTATATTTGAAGGACATGGTTGATTCGGTTCCTGTAACACCGCTAAGGGAAATAGGCATTCATTTTACGATACAAGATTATAATAAAATGGTTAAGGAGAATGTTCCTCACTTTTAATTTTTCAGATGATTAATTCTATTCAATTCCACTTTCTAGGAATATATAAACATGAGATAGATGGCCTTGTGGATGAGTGGAAAGCAGCTCATAGTTAAAAAAGGATTTTATAAAAAAAGCACTACTCCTCTTTAAATGACTCTCATGTTGTCTTATTGATTGTCCTCTTTTATTTTTAGCATTGAAGTGAAGTTGTTTATATCTTATATCTTTGGTGCTTAATTTCTATATATTTGCTTTTTGACCTTTTTGTACCTGGGTAGGGTCCCAGTCAAAAATCTCACCTTTACACTTATCGAAAAAATAAAATAATTTCTTGTGAAATCAAATTTTAAAATTCTATACATATTTACGTGGGTACATACATAGGTAAATATATATTCATATAATACTATATATTATATGCATAATATATAGTCAATGCATTAAGGAGGGAATGTGTAGTAGAGTACAAATGAGATGCACAATATTTAGATTTGAATTCAAAATGATGCTAAAAAGACCCTCGTACATATAGTGAGACTAAAATTAGGTCATATTCATTAACATCTACATCACACAATTGTCACCGTAATTATTTTAAACACCGTACTTATCAAACAACATAAGAAACTGGATATTTAGCATTTATTGAATGGTAGTTTTTAGTCACTTAATTGATTAATTTAATTTTTTAATGTTAGTTAGAAAAATCAGATCTCTTACAAATTTATGTAAAGAAACAATTAAATATTGTAGAAAATTATGAGATAAAAACAACACATATCAAAATAAAAAATGCAAAGACAATAGCAAATACACCATAACAACATTGTTGTGTGCTAAAAATTCTCCTTAGAGCCTATTTTCTTCCTTCTTGCTTCCTGTTATCCCAAATTCACCCCTCGAGGTAATTTGGATAACTTGCATAATCTCATCATGCTAGAGCAAGCTGAAATGATGGAAGGGAAACAAATTGGATTTTGGGGGCCCCTCTAGTTTTTCTCTAATTTCCCCATACAAGAAGCATTCAAAGAATTAGAAACAATTGCAAAAAATGCAATAAATTCAGCCTGTGCTAGTGTATTACAGAAAAATTGGGTTTTTCAAGCCTAGGCCACATAGGTACGCGCTGGACATTTACGACCCATGTGGCCAAAATGGATTATTTGCAAAGAAATCAAAAAATAGGTTTTTTGGAGCCCAGGCCACATAGGTACGCACGGGACATCCAAGACTGACATGGCTGAAATGGCCGATTTACAAAGAAATCGGCAAAAATGGATTTTTTGAGTCTAGGGCGCATAGGTACACATGGGACATCTAGGAGCTGCATGGCTGAATTGGTTGATTTGCAAAGAAATTGACAAAATCAAGTTTATGGAGCCTAGGCCACACAGGTACACGCGGGACAGTGGGACCCGAAAACCTGACTTGTTTGATTCTTTAAGGAGGGTCAAATGGGTGCAGGCGAAGCGGCGGTCAATGGCCATCATGACCCAGTCAACATTGGGACAAGTGGGACACCAGGACCTAATTTTTATGAAAATTCCAATAGGAAGGAGACTTACAGGTGGATCGGAAGTTTTTGTCTAGGACAGCCAGAACACGAAGACCCAAAATACCCGATATGATCACATGTAATGGAAGATAGTGTAAATCAGACCCCAAACATTAAATGGCCATATCTTTCGACCTAGAACTTTAATTTTAATGAGGATAGCTATATTAAAATAAAGGAAACATATTAGGCCCCATTCAACTAGATGATCATTCTAATTAAATGACCTAAATGCCTGCCAGACCCAAAATAGCTACCCATACTCAGAAGGCTATAAATTTTGCATTTATAAATGAAAATGCACAAAAATTTTACCATTAGAATTGTGTTTCCAATCCTAATGAAAATAAATAAAGAAATCTGGAATTTGATGAAGTATCGATAGATATTTATCAAAAAATGTTCCCAGGTTCAGAAAAATGTTTTATTTGGTAGTTGGGATGCATTCAATGGAGCATGGGCTGACATTTCTCACTGCTGAAAGTCATGGAATGGTATGGGTAGCATTTTTCAAGCAATATAAAATCATTTAACTTCATTTACTACATCCTGCAAGTGGTTGAAGGATAAATTTTGGGATTCTTTTTTTCCCTCTCTCTCTCTTCTCAAAATTCTATAAATCAGACTATTTGGCTCATTGTAAAGGAGGTAGTTTTGAGTAGAAAAACTCTATAAAAATTTATTTAAGAATCCAATGTGCTGTAGAACCTTGTAGTGGACTGCTTGCATGGTGATCTAGGCCCTTATCTTGTAATAGATTGAACAGTGCATACTTATGAAGTAATAGATGGAAGTTTTTGGATGTATCTTCCCCTGTTTTTTTTGTTTGCATCCCTATTTCCCCTTCAATCTAAGTGCATATATATTTTGTATATCTTATTTTGTTGTAGGGATCCATTATTATTGTGTGTGCATGAAATATTATTGTGAATGCAGTTTCTAGATTGTGGAGAACTATTATCATCCCTTATAGTTTGCATTTGAGTTCTACTTTTCACACATTATAAGATTGCTCTCACACTCTCCTTTTTTGGTCTGTCTCTGCTTTAGTGTAGGATTTGTTTTCATGCTCTATCTCTCTCCCTGGTCCCTTGGAAAAGTTTTATTAGGATAGATAGTTTTTCCTGCATTAGAGTAGATTGTGGCAGGTATTTTAGGAGCAAGAACCAACTTTATCTGGAGGTCTATCTCATGAAGCAAGTCTCACAACTTGGAGATAGTACCCATGTTATCCAATCACATTGTGAGCTCAAGTACGCACACTTTTGCAAACCATAGGGTGTTTTGATTCAGTGATAACACTTCTTTTCTTAATTGATTAAAATGGCCTCACATAAATAGAGGTCTTTTTCTAAAAATAGATCATGGAAACTCATAAAATGATCATGGGAAAAATTGGGATTTATGTAACATGCACATTCTACAAACACAAATACAACACTAAAAATACAAAAATATTTTTTTTACTTACATTTCTCACTACACAACACCACAAGGGCCCCAAGTAGAGAAACTCAACTATGCATAAGGAACTTACATAATTCATTGACTCACATAGACACATAAAACCACCATATACATGTCGATGCCACACTTTTTCCAATGAACGAATGCTAGCAATGATCCAAACACAAGAAAAGGGACCCAAGGAATTACAAACCCACAAAACATCATTACCATAATTCCATATTAGTTATGATTAACATTCAAAGAACATTATTATGCAAGGATAATTTAATCCTTTTTCCACATACAGATTCTTAAATTAATTTCACATTCAACTTACACTTCGACCATTTATGTTGGATATTTATTCCTTATGAAAATCCCCATATATTACATAATTATTTGGCATATTTTAAATTGCATACAAAGTTCCTAATTCTCTCACTCTTATGTTAAGATTATGCATATCAATCTTTTATTTAATGTTTAAATTTTACTCTTTCTACACAAGTGAATCTGACGTGATGTCAAGAAATAAATCTTAGGATTTAAGGGAGGTTTAGATCCAAGATACCTTTATCAATAAACATTCCTCCATCACGATATCTTTATTTCCTTATCATAGTTAATATACTTCAAAAAATTGTTGAATCCATTCATAATTTCCACATTAAGAAATTTTATTTAGATTTATATATATATTCTTGAAGTTTTATCTCACCAAGGGAAATTCATATACTTTTTAACACATGAAAATGTCTAATTGAGTTATAAGGACTCCAAGAGTGACAATATTCCTAACCTCAAATATAGTTTTACTCTTATATGCATTACTCTTACATCGCACTCTTGTCCCATTATTAGCATTATTTTGTAACAATTGTAAACAAAATAACACATAATTTTCACTAATGGATTTGCTACTATAAGGAGTGTAACCTAGCATGAGACATCCCATTTCTTTGCTCTTATACACTGGAGTGTTAAACACATGTTGAAATGAAGACATCTACTTGTGTCATTTAAATTCCACCGTGAGATCAATCATAAGAGTATCACCTAATTACTTTGTTTGGTTTTGGGCCACTGAATAGGGTTCAGAGGCAACTAGGCATATGGGTTAAGGGAGCATGTTTCTAGTTTCTACACTTCTCTTAAGTCAACATATTTTAAATACAATTTCATTTGCTAAGAGTTATGTACAATTTCCACCCACAAGTTAACCCCTTAATCAACCAAGGTTTGGTTTAATTCCAAATGCATCTAAGGATCTACACCCAACTATAAATGAGTTTAAGGTGAGAGGACATATTTATGGTATACAACCTTCATGAAATACCAACGTGTTATGCTGTTAATAACCAAGGTAACATATTTAGCTGTGAGGAACTAAAGAGATCATTAATAAGGGTTTAATTCATAGTACAACTATTTCACTATCTCCATTTGATTCATTTGAATCGCACAAGGAATTTATTGGATGATGAAGTTAATTTCTAGATCTAACTTCGTAGGACTTGGTAGTCCACTAGAATAATAAGGAAGTGTTAGTTCTACTTCATCCAGATAATTTTGACCATGTTGTTCCTATGCATGGTGTTCATGATGATGTCGCTAAGCATACATGATATGACAATAAAATTTATATTGGGCTCTTATTTACTTTAACTTAAAGGTTCCATCGAGTGAAAATTTTTAAGTTCATTCTATGATTTCAACTTCTTCTATGCTAATATGGTTTATGCAAGAAAGGTAGATATGCACAAGTTTTAAGCTAAGGTCAAATGTTTTATTTAGATTTCATTACTACATTTAGAAGGTAAACAACACAATACACTAATTTATTAATCGTCTATTGTACATTAGAAATGCACTACAAGATATTACATTCAAATTAATTTAAGATACATATTTCCAACCTTTTAAAATATGTAAATCTAAATCGAAATGGTACCTATGACTAAATACACATTTTCTAAGGCATCTTTAAAACTAGCATCTCACACATATTACCAAATTTCAAATATATTTTTTTCTGTTAAATGGAAATACATTATACATATAAACATTTTCCAATAACATATATAAATTTCAATAATAACAAATGAATTACACCTCACCTTTTCACCATATTAGCTTGCAAAACCATGTGAGCATAAAATTAGCGATAAATCACTGGCATAGCACCCATATATATATAGTCTAATGAACATATTCAATTTTCCCTTTACATAATAATAATAATTTGCATTTAAAAGGAGAGGGTTAGAGACATATTTATTTCATTTAATTTCTTAACCAAGGAGAGAGAAAGAGATAGGGAAGAGAGTGAAACACTATTTTTCCAAAAGTTCAATTTAAAACAACAAGTCTCATGATAGTGTTTCAATAGTTATTTACACGTGTTAACAAGTTTCCACGATAGTTTCGTAACTTGACGGGGAGTCCAACAACTTTCTTTTTTCACATTTCCTACTAGTTGAAAAAATGTTCAATTTACACTCAAAGGATAAGACAGTGCATTCAAGAACTATCTTCTGTTAGGAAATGCACAATGGGTAAATTCCTACGCATCCTCCTATAAACTAGAAATTCATAGGAACTGATGGAATTTTAAACAGGTGAAAGGTTTTCAATCGGTGGATAGGTTTTCGGAGCCACCGGTCATAATTGGTCTAATCTAACTTAGTCAACAACGACTAGAAGACTACAAAACCCCCTTTCCAAACTCTACATAAATGTAATTTTCCCCAAACTGAAGGTTCTAGGTAGTTTTCTAGTAAAAATACTAGAGATTTGCGAATGCAGGAAAATATTTCGATGCTCAAAATCTGAAACCTAAATTCTTAGTTTTAATAGCTCCCTAAAAGTGCAAAATGAAGTAGCAAGGCTCCTAAAGTAGCGATGAAGAGAGTGCAAATGGTAAAAATATGTTGAGCTAATGATTGACACGATTTTATTCATAACAGGGAACACATACGATGTTTAATATCACTTTTATGGGGATCAGTGTTATTTTACAAGTCTCTTGAAATTGCATTTTTATAACTTTACGAGGTAGATAGAAATGCTTGAAATAGTTAAATCTTCTAGCTCTTGCCATAACCAACAGACATGAGCATAAATGTTTTACACCCTGGGTTTAAAAATGTATAAGGTTGTGGTCGCAACATGGTTGAGGGTCAAATTGTATGTTAGCATCTAGAAATCACGAGGTGTTGTTTTAGTGATTACACTATGCATCTAGTTAAAATATTCAATTATTTGAGTAACTAATAGTTTAATATTTCTATTATATTGCAAATGAAGAACCAATCATACGAAAATTATAAAATATTAGTTAAGGAGATCATGCCTAAAAATAATGACTTCCGTAACGCAAGACAGTTCTAGGACGGTTCACTATCATTCCGTAAAACTAAAAATCTCCCTTACATCTTGCCAAATAGTTTGTGTGCATCCACAACGTCTCCATTGTTAGGTTTCAACATTTATTCTATGCTCTTCAGCCTAGACATTTCTCTAGTGTTCATTGTAACAAGGCCTAGCACTATTATTTAATTTGCCTCTTTTTTTAGCTCATTGGGAGATGATGTATTATCCTCATGAGAAAGTACATTCTTCAAGTATTTATACAAACCGCATAATATTATCCCCATCACCACATCATTTATCATTCCTCCAACATATTTAATTATTTTTTTCTATTTTCTTCAATGGGGAAGATGAAGAACGACATGATTTTAGGCCACATCTCACCACCCAAATGCTACCAAATAGGAGTCTTCATATCCTCCATCCATCTCATCCTCAGCAAGCCAATAATGAAATTAGGAATAGTGTAGTAGATTACAAGCACCAACATAAACAACTTATCCAATATCCCATAGAAAAACTTAGTGAAAGTGAGTGAACAATATGAATGATAGGAAATTAAGAGTAGCTGAACAACATCCTACGCTAATCTTTGAGGAGAGATATTATGCAAAACTTTCAACATAGTAAAACAGTTACAGAAATATCGGCAACATATTCATAACAAAACACAAACACCATATATATGTGGGGAAAATCCTTTTGGATACAAAAACCCACACTCCAAAAGCCCACTCAATATATTTCAAATCTAATAACAAGATTACATACACTTGCAGAGCAAGTTTCTTACAGAAGTATCACCAGAAAAAATTCTAGGAGGATTAAAACTCACTACACCAATTGCTTCTCCAAGCCTTCAATTTATAGACCTTCGGTTATACAAGAAACCATCTATGGTTTACAAAACCATGTGCCAACCCTCTCATGAGGTGGATATCATTAAAGAGCAAGATTTCGGTCTAAAATTAGGCTCCCGCGTCCACAAAATTCTCCCCTATTTTTGACCCTTACAGATGTCATAAAATCTGTCATAATATCTCTAAAAATAGTCCTTCCATGATATACTATCATATGAGAATCTTTTGACAACTCCTATTTCTATTTTTAGAGTATAGACAATGTGAAACTGTTGTAGGCAAATCTTAAATGAATAAACCAAACAAGGTTGAGACACCTTATTTCCAACAATGAACTATTTATTTTCCTCAGAAGAGATTTGGAAGAAGGAAAGGTAAAGCAAAGTTTTGGATTATTTACTGTTGTGACACAGCTGCACAACAAATCCATCAGGAAAATATTGTCTCCTATAGAATGATCCATGTTTATAATAAGTGTGGAGTTTACGATGAGGAAAGGGGCCGACATTTATGAAGAGATGTGAGGTGTATATTAGGGATATAATCATTCAAAAACTCTTGGAAGTCATTCTATCCGGAGGGGAAATCTGCAACAATCACATGATCATCCTTGTTTACTTCAGTCTTTTCCCAACTCGTCCCTCCATTCCTATCCTCAGTCATTAAACAGCAAAATCGAGGATTGCATGGCAACAGTACATCCCTAATGGATTTCTTGGCGTTGTACACATCCACAGAAATTTTCATCTCAAATATGCCTTGGTTGCATACTGTAAGCAAGGAAGTACTGAAAATCCGTCCAAGGGGACTCACCGGCTCAATATCCTTCATGAAGTTTGATTTAAACTTGAGCTCCATTGATACCAAAGACTTCAACCAATATAATATCAAAAGAACTTCTGAACTTCTAGATCTATAGTACTGATGATCTCGTAAATTTGTCTTACATTTTCAGTGAAGAGGGTAGCTTCATAGTAGCAGAGCTGAATTTTTTCTTTACATTGACACGTAGTTTCTGCATTTTCTAAAAATTGTCTAAGCCTTTTCGAAGAATCCATTTTGTTCATATCCTACAGTTGACGCTGCCTACAAAAACACGTCTTTAAAGACATTCTGTCAATAGTTCTCGTGCCTTTCTATTATTTCATAATATGCACACACGTCTACCAGTGTTTGCAACGACAACATCTGAAAAATTTCCTCCATCTTTATGCTTTGACGGACATGCATGCCCTGTTCTAGATCTCACATTTTGACACAGGCTTTGAGTACGTGGACAGAAGGAAACTGATCTGGTTGGAGACCTGTTTATAGCATAGGTGGAATAGTGAGAATGTTGCGTGAAGAAACTCACATCTTCTGAACTTCCCTCCCCAAAATATTATCCCATCATAATCTTACAATTTCCTATCCACATATACATAAATGTCTACCAACACACCTGAACTTTCCAATTACTGCTAAGTTTTCAAAGTTGACTGGGTTTCTGCCTGATCATGGCCAGTACAGTTCTCCTTGGCGCAGCTGATGGAGACTGCCACACGCAACCGCCCTAATATTGTAGTTCTCTAAAAAAATAAGCACCCCATACCCTGCCACATGCCTTCATCAGTTTTTTATTATTATTTTGATTTTGTTTTGAGTAGGGAACTACACTTTATCTTTGTTTTATTTTCCTAAAAATATGAATAATAAAGTGGAATGAAAAAATTCTAAAAAAATCTAAGAAAACTAATGTGTTCTCTAAAGAAAAATTCCATTTTCCTAAAAATAGATCTTTAATGGGAGAAATTAATTAACTTTCCAAAACTCCCACTTAATTTCGACCTTCTATTTTTATATGATTTTGAATTTGAGTCTGAAACTATATCTCTTCTTGATCATAGAAACTTAAACCACTTCTTGAATACTCAAACACCTCTTTTAATAATGGATTTGTAAAGATATCAATAAACAGATCTTGAGATCTATAATATTCTAAACATATCTATTTATTATAAACCAACTCTCTAATGTTTGATATCCCATCTCTATATGCTTGCTTCATTTGTGAAAAACTTGATTTTTTGACAATGATATTGTTGAGTTGTCATCACAAAAATTCTTTATAGCTTCTTGTTTTGTCTACCTCAAATATTTTAGTATTCTTATCATTCAAACAACTTAACAAACTACTCCCATAGTTGTTACATACTCTTCCTCTTTTAATGAAAGAGTGAGTATGAGATCCTTCTTAGATATGTATGTAACTACCCCTTTTCAAAACTAAAAAAATATAGCCAAATGAATTTTCCCTTACATCTATACTGCTTACACTATAACTATTTGTATAGAATCTAAGTTTGAACTCATCTAATGTTGAATACAATATTTAATAATTTTTAGTTCAACATATATTCATCAAAATCATTTTTGCAGTCTATCAATGTCATTCTTTCAAAGACTCCATAAACCTAGTTGCATATTCATTGTTTACATGGATGGTGTCTTGACTTCCCACCTTCGCACCTATCTATTTCACATCTCTTGCTGTGATGCATGTATATATTCACATCTATGATCCTGAAATAAGAATCCGATGAAATTTATATTCTCTACATTATAACAGTGGTATCATACCCGTTTACCCTAGCTTCCTATTCGCTAGAGGTCAAGAGAAATTTCTATGGTGGTTGTGCCAATTGGACCAACAACTTGTTTTAGCTTTACTAGACATAACCTGCTAAGACATGGAAAAAAACCTATGCGACCAACAAACTAAAAATGGTGGTGATATTTGATAGGTGTCCCATCATAATATTATTATCATGATCTAAAAGTTACCTATGGAGGATCGGTTTTTCAAAACCTTCCTGTGCACAGCCTCCTACAACCTTCTTTGAACCTACTTGAAAAAGGAACTGTTGCGTAGAACAACACCGAATACATAGGTAACATGCAAGGTAGAAGATAAGTAGCGTTCAAACTCCCTTAAGCATCAAAAATAAATTTGCGTGACATCAAATCATATGTTCTTTGAACAAGCGACATTTGTAGAGAATCATGCCTGCGTGGACAAACGTGGAAGAAAGGAACATGCATGGTTATTTTAGCCAACGTAGCACAACAAAGAAACTGACAAGGACATTTCTTGTTTTAGAAGAGCATGAGATGTATTCCATAAGTTAAGATCTTATAAGAGATCTACAATAAACAACAAGAAAATTTTCCAAGTTGGACACGTTGACCTGTACCAAGTAAAGGTCTGAAAATTTTCCCACAAATCCTATGTGTGATGTGTAGAGTTTCCAAAGTGACCTGTAACCATCATTAATATGCGTGTGGGGATTAAGATAAAACATCCACCTGTGTAATAAGGTGTAAAATGATCTAGCAGTAGTAAGCAGCGTGGAGAAACCCGTGAAAACCAACCAACCATCAAAGAACACTAGGAGATGAAGAAAACGTGTAAGGAAAACCTCCTAACAACCTCTAGAAGGAGATACTTGGCGTGATAAGGCATGAGAAAGTATATTAAAAATAATTATTTTGAATGTTCATTTAATTTTTTTTTAATTAGAGCAGACAGAAGTTCATTACGAACGCCAAAATAATCAATTCCACTATAGAGATGAGAAAAAAATATCGATGCAGAACTTGAGAAACCAGTTAATAAGGTAAAGCATATGATCCCATTCAATAACTTGAAAACATGACGATCATTCCCGGAGATACTAGTAGTACTGCAAGAAACTATGGAGTTGTGAAATCTTTGAGAGACCAAAGTCAAGCCAAAGAGAGAGCCAACTTCTATATTGCATGGCTTATAAGTCTCCAATTAATGCAATTCAAGAATAGAGTACATAAAAGACTACGTGACTGAGTCTTATTTGATTTACGAAGAGTCTCACCAAGATAAAAGAATGCTGACATACAAATGACAAATGCAAGATAGAATTCCCACAAGAGAGTTTTCATCTCACTGCATGAGCATAAAATCCCACCACTTCATCCTAGGAAAAGAGATCACATCTATTCGTAGTGATTCACATAAATACAAACGTCATCCTCACCACATGAAGTAGAAAGGACACATCGTAATTCAACAAGATGAGGACTTAGAAGAATATGCACCATAATAAGAAAATCAAGATGATATTTCCGAGTTACTTTTCAAAAATTAATAAAGCAATGGTGAAATTTTTCTATCTTCATTGTTTATGTGGGTGATCTCTTGACCTTCCATGTCTATGCTTGTTCGTTTAGCTTCTCTCCCTATGACACATGTATATATTCACATCTATAATTATTGAATAATCATCCAATATAATTTATATTCTCTGCATTATAGAAAAACCTTGAGATGAGGCTCACACCACAGATAATATGAGGCCTTCTACCCATCATTATATGATACTTCATATAATTTTGTAAAGCCCACAAAATTTTCCACACAAAACCCAAGACAAACCTAGGTCAAACTAGAAAAATTATGGAATAAAGTTTTTTTTCTTAAAACCTACTCACAACACTAGGTTAAAAATTAACGGTAACACTTTCTCATTTTAAAGTTACATTAAATTAATGTTATTAATTTCCCTTTTGATCCCCCTTTGAATAAAAATATTAGAATCTCTCAATACCATTTAGTAACATTTAGTTAGTATAAAGAAAGACTTAGGCTCCCTGATATTTTACTTTAATAAAATTTAATTTCACCTTAATTAATTTTGGTCAGTTAATCCCAAGGGTATTGTGGTCTATTTAATTAAATAATAAAGTTCTATTATACCCACAAAGGAATCAAAACTTGCATTAAATAAAAACGTCTCTAATAAGACACTTGGGTTAGCAAACAATAACACCCCCTACACATACTAGAGTCGCCCAAAAATAAAGTCTACCAATGCATTTTAAATTTGAATCTCTCTCGCCTACTTCCAAACTAAATTTTGAAGGGATGTATCTCATCCATTGGATGGATTAATTTGGGGCCCTTAGATTTAGGGATCCAACTAACCCTAAGCATGCTTATGAAAATCTCTTTTCTCTTTTGTTTTGGCTTATTGTTTCTCTCTTTGTTTTGCAGATTTGTGGAGGAGGAGAAAGCCGTGAGAGGAAATCTCAAGCTCATGGAGGAATGCATATTCTTATTTTCTCATTGTATTTACACCCTATTCTAGGGTTGCAATGTATTTATTTTATTTTTTTATCTCGTTATTTTAACATTTTCCCAAATGGGCATATGAGTATTTGCCCCATTTTAGAGGAATAAGCAAAATGGTGTATGTATACACTAGGGTAAAAAGATATATACATATATAAACAAGGAAGTAAAATACCAATAATCATACCTCCTCCTTCGCGTTCCGTAGCAAACCTCAGAATGGGCTAGGAAACTTGGATTGAGCCCTGATTTTGTGATATGTAGGTGCTTTTCTTCAAGACGGAGCAAGACCTTCCTGCAACAATGATCCTCTTACTTTGCACTAGATGGGAAAAAGGATTATGAGGCTATTTTGGCATTAGGACGAGGCAAAAGGATGTTCTTTGCTCAAAGGATGCAAGAACTTAGATATGGCATGCAAGCTTATTCTCCGTGTGTTTAGAGGGGAGGGGTAAGGTTGTATTTATAGCCTGAGGGAGTGATTAACTTAGATTAATTTAAGTAATCATGGTTTGAAAATGTGGGCAAGATTAAGTGAGTGGTTTGAAAATTGGGCAAGATTAGGTGAGTGGTTTGAAAATGTGGGCAAGATTAGGTGAGTGGTTTGAAAATGTGGGCAAGATTAGAGTGGGGGCCACGAAGAATGGGTGAGGATTTGAATTATATTTTTAATTCATAAGTGGAGGATTTTAGGTGAGTGGGGACCACGAAGGGTGGGTGAGGATTTGAATTTGAATTTTTAATTCAATAGTAGAAAAACATGGAGAATAATGACATGTGGTGAGGATTGGGTTATTTTTTAGATTTTGAAATGGATAATTAATCAAATTATATTTGATTAATTCGAAGTGTATTTTTGTGGGAAATGAGGAAGGGGAATTAATTGATTTAGGATAGATGTGAAATTGGGGTGTCTACATTTGCCCCTCTTTGGAAGGGTACTATGAAAGTAGTGTCCTTTCAAAGAAAGTAGACGGTATGGGGGAAGAATTCAATCTACTTTTTAAAAGGTAGAGCGAATGTTTGTTGGGGAGAATAGAAAGTGGTGAGTGACGGATGTCATAGTATCCTCCAAGACAAAAATGTCATGAGAAGATGTGATTATGGATAGATGTGGTGATGCCCCCTCGAGAGGACTGACGAGAATGGAATATACGACAGAACTCTCGAAAAGAAGGGAAATGGATTCGGTGGAGAAGAGGACGATAATGGAGTGGAAGAGACTGGAATGACCGCACGACGCAAATGGAGAAAGGATTCAATCGACCTTAAATGCTAGGTGTGAGGGTGTGTGGGAAAGAGAAAAGGGAATGGATAGGATTGGGGGTTGATTATGAGAAGAGTAAGGGAGATAGGGGAGGGGAAAAAAAGGAATGAAAGAGGTAGAAATAAGAGAGAGGGATGATAGGGGAAGAAGGGAATGATGAAGGACAAACAAGGAAAAAATAGGAAAATGACAGAGTAGAGGGTGAAGGGATGAAATAGAGAGATGTGCAAAATGAAGGAAGCAACAGAGATAGTAAAGAGGGATGCGTGGAAGTGAAATAAATGATAGAGCTGAGAAAAGCAGGAAACGGGAAAGGATAAATAAGAAGGAGAAAACGAGGTGGGAGTAGGGGGTGAAATGGAGGAAAATGGAAAGAGGACGAAAGAAGAAGTAGAACGGAGAAAAAAAAGAAACTATGAGGGGCGAGGAAAGTGTGAAAAAGAGGAGAGAAAGGAAGAGAAACAGATACAGAATGAACGAAAAGGTAGGGGTGGTAGAGAAAAGGAGAAGTGGTCAGAAGAAACGTGAAAATTAGGGGAGAGGAAAGGAAGATAGAATGAATACAAGGAGAAGATTGAAGGAATCGTGTCATTGCGAGGAAGACCAAGGCAAAGAATATGGAACAGACCGTATGGAGATGCATGTGGAGGGTGGTATGATAAAAAAGACAGGACAACGCTGAACAACCAGGTTATCGATGGGGAAGTAAGGAGGAAACGTGATGGAAAAAGGGGAAGAAGATGATACAGGGGAAGGGAAATAAGACGAGGGGTGGGAGAGAGAAGAGGATAACAAAGAAAATGATGTAGAAGGAAGGGAATACAGAAAGGGGGTAATAAGTGGAAAGGGAACGGTATAAGGAATGTTCAAAGAAGAAAGAGGGGAGGAATGACATCGATTGGAAAAGATGTGGAGATGCATGAAATGAGGATACTAGGATGACGAGAAAATAGAAAAAGGAGATGTATGATGAAGACAGTAAAGATATTGAAGAGGGCAAAGAGGAGATGGAGAGATGGGTAAGAAGCGACAAGAAAGGGTGGGAGTGAGGGAAAAGAATAAGAGAGAAAAGAGAATGGGGGATAGAAGAGGCAATGCCAATGAGGGGATGTTAGGGAAATCCCCTTTTACAATGAGTGGTGGGGAAGGGTGAGAGAAAAAATGAAGAAAAGGAGAAAGCTAATGAGGATTGGAAAGGGTAACGCCAACAAAGGGACGTTAGGGAAAACCCTTTTACAATGAGTGGTGGGCTTAGAGGAGGGAAGGAATGAAGGGAAACTCTAGAAGGTCCAAGGGAGTGAATGAGGTCGTGCGGAATGAGGATTGATGATTTTTAGGGAAAACCCGTTGACAATTATTAGCGCGGGAAGAGAAGATGATGATGAAAGAATGATATAGGAGTGTTAACAATAATGGTGAATGTGTGTGTGGGTAGAAATGTGGGGGGAATTTGAGAAGATGAAGTGGAAAGAGTGAAGAAGATGGAGGGATGAGTTGGGACTAGGTGAAAGTGAGGAGAGGATGCGGGTGATGAGGATGAACGAGGTGAGGATGAAGAACCAAGACATGAAAAGAATGGGAAGAAACGGTATGAAGGATGATGGATCAAGAAGGGGAAAATGGGGGAAAAGAATGTGATTGTAGGTGGAAGAGATTAGATGTATGTTGTAAGAGGATATGTGGAGAAAGGATAATAGTAGGAGGAAAAAGTGGGTAGTAGGAGATACCAGGTGGAAGAAGCGATCAACAAAGTGAACGAAGAATGAGGCGGGGGAGAAGTTCACGATGACAAGTTAAGTGTAGGGAGGACCCTGACATAAGATTGTCATGTGACGGAAGTGGTTAAGTAAGATTGCCATGTGAGCAAAACTGGAGATGACAAATGGTCAAGCGAGAAGTGGTGTTTGCGAGAATCGAAAAGGAGGTGAAAGGATGTGATAATGGGGAATGCCGAGAAAAAATGAAGGGTGAAGGGTGTGTAGTGATGGGGAAAGGCAAGGAGACAGATCATCCTTAAGAGGGACTCTTAAGTGAGATCGCCATGCCGGGTGAGTGGTTAAGTAAGATTGCCAAGCAGAGGAGGGTGATAGTGGTGGTAAAAAGATGTGATGATGGGGAATGAAGAGGAAAGATGGATGGTGAGATTGTAGAGTGATGGGCGAGTGTAAGATGACATGTCATGCTTAAGAGAATCTCTTAAGTAAGATCGTCATGCTACTGGAGAGGTTTCGTAGGATCACCCAACCGACAGGGATGATATGCAAAGAGAAAGACAAGATGATATTGGGGACAGGGGTGGAATGGTAGGTTGAAGAAGATGATCGCGACGAGAGGTGGGAGAAATAAGATGGGGGAAATATGATGGGATGGGGGAAGGCCATAGGGCAGATCAACCTTAAGTGGAAGTCTTAAGTAAGATTGCCATGCGGCTGGAATGGTTAAGTAAGATCGCCAAGCTGAGGAAGAAGAAGGATGATGTTAGAGTTGGTGGGAATAGGGTATGACAAAATGGACTGAAGGGGAACCCTCAAGTGAATTTTCCATACTACGAGAGCGTGTAAGTAGGATGACCAGGCATAAGACGGATTTGGGGAAGGATGAGAAAAGAGTGAGTGAGGTATGCCTGAGTGGTATATGATATGAGATGAGGTGATAATAAGAAAGAAAGGAAACAAAGGAGTGTAACATGAATGGATGAAGGAATATATGTAGTGGAGGGCGGAGAGTGTGAGGGGAATCCTTAATTGGGATGCCCGCGTGGTGAGAGTAATGATGCGAGAATGAGAAGTAGAAGAGGTGGAATGGGAAGATGTGTTTGGTGGTGATTGTTGTTTGATGAGAGGGGAGGTGGTGAAGAAGCTTCTACAGCGGGAAGATCTTAGGGAGAGGGTAAACCTCCACTGAGGATTCCATATAGAAGGGGTTATTAAGTAAGATTGTCAAGCGGGAAGCAAAAGGGTGAAAGGAAAGAATACAAATGGGTGAGAGGGGACAGGAATGGTGAGAAGGGTAATATGGGTATAAGTGGCGGAGGAGTAAAAATGAGGAGTGAGGATGAATGGATCAAATACATGGTGATCATGGTGGGGGAGAAGGAGCTGCTGGATAGTGAATGCTACTTGAGAAAGATCGTCAAGTAGGATTCGCAAACTGCAACGGTGATCAAGTAGGATTCCCAAACTGGAGAATGCATTAGTATGGGTGAATGGATGGGGTGCAAAGTAAGATGTTGATCATGCAGGAAGATACTCACGTGACGAAAAGCATCTTAATTTTAATATAGCACATAACAGGATGCATCGTGATATAAAAGATCAGGATGACTAGACTGTAATATGCGTGATAGCATAGACAGGGGCCATCAAAAAGGTTTGATGCCCCAGTACGATATGCAAATGGAAGAGAGCATAGACAGAGGCCATCAAGAAAGTATGATGCCCCAGTACGACATGCAATCAGATAACATAAGAATATTAGAGAGAACACCAGGATACATAAAATCAAGATGCCCCCTGTAATATATCAAGATGCAAGAAAGTAATTAATAATTTACAACTAATAATGCAACACAAGAACCAATAAACATGTCCCTAACGTGTTCCACAGTGAGGATTGATTGGATGTGCCCCCAAGCAGGGGTACGAGGACATAGTAAAGTATTGGGTCATTGTCCTCAAACAAGGAAACAATGAGAGCCGGATTTGCCCCAAGCGAGGATTCACGCGAGGAGAAGTGGTTTGAATTTGGTAGTCATAAGGTGATTGGATCATTCGTTGGGGATAATAGTTCAAAGGTTAAATTGTGTTGGTTATTTTAGAGTTTTTTTTTTTGTGGATTTTTTTTTTTTTTTATTTTTTGTGGATTTTTGTTTATATTTATATTTTCTAATGTTTTTATATTTTTGACGATTTTCTAATATTTTTGATTTTTGACGATTTTCAAATTTTTTGATTTTTTTGACGATTTTCAAATGTTTTTGGATTTTTGACGATTTTTTAATGGTTTTGGATTTTTGACGATTTTGTGTAATGTTTTTGGATTTTTGACGATATTTCTAATGTTTTTAGATTTTTGACGATTTTCTAATTTTTTTGTTGGGTTTTTTACGATTGTTTCTAATGTTTTTGGGTTTTTGACAATTTTCAAATATTTTTAGATTTTTGGATTTTTAAATTATTTTTGAATTTTTGACGATTTTCAAATGTTTTTAGATTTTTACATTGTTTTTGATTTTTGACGATTTTTAAATGTTTTTTTCAAATTTTTTGGATTTTTACACTTGTTTTTAGATTTTTGACGATTTTCAAATGTTTTTAGATTTTTACATTGTGATTGGCAATTTATAGACCAGAGTGCAGACTTATTTTTTAGAGGCGATAAACATGGATATTATCCATATGTACCGTGTTCCGTGTTGTAACTTATGCTCAGAATAACACAAATTCTCTTTCCATTGGCAGGATATGGTGGTGATGATATGATGAAAAGAATTCCAGCTCCATTCTTGACTCCACACAACTAGTAAGATGTGTGGGCTCATCACCGAGAATCAAGAAGGACGCAGGAGGTAGATAATGAATATAGAGACAAATGCTAACAACAATCCCTTTGGGAAATTGTGACTCCATTCTTCATAACGGTACTGAACCAGTTTCAAAAATGGCTTTCACTTTATGAGTCACATGCTAGACTTAGACAGTTATGTGGCCTGCTGATTGGTAAGATATGAGGTTAAGGGATAGTTCTCTCTTCACTTAGGCATCTAAATTACGTGTTTGGGGATTCTATAATTTGTAAGCACTGTAAGATTTTGTATTTTTGAAATGACTCCCTATGCCTTGCCCCATGCTACTAGTGAGAAGTAAGGGCTCATCACCGAAGGCAAAATATAGGCGAGTGAATTCCCTTTTTTGTTTTTTTTTTTTTTTTTTTTTTTTTTTTTTTTTAATATTTTGCAATGTTTTTATGCTTGTATGAGAATGACCCTCTACGCTTTGCCCCATGCCACTTGTAAGAGGCAAGGGTTTATCACCGAAGACAAGACGTAGACGAGTAAGGGCACCTTCCTCCATTCCCAGTCTCACACTACCAGTAAGAAGTGTGGGCTCAACACCAAAGACTATGAAGGACGAAAGATGTGACAATGAATTATTCATAAGTTATTGAATTGATGGATTTTTTTACAATAGTGCTTTGTATTTGGGAAGAAACGTCTGCCCCCAATCTCAGCCCCACACGACTAGTAGGACGCGAGGGTTCAACACCGAAGACTGAGATGGACGACCAAACGAACTGGGTAACGAAGTTTAGAGCTTTGTTATGAAAGAGAGAATGTATTTGAAGGGAATATATTACCATCAGTAAGCTTCTAGGTATGACCATAGAGGAAAGCGACTGAAAATGGAAGAAGTATGACGCTCACAAACTTAATAGGATTTATACTAGCACTTGTCTCATGATGATAAATATGAAGATGTGATTTTGATAATGAAAATGTCTGCCAATGGAAATGAATAAATTTATTATTCAGAGATAAGCAAGACAAAAGGAACAATGTACACGTTGTTTCCTGGAATAGTGAGTGCTTTCAAGAATAAAATTTCTTTGAATGGAATGCATTCATGGGTTTTTCAAGGACTTGGCCTGTGTCAATGGCCAATTTATAAGCTCCAAACCCAAAATTATCTATGATTTCGTTGGGCTCAAATTTGTCTTGTTTGTCTCGTTCTTTGGGTGTGTTCTTTTGATTTTCTTTGAGAATGAAATCATTGACCTTAAATTTTCTAGGTTTGAATTTTTTATGGTAGCTATGCCATAGCCGATTTTGATATACTTGAAGATGATCTAGGGCATTAAGTCATTTTTCATCAAGAAGCTCGAGTTCATTAAGGCGTGAGTGTCGATAATAATCTTTATTGATTACATCTTTGAAGGATATTATGAAGGATGGAAATTCAACCTTGACATGTAAAATAGCTTCCCAACCATAAACAAAGGAGAAGGGAGTGGCTCCAGTAGGTGTGTGATAAGATGTGCGGTAAGCCCAAAGAGTGGGATAGATTTGGTTAAGCCAATAGCTTCCATGTGTGTTGACAATGATGGTTTGTGTTATTTGGTTTGTTGCTTCTATTTGTCCATTAATTGATTGTTTTGAGGATAGATTCAAATTAAAGATGGAAAAGGTTGCGTAAAGATATTCCTGGGTATACAGTACCTCGTAGAATGTATGCACATAGAAGTCTTGACAGGTGAGAATAATTAGTGATGAGATGCCTGCAAGATCGATCATTGAAAGCATGATGGACATGACAGGTTGCATTGTCGCAAGTGTCCAAACTTGATGTGGTTGTGTTTCGACAACAAGGCTAGAGATGTTAGGCATAAGAGCCAATATTGGAATAATAGAATCTAGAGTATGTTAGGTACCATAAGGGAGTCCGAATCATTGGAATGTTAGTGTCTAGAATCAAACTTCAAGGTACTCTGTGTGATGGAAACAGGTTCAATGTATGTCTTCTGTAGTGTCTATAGTAGATATCAAGGTTTGAAAGGGAGTCTTGAAACGAGAGTCAAGGTCTCAAGTTAGTGTTGGAAGAATGTTGTTGTCCAAAACAGGTTCAATGTATGTTTGGGTTGAAAGAGAGTCTTGAAATAAGTTCAAGTGCTCAGTAGATGTTGGAAGAATGTTGTTGTCCAAAACAGGTTCAATGTATGTTTGAACTAATGGAAGAAAATTTGAAGAAGATATGGATTGGTTTGGAATTAGAGAGTCTTGACTGTTGTCGTCATGATCTCGTGGAATTTCAGTATATATAGGAGTTTCGACAGTAGTCAGCTCTTCATGGAAAGTTGTGGTATTGGATGTGTCGTTGGTTGCAAGAGCATTGTCATCAAGTTCTACAGAGATGACGTCGTCGTCAATTAAGTCTTGGACGTAATTCTTAAATCGCACACATTTATCTGTGTGATGACCATCAATGCGATGAAAGTCACAGTATGTGTTAGGTTTGTACCAACATGGCTTAGCTTCCCCTTTGACAAAGGGTTTTGTAATTGGATATCTTATCAGTTTAGCCTCTTTTAGTTGATGAAAAACACTAGAGAGACTTTCTCCAAGGGGGGTAAACTGACGTTGGACTTTACGTGAACTGATGTCTTCGTGAGGTTGTATGATTGGCTTTTTGGGTGATCATTCACTGATTTGGGTAGCCATATGAGAGAGTTGTGTTGTCATCTTATTAATTTGTTCTAATAGCTCATTGTGTGATGTTTTTCGTGAATTCATTCATGTTTGAAAGAGAGGGAAAACGAAAAAATGTGTAATGAAGAACTCAACCTATTGATTGTGATCTTTGTTTTTGCTCAATCAAGTTTTAACAAGGCTATAAGGAGTAAGCTCAAACAAGCTACTCGGGATACAAGTGGGATATAACTCAAACAAGCTATGATGAATATGTTGATTGGTTTGGATTAAACAAGCTTATCAGACGAAAATGTAAGGAGTACACTCAAACAAGGCACTCGATACGAGTGGGATATAACTCAAACAAGCTATGATGAATATGTTGATTGGTTTGGCTTTAACAAGCTCTGGATTTTTGATAGGAAGAGTAACTCAAAATGAGTTTTGAAGGGATTTGTGTCAGATGGGATTTTGTTAAACTCGACAGTTGACGAAATAATGAGTGAACTCAAACAAGTCACCCAATGTCATTTTGATATAGCTTGAAACAAGCTATAAAGAATGTTCTGACAATTGATGAGATAAGGAGTGAACGCAAGTCACTCAATATCTATTGGATATAGCTGAAGACAAGCTATGACAGATGTATTATTGGCTGAAGTGAGCTAATGAAATTGGTGTGATGTTTTGGTCTGTGTTGTTGGATTGTTTGGATGTTTTCGCTTGGTATTGAATTGGTCGAGAAATGATTTTTTTTGTGGAACACAAATAGGGTCTGAACTTTTATAATGAACACATTGATATCAGCCAAGTTTTATGATAAAATAATGCTAAACTATTTTGTTTTCAAATAGCAAGTAGTCATGTGGATTCAATTGTTTTGGATTATGAGGTAACTTCTTCAGGAATGATCATTGTTTCATGCAATCATACAAGTATGCTGTGAAATGGTGGATGCAGGCTCTTATTACTCCAAGAAGATGCGTCCTCCGATATACCCTAGTCCTGATATACCTAATTCTGTACGGGGACATAATTGGTACGGGGAACCCTTAGAGCACTGGAGGAGACTCACCAATTCTTACTTGCCTGTTTCGGAGTGAATCACCACGTCCAGAACAGGTTTTGTGAAAAGGTGGAAGGTGATGGAGGGATGAATGTGTATGGTGTCCTTATAACTCCCCGAAGATTTACAGGGACGATGCCCAGGCTTCGTTGTTACAGCTATTTAGGCGTGACTCACATGCGCTGCACGACAGCATTACCTGTAAGTGAAGAGCAGCGGTGAGGTAAATACCGAACGCTGTGATGAGACTAGGTCTCAAAGTGCAATGCAGATGCAAATGCTGTTGGTGCGTGGTAGTCAAGTCCACGTCACCGGTGTAGCTTTGGTGGTGATGAAATCCACCTTGTCTACGTGCTAAAATAATATGATGAAGTGATTAAACGCATGGTTCTTTCCAATCTGAAATAAATCACTAGCAGAAAATAATTGCATACCTTAGCGTACTTTTTTGGTTTCAACAATTGTCTTTGAATGGTGGTATTTTTGCGGGATTTTTGTTGTTTTTGTTTTTGTTTTTGTTTTTGACAATATTCCAGTAATGCGGTTCTACAGAAAACAAATTAGTAGTTATCCTGCAAATGAAATGTTAGAAAAGTGATCGTGGTTGTTTTTGATTTGCCAGATCGCTCAAAGGCGCAGGAAAAGAGCATACACAACCAACGACCAAAAAAATATTAAGAATATGACAAAGGAAAATAATTATTAAAATGACAGTTGAAAAACAAAGCTAGAGGATCCTGCAATGTTAGAACAAGAAACTAAAAAAAATTGTGACCGTTTCTGATTTTCCAGATTGCTCGAAGGCACAAGAAAAGAGCATACGCGGATACAATTGGAATAATTTTTTTTATTTTTTTAAATGTTAATAATTATTACAATTAATCATGATTGCGAAATAGCGATAATGATTATTTTCACAAAAAAGAAAAACAATGAAAGAAGAGGGTGAAAACATTACCTTGAAGTGTTGTCGTGGAAAAGTTAAATGTAAGGCAAAAAAGTTAAAAATAAAAAAAAAATTCTAGAGCTTGAGTGGCCTCACATTTCTAATTTCCAAGATCACTTTTTAAGTGCGAGGAAAGAGCATACGTGTGAGCATGTTTCGTGAAATAAATAAATAAATAAATAAAACTTTAATTTTGTTGTTTTTTTTGTTAAAAAGACAAGTGTTAGAGGAAATGAAACAAATTTTTTTTTTGTAAGTCTAAATCTAAAAATTATTTTTTTCATTGCATAGATATTTTTCAATAGCTTTCCGTTAAAAAAAAAATGAATTCATTCCGAGTTCGGGAGCAAAAAGTTATGGCTTCCGGAAGATGGGCTACGAGAACGCTCTGAATGAAAATTTTGAACGTGAGAAAAATGTCCCAGGAGCTAATTTTTTTTATTTCTTGACTTCTGTACTTCACCTGAGAAGCAAAAATTTTGACAGCAAGGTTAAAAAATAACAATAATCAGAAAGAAAGAGTTAGATCATAAAATGATTGACTAAAATAAAAGAAAAAAAAATGATTAACTTCCTACAAAGCAGTTATTGTAGCAAAAGGAAATAAATAAATATATTTTCTGGATTGTGTGTCCCATGACACTAAGATGACAAACTAATGATTAGTGCTTGTGTTTCTATAGATTACGAGTGAATAGAAAAATCATAACTACTAAACACCAAGCACCGAGGAGATCAAAGACAGGATGAGTTGCATAGTTTCATTATTGCTATAACCTGCAGATACACCACAAGACACCACACAACAAAAACACTACCCAAAGCATGAAGGTTAACCAAAGAAGACCAAAAGGAACAGAAAAAGAAATAATAATAAACAATAATAAACAAAGAACAGATAAAACCACTAATTGAGAAAGTAATGGTAACAGATCAAAAGTAACCGGGCGTGCCAGAATGTAAACTATGAAAAATACACTACTAACAAGAAAGTAAAATACCAATAATCATACCTCCTCCTTCGCGTTCCGTAGCAAACCTCAGAATGGGCTAGGAAACTTGGATTGAGCCCAGATTTTTTTGATATGTAGCTGCTTTTCTTCAAGACGGAGCAAGGCCTTCCTACAACAGTGATCCTTTTACTTTGCACTAGATAGGAAAAAGGATTATGAGGCTATTTTGGCATTAGGACGAGGAAAAAGGATGTTCTTTGCTCAAAGGATGCAAGAACTTAGATATGGCATGAAAGCTTATTCTCCGTGTGTTTTAGAGGGGAGGGGTAAGGTTGTATTTATAGCCTGAGGGAGTGATTAGTTTAAATTAATTTAAGTAATCATGGTTTGAAAATGTGGGCAAGATTAAGTGGGTGGTTTGAAAATGTGGGCAAGATTAGGTGGGTGGTTTGAAAATGTGAGCAATATTAGGTGAGTGGGGGCCACGAAGAATGGGTGAGGGTTTGAATTATATTTTTAATTCATAAGTGGAGGATTTTAGGTGAGTGGGGACCACGAATGGTGGGTGAGGATTTGAATTTGAATTTTTAATTCAATAGTGGAAAAACATGGAGAATAATGACATGTGGTGAGGATTAGATTATTTTTAGATTTTGAAATGGATAATTAATCAAATTATATTTGATTAATTCGAAGTCTATTTTTGTGGGAAATGAGGAAGGGAAATTAATTGATTTAGGATAGATGTGAAATTGGGGTGTCTACAATTATCAACAAGTAATAATAACATTTATATTATTTGCTAATCTTAATTTTTTTTACACTTAAAATATATTTTATAAATTTCTACAAATATTACCAAGTGTTGGTTTATAACTTTGTTTCATCCACCACTACCATTTTCTTGATATTTGATTTAAAAGGAAGTTAATTTCACTTAATAATGCATTTATATAATCAATAGGTCTAAAGTCTACTTTGCAACTTTGTCATTTTTTGCTCAACTATATTTTAAGTAATCAATATATCATATGACAAGATGAATAACAACCAAGGATTTAAGTTCTTTTCCATTTACTTATATGAGATTTAAACATTCTTTCACCCAATACAAGGAGATGAACAAATATAGCTTATTTCACTACCCTATGCCTTTCATGTAATACAATAGAAATAAATATTTCTTTGCCTTTAGAAAATAAAAGGTTGCAACCATCCCCACAAGAAATTATAACAAGATTTTCCCATAGTTTTTAAATATTAACAACACACCTAAGAAAGAAAAGAAAATCAATTAAAATGAGAACAAAGTTGTTTTCTCTTCAATCAACTTGATTAAATTTAACAATCTATAGCCTTACTTTCCATAAAGTAATGGAAGGATTTTCAACTTGTGCCTTCATTTACAACATCAACCAAGATTACATTTCGATAATGTAACAACTAAAAATTCTCTTTAAACAAATACAAGTATACAAGCCCTCCGTACACAATGGAGACAACATGGTAAATATTTACAAGAGATTCCATTATTCTTTTCTCCAAATGCACAAGAAACCTTCATCATCTAAACTATGCCTTCTTCCAAGATCAACACACAACCAAAAATGAGGGAATAGGTAATAGTCTCCACCTACCATTACTCCAATGAAAAAGTGAACCCTACTTCCTCAGCCCTGAAAATGAGACAATAAGGAATATTTTTCAACCATGGAAACAAAATGCAAGGATTCTACATTTACTACCAAGGAACATTCACACAAGTCAATAACCACAAAACACTAATTTTTAAGCACAACTTCCCAAAAACAATGGCTCTAAAACAAGCCAAGTAGAAAAAAGGAATATGGGGATACCCTTGTGCCTCCTAAGGGTTTGGATGCCCAGCTCAAAATAATTCCAAAACACAATCAACCCAAAAATATATTATGCCTGTCTATAAATAAAATATATCTATTACACGTCCCTCAATCTTATGCCTCCCTCTCTCTTAAGTCTCCCACAATGAACAAAATAAAAAGATGAGAAAGAGGTGGGGCATCTAACACACTCCCTCCTAAATACCCAAAAGAAACTCTTATGCCTCCCAAAAAATTTCATCTCCATTTCACTATCTCATACAAATGCTAAAGACATTTCACTACCCAATAACATCAAGCAAGAAACATATTCATTAAACACATAAACATTCAAGAAAAGAGAAGAAACCAAGGGTACAAGACCCTACATTTCCATTGCAAGAATCCTCTTCACAAGAAAGTCCTGAAATCCTCCAAGCTAAAAAAATTCCAAGCACTCCTAAGCTCAAACAAACACTCCAAAAGGCAAGCATTTCAAAAATGAGAGAGCCAAAACCAAGCAAGTAACCCCCAAAACTTCACAAAAATTCTAGTAAATAAAAAAGAGTGATATGGAAATGATGTGGCTCCATGTAGGATGCCACATCATTTCTTCAACATCCCACATCACCAAATTCAAAGCCATACCCCTAAGAATAATAAATTGGGGGTTGGGGAAAATACCACCCTCTTACACACTCATCCTGACCCCCACCCTGTAAGGACAATATTAATTACCCATGTAACAAAAGTGCACTTGTTTTCCCCTTTCCTTCATTAACACAAAAAATAGGACCTAAAATAAGTCCCTCACATCATAGGCTAGGTGGGTAGGTTCATTTAAAAGGAGTGGGATAATCTTACCTTCTCCCACAAGTCTCCAAGTTAGCCTAGAAGGTCAAAATACAAATTTGATAAGGAAGATTGAGTACACACAACCAAAAACACATTAAAATCATCCCAAAGTAACACACATAAAGCTACTAAATCACATTTATTTCCCCCCATTTTTTCACATCCTACTTAGTACTAGATAAACACTTCTAATTTAACTTAAAAGGGGTGCAAAACGTAATTAATAAAATTGACTCCACATGCACATAAAAATAAATAACTCATAATTAGATAAAAATAAACAAGACAAAATAAAAAAGCATTCCCAAGGTCACTTTTGAGGTCACCCTTCAATGGGGATCTCATAACAGAATACAACAAAAACATACGAAAACATGTATTGCCATGGTGACCTATTTCCAATACCCCATATTCTTTCATTGTTAGTCTCCTATCCCCCTTTGGTTTATTGTGTTACGAACACCTGCAAAAGTAAACAAAATACCTTTCTAGCCTCGTGGCCATATTAACAACATCAAAATAATAAATTACATGCATATACATATAATCAATTATCGCAACTTACACCAAGACAAGTAATTCGCCATTGTTCACAATTTCAATTATTTCCATTTCATTACTATATCAACTAGCAATAAGATTACGAAATTAATTACATCATCAAGTATTATATAATTTGAAAAGTAAATGCATTAGTCCAATATAATCTCATAATAAAAATTTCTATATATCCAAATATGCATATAATCCATCTTGTAATCATGTCATATGTCTAACATCCACATTGTCTATAAGTTAACCAATCAAAATAACAATGTACATCTGTCAATGTCTAAACCGTGATATAAATGTCAAAAAATCTAACCTATAATGGGCAGAATCATATTCATATAAATGTCAAAGAGGAATGGGCACTGCATCCCCCTCCCCTTAGACATGAATTCCTCCTGGAAGTCACTAGAACAAATGTGGAAACTGTACTCTCAGAGGCATGGCATCCTCCCATGTAGTTTTTTCCTTATCGTATCTATCCTGCTGAACGTGAACCTGATCAATCTCTCTACCTCGAAGGCCCAGAGTCTTTTTCTCTAACATATGTATGGGCTCTACCATCACCTACTCCTGATCCTGCACCTGCAATGAGGTCCAATCTCATACATGAGAAGGATCTGTATTGTACCTCCTAAGAATAGAAACATGACATACATTGTGAATGCGAGACAAGCTAGGTGGAAATGCTAGATGATAGGCCAAAGGACTAATACGCTTCAAGATATCAAAGATTCCCATAAATCTAGTAGCAATATTATATCCTTTTTCGTAATGGATAGGTATCTTATGAGGCCTAACATGAAGAAAAACCTTTTTTCCCAACTCAAAACTACGATCTATGATATGGTGATCGACATATTTATTCCACCTATCTTTAGCCTCCTATAATCTCTGCCTGATCATAACAACCTACTACTCCATATCCTATAGTAAATCTGGACCAAGAGAAACCATGTCCTCTAATCTCTCCTAACTCAACGGTGTCCTACACTCTCTTCCATATAGTGCATGAAAAGTATCCATGCCTATCAAACTCTGAAAACTATTATTATAGGAAAAATCCACCAAATACAAGTACTCCTCACACCTCGCCTAATGGTCTATGATGTACATCCTAAGCATGTCCTCCAAGATCTGATTCACTTGCTCTATCTGTCCACCTGTCTGAGGGTGATAAGCTATACTTAACTTGATCTTCATCTCGAGAACATACTGCATGGTAGTCTAGAAGTGAGAACTGTACAAGGGATTGTGATCACAATTGATCTTCCTTAGAATCCCGTGAAATCTTAAAATATCATCAAGGTATATTCATGCCACTGCAATAGCTGTGTAGGTGGTCTTCACCAGAGAAAAGTGAGAAAATTTCATCAATTTATCCATCGTGGCCATGATTGTGTCATGGTGGTATCTTGACGTCAGTAACCCAACTATGAAATCCATGGAAATGGTGTCTGATTTCCACTCTAGTATGACATGAGGGAAGAGAAGGCCAACTGGGTGTTGATGTTTGGCCTTCACATTTGGAGACTCTAAAAAACGTGACACAAACTAAGCTACATCTCTCCATAGTCCCCTAGAATGGTACAATTGTCTCAAAGTGACGTGCATCTTATTCACCCCAGGATTGGCTAAATAAGGTGCATGATGATCCTCTCTTAAAATATCCTTCCTCAAGACTCCATATATAGGAACATATATCCGACCTTTATTCCTAACAATAACATCTACCTCTAAATAAAATCCATCAAATCACCCCTCAAGGGGCCTCTTAGACACAATCTCTAATCTTCCTACAACGTAGAAGTTATTCCAAGGAAGCTATTGCAAAATCCTACTCCACAGATTTTTACCCACTTAAGTAGTCATTACAACATTTCTCTGCCTACTTAGGGCATCTACAACCATGATCTCCTTCCCCTTCACATTCTCTATCTCCATGTCATACTCACAAAGAAACTCCCTCCAACACCGCTGAAGAGCATTGATATTGGGATGCATGAAGAGGTGGCAAAGAATCAAGTTATCAATCCTGAGTGTAAATCTCTTGCCAAGAAGGAAATGTGTACACCACATGAAGCCATGCATAATTTTTGCAAGATCAAGTTCATAAGTCAAGTAATTGAGCTCATAATCCTCGAGTTTGCGAGAATTAAAAGTAATAACTCGACCTTCCTATATCAACACACCTCCTAGTCCTGCCAAAGAAGTATCTCTGCAAATGAAGAACTCACTTTGAGGGTCTGGCACTACAAGAATAGGTGTTATCATAAGGCATTCCTTTAGTGTCCAATAGGCCTACTCACATCTATCTGACCATATGAGATTTTTCCCTTTTTGCTGAAGGTAAGTGATGGGGTGTGTAACACGAGAAATGTCATGTATAAATATCCTATAGTACCTTGCCAAACACATGAAATTGTGCACCTCAGTCACACTAGTGGGTTTTGACCAATCAGTAATGGACCTAATCTTGGAAGGATCGATTGTGATACTTTCCCCAGAAATTATGTGACCAAAATATTGCTTGTCAGACTAAAAGAATGCACACTTATACAGGTTCACATAAAGCTACTACTCTTGAAAACACTATAGAACGTCACAAAGGTATTCCTCATGCTCCTCACTCATACGTGAGTATATCAGAATTTAATCAAGAAAGAAGAGCACAAAATGATCAAAAAATTTCCTAAACACCCCGTTCATCAGTCTCATGAACACTGTGGGGGCATTTGTCAAACCAAAGGGCACAACATTGAACTCATACTACCCATATCTCATTCGAAAAGATGAATTGTGGATATCAGCCTCTGCAATCCTTAGCTGATGGTATTCGGATTTAAGATCAATCTTAGAAAATATTGTGGTCCCCTTCATTTGCTGAAATAAATCATAAATGTGAGGAAGGGGGTAACTATTCTTGATCGTTACTTTTTTCAGTTGTCTATAGTCAACACACAACCACAAGGATCCATCATTCTTCCCAAAAAAAGTCATTGGTGCACCGCAAGGGGATACACTAGGATGTATTAGGACTTTTTCAATAAGGCCATCAAGTTGTAACTTCAGCTCACAAATCTCAGATGTGGTTATCCTATAAGGAGCATGTAAGATAGGTTCTACTCCTGGAATGAATTTAATGTGGAAGTCTATCTCATGTGGGGGAGGCATCCCCTACAGATCACTAGGAAACACATTAGAAAACTCCTACAAGATGGGGTGATCATCAAGTGAAGGTCCTTTTGGTGCTCAATTTAATATCACCGTGTTTGTTTAAAAATGTCTCAATCCACATGGTTTTAAGTTTTCTCTATCTCCCTATATTGATGCATGAAAGATTTTTCCTTCATTTGGTTGCCATAATCTATTCTTTCCTTTGGTCAAGGATCACATTAAGTCCAAATATTGTTTACCATTTCTCGTTCTATGAGAAAGAATTTGTAATTTGGGCGTGAATTCCGGTTTTCCCCTTCCGTCAATTTTTCCACAGTCATATTTTCCTTGTCAATTTTTTTCCCAACATCTATGGAAACATGTTCCTTTCTAATTAGATGCAGCCCGACGGGTGTTTTTGGTGAAATTTTTCACTTTGGCCACATTTATAAAAATTACCAAATTGGCCCCGCAGCTCCGATAATCTCTGATTGGCTATTCAAAAAATATAAAGCGATGGGGAAAAGTCTTACTTTGACCATGGAGAAGGACACGTGGCATTTTTTCAAGTTACAAGTGGGGAAGTGAGTCGGCAGAACATTTTGAAGTTTTTTGCCTTTTTGTACAAGGGAGCAAAGTTATGAAATAAATACGCAACTCCCCTGGGGCCCAAATCAAAAGTTATAAGTGTAAAGGCGAGTTGTTGGGGCATTTTGAAACTTTAAGGCCCACTTCAACTCAAAGCTTGTCCACGTGCAAGGATGATGCTCATTTAAGGATCCACCTTTAGGTCCTACCTTAGTAGTTTCTCTAAGGAGATATGTGGAGGCTTACGCTACCTCTTCTCTATACTTAAAATTTTCAAGAAACTTTCTAAGTTCTGGGACACATGGAGGGCCCATTCCTATTTTCGAAACGCCCTTATACTTTACTTTTGAAGGAGTGCCAAAGGGACAAATGGAGGTTTCCACCTGATTTTCCCATACTTCGACTGTTCAACGGTAGAAGAAACTTTCTCGAACCCTAAGCACATGGTGCCTTCCCCCGGTCCTTACACTCTTTCAACAATTTTACTGGGCGGAGACACGTGGTGAGCCTGTGCTTGTCTAGGGTCTCCACTTTTGGGCACTATATCAAAAGTGTGCCAAAGAGACACGTGGAGGCTTCCGTTGGCTCTTTTTTATACATAGTCTTTTTCAAAGGCCAAAAGGAAATTTTCTTGGGCCCAGGGCATGTGGAGAGATTGCGCTCATTTAATGTTCCAAATCTAAAATTCATCTTTGAACTTGCACCAAACAAACATGTGGAAGGTCCGCGCTCATTTGGGAACCTGCCTCTATACTTCACCTTTGCAGTTGCGCCAAGGAAACACGTGGAGGTTTCCATGAAATCCTCATTGTACTTGGATGACCTGGACTTACAATGCAGGTATGTGGACTAATCCATGCACGTAAACACAATTCTAAGAGGCACAAATGCAAGCATCCATGTGAGGGCACTCATTTCTCAAGGTGTATTCTCAAGGGTGAAAAGGATTAAAAAGGGGATTTCTCATATGAAAAAATAAGAATGATTAGAAGGACTATAAAAAAGCTATGGCATGGCATCCCAGTCATGGTTGAGGGCCTAAGAAACATGATTAGTTCATGATTTTTCCACCTCGTAGCTGTCATCACCAATCTGGCACTATGATAATTCTTCACCGGGAACTCCTCGTGCTATGATTATTTACTAATGCACAGCCTTTAGTTTGGTGGACGTAATCTGGAAACAAAACAACAACCGAACACAAGAATACCATCGACTATGATAAGACGGAATGATGACAAATTTGAAATATCAAAGTAAATTATAATATTAACATGAAATTGTTACAATCTCACCCATGAGGTACTTCAACAAGACTATGGGAGAAACTTTACAATTACACCTCTCGATGGCTTCTTCA
This sequence comes from Taxus chinensis, assembly GCA_019776745.2. NCBI lineage: Eukaryota > Viridiplantae > Streptophyta > Pinopsida > Cupressales > Taxaceae > Taxus > Taxus chinensis. Next base: position 143,503,362 of record CM034151.1, on the reverse strand, counting down.
ACACACCTTTAGTTGATGGCTTCCTTTGCACACTTCCTACAATATTTCTCACTACTTCTTTCTATGCTAAATGTGGGGGGGGAGGGGGGTTTGGCTTCTCTATTTATAGAACTTCCAGGCTTATCCATCCTATCTCTAAGATAGGATAAGAAATCCACTCTGACGAATCATATTCCATACCTTAACTCTTATCTGTACATGTAAGCTTATCTCTTAAGATAAGATAAACCTTATCATTTTACATGGGTTCCACATTTTTAGACTTTTTACAAATAAAATACACAAAATATTTATGACCTCACTCCTTGTCCTTATTACCAATATAATATTTCTAATTCCTAATCATGTAGACCCTACTTCTCTAATTACCCAAACTTTGACATTTTAACATTACCGGACCACTTACGACAAATATTTACTTTTTACAACATTCCTATTGTACTTTAAATGTTACCGTACTCCACATTATTGCCGACACCGTACTGACGGTGCCGTTATATTCTATCAGATGCTACTACTACTTAACAACATCCTATTCCTAATACATACATTAATGAAATAGAAATTATGGAGGAAAATTTTAGTGTCAACATCTTCCCCCTTCCTAGCTTCTACTTCGTCCTCGGAGTAGACTATTCTGGTACTTGGAAAATCTTCATCTTGTCGTGGTTGACCCATTTCGTAATGGGAGTGCCATCCAATTCCTCCAGTCAGTACGTACCATTTTCATGCACAGCTGCTATTTTGTAGGGCCCCATCCATCTTGGAAGAAATTTTCTCTGTCTTCTTTTTTTGTATCTGGAATCATATACTAGGACCAAGTCATTCACATGAAATGGAGACCATCGGATCTTTTGATCAAAGTATTCCTTCTGCTTCATTTTCTTCTTATGGCTTGTATCCTTTGCTATTTCCCTCATTTCCTCTAGCAAATTAAGATGTACCAACCTTTCTTTTACTGAATCACTTTCATCCATCCTTTCATTTTTCATAACTCTCACAGTGGGAATATTAAACTCAATAGGAAGAACTGGATCAATGCCATAGGCCAACTGAAATGGGGAGTATCCTGTTGCTGACTTTGATGTTGCCCTATATGCCCACAATGCTACATGAATCCTTTTATCCCATTTATGTACCTGCAAGGCTGCATCTTTTGCTAGAATTTGACACAACACAAAATTTGTTCATTCCACCTGTCCATTTGTGCTTGGCTTGTATGTTGTTGCCTTCCTGTGCTTAATAGAAAACTTATTGACTAGGGCTTCTACCACCTCATTAATGAAGTGGCTTCCTTGATCTGTTACAATTTCTAATGGACAACCAAATCTGGTGACAAAGCGTTCATATATGAACCTTACCACTTCATCCATGGAAGCTATTTTCAATGGCCGAGCTTCAACCCACTTGGTTAAATAATCTGTGACAACTACAATATACTTATTTTGGCGTGATGTAGTTGGAAGTGGACCTACAATGTCTATTCCCCACTTTTCAAAGGGACCAAGTGGAAGAATAGGACATAATGGAGCTGATGAAGTCTTACGGTTACCATGTGTTTGACAAATATCACATGTCTTACAATAATTATAACAATCTTTAAAAAGAGTGGGCCAGTGATAACCTGCATCCAAGATCCTTCTTGTTGTAAGTTGTCCAGAGAAGTGCCCTCCACATGTACCATTGTGGAATTCTTCTAGCAACTCCTTTCCTTGATCACGTCCAACTGCCCTCTTGTACTTTCCATCAGGTCCTATTCGAAATAATGCTCCATGCAGAATAGAATATGGACGACTGGCTTGAGTAATCTTTCTCTTACTCTTTGCATTGGCACCATTAGGAAACTTAAATTCATTCAGATAATTCCAAATATCTATGTATTCACTAGGGATTGTGTCAAGGGAGAACAATGCTGCATCAGGAAAATCATCATCATCACAAGATGATCCTAAACCATCATAGGCTCGAGAGAGTGCATCTGCATTGACATGCTTCTTTCCTTGTCTATCTATAATATCAAAATCAAATTCTTGTAGCAAAGTTATCCATCTTGCTATCCTCCCTGATGGGTTAGGCTTATTGACAATATATTTCAGAGCCTGATGATCTGTTACAACTATAAATTTCTGCCCTAGCAAGTAATTTCTAAACTTCTTTACAACAAAAATGATAGTCAGAGCCTCTTTTTCAGTTACAATATAGTTTACCTCAGCACTGCTCATTTGTCTGCTCCCAAAGTAAATTGGATGTTCATTCCCATTTTCATGCTTTTGGCTCAAAGTACTTCCTAGTGCTGCATCTGAGGCATCAGTGTACACAATGAATGGCTTGCTCCAATCTAGATTCTTCAAAACAGGTGAATACACCAGGGCTTCCTTCAGTTGTCCAAAAGCTTCATGCACCTTATTTCCTGGTTCATAAGTAACATCCTTCTTCAAGAACTGGGTTAGTGGCTGTGCAATCTTTGAGAAATTCTTGATGAACCTTCTATAGTAACCCACACGGCCTAAAAATGATCTCAAATTACTTCTATTCATAGGAAATGGTAAATCTTTGATTTTTGAATCTTTATCAGGATCAGTACCAATACAATCTCTGGATACAACATGCCCTAACAAAACACCTTTAGAACATCCAAAGACACACTTTGTAGGGTTTAGTGAGGCCTGTGCTTCATCTAACCTTTGTAATGCTGTCTCCATCTGGTGCAGGTGGTCCAACTTGCTCCCATAGATGTAAAAATCATCCAGAAATACTCTGATGAAGGTCCCAATGTAGGGTTCGAACACCCTATTCATCAAACGCTGGAATGTTGCTGGAGCATTACACAACCCAAAAGGCATAACTCTATAAGAAAAAGTTCCCCAAGGAGTGGTGAACGTGGTCTTCAGCTGATCTTTCTCTGCTATACGAACTTGGTTGTAGCCGCTGTATCCATCAGCAAAACTATAGCACTCTTGGCCAGCTACTTCATCCAAGATCTGATCTGAAAATGGAAGAGGGTAATGATCCTTCCTTGTTGCCTTATTAAGCTTCCTGTAATCAACACAAATGCGTAGCTTCCCATTCTTTTTATTGAAATCACAATGGGAGAAACCCATTCTGAATTCTCCACAGCAAATATGAATCCTGCATCAAGCAACTTATCTATTTCTTCTTTTACAGTCTTGGAAAAATTAGGATTCATTCTATATGGCATTTGCTTTATGGGCTTAGCACCATCTACCAGCTCAATACAATGTTCTACCCAACTTACTTGACGGAGTTCATTGTAATCAAAAGTGAATAGGTGTATGTACCTTCGAAAGAGCTGGAGGTAGGATTCCTTCTCACTCTCCATCACAACATCACCAATATTTATTTGTTGGAGATGATCGTCAACTTCTTCTTCAGATAATTTTATGGGGTCATGAGTTGGTGTGACTGGAAGGATATCCATGACTGAAACATCCACCTCACTTTCTTCATCTTCAGTGTCCACTTCACTGGTACTAGAGTAATCAGAGGATGTCCAATCATCAATTTCATCACTTGAATCCACAGGTTCTGCTTTATGATGTCGAGGGATCATGTTTATCTTCAACCTCTCTCTACCACGTCCAAGTGTCATGAAACCTTCATTCCAGTAGTTTCTTGCATGAACTCTCCTTAGCCATGGTCTTCCCATCAGCATTGGGTACGCAATAGTACCATTTTTCATCACCTGAAAGTCTACCACACATACAAAACCCATAACAGATATTGCCACATTTGAATCTACACCTTCTGGTTTAGTTTTTACCTTATTTAATGACCTTAACATAAGTGTTGAAGGGCGATCAATTTTTAAACCCAACATATTCATTACAGACTTGGTCATTACATTAACTGCAGCACCTCCATCAACTAAGACATCATGAATTGAAATACCATTACATAATACCTCAGCTTGTGGAGCATAGGGATTTGCCTCTGCCTCCAAAACAGGGACCTCAACCTCCTTCCTTCTTTGAGCATTGAGTCCACCTCGCAACTCCCGCCTCTTCTCAGAAGACATAGCCAAGAGTTGACCATATGTAATATTTGCAGGCCTTTTGGATAGATCTTCCAAGATGGAGTATGGTCCTTGCCCCTGTGAAATAAGAAAATCCTACACACCCAACTTTCTTCTCCTATGTTTCTTACTAGTTTCTCCTTTCATCTTCTTAGGATTAGTTCCATCTTGATTATCTTTTTCTTTCTTTCTTTTTGTTACAAAAACATCTACTTCATTATTTCTACTCTTATCTACCACATCAAGAGAATTCACAGGTGTTTTTCCTTTATCATTATCTCTTGTACCAGATGTAGAAGCTCTATCTGGACAATTATACTTATAATGACCCTTTTTATAACAACCATAACAAACAACTTCAGAAATATTTCTTTTTTGACCTCTATTTCCTCCCTGAGAACTAATTTGCTTTCCTTGAAGAAGATTAATAGTTAGTTGGCCCATCTTCCTAAGCAGATCTTCATACTCAGTAGATGTACTAGGAGAAATATTTGTGCTCACCGGGAGTGGTTGTGGATTCTGGACCAAAGGTGCTGGTGTAGGCTCTACTTTAACAACAATTTCTTGGGGCTCCTCTTCCATGCTTTCTTCTTGCCTTCTTGCAATCTCCTTTGCTTGTTCAATGGTATATGGGCGGTCATACTTCACTCGTTGTCTGATCTCTGGCTTCATCCCAAGCATGAAGTGCTTACAGAGCAGATTATCCATGCCATTCATCAACCCATCCGCTAATCCTTCCTTCCGGATCTGGGCATCGAGCTTCCTCCTTAGCTCTAGAACACGAGCATGATAATCCCTTATCTTCTCCCTCTCTCCTTGGGCTAGCTTTGTGATCTCGATCATGAGGTCTGCATATCTCTGTTGTTCACCAAATTCTTCAACAAAACTTTCAGTTAATAAATCCCACGAGTTTTTCACATTATCACCTAGTGTTTCAAACCACCTAAGTGTGGAACCATCCAAAAAGGTAGGAAAAAATACAGTCCATTGTTCCCTTCTTAGAAGGCCATTACAAATACAAGATCGCTTAAACTCTTGAATGAAAGAAGAAGCATCTTCATTAGATTGAGCTGAAAAAATAGGAATCTTTCCCATTTTCAAAAGTAACCACCATGAAATATCAACCCACAAGTACAATCAACAAGACTTATGTGCACAAATAATTAGAATTACTATAGAAATGACCATGGTAAACTATGGTAAAACTTGACTTACTGCAGTAAAAACTGATTTTACTATGGTAAACACTATTCATGGTAAAAAGTGAAGTTACTGCGGTAAATACTATTCATGGTAAAAAGTGACTTTACTGTGATAAATACTATTCACAGCAAAAATGAATTTGTCATGGTAACTACTATTCATGGTAAAAATGACTTTACCATGGTAACTACTATGCATAGTAAAAACAAGGTTATCCTCCAATTGATTTTTGACTAAGTGGGAATATCTCTCCAGAAAATTCACCAACGAGGAATGGTCCCGACAACGGAACCAAAATGTCATCACCAATCCGGCACTATGATAATTCTTCACCGGGAACTCCTCGTGCTATGATTATTTACTAATGCACAGCCTTTATTTTGGTGGACGTAATCTAGAAACAAAACAACAACCGAACACAAGAATACCATCGACTATGATAAGACAGAATGATGACAAATCTGAAATATCAAAGTAAATTATAATATTAACATGAAATTGTTACAATCTCATCCATGAGGTACTTCAACAAGACTATGCGAGAAAATTTACAATTACACCTCTCGATGGCTTCTTCAACACACCTTTAGCTGATGGCTTCCTTTGCACACTTCCTACAATATTTCTCACTGCTTCTTTCTATGCTAAATGAGGGGGGTGGCCTCTCTATTTATAGAACTTCTAGGATTATCCATCCTATCTCTAAGATAGGATAAGAAATCCACTCTGACGAACCATATTCCATACCTTAACTCTTATCTGTACATGTAAGCTTATCTCTTAAGATAAGATAAACCTTATCATTTTACATGGGTTCCACATTTTTAGACTTTTTACAAATAAAATACACAAAATATTTATGACCTCACTCCTTGTCCTTATTACCAATATAATATTTCTAATTCCTAATCATGTAGACCCTACTTCTCTAATTACCCAAACTTTGACATTTTAACATTACCGGACCACTTACAACAAATATTTACTTTTTACAACATTCCTATTGTACTTTGACTGTTACCGTACTCCACATTATTGGCGACACCGTACTGATGGCGCCGTTATCTTCTATCAGACGCTACTACTACTTAACAACATTCTATTCCTAATACATACATTAACGAAATAGAAATTATGGAGAAAAATTTTAGTGTTGACATAGCTTCGGCTGTAAATTTGTTAAAAGTCACTTTTTTGAGACAAATTGGTAACAAGTAAAGGATTCCTCCAATATTCTTCTTTTTTGGGAAAAAATTAGGATGAGTGAGCAAGTGAATTGTATAAATGCAATGACGATAGTCTTACAAATGGTCGAGAAAACCCATCTTCCTGAGAGACCATCAAAGAAAATTATTAATCTGTTGTGTTTTAGATTTGATCGCATCAAGATGGTTGCAAGTGTACAACGATTGAACAGATTTTAAATTGTTCATGAAACTTTCCCCTACTGATAAATCTAATAGATCTTGGATTAATCTATGTTGATCTTAGGAAAAATTGTGTCTGCTTTTATTTCAGAATGTTTTAAAATGGTTTTGATGTTTCTGTTGCCATCTTCTGTTAAAATCCCTCCAAATCACAAATGATCTCATTCCTATGATAGTTTAGTGGCATTTTCAATTTCATTACGAGAAGAGCCTTCATCCTGTAATGAGATAAACAATTTAAAATCACTTCACTATCATTTTATTGATAGAAGCCTTTGAGTGTATCTTAAGTGTGAGGAACTAGGGGTTGTTAATATTTAATTGAGTCTTTATCTCGAGCCTTTGTGTTGAATTCTTAAATATTGTGTGAAATTGTGTTGATCTGGGGCTCCATTGATGCACACCTTCTAGTTGAAGGAATATTTTTGCTATTCTAAAGATTTCTATTGTTGAGTCTTCTAATTGTTGTAAAGGTTCTCAAAGATCTGGTGAAATCAAATTCATCTTACTTAATCCCCACCAAAATTTTCAAATAACCATGAATCCTACCGGAAGTACCCCTGTTTGTGTTGTGTATCCACAAATGAACAAATTCTACTTCCAAAATATACAGAAGCAAGAAGGCTTTAAGTATCTTTAGTAACTTGAACCTTGGTCAGAAAATATCCCCATTCTTTAGAAGTGACAACTATTAGGATTAGTTTAATACATTTGTTTGTTAGTGGACAGTTATAACTGTCTGTCACCTCCCGCGACCTATATATATCTCTTCTCTTTTTTTTGATACATACACATTGAATACATTAGAATATTTATTTATTTGATCTCTGATCTATCATTGTTATTAGAGTAGGCATGAGTGGAGGAATATGTTAGCATCGTGAGGACCTGTCTTGTCTTCTAGCCTTAGCACCTGCGTGAAGACCTATTTTGGCTACCACTAGCCAAGGAGAAATTTACCTCTGCGTAAGAAAATTCAATGATCAAGAGTTTGAGGGAGGTTAAAAACCATGTTGGTAAAGAAATTTTTCTACCACATTGGGAATGCACATACTAGAAATTGATTATCACTCAATTCGAACATTGGTATCACCCAAACTAAGCAAAGCAATCTGGAGGAAACTTGCTGCGTGGAAAATTAGTTTGACATTTTACTATTATTTGAACTGCGTGGATTACCCTGCTCATGCCCTATGTTGGCATTTTAAATCCTATGTTTGACACATATATTTGTGCATACTGGAAATTGGAATGACCTGTTTAGTGGCATTTTTGACAAAACGTGAAACATTCTACAGATACGTTGCTCTTTGGTGATCTATTTGGAGTTTTGAAGGACCTGCAACATTGGTATAAGAAGTAAGTCTTCTCCCCTATGTTTCTACTCCATTCAATACACAAATTATATGAGCAATAATAGAAACTAGAGACAAAGGAAGGTCGAATAGAGAGAAGATTGTTGGAGAGGAGTTCCTTCACAATCCTATTAAGTGACAAAGAACTATCCATTTCTCCAACACCCGAGTGACAAAGAGCTAGCTAAATATCCTCCCTGGCTATAAAATGACTCATAATATGATCTGTCTATCTCTAAGTGTCTTGTTAAATCTGTTTTGCTACTCGGCTTCCAAGGGAGAATCAATTTGGATACCAACAATTGAATGGCTCTGTTTTCAGGGAATTATTAGTGTTTCCAAGGATTATTTAAACTCCGAGACCTATTTATGTGGAAACAACACCATTTTGGTGTTGTTGCCAGGGACAAGATGAAAAAATTTGTACACATACCGACCCTAGTAATTATTCTTACATGATATAAGTGAAAATACGTTGTTCTAACATCATCCTTTGTTGAGATATGTAATATTTGTGCAAGTTACAAGTTATGTGTGCAATATTTCAAGTTTCGAATAGTTATTGCACTAAATTTATATCATTAGTGATAAATACTAGTGAAAGATGGTCAGATCTGCTAGGCTTTCCAAAAATTAATTGTTGGTAGATATTGGACAACTCATTTATAGTGCATTTACACAACTAAGGTGAAAATACTTAGTGGCGACTTCGTGTTGATTTATATTTTGATAAATACTAGTGCCTTAACCAGTATTAAGTCAGATCTGTCACTAATCTTTGCAAATATGGAAGGAAAAAGATCTTTCTTCACTAAAGACACTACCAAAAACTTATTTCCAGAATTGGGAAAGATAAATTCAGAAGTAAAAAGAGTCTTGAAAATAGTTGGAGATCCAGAATCAAGAAAAGAGTTATCCATTTTGGAAAGTGATCAACCTACGATTGAGGATTACCATTCTTGTTCAAGAGATTATGAATTAGGTAATTTTCATATAGATCTAAATTCTCCAACTGGAGAAGGTCATTCATTTGTGTCTGATAAGTGTGCTTCTCAACTTGTCCCTGTATTTTCCAAAGTTGATAGGGTTTTCCACGAAACAGAGTATTTAGGGGACATTCGTTTTGAAAATTATACTCCTTTGTTCCAAATACCCCTTGTCTCTCATCATTTTGTTTCTCCTGTAAGATCACCCCCTCAAGGATACGATGTGTCTTTCCCGCATTCATAGATCGGATGTGTAAAATGTGATATACTCATTGGACCATGTAAGACTTCATTAGAAGAATGGCATGATATCCAAACATTTTGCCACTAGATGGGTAGCACTTGGGGCTGTCTAAATTTCATTGTAATCGTACTAGGGACTAACGAAGAGCATTTCGGGAATGTTTTGGCTAACATGCTGTTGGAAGGAATTTGAGTACCGAATGTTGAAGATGTGTATATACACCTGTCCATCCAGAATCTTGAATGGCTAAATTGAAGTAGTCACGTGACTAAGTAGAAATCTTGGGCAGACAACTCTTAATAGGACTACAATAGGATAGCTTCCTGAAGCATAGGATAAAAACTTGGCAATATGGGGATATGAGTGATCCATGTTTCTGATAATAGATCGGAATGTGCAAATATGTATATACTCATTCCACGTAATGACTTCATTGAAGAACATGAACAATACATCGGTCCACTAATTGGGTGCACCCTAAATGGGGTTGTCTATAATCCATTGTTTTGTATAGGGACTCAAATGATGTTTCTTGTTTGATATGTTATTCTAACATGCTGTTGGAAGGAATGGGTACCTATTATTTGAAGAGATCTGATGCCTTCCATCCAGAATTTTGAGGCATGGTCTAAACTATGAAGTTGTCAGATTGAAAACTAAGTAGAAAATCAGTTGGTGCAATCCTCTTAATAGGGAAGGTATCAAGTAGGAAGCAATCCTGAGAAGCATCAGGATAAAGTAGTCTGTGGATATATGTTTGAGGTTCATACAATAAGGACGCTTGAGTACATACATCCACAAAAGGAAATTAAACTCATCCCATTTGAAGCTTGTTTTGATTATTTGCCTCCTGAGTTCTTACCCACTTGATGTTGCATTTGTGCAACAAAAAAGTAAAGTTGATTAGAGAAATTCAGAAGTAGCAATAGCTGGAAAATTCATTGAGAAAATCAAGCATGATCGTTTTGAAGTGCAAGAGAAATTCAAGGAATATCAAGCCGAGTACAAATAATAAAATGACAGGCAAAGAAAGGAGCATCATTTCCAAGTTGGGGACATGGTATGGCTTTACATGAGCAAAGACAGACTTCAAGGTCAGGCAAGGAAATAGAAACCACTGAGATATGGTGCATATGAGATCACTGATTACGTTGAAACAATGCTTTCAACTTTCTAATCTTAACTTGCATTCCTATATGAAGATGCATTCAGCTGTGAATATAGGAAATTTATGCCTTTGTTAGCCTTCCATGTTGGATAAGAGAGAAAACAAACGCTACCATTCATTGAGGACTTCACACCCGATGCTCTACAACTTAATCCAAGACAAGTAATTTTCCATTTTTCACAATTACAATTATTTCCATTTCATTACTATATCAACTAGAAATAAGATCATGACATCAATTACATTATCAATTATCATATAATTATCGAAGTAAATGCATTAGTCCAATATAAGCTCAAAATAAAAAATTCGATATATCCAAATATGTATATAATCCATCCTATAATCATGTCATAATTCTAACATCCACATTGTCTATATATTAACTAATCAAAATAATAATGTCCATCTGTCATATTTAAACCATGATAGAAATGTCCAAAACTGTAATCTATAATGGGAAGAATCATAATCATATAAATGTTGAAAAGGAGTAGTCACTACAATGTTTTTGAACAATGTTTGATCCATAAATGATTTGTCATCTTATTTTCTTAGTTTTGGACCTACTTCGAATGGTGTTGGCACTGTATTACATTTTAGCATGTTAAATTTTTTCAAAAAATAATTAGTATAATCTTCTTGTGGAATAAAAAATTCAGCTTCTAATTGTTGAACTTCAATGCCAATTTTTTTTTATGAGATCTTCATCATTCATCTCAAATTATTTCTTTATCACTAATGTATGGAGATTTTTCTCCAACAACGATTAGACCATTCGTATATAAACACAGAATAAGAATATTACCTTGTCCATTTATCTTAATGTATAGAGTAGGTTCACTATTGCACCTATTGATACATTTCTAAATCAAATCAGAATCAATTCTATTGAACCACACTCTAGCAGCTTATTTTAGTCTATAGAGTTCTTTTCTCAATCTGTACATCTTTCCTTGAATCAAATAACCTCCTGGATGTTTCATATACACTTTACCTTAACAAAATTGTTTAAAAATCTTCATTTTACATCCTCCTCATGTATAGGCCATGTTTTTGAACTTCAATTGCTAATATTGTTTCTACATAATTATCTCCATCATCAATGCCCTCAGTGGTGAAGAAATTAAATCGAGATCCCTCAATTTCATCTGCTTCACATCATCTACTTCTTCAACAAAACTCCTCACAATCTTCATTATCCTCCTCATCATCTAGTTCCTCAACTTCACAGGTTGCATTGACAGGAACTTTAACAGGAGGTCCTTCAAGCGCTAGCCTTGTTTGAGAAGCGAGCAAACGATTTCTGGGCTAAAAATTCCTCCTTGGAAGGTCAGCATAGGGAGCATGCTAGGCCAATTGCTTCTTAATGGCGATGAGATCATTTGCAAGTTTTTGAACCAATGGATCAGTATTAGGTCCGGGAGTGGAAGAGGAGGAAGAAGCAGACTTAGATTTGGAAGGGTCTCTCCTCAACTTCCCTGACATGATTAAATCATCTTCGACACTAACAGCAAGAGTTTGATCCTCAGCCAACGTTGCGAGATTAGCCCTTCTTAGTGCATAACTAACTTCAGGCGATTGGGCATTTAGGAAGAAAAAATTTTGGATTTGATCTATAGGTCGAGTATTTGGTGGAATTTTATTAATCAACCTGTTGAATCGGGCCACAAATTCTCTCATGGGCTCTTGTGAATCTTTCTTTATTTGAGAGATTTGGGCTAGCAAGGCATGCACATCTTCTGCTGGTTTGAAACGGTTTTCAAACCTAGTTCTCATTGTGTCCCAACTAGTGATAGCACCGGCCGGAAGGTGATAGAACCAATCTGTAGCATTATCTTGTAAAGTCTCAACGAAAAGTCTCACGGAGACATCTTCATGTTCGACTCCCAGAACTCCACATGCAACTATGAAGGCTGCGATGTGTTCATCAGGATGCACTTTACCATCACCTTTGAATTTAGGGAAGTTCTTACAGTTACCTCTGGGTAACTCATGCAAAGGTTGAGGGAGGGCAAGGGGCCCGACACGATGACCCCAGGACAATGGTACTGTAATTCTTGGAAAAATGGCTTAGAAAGGAACTGCAACACCAGCAAGAATCAAAGCTCGAAGATTAGGACTAATTGACTCTGAAGGAATACCACCTATAGGAATTCTATCTTAGACAGGTGGAGTACTTGTTGAACGAGTCTTTCTATTTCTTGTTGAAGGGAAAGGAAAACCCTGCCGCTCCAGAAGCTGAAACTGAGAATCTTCAATACCAAGGGCCCTTCTCCCTTGAGTAAAACGTGGATTTTCCAAATCAAAGGATGATCAAAAATTACAGAACTGGAATATGATTTCCCTAGTGGAGTCGCCAAAAACTATTGGTCGTCAAATAGGACTTTACGAAGAGCAACAATCAGGGGATAAGAACTCCCTCCTCTTTAATGGGAGAGGTTCAGTTATCAAAAATGAAACCCCAATTACACATATACAAAAACATGATTTCTTGTGGAACTTGGATATTTATGAAAGTCTTTCTGTAATGATCATCAATTACAAAAGGACTGAGGAATGAGAAAATGAGAACGAGCAGAACGGCACCATTAGAATTATAGATGACAGAGTAATCTCTTTATGCATGCGAGGTACAGGAATTGAAACAAGATCATTTGATCATACTAATAAGATGAAATTGAATGAAGACACAAAGTTCTATAAATAAACATCTGCAAGAATACAAAGCTTCTTAATATAATATAGACAAATGATCTTAACAAGATTAAATGAAAAGCTTAGGGATAAAAGAGATCAGATAGACGAAGAATGAAAAGCCCTTCTGTATTGATTTCTTTATGATTTATTTACACTTTCAGAAAATAAGCCAGGTTCTTCCTTCTTCAAAGTGGTGAGGAGAGGCCATTATATAGTTTACAATTCAGTTACTCTAGGTAACTACTTCTTTTAACTAAGATAGTTAAGGATTTCCAATCGCAATACCTCAACTTATTACAATAAATCTAAGAAAAAGAATTGGAAGAGAAGAGAGGAATAGGGAGAAGAAGACAGGTGCTTATGACTGGGAGGGACCCAATGACTTCAAAATCCGCTGCCTGAATCTCTTCAACGCCTTGGCTATGTCTCTGCCACATGTATATTGGTCAATTCGCTCGAATCAGGGTTGAAATGAGCTCCGCATGAAAGCACTGTATCTGCACATTACACAGAGATTGGGAAACCACCAGCGAAATCTAAACCGCTGTCATGAACCATCTGTGTCATTGGCGTAGGGTTTGCGTCTGTCATCCTCAACCAAAAATCACTAAAGTCAAGATGGTGAACTTCACTGTCCATGATATCGGGAACAACAGACTCTAGTGGTGAGATTTGTTCTTGCCCCTGAAATTTGATCTTTATGTCTGGATAGTACAGGGCCTGTGCTTGATCCCTGGCCGACAGCTATGGCATTATCCATCTCTGAGATCCTCAGAGAAGTGCTAATTGTGGCAGCATCCAGCTTGGCGATGAGTTCGCTGTGTACATTGGTCAATTCGCTCGAATTTAGGGGTGCAAAGTGAGTTCCGCATGCAAGCACGGTATCAGCACAATGTACCGAGCAGTGTGCAAACCTCGCAGCAAAAGTTCAAACTCGTTATCATGAATCATCTGTGCCATTAGGTGTAGAGAAAGCATCAATGCCACCCGTTGCCCAATACATCACCGAAGTCAAGATGTCGAGCTTCACTGTCCCCCAGATATTCAGGTACGACAGACTCTAGTGAAAAGATTTGTTCCTGTCACTGAAATTTAATCTTCATATTGAAAGTCATTTGAAGGACAGAGACTGCAAGCTAGACTTAGGGAAGGAATTGCAGAGAAAAATGGATACACGCGCAGGAATTGGCCGATTGTAAGGGTTCAAGCAAAGGATAGCATGGAAAGCCAGTGTGCAAAATGCATAGGTGGTTCACTCGTTATATAGCCGTTTAGGAGAGAGAAAGGCCATGAATATGCATTTAATACATACCCATCAATTTGAATAAGCAAGATATTTGGGTTAGAGCAAGCAAAAAACTAGCAACGAATGGCACTTGGTTCATTAGGGACATGTGGGACGCGAAAGCGCGAAGTACGCCGGCTCGGTCGATTCGAGCGAAGCAGGGAAAAGACGCACAAATGCTCTTTGGAACACGCGGGACAAAAGTACGCGAAGTACGCGGCTCGGCCGAATCGGGTGAAAATGGGAACAATGGGTCAAAATTTTGGGACATTTGGGGACAAAAAGTTACGATGAAGTACGCTTCGGTGTGAATCGGCCGAAAATGGAACAACTTGGTCCGAATTTGAACTTGGGACATTTGGGACAAAAGTACGTGAAGTACGCGGACTCAGGCCGAATCGGACGAAAATGGAACAATGGGTCCGGGCGAACTTGGGACAGTTGGGAAAAAAAGTTCCGACGGGCCCGGAAAAGAAACAGACTTCGGGTGAACTCAGCCGATCGGGGAATAGAGGGCCCAATTGAACTTGGGACACGCGGGACAAAAATGTCTGACAGGCCCGAAAAACACACAAAATGACCCAAAAACTACAGATTTTCTCAATTTCTTTGGCTTTTCACATTATCAGTACAACAGAGAAAACACTTAAACTCAAAATTTTAAATTTTCACTTTCTTAAGAGCAGGGGAATTTTGAGTGGACAACACTACTGAGTATGAAGATCTGCTCAAGGAACCATGGGTTAGTTAACTATTAATCTTCATTCAAGGAAATTTGAATTTAGAATGTACTCAGGGAGGAGATAGAGGTCTTCAACAAAGAAATTCATTTCTGAAGTTGTATGTCTATGGCATTCGTCATACTTTTGGCCATCTCCGTTATAGTTTTACTCTTCTCCTCTGCCATAGAGCATCTACTATGGTGGTATAGATGGAGACTAAATGATAAAGTGAAAAGCACCAGTGAATTATTTGTGATAATAGTAGATAAGCAGTAGAAATATACTGAAGTAGATGTGTTTGTCCTCAAAAAGAAAGAAAGAAAAAGATAATCAAGATGGAAATGATCCTAAGAAGATGAAAGCCTTTAACTAGTAAGAAACATAGGAGAAGAAAGTTGGGTGTGCAGGATTTTCTGATTTCACAGGGGCAAGGACCATACATGTCATCCTTGGATAGATCTTTCCAAAAGACATACAAATATTACATATGGTCAAACTCTTAGAGAACTATGTCTTCGGAGAAGAGGCGGGAGCATGCGAAGTGGACTCAATGCTCGACGAATTTTAGGAGGTTGAGGTCCCTGTTTTGGAGGCAGAGGCGGATCCCTATGCTCCACAAGCTAGAGGTATATATGTAATGGTACTTTCACATTCATGCATGTCTTAGTTGATGGAGGTGCTTTCTAGTTAATGTAATTACCGAGAAAACATGTAATGACCATATGTTGGGTTATGAAGAAATTGATCAATCCTTCAACACTTATGTTAAGGTCATTAAACCTAAGAGGAAAAAACTAAACCAGAAGGTCATAGTTTCATTAATGTGGCTAATATCTGCTTATGAGTGTTTCTATGTGTGGTAGACTTTCAGGTGATGAAAAATGGTACTGTTGCGTACCAGATGTTGCTGGGAAGACCATAGCTCTAGGATTGAGTTCATGACCTAAGAAACTACTGGAACTGAAGGTTTCATGACATTCTTGGACGTGGTAGAGAGACGGTGAAGATCTAGACTAGTGATATGCTCGACATCATAAGGCAGAACCTGTGGATTCAAGCTGATGAAACTGAGATCAGAATTGAGACATCCTAATGAGTTACTCTAGACCAGTGAAGCTGGACACTGAAGACTGATAGAAAGTGAGGTATAGATGTTTCAGTCATGGATATCCTTCCAGTCACACCAAACTCATGCACTACTCATAAAATAATTGATCTGAAGAAGATAGTTGTATGATCATCTCCAATTTGAGGGAAAGATTGGTGATTGCTGTTCATATTCAGAGTGAGATAGTTGAATAAGTACCTCCAGCTCTTATCGAAGGTACATCACACTTATTCACTTTTGATCCTACAAGGATATACTCCGTCATAGTAAGTTGGGTACTAATTAACCAATTCTCATCATTTTATGCTGGTAGATGGTGCTAAGCCCATAAAGAAACATCACCATATAGATCTTATGAATCCTAATTTTTCCAAGACTGTAAAAGATTGAAATAGATAAGTCTGCTTGATGCATGATTCATAAATTCTGCTGTGGAGAATTCATAATGGGTTTCTCAAGTCATTGTTGACTCATCGAATAACAAAAGAATGGGAATTCTACGCATTTGTGTTGATTACATATGATTGCTGCAACCTAGAGGCAACATACCAGAAGGATCATTACCCTCTTCCATTTCAGATTAGATCTTGGACGAAGTAGCTGGCCAGGAGTGCTATAGTTTTGCACATGGATATAGCGGCTACAACCAAGTTCGTATAGCATGTAATAAAGATGGAGCTCGATGTAGACCATCGTTCACCAGCTCCTTGGGGAACATTTGCTTATAGAGTTGATGCCTTTTGGGTTGTGTCACTGCTCTCAGCAAACATAGTGCCCATACGTCTTGTAGTGAATAGGGTGTTCGAACATCAGACTTAGCTGGTCTCTGACTAAATGAGTTATTATGACTTTTGTATTGAATTTTTCTTCTTCCACTATGATTTGTTGGATTTTTGTTGTGACCACCTGCACCAGATGGAGACTTGTTCATCTTCAAAGGTCTAGGATGAAGCACAAGCCTCTACTAAACCCCACAACATGTAAAATTATAGGATGAAAATTCTCTCTTGGAATTTGTTAGGGCATGTTGTATCCAGAGATGGTATTGGTACTGATCTGATTAAAGTTTCATGAAATTTATCAAATGATTTCTAACTCATTTCCTATTTTTTATGGCTACAAGTAAGTTGAGATCAATTTTTAGGCCATGTGGGTTAACTCCTAGAAGGTTCATCAAGAATTTCTCAAAGTATTGCACAGCCATCTAACCCATGTTTCTTGAAGAAGGATGTTATCTTATGAACCAGGTTAAATAAGGCGCATGAAGCTTTTGGACAACTGAAGGAAGCTACCTGGTGTCTTCACCTGTTTTGATAGAATCCAGATTGGAGCAAGCCATATCATCTGTGTACACTGATGCCTCAGATGTAGCACTAGGAAAGTTTCTTTGAGCCTTGAAGGATGCAACACAATGGGAATGAACATCCAATGCTTACTTTGGGAGCTTGACAAATGATTTCCAGTGCTGAGGTAGAATACTTCCACACATATCTTTATGTATATAAAAGAGGTTTTTTCCTTCTCTCTTTTTATTCTCCTTCAAGATATCCTTCTCTTGTTAGCATAGTATACGCACCGAATTTTATTATTATAGTAGCTTCTAACAGATTCCATCAGGCTCTAAAATATATTGTAAATAAGCCTAACCTTCAATTTAGGGAGGATAGCAAGATGGATAATTGTTGCTACTATAGAATGTATGTGCTTCTTTCATATTAAAACAATAGGCCAGTGAAAGAAGCATGTCAATGCAGATGCTTCTCTTCTATCGAGCTCCTATGATTTTGTTATCAGGATCATCCTGTGATGGAGTGTCTGATTTCCCCGATGTAGCATTGTTATCCCTTGTTGCAGCAATCCCTAGTGAATACATAGATGATTTAGAATTATCTGAATGAATTCAAGTTTCCTGATGGTGCTCTGAATCCAAAGACTACATGAGAAAGATTGGACCTGCTGTGTGGGCATTGTCGTCCAGTATTCTATTCTGCATGGAGCTATTATTTCGAAATCAGGAAGTCCTGACTGGACAGTACAAGAGGGCATATTGGACATGATCAAGTGCGAAGGAACTGCTAGAAGAATTCCACAATGGTACATGTGGAGGGCACTTCTCTGGACAACTGTACAACAAGAAGGATCTTGGATGCAGGTTATCTGCGTGGCCCAACTCTATCTTAAAGCATTAGTTAATAATACATTGTAAGACATGTGATATTTAGTCAAACACATGGTAACCGTAAGACTGTCATCAGCTCCATTATGCCCTATTCTTCCACTTGGTCAACCTTTGAAAAGTGGGGAATAGCACATCGGAGGTCCAATTCCAACTACCTCATGCCATAAATAAGTATATTGTAGTTGCCACAGATTATTTAACCAAGTTGGTATGAGAGCTAGGCCATTGAAAACAACTTCCATGTGATGAAGTGAGCAAGGTTCATACCTCTGAACGCATTGTAGACCAGATTTGGTCAGTCTCATTAGAAATGCGTAACAGAGTCTACAGGAAGCCACTTCATTAATGTAGGTGGTAGAAGATTCTAGACTTGCAATGGAGACCAGCTATTAAGCACAGATGAATGTGCAGACAACATACAAGACCAAGCACAAATGGACAAGTGGAACGAACAAATCTGTTGTGTTGTGTCAAATTCTAGCAATTTTTTTGTATGCAGCCTTTGCAGGTGCATAAATGGGATTGAAAGGCCGTCGACCTGCAGCAGTGTGGGCATATGAGGGCAACATCAAAGTCAGCAACAAGATACTCAACTATTTCAGTTGGCCTATGGCATGTGATCCAGTTCTTGGCTATTGAGTTTGATATGGTCCCAGGCTGTGAGCAGTTACTGAAAAATGAAAGGATGGATGAAAGTGATTCAGTAAAAGATCTATGGTTGGTACATACTTCATTTGACTAGAGGAAATGGAGGGAAATAGCAAAGTGATACAAGCCATAAGAAGAAAATCTATTTCAGAAGGAATACTTTGATCAATGAATATAGCAGTGTGGTCAAGGCATTTTATGTGCCAACAGACTTAGTTCTAGTATATGACTTCCAGATGGCAAAAAAAGAAGACAGAGAAAATTTGGATGTCCAGAAATGGACTGTAAGCCCTACACCAAATAGTAGTTGTGCATTGAGCGATAATGAAGTACGTACCGACTGGAGGAATTGGATGGCACTCCCATTACGAAATGGGTCAACCAGCTCCACAATACTGACGATTATTCTCTTTGCACCAGAATAGTGCTACTCCGAGGACTGTTGGAGTAGAAGCTAGTTCGAAGGGGGAAGATGTCGAGCACGGAAAATTTTCCTCCAGCAATTTAAACTATTTCTATAATGTAGATGTATTAACGTGAAGTAGGATGTTGTTAAGTATAATTAGTAGTAGCGTCACTGCATAGAAGCCTATACGAGCGCCATCTTTAGTATGGATGCGCTTCAATAAGCATTGTGGCCAGTACGGTAACAGTCAAAGTACAATAGAATACAATGTTGTAAAAATTGAAATATGTGTGCTCGTAAAATATTGCTATCTGGTGCCCAACTGTTAAAATGTCCTAAGTTTCACCGCATCGAATTAGACCAAGATGCAGATGATTCTACATGATTGAGGATCTTAGGGGGATCATTATATTGGTAATAAGGACAAGACCTGAGGTCATAAATATTTGTGTATTTTATTTGCTAAAAATTCTAAAAATGTGGAACCCATGTAAAATGCACTAAGGCTTATCACCCTAAGCCTTATCTTAAAAGATTCAAGCTTACATGTACAGGATAGCAATCAGTTAAGGTCATGGAATATGATTCGTCAGAGTGGATTTCTTATCCTATCTTAGCCAGATAATCTGATGGATGAAGCCTGGAAGTTCTATCAAATAGAGAGGCTTCACCCCCCTCATTATAGCATAGAAGGTGAAGTCAGTGAGAAGCCCTTCTTGTAGGAAGTGTCGCAGAGTTACATGCAGAACTCTCTACTCTCAGTTTAACCGGTGTGTTGAAGAAGCCATTAAGCTAGGTCCCACTCACCTTGTAAAGCTCTTCCTTCCCATAGTCTTGGTGAAACTGATCACCATGTTGACTATAACTCAATAGGACACTTGAAGTTTTACCTCACTGGGTGAATTATCTCTAGTAGGAAGAATTTCATGTAGAATATTTATCATTTACTTTGATATTTCAGATTTGTCATCATTTCGTCTTAAAAGCATGGTCCTGAAAAAGGGTATTCTTGTGTTACAGAATCAGTTGCAACATTCTCAATAGAAATCTTCTCAGATTACATCCACCAAAACTAAGGCCACTGCAGAAGTAGTAGAATAATCATAGGCGGATCGATGGAGCCACATTTGCTCCATGGATATGCACAGAACTGTGATCTGTTAGTGCAACGGATTGCAAGATGACAGAACCTCTGGTGAAGAGAGCACTTCTGGTCAAAGGATATTCCATAAGAAATATCCAATGGCATGCTTGTAATCAGAGGCAGAAGGGTCATATTGCTTATTCAGCAAGATGCCTCCTTCTAATGAAAAGATTCCAGACACAACTCATCCAGACATTGTCCTAGTCTCACAGACTTCGCAGCCATCAGAAAGTGATCTGGTTGATTGATTTGAGGTGCTAGCAAACATATGACTGAGTAATAAGAAGATGTTTCATACCCTGAGTGACCAACCCACTGGAGATCGGATCACCATCGCATAGATAATCAGGAGTATATTGCGGCAGGGATTGGTGATGTCATCATTCCTCTTGGGACACGAAGATGTATGACTCACGAAGGTGCTATATGTTTTAGGTTTGACCTCAAATTTCTTATCTATGAGTCAACTTCTTAATCATCAAATGCGGGTCAAATTATTTGTTCAGAAAGGGGTCAAGTCCAGCATCATTTCCTAGGGAGACTCAGTTATTGCTCAATCATTTATGAAGGGCCATCTATTTGCACGTTGGATGCGGTCACTTCATCTGAACATTGCTCTCTCTGCTTCAACAGTGAAGTCCATTGCACTATGGCACTTTCGATATGGTCATCTTTCTACAAGGGACTTTGCATCAGCTCAGTGCCAAGGAAATGGTAAGAGGGATTCCTCCACTCTCCCATTCCCTACCTGTTTGTCTCGGGATGTCTTTGCGGGAAAACAACACAGAGGTCCATTCAAATTAGAGCTCTTATCATTCTACGGAGCATCTTCAGGTTGTACACACCGATCTGTGCGGACCCCTGCCAGCTAGCTTCCAAGGTTTTGAATACTTCCAACTCATCATTGATGATTACTCATGGAAAATGTGGGTATATTTCCTCTGGAAGAAGAGTGAGGCATTTTCCAATTTCCAAACCTTTTACCAGCAAGCCACCAGGCAGGTCTAGGAAGCCTCTCCTTCTCCTCCGCTCAAACCGAGGGGGGTAATTTGTGATCGAAGAAGTTCTTAGCATACCTGAAGCAGCATGGTGTTTAACAACATCTGACTACACCCTACATGCCCCAACAGAAAAGGATTTTTGAGTGACACAACAGGACTATCATGGAGATGGCTCATTGTATGCTTTCCACCACCAAGATGGAGGAATCAATTTTGGGCAGAAGCAGTCCAAACAGCAGTGTATCTACTCAACCGGGCACCCATGAAGATCTTGCAGAACAAGACACCAGAAGAGGTATGGACTGGTCATAAACCTTCTATTCTGTCATTTGATAGTTTTTGGTTGCACTGCATATATGCATGTTCCAAATAAGAAAAGGAAGAAGATTGATCCAAAGACACTGCCATGTCTTTTCTTGGGGTATAGTACTACCTCAAAGGCATATCGTCTCATGGATCCTGAGACGAAGAAAATCTACGAGAGTCGAGATGTGGTGTGTGATGAGCTCATCCTTTGACTCCCTACCACACAATGGAGATCCAGTACCGACCTCGTCACATTAGATTGCTCACACATCCAAATCATGGGCAAGATGATTCTTCTCAGAGAGAAGAAGAGCTGAGTGGATACTTATTCATTGATCTAGGCACACTGAACAACACATCTTCACATCAGCAGCAACAACACCAATTGTCTGAAATGGGTCCAGAATACTATTGGGGATGCACACCTAAACTCACTTCTTGATACTTCTACGGGAGTCAGAACACGAAGTCAAGCCAGACATGAGGTAAAATTTTGCACTCATGAGTTCAGTTGTTGATAGCACCGAACCTAGACACTGTTCGTGAGGCATTAGACCAACCACAGTGGAAACATGCTATAGAATGTTGAATATGATTCCCTACTTCAGAATCAGATGTGGGAACTTTTCGATCTGCCTCTAGGTAAGAAATCCATTTGGCTGCAAATGGGTTTTAAAAAAAAAATATAAGGCAATATGGTTCAATTGACAAACACAAAGCACGACTTGTTGCAAAGGGTTATGCTCAACAACAAGGAATTGACTATGACGAGGACCTTTGACACCCACTATGAAGATCAAAAACCATCAGAATTGTCTGTGCACTAGCAGCACAAAATGGATGGAAACTTCAGCAGATGGATGTCAAGAGTGCTTTTCTGAACAATGATCTCAAAGAAGAAGTATACATGGCCCAACCTGAAGGGTTTGTAGATGAGCATCAACCACACAAGGTATGTCATCTGATAAAGTCACTTTATGGACTCAAACAAGAACCTAGGGCATGGTATATAAAAATTGATGATCACCTATTGCAGCATGGATTCACTCGTAGCCCCTCATATACAAATTTTGTATATCAAGAAGGTATGAACAGAGATTTTTATTTCTCATTTTGTACGTAGATGATCTTGTGATCACAAGAAGTTCTAAAAATTTTGTGGATGATGTAAAGAATGATCTGAAGAAATCCTTCGACATGACCAATTTGGGTCTACTTCACTACTGTCTTGGCTTATAGATATGGTAGAAGAAGAATCATATCTTCGTCTCGCTAGATAAAATATGCCAAGGACACTCCTGGAGAAGTATGGAATGTTAGATTGTAAACCAATGTCCACACCTATAAAAAAAGGTTTGCAATTATCTAGATTCCAGGATTCACCGCAGGTAGATGGCACTCACTACAAGAATCTTGTGGGGAGTCTCATTTACTTGACTTATACCCCAGTCTAGATCTTTGCTTTGCAGTGAGCTATCTCGCCAGATTTATGCAGGAGTCGAAGAAATGTCATTAGATAGCAAGCAAAGCATGTGTTGAGATATGTCTGAGGTACAATTGACTTTGGTCTGGAGTATCATAAGAACACTCAGTTCTTCTTACAGGGATATATAGACTCGGACTATGCAGGATCTCGTTGATGACAGGAAATCCACTTCAGGATATGTTTTTTCATCTCAGATCTGGACCTATCTTGTGGATTAAGCAAGAAGCAAACTATTGTTGCTCTCTCATCCACTAAGGCTAATTACCGCGCCGCATGAGGAGCTGTATGGAGCGAAGTGACTTTGGTTACAACACATTCTTGCAGATATAGGGATTCCTGAAGAGAAACCTCCCATCATTCACTGTGGCAATCAAGGTGTGTTGAAACTTGTGAAGAATCCTTATTTTTCATGAATGATACAAAGCATATTAAGGGTCGAATGTCACTACATTCGTGAACAGGTCTTGAACCACCAAATTCAACTCCAGTACTGCCCTTACTGATTTTCAGATTAGAGATATTCTCACCAAGCCTCTCGGTAAGGTGAAGTTTGATTTGTTTAGGGGGTACATTTGTAAGAGAAATGTATTAATGGGGGGAATGTTAAGGCATTAGTTAATAATACATTGTTAGTTGTTAGTTTGTAAACAGTTACTTAACTATTCTTCTCCTCTCCTCCCTCACACAAACTATATATTGGCTTGCACTCTTGTATTGTGATATAGCAATAAATAAAAAATTGTTCTTCAGCTTTCACTCTAGACGACCCTGCTGATGTTGCTTGGTTGAAGGTATCCTGCATGGAGGATGTGTGGCCTTCTGCCTACATGGAGAAAGAAGGAGGTTTAATTTCTATGCTAGAGATAAATAAAACTGAATGCAAGTTTAATAAAAAACTCTGTGTGGGAAGTTGGGATTTCTTCAGTTCCAATGTAAAAGAGAGTCTTCAACTTCCACGTATAATTTCTCTAAAAACTTAGCGTGGAAAGGTTGTTCTGCTGCAAAGTTTTATTTGGAAGCTCCTCTTTGCATTGTATCTATTTCCAAATACCTGCATCAGCCTACAAGACGACTACCTGATTGCTACATGGAGAGGAGAGAGGAAGCATGTTGTTATGTAGAATATCCTCAGTCAGCGTAGAAGTTGAAAGCTACATGTAATGTGCAGAATCCCACATGAAGAGTCAGAGGGGCTCGATAAGAGAATAATTTGGCTTTGTGAATCCTGAAGGTTAGATTTTTTTTAAAAATAGTTCCATTAGTGTTTGAAAAATACCTCTCTACCAAGAAAACGAAGGACAAGAAGCATATCATAAAACATTAATCTGAATATCGAGTGTAGAGAACTCGATTGAGAGCATCAATAACATGGTAGACACTGCCAAAAGATAGAACATCAACTCGCAAGCTAGAGAACACCATGGAGAAGCTCCTAAGAGCTTTGGGTTCTACTTGGCATTGCTCAATGAGCTTCGCAACACTAGTAATCTAGCCTTCGAAAAGCTAGTTCAAGAAGGACTTCTTGAATATTTCCTTTTCGATGTCACCTGCCAAGCAAAGCGAGTTCAAGAAGAATTAGATGTTAGGTATGATA
This sequence comes from Taxus chinensis, assembly GCA_019776745.2. Taxonomy (NCBI): domain Eukaryota; kingdom Viridiplantae; phylum Streptophyta; class Pinopsida; order Cupressales; family Taxaceae; genus Taxus; species Taxus chinensis. Next base: position 143,478,367 of record CM034151.1, on the reverse strand, counting down.
CCAAATATGATGATGAAGAAGAATTCCCCACAAAGTGTCACCATTTCACAGCACATGAATATCATGAGAATCTACAAGCCAGTAATTCTCATCAGTGAGTCAAAGTTGTAATAACTCTTGAAATAAATAAATAATTTTTTTTATTACAATGTCTACTCCAAAGTTGATTCTTCCCGATGCTCAGTTGCTCAAAGGGCCTAATTTTTCTTCATAGAAAACAAAAATGAGGATAATCTTTTAGTTTGAAGGATTATGGAGCATTATCATAAGGTCTGCGACCGCTCCGACAGCCCCTGATGAATTAATAAAGTATGAGATGGCTAGTGCCAAAGCCTTGATGCTGGTAATGGTCAGTATTAGTGATGATGTGTAACCACATGTTCAAAATGTGGAGAAACTAAAGGATGCCTAGGACAAGTTGGAAACTATTTGTGAAGCCAAAAATCAGACTAAGATCCTTCATCTTCAGTCAAAGTTGCACACCCTCTCTATGGGGTTAGATGAGAAAGTGGAGGAGTTATTACATCACGTGGATGAGCTGCAATCAAATTTATTAGCGCTCGATGAAATGGTAGATGTCAAACTTCTCGTGTCGATCACCTTGAGAGCACTCCCTTCTCAATTACAAGTGTTTGTTACGATGTTGAATGTATCTAAACAAACAATGGAATTCAAAAAACTTGTGAATGTTCTATAGTAGGAAGAGTCCATCACTTCATCCCAAGAGGATTCTTAGGATAAAGCCTTGTTCTCAAAGCCATACCGTGGCTAGAAGAATCGAAAGGGTCCCCTAGAGAATTCGAATCAAGCACAACCAAAACAACAGTAGAAAGATCAAAAGTTAAAGAGGTGGTATCACATTTGCAGAACCAAAACTCATGACATTGATCACTACTGGTACAATAGATTGAAACAAGGGTCTTCAAGTCAAACAAGCACATCAGGGCACGAAGATTTTCAAAATTCCAAATGACATCCTCATTGGAAAAGGCAAAAGGGACATCTCGCAACCCAAGAAGATGATGAATCTGATGAGGAGACATTAGAAGGAGCCAATTATGGTAAGAGCCTTGTACTCATCTCTCATACTTCTCATCCCACAAAGAAAGTTTGGTTAATAGACTCTAGACCAAGCAAGCATATGTCAGGTGGTAAGAATCTGTTTGATTCACTACACGAAGAACCAACTGGAGATTGATTTCAGATAGCGGATGACAAAGAGTACACTACATAAGCAATAGGAAATGTCACCATTCCTTTGAGATCATGAAAATGTACACTTACAAAGGTACTATATGTTCCTGGCTTGATTAGTAACTTCTTGTCAGTTACTCAGATGTTAAATCATCACCTTAAGGTAAAATTTATTATCCAAAATGGCATTAAATCATGTTTAATCTCCAGAAAAGGTATGGTTATTTCTAGAGCATTTGTAAAAGATAAGTTACTTGCTTTAGATCCTATTTCATCTTTTGTAGTAGCTTTATCTACATCTACTATAGAATTAACTACCCTATGGGATTTTAGATATGGACACTTGTCGGTTAGTTCATTGCACCTGATGAGTTCAAAAGCAATGGTCCATGGACTACCCAAATTGTCTTGTTCCTTGCCTATTTTCCCTGGTTGTCTTTCAAGAAAACAACACAGAGATCAATTTCAGGCGAGCACCTTTCATGCCAAGAAGCGTCTGGAGGTAGTTCATACCGATTTGAATGGCCCATTTCCTTCTTTATTTTTAGGATACAAGTACTTCTAATTTTTCGTGGATGACCACTCTCGCAAGATGTGGGTATATTTCCTAAAGAAGAAAATTGAGGCTCTTTAACATTTCCAGAACTTATATCATCATGTTGTGAAAAAGACTATACAACCACTTCTTATACTTCACTTAGATCGAGGGGGGGAATTTACATCAAATAAGTTCTTGACCTTCCTAAACCAACAAAGAATTAAGAAGAACCTGACTGCTCCCTACACACCCTAACAAAACGACATTCTTGAGTGTCACAATCGCATAGTGATGGAGATGGCTCGCTATATGCTAACAACAGTAAAGCTAGAGGAATGTTATTGGGCTAAGGTAGTACAAACAGCTATATATCTTCTCAACATGGCACTGAAAAAGATTTTACAAAATAAAACACCAGAAGAGGTATGGAGTGGTAGAAAGCCATCAATTTCTCATTTACGAGTATTTGGTTGCACAACATATATGCATGTCGCATCTCAGAAGAGAAAGAAGGTTGAGCCAAAGTTACTCCCATGCATCCTACTTGGCAATAATAGTACCTCGAAGGCATACCATCTCAAGGTTATTGAGATAAAGAAAATATATGAGAGTCAGGATGTGGTTTGTGATGATTCATCCTTTGACTTAGTAATGACAACAAAAGATCCATTACCAACCACCTCTCATCGACTAGTCTTCGAATCAGATGATGAGCTAGAGGAGACTACTCAGAGAAAATAAATGTTACTAGGAGAGCTATTTGTTGACCTTGGAGAATTAGATAATGTGACTCCACATCAATCCACATGGAAATGACACAATTCTTCTCAAAAGTAGCCAAGTTCTCATTTACAGTGGGTACAAAGCACCATCAAGGACTCACATTTACAAAACTCCCACATAGATCATCCAAAGTCAAAACAAGGATTCAAACAAGAAATGAGTTAAAATTTCCACTCATGAGTTCACTGATTAATAGCTTCGAGCCAGAAAATGTTCGTGAAGCACTCAGTCAACTTCAGTGGAAGGAAGCCATGGATATAGAATATGACTCACTCAAGAAAAATCCAAGATGGGAACTTGTCGATCTACCTATAGTGAAGAAACCCATAGGCTACAAATGGGTTTTCAAGACAAAATATAAGGCAGATGGATCCATCGAAAAACATAAAGCACGAACTGTAACAAAAGGATATGCTCAGAAAGAGGGCATCAACTATGAAGAAACCTTTGCACTCACTATGAAAATGAAGACCATCAGAGTAGTTTGCGCACTAGCAGCACAGAAAGGATGGATATTTTAGCAGATGGACGTCAAGAGTTCTTTCCTAAATGGTGATCTGAAAGAAGAAATATACATGACCCAACCTGAAGGATTTGTTGATAAAGAGAATCCTAAGAAGGTGTGTCGTCTCATCAAATCATTGTATGGACTGAAACAAGCTCCAAGGGCATGGTATATCAAGATCAACGATTACCTTTTGTAGCATAGGTTCACTTGTAGCCCCTCAGATTCAAATTTTTATATAAAGAAGGTAGGAAATGAAATTTTCATTCTTGTTGTGTATGTAGATGATCTTGTGATCACTGGCAGTTTAGAAGATTAGGTTGATATAGTAAATAATGATCTTAAAATAACCTTCGACATGACAAATTTGGGGCTACTACATTACTGTCTTGGTTTGAAGATATGGAAAATGGGGGATCACATTTTTTCTCCCAGATAAAGTACACCAAGACATTCCTAGAAAAGTAAAAAATGTCAAATTGTAAACCTATATCCACTCCCGTGGAAAAAGGCTTACAACTTTCAAGATTTCAGTACTCACCTCAAGTAGATGCTACACCCTATAGGTAACTTATTGGAGGGCTTATCTACTTGACATAGACAAGACTAGATCTATGCTTTGTCGTCAGCTATCTTTCTAGTTTCATGTAGGAACCAAAGCAATGTTACTAGACAACAGGAAATCATGTATTGAGATATGTCTGAGGAAAATTTGATTATCATATGGAATATAAGAATAACGATCAATTATTCTTACAGGGATATGTCAACTCGGACCACACCGGATCTATTGATGACAGGAAGTCAACTATAGGATACATATTTCATCTTGGATCTGGACCCATCTCATGGATAAGTAAGAAGAAAAATGTTGTTTCTATCTCATCCACAAAGGTAGAATATTGCACCGCATGAGGAGCTATGTGTGAAGTTCAATGGTTACGTCATATTTTAGATGATATGGGAATTCCTGAAAAATATTCACCTATTCTCTACTGCGACAATAAGAGTTTGTTGAAGCTCGTACAGAATCCAGTCTTTCATGAATGAACAAAGCATATTGAGATTGATTTTTATTTCATTCGAGAGCATGTCTTGGACCATCACATTCAGCTCCATTACTGTCCTACAGAAGCACAGGTTGCCGACATTCTCACAAAATCTCTTGAAAAAGTGAAATTTGAACTTTTTAGGGGTCACATTTGCAAGAATAATGTAATAAGGGGGGAATGTTAGCATAGTATACATACCTAATTTTATTATTAGACTAGCTTCTATCTATTCTATTATTCTCTCACCTACATCCATATCCTCCTCCTTCAGTTTAGGGGAATATTGTTTATTGTTTCTCCTATATAATGTACGTGCTGCTTCATAATAAAACAATGTGTGAAGATTATTTCACTTGACATTCTTCTTTTCTATCTATCTCCTACACTTTGCATATAAGATTACATTGTATGCTACTGGATCTATTTGTTCTGTGTATCCAGTTTTAACAATCTCCCAAACATGTTCTCATATGAACAATACCTTCACTATTATAGAAAAATATTTGTAATGCTTCCCTATGAATTGAGGATTTGAAATATTTGAAAGGGATGCATCTGATGTGGAAGCCATTAAATTGTTGTAAACTAAAAACAACACACTGATACCAATTTATGTTGGGATTAACACATAAGTTGTATAGATAATATATCAGATCTAAGCATAAATGCAATAAAAGTAGATATTCTACAACAAGAAATATACAAAACAAGAGATATAAATCAATACCATATTTAGCATGGTTCACCTAATGTGGGCCACATCCACCAAGAAACAAGCCAATATATTATCCAAATCTTTCAGAAGATATATAATGAAGATTTACAATCTTCCACACCTCTCACGATGTATAATACTTTATTTTTCTCAAGCGTCTCCTTCTCCAACAATTATCTCTCACAATAATCATTAACTCTCTCATCTAACCCTAAATTTCTAACTTATAAATACCTTATACAAACTTAAGGCACTTAGCCATGCAATTACACACTACAAAAACAAGATATTTTGCCACAATTTTGTCCACAATATTGTTGTGGTTATATTATATTCCAAAAATTAAAATTGTTGCATTGGAATTATAGTTAATACACATTTTGATATATTATTGTAGTTTTCCCACAATTCATTATACCATGGATAGTCCACAATTTATAAATTGTATAGCTAATCTCCATTTTTTAAATTGTACATTGTCCACATTTTTTTATGTTTATAACATTTCTACAATTTTTTATTTTGGTTACTATTCCACAATCTTCACAAAAAAGTATTTTTTCTATATATTCCATATTTGTAGATAGTCCACATATTATACATATTTGGTAACTCTCATCACTATTATATTGTGGCAATTTCAACAATTGTTATTCTATAGTTTTTGTTACCACATAAAACTTGTAGGTGGAAGCTACAATTTGATTGCCACATTAATTAATTGTAAAATTGTCTTATTTTGAAATGTAGAAATGTTACAATTAACAAGCAATATGACATTCATTTATAAAATTCATTACGTGGATTGTCTACATTTGGAATATACTTAAATAGATATTTTTATTATTAAATATGATTATTTTTCTAAAAAAAATAAATTCTTATTGTATATCGAAAAATATATTATAAAGAAATGTATAATTAATATTTTAAATATTGGTAGAAAAAAATTATGTTTCTTTTTTATAAATATAGTTAACAACTACAATAAATATATTTATTAATTTAAATTAAAATTTAAAAATAACATTATGAAATTTGTCATATAAAGATGAAAAAATTATTACTATAAATTAATAAATCTTTTTAAAACATCTGTTTAAAATACAAAACTATTAGAAATAGAAAATTATTTTTAAGACAAACATTTATATAACTCTAAAATAAAAATAATAATTTATAAATAAATAATTTAAACTTTGCATACATATTATAAAATCATCAATAAATTCATAATTTTATACCAAAAAATTACATTTAAATTATAAAGCATTGTTATTTGTGGGAGACAATTTTAATTCATATTGTTGAATTGCGGCCAGGTTTGAATTTTTATTTGATCACAAAAATTTTGATTGCTTATTGTTCATTGAATTTTCTTTTGTGAAATAGTTTACATCCTTTAATTTTATTAAATTCCTTCATTTATCAAGAAAAGGTAATATATTTTTAATATATTATTTGGAAAACAACAAGTACTATCTTGCATGTTGCATGTTTATATATTTTTATAGGAAAAATAATGGAAGTTAATATAAATTCGGTAACCGTATTTTTCATAATAAATTTTAGACTTTAATTGTATTAAATTCAATAGAATCATTCAAAAATAAAAATCTCGACCGATTTAAATTCTGCTCTAATGAGGCAAGCCCTAGAGCCTACATTGCTGCCAATAGACACAGAAATAATTGAGAACATAACTAAAGTTGGAAATAGATTGATTTATTTATATATTGCAAAACATTTTTCATACGAAGTATCAATAATGGATCAACCTGAATACACCTGGAATTAAACCAACTAGCTGAACTGGGTGGGGCATCCATACGGGATGAAAATCTCCTACATTGCCATTAACATTGTATCTCTTTACAATTACATTGTATTTGCCTCGTTAAACTACAATAGGCTATATGTAAAATATGAACCATCCGCAACGTTGATGAAAACCAAGAGATGACGTATCAAGTGTTGTTCCAGATTTGTACAATGCGTAGATCCAAACAAAGTTGATAACCATATTATTCCATTGATCGCATCATGAACTTCACCATGACTGAAATATTCAATTTTGTGGCACTCTGAACGCGATGCATAACAATGAGCCCATGAAGAATTCTTAACTCAAAACCTCCGTGCGAGGACGGTTAAGATTATATGCTTGGCTCATGTTCCACAATGGTCACAAACTCAATTATCAAAAAATTATACATTCATTCTTCACAGCACAACTCATAGGGTTCAAGTCACAAACCCAAGTAGGCTCTGTTAACTTGCTGCTCTCTACAAATATATTTAAATTTTCCCAAGAGCCTAGTCTATCCAGTTTAACTTAATCTCTCAGATGACATCATTATTGATAACAAACTGAAGCTATAGTTATATATTTAACAACGCTACAAAAGGAAGCAATAGAAAATTCAAAAAAGAGAGAGCTACATACCAAACCCAGCACAACTGATATCACAAACATTGTCATTGTACACTGTCCCAAGAAATGTGTATCAACTTTAATATCAGATGTATTCTTATATATATATATATATATATATATATATATATATATATGTACAAGTACTTAGAAATATTACATAGACATAGAATAGATGTACTCCTATTACAATAACAAAATACAGAAATCATAGAAATAAACTACTATGTTGATCCATTATGGACATGCAAACACCTAAGGTATATCTATAAACAATGGTGTCAAAAAATGAAGAGCGCAAACAACACTGACTCCCATGATAACTTTAGATAAACCTTTTTTAGCACCATTTTCATTATTTACATCCGACCTTAAAAATGATCCTCCAAACATGATAGGGTGTTAGCTATGTACTTTTCTTCTTTAGCATTTAGCATGAGTGGATCAAAAAAGTTTGTGGTCTTCTGTTGCACATGCATTAGTGAATTATTCTTACCTGTGGTAGGATTTACCAAAAATAAAGATCCATAAACATTAGCCACTCTAAGCCCAAATAACTGCATAGGAGTCCAATAAGCCAAATATAAATTGTTTAAATGTGAAACTGCTAACCCTCAAATTTTATTGCACCATCTATGAATAAAATTTTACCAATGTAAAATATTACATACTCAGTAGAAAAACCATGCATTAAATCATCAAGCGATTGTAAACACAAAGAAAAATATAATCATTCTCTACTAAGCCTCAATAACTATAGAGCCTAGGCTAAGGAAACTTATATAGCTACAAATATAATCACAGATACAAACATAATAATTATCTACACACGGATAGATAACGCTACTATTTCTTTCAGATAATAAAAGGATCACTAACACCATTTTCCCTCTTTTTGTATGTCAATCTGATTTTTCATACATTCCAAGTACTTAAGGATTCCTGAAAGCATCTTCATCAGATAGAAAATTTCTTCCCCTTTCCGAAAATATAAATAAGTCCTTCTAACTCCTCATATTTTACAAATAGTGGGACTGCGAGCCTTGGAAGGATTTTTTTCCAAAAGCGGGCCAACGGGCCTAGGGAAGACTTTTCTTCAAAGGGGAAGATTGTGGACTGGCGGGCTTGGGGAGATATCTTGGCACTTTGCACTTTTCGCTAAAAAGGACAATTTACAATTACGGGCCCGCGAGCCCAAGGAGGATCTTTGTGCCGATAAAAAAATTCCTAAGGCCCTCAAAGGGACACATGGCCATGTTTAAAGTCAAAGTGGGAGGACGGGTCGTTAGAAGCATTTTGAATTTTGGATTTTGTTTTGAAAAGTGTAAAAGTATAAAATTAATCTACACCTCATTCGACGCTCAGAGAAGCCATGTGTTAGGCCTAAATTACATATGGGCTGGCGAGCCCGGGGATAACAAATGAAAAATGAGAAGGTTTCAAGTTTGCGGGCCTGAGGGACACTTTTACACTATTGCAATTTTTGTGCAAAAAGCACAATTTAAATTTCTGGACGGTGGAGGCTTCTAGGAAAAATTAAATTTCGGGCCTGTAGGGTGAGGGAGCTTTTTTATAATTTTGCATTTTTTTGCAAAATGTGCAAAATGAATTTCGGGCACAGGGATCTGTTTTGTAAAACTTGTTTTTCACCATTTTTGTACAGATTCGATTCAAATATTCAAATGGGCACAACTTTTGATCTAAGGCTCAAAATTAAACAAATTTTATACCATTGGAAATATCTCAACATCCTCTACACGATGGAATCCTAAAATTTGAATTTTCACATGGTTAGGCAGGTTAAATATTTGAAAACGTCTCCAGCTCAAAAAAAGTGTTGTTCCAGGTATCCCATGTTAGATTAATTAATACGTTGTTAATTAATTAGTTGTTAGTGAATGTTAGTGTATAGTTATATAATTGTTCCTCGGATCTTCCCTCTCGCTGCTCTCGCTACGGCCTATATAAAGGCGTGATCTCTGTATCATTTCATATAGCAATATATACAATATATTTGGAGCTCTATCATTGGCATCAGAGACACTCTTTGACAGCCGCCAGAAGATCTAAACCTGCTTGCTGGCAAGGACATGGAGACCCTACAAGACTAGCGACCTGTTGCGTGGATCAAAGTGGATCGACCAGTTTGTAAATCTGTTGGCGTTTGGAAAGTTAATTGAGGATCTACGTGGCATAGTCTTTGTTTGCTAAGTGTGGAAGCTTCACATTCTTAGACCAGCAGCTAAGGGAGGAGTGTGGAGTCTTGAAATTACCTGCTGTGGGTGGAGGATCTGGAGGAGGAAATTTAGCTTTGCTTGGGCATTTTGTTTCTTGTGAAGAATTCAGACTTTCATTACATATTTATTTGGAGTTTTCCTGATCAAATACCAACTGCTACGACTTGATTCATCCCCTGAGCATAGGAGACCTGTGCGTGTCGTGTGGAATTTCCAGCGTGAAGGGCTTGGCATGAGAGGCTAATCTATACATCCTCGCCACGTATATGTCACAAATTTCAGATGCAGAAATCACAGCGAGCAATGCACCAAATATTTGGGCATTGAGTGACAACCACTGGGCTGTTCTTTGCCTTGGTCAATGAGCTACACAACACTGGGAACATTCTCTTTGACAAGATTGTGTGCCTAGGACTGTTGGAATATTTTTTTGTTCGACGTTCAATGTCAAACATGGTGGATTCGTGTAGAACTTGAACGTGGTTATGATGCAGATGACGAACGTGAAATAGAACACCCACAGGAGCATTGGCGTCTCACTGCATGAGCCTATAGAGCCCATCTTCAGGACAAATTCCTTCAATAAGCATTGTAGCCATTTTAAAAAAATAAATAAATAAATAAAATACATTTTTGAGTTTTTGAAAATGTCTGCTCCAAAAATATTGCTATCCGATGCCCAACTCTTGAAAGGGCCAAATTTCGCCGCATGGAAAACCAAAATGCGGACGATTCTTCAATTCAAAGATCTTTGGGGGATCGTTTTTGGCAAAGACGCCCCTCCCACAGATGCTGATCTATTGGAAAAATATGAAAAGGCTGATGCGAAAGAATTAATGCTCATCACCCTGAGTCTTTCTGATGAGGTGCAGCCATACATTCGGGAAGCAACTGCTTCTTCTCAGGCATGGAGCGCATTGTGTACCATCTACAAAGCTAATAATCTGACAACAAAGTTACAACTTCAGACTAAGCTTCATATGATGAGTATGCATGATGGTGAATTAGTAGAATCCTTCTTGCGGCGTGTAGCTGAGTTACGTGCAGAACTCTTTGCACTCGGTGAACTAGTGGACGACAAGTTGCTAGTCCCGCTCACCTTGTTAGCTCTTCCTTCCTGATTTCGGACATTGATCACCATGTTGACAATCACTCAATAGGACGTGAGTTTTGCAACCCCTGGTGAATTATCTCTAGTAGGAAGAAGCCATACAAAATGTATAAGAAGCCTTCGAAGACAAGGCTCTCATCACGAGGCAAAAACATAATCCTCGGAAAGGGCAATCTTCCCCCTAGAATCAGAAGCAACATCCTCAGTAGCCATCTTCACTAGCAGCCACTAGAGCGGCCACCCCAGAAGCAGCATAATCATAAGGTGGATCGGCGGTGTCACATTTGCTCCACGGATACGCACAACGACTGCGAACTGTTATTACAACGGTCGCAAGTATGGAAACACTGGCGAAGAGAGCACTTCTGGCTGAGGATATTCCCAGAAATCTCGATGGCATGCTCGTAATCAGAGGCAGAAGGGCCACATTGCTACTCAAGAAGGATGCCACCCTCCGATGAAGAGGTACCAGATACAACTCATTCTGACATTGTTCTAGTCTCACAGACTTCGCAGCCATCAGAGGATGTCTGGTTGATTGATTCAGGTGCCAGCAATCACATGATTGGTAATAAGAAGTTGTTCCATACTCTGAGTGACCGGCCCACTTGAGATCGGATCACCATTGCAGACAATCAAGAGTATATTGCACCAGGGATTGGTTATGTCATCATTCCTCTTGGAACACAAAGATGTACACTCACAAAGGTGCTATATGTTCCAGGTTTGACTTCAAATCTTTTGTCTGTAAGTCAACTTCTTAACCATTGAATGCAGGTTGAACTCTTTGTTGAGAAAGGGGTCAAGTCCTGCATCATTTCCTAGGGAGAGTCAGTCATTGCTCAAGCATTTCTGGGGCCATCTATTTGCACTGGATGTGGTCACTTCATCGAGCATTGCTCTCTCTGCATCAACGGTAGAGTCCACTGCACTTTGGCACTTGCAATATGGTCATCTTTCTACCAGGGCTCTGCATTAGCTCAATGCAAAGGAAATGGTAAGAGGGCTTCCTCCACTCTCCCATTCCTTACCTGTTTGCTTAGGATGTCTTGCGGGTATACAACATAGAGGTCCATTCAAATAGAGCTCTTATCATTCTACAGAGCATCTTCAGGTCATTCACACCGATCTATGTGGACCCCTGCCAGCTAGCTTCAAAGGTTTTCTGTACTTTCAGCTCATCATTGATGATTACTCACAGAAAAATGTGGGTATATTTCCTTCGGAAGAAGAGTGAGGCACTTGCAAATTTCCAAACCTTCTACCAGTAAACCACCAGGCAGTCTGGCAAGCCTCTTCTTGTCCTCCACTTAGATCAAGGGGGGAATTTGTGTCAAAGAAGTTCTTAGCATACCTGAAGCAGCATGGCATTCAGTAACATTTGACTGCACCCTACATGCCCCAACAGAACTGGATTTCTGAGCGCCACAACAGGACTGTCATGGAGATGGCTCGTTCTATGCTCTCGACCACCAAGTTGGAGGATCGGTTTTGGGTAGAAGCAGTCCAGACAACAGTGTATCTACTCGTTGTAAACCTTCTATTCATCATTTGAGATTTTTTGGTTGCTACTGCATATATGCATATTCCAGATAAGAGAAGGAAGAAGATCGATCCAAAGACATTGTCATGTCTTATCTTGGGGTATAGTACTGTACCTCAAAGGCATATTGTCTCATGGATCCTGAGATGAAGAAGATCTATGAGAGTCGAGATGTGGTATGTGATGAGTCGTCCTTTGACTCCCTGCCACATAATGGAGATCCAGTACCAACCTCGTCACATAGATTGCTCACACATCCAGATGATGGGCAAGATGATTCTTCTTAGAGAGAAGAAGAGCTGAGTGGAGACTTGTTTGTTGATCTTAGCACACTGGAAAACACATCTTCACATCAGCAGCACCAATGTCTGAAATGGGTCCAGATTACTATCAGGGATGCACACCTGAACTCACTTCTTGGTACCTTCTACGGGAGTTAGAACACGAATTCAAGCTAGACATGAGGTAAATTTTACACTCATGAGTTCAGTTGTTGAGAGCACCGAACCTAACACTGTTTGTGAGGCATTAGACCAACCACATTGGAAACATGCTATGGATGCTGAATATGATTCCCTGATTCAAAATTGAACATGGGAACTTGTCGATCTGCCTCCAGGTAAGAAATCCATTGGCTGCAAATGGATTTTCAAAACAAAATATAAGGTAGATGGTTCAATTGACAAACACAAAGCACGACTTGTTGCAAAGGGTTATGCTCAGCAAGAAGGAATTGACTATGACGAGACCTTTGCACCCACTGCGAAGATCAAAACCATCAGAGTTGTATGTGCACTGGTAGCACAAAATGGATGGATACTTCAGTAGATGGATGTCAAAAGTCGTTTTCTAAACGGTGATCTACAAGAAGAAGTGTACATGGCCCAACGTGAAGGGTTTGTAGACGAGCATCAGCCATAGAAGGTATGTCGTCTGATAAAGTCTCTTTATGGACTCAAACAAGCACCTAGGGCATGGTATATAAAAATTGATGATCTACCTATTGTAGCATGGATTCACTCGTAGCCCCTCAGATACAAATTTGTATATCAAGAAGGTAGGAACAGAATTGTCATTCTGGTTTTGTATGTAGATGATCTTGTGATCACAGGAAGTTCTGACAATCTTGTAGATGATGTAAAGAATGATCTAAAGAAATCCTTCGACATGACTGATTTGGGGCTAATTCACTATTGTCCTGGCTTAGAGATATGAGAAAAGAAGAATCATGTCTTCGTCTCCCAGATGAAATATGCTAAGACACTCCTGGAAAAGTATGGGATGTCAGATTGTAAACCAATATCCACACCTATGGAAAAAGGTTTGCAACTATCTAGATTCCAGGATTCACCACAGGTAGATGGCACTCACTACAGGTAGCTTGTGGGGAGTCTCATTTACTTGACTTATACCAGACCAAATCTTTACTTTGTTGTGAGCTATCTCGCCAGATTTATGCAAGAGCCGAAGAAATGTCATTGGATAGCAGCAAAGCATGTGTTGAGATATATCTGAGGTATAATTGAATTTGGTCTGGAGTATCAGAAGAACACTCAGTTCTTCTTACAGGGATATATAAACTCGGATTATGCAGGATCCGTTAATGACAGGAAATCCACTTCAGGATATGTTTTTCATCTCAGATCTGTACCTATCTTGTGGATCAACAAGAAGCAAACTGTTGTTTCTCTCTCATCCACTGAGGCTGAATATTGCGTTGCACGAGGAGCTGTGTGTGAAGTAATTTGGTTACATTGCATTCTTACAGATATAGGGATTCCTGAAGAGAAACCTCCCATCATTCACTGCGACAATCAAGGTGTGTTGAAGCTTGTGAAGAATCCTGTTTTCCATGAACGAACAAAGCATATTGAGGTTGAATGTCACTACATTCATGAACAGGTCTTGAATCACCAAATTCAGCTCCAATACTGCCCTACTGATTTTTAGGTTACAGATATTACCAAGCCTCTTGGCGAGGTGAAGTTTGATTTGTTTAGGGAGTACTTTTAAAGAGCAATGTATTAAGGGGGGAATTTAGATCATTGTTAATTAATTATTTGTTAGTGAATGTTAGTGAACAATTATACAACTGCCTCAGATGAGTGGCCTATATAAAGGGGTGATCTTTGGATTTTCATATAGCAATATATAGAATGTTCTTCCCCAACCATGAAATTTAATGCAGTATGGGCTGGTTTCTTATCCAAAAAGCTTGAGTGCATTGGCGAATGGATTTTGAGATGTTCCCATGATTTTTCCAAACCATTTAATGAATTTTTTTGGTTGGTAAGAGAATATTCTGAGTTTTCTTCTTTCTCTCTCGCCGCGACATTCTATATATTGTAAAAAGTTCTCATTTGAAAAAAGAGACATTATGGGATGTGGGGAAACTCTATAAAATTTGTTTCTCAAATCCATTTGATCTATAAACCCTCTCATAGGCCTGACAATTGTACTTGTGCCTCTATTTCAAGAATGTAATGGACTGTACATATTCTAAAATCAATAAAAATTATGTTCGTGATGTTCTTTCAACCCTTGCATTTTTTTGTTGTGTCTCCTTTCCCCTATGTTTTTGTTTGTTATTTTTTCGTGCATTTATTTCTCATTTACAGGTGCAAGATGTTGTGTTTCATGGATTTTTGAAGGTGGATTAGGATCTAGGTCTATGTCATTTCTATCTGGCCTCCCTCATCTCCTTTTCCCCTATTTCATCCTCCCTCAGTAGAGTATCTCACCTCTTTCCTTTTCCGGTGTATCACTGCTTTAGTGTAGGATGACTTTCACTCTCTCTTTCTCTTTGGTTCCTTGGAATGGTTATATTAGGATAGATTAGTTTTTCTTGCATTAGATTAGATGTTGGTAGGTAGTTTAGGAGCAAGAACCAATGTTCTCTGGAGGTCCATCTCAGGTAAGCAAGACCCACAGCTTGAGAGATGGTCCAATGTTATGCAGATAACACTGAATGCCCCACACAAAACTACTTCATCTGGGTGGTGCTGTGATTTTGCACCAACAATACATTGTGATTAAAATAAGGTGTATTTTGAGATTCGTTAATAGTGTGAGGGTCTTCAGTTTCTCACTGTTTGATTGACTTTTGATATGCGAATAATATTTATTTTATTGTGATCTATCAACTACGAATTCCACCAATGCATGGTCATGAAAATCGCATATTTTTCTCAACATGAAAACATATGAAAGCCCTATTCAACATTGGCATTGTTTATATTCCACGTGACCTATTACAATGATAAATGAATCGAGCAAACTAAGAGGGTAATTTTTTTCTTTAAAGAGGAAATCGTATTATAAAGAATAGTATGCAATGAATATATTAAAATATATACTTTGATCATAATTCATTTATAAATATCAAGCATTCTATATTAAAATAACTAAGATTATTAGTAGTTACGATTTAATGGTGTGAGATTTATTTAAATTTATAATTAATATTAATATATTTTATTTGAATTATTAATATGGCTATGGATATTTTAAAATGTCTATTTAAATTTTTATTATTTTTAAAAATTTATATTTATTTTAAGGTATAGGTCTTTATCACATTTAAATAAGGACTCTATTGACATGCATGCAAAAACATTTACCAAAATTTTATTCATCAACCTCTAGTTAGAACCATGAGATAGCAAGCATATTGATTTAGACTTATCATGTGTTACATGACCTTGGAGTTAACTTTTAAATTATATATAGAAATATTTACTACAAATAAAATATCTCATATAAAGGTTCCTTTGATTTATTGCATTGTAAAATAATGTATAACTATTTAGAACTAGTAATAATCTTGCACAATGTAATACAAATATAAAAGAAACGATAGAGAAGTTCAATAATTTATAAAATAATATTCTATGGTAAGTTAGATATTGTTGCATTTCTACACTACATTTGTATTAGTATTTAAAAAATATGCTATAATATTTATATATCATTTCGTCTTGTGGCATGTCCACACTATCTTAATTTTAGTTTCCTTGAAATATATTATAAAATATTAAAATTTATAGGTAATGCTACATTATTGCATTAAAAAGTTAAAATTATTCTAAACTTAAAATATATAATCATAATTATTTTTTGTTAAATTATGTAATGCATAATAACCATAATATTTAATTTGGCTTATTTATGTTATTAGAAATTTATATCAATATTGTTAAAGTATGGTATAATATACATATGTTTGGTGTAATGTTTAATATTTACATACTCCATATTAGTCAACTTATATAAGTAAAAAAATTAAATTATTTAATGTGGCATTTCCACAATACTATAATTTAATATCAATCTTCAAAACATATGTCACAGGTGTGATGGGTAGTATTTATAATAAATTCTAATATTATTTTCAAAAAAGTGTCTAATTGCTATAATGAAGGTTTAAAGATGTGATTTTTCTATAAATTATTAACAACATAAATTTACTATAGCAAATCCACAATAATAAAAAACCAAGAACTAGATTACCATAGAGGTGCCATAATTATTCTACAATTATGTCAAATTGTGGAAATTTTGTACAATAATTGTGGCAAAAAATGCTTGTTTTTTGTAGTGACAATCAATATATATGATTTAATACTAAAATTAGATCTAATTCCCATGAGTTAAATAAAAAACTCACACATAGGTAACCAATGCCGGTTATCCCTAACCGATGATGGTTCCTACTTGCCTGACTGATGTCGGTCATAGGTGAATGATGTCAGTCCCTACATAACCAATGCCAGTTACTTTACTTTGTAGAAAGTTGATATAACATGCTAAACTGAATTAATTAAGTTCCACAACTCAACAATCTCCCACTTGGAGATAAATTACTACACTATACATATATAACTTCATCCTTGGATCATTTCCTTAACTTTATTTCTTCCTCTTCAAGTCTGAAACTCAAACACCAATAGAAGTGGAGTGTATCTTTAAATTGTCTTTTGCTAATGGCTTTGTTAGCATATCTATAGGGTTTTCACTCGTATGAATATTCTCCACTTTTATATTCCCATACTCCAATACCTACCATATGAAGTGATATCTCAATTGAATGTGTTTCATTCTAGAATTAAACATTGAGTAATTTTTCAAATGAATTGCACTCAGATTGTCACTGAACAATTTGCAATCATCTTGCTCCTTTCCCAAATATTCCATGAACCTATTGATTCATATCATCTCTTTTATAGCCTTTGTAGTTGCAACATACTCTTCCTGTGTAGTATAGAAATCCACAACCTTCTACAATATCAATATCTAGATAACTTTCATCCCACCTATTGTGAAAATATATCAAGTAGTGCTCCTTCTACCATCCAAATCTCTAGCCATATCCAAATCAACATAGCCACATAAAGAAATATTTGAATCTCCATAGCATAACTACATGCTAGATGTCCCTTTCAAATAATTGAATATCCATTATACTGCTTTCCAATGCTCTTTACATGAATTGGCCGTAAATCTACTCATAACTATAAATGCTTGTGGAATGTCTAGTCTAGTACAAACCATAGCATACATGAGACTCCCAACTGTTGAAGCATATGGTACTCATGTCATGTATTTGACCTCCTCATGTGATGAAGAACAATGATCTTATCTCAATTTGAAGTTTCCAACCATAGGTGTACTTACAGGTTTTGAATTATACATTTTAAACCTTTCTCATGCCTTATAGATATAATCCTCCTGAGACAAATACAATTTCTTGTTATTCTTGTCTCTGTCTATTTGCAAGCCAAGGATTATTTTTGTAGATCATAAACCCTACATAACAAATGTGTGAGCTAGCTTTCCCTTAAGCTCACCAATGTCTTGCATACTAGATCATACAATAAGGATTTCATCCACATATAGTAACAAAATAATATAGCTCCCATTTTCAGGCTTCTTGAAATAAACATAATGGTTAGATTCACATCTCAAGTAACCATGCTCATGCATGAAACTACCAAACCTCATGTAACATTTCCATGGAGCTTTCTTGAGTCGATATAGGATATTTTTCAAGCTACACACTAATTTCTCCTTACCCTTGAATTTATACTCAAGTGACTTTTGCATATAAATCTCTTCATCCAAATCACCATGAAGGAAATTTGTCTTCACATCTAGTTGATCTAAATGCATATGATCTACTATAACTAAACTCAATACAATACGAATAGAGGTCATATTTACAATAGGAGAAAATATTTCACCGAATTCAATACCTTCTTTTTGTGTAAATCCATTTACTACAAGCCTTGCCCTATACCTTTTCTATCCACTCTGTTCTTCTTTGATCCTATAAACCCACTTGTTTTGCAATGTCCTCTTACCTACTAGCAACTTAACTACATCCAAAGTCTTGTTTTGTTCCAAGGATTAATTCTCCTCGTCCATGTCATGCTCCGACTAAACATGGGTCTCATCTTGCATTACTTATTGAAAAATTTATGGTTCACCATTATAAGTCAATAATAAATAATATAGAGAAGATGTAAATATTTCTAGAGGTTTTCTTACCCTTTTCTACCTTCTCACAGGATTTTGGGGTACCGAAGGCTCATTCTGGATCTCTTAAACATTTTTTTCGAATTCTAATAGTGATCGATGCTAGTCACCTGTAGCCAACACCGGTTCTGCTAACCGATGCATGTTCCACTCTTCTATAAGTAGTACTGGTTCAGCTGACTGATGGCGGTAAAGGATCAATAAACACTTGTTACTATGTAACCCTGTAAGTATGAGTTCTATTAGCATAGTCTACATACTTAATTTTTATTATTAGACTAGTTCCAATCTATTCCAGTATTCTCTCCTTCTTGTTTGTAACTTCTCCATTCATTTAGGGGGTTCTTGTTTATTCACGTACCTATAAATATTGTATGTGGTTCCTTTGTTTAATAGAATAATATGAGATAACATATATCTATTCTTTATCCTTTATTTTTGCCTCACATTCTGGTATAAAAGTGTTGGGGTTCAGTGCCTATATGTGAATAACCAGCTTCTCAGTGCACTTCCAATAGTCACATACATAGACGTTGGTTTTCTATTGACAAGTATTTATTTGAGAAATTCCTTTTATGCAGATCTTTTAATAATATCCACACATAAATTGAAATGGAACGCACTTCCACACATGTTTCTATGCAGGGGAAGAAATTTCCTTTTCACGCACTTTCTACCATGCAGATTGCATCAGATGGAGAGGAAAATGTTATGCAGCTTCCATGCAACAAAATATTATGTTTTCTTTGTGTCCATGCAAGCTGAAGATCTATATGCAGTACACTTATACACATTCTTGGAACACCAGGTTAATTATTGGACCTCTCTCCATAGCAGAAAAACATCTCTTCCTCACATCTAACTCTCCTTTCACACAACAATTAGGCTTGTTTTCCTATTAGTGCACGTAGCATGAGATATTGACTCTCCACATTAGCAAGTATAGTCACATTTTTGGCTATGAATACATCACATCGATTCTAGTCTAATCCTCCATGCAACAGTAAGAGAAGAACTCTTCACAACTGATAGAGAAATATTCTTCACGTAGCAAAATATTTCTCCCAATTACCATGCATAATACAAGAAACTTCTCCTTTCCACGTATGCAGGTCACAGATTGAATTCAAATAGCAAAAAAAATATGATAGATTTATACCTATTTCATTACTTACTGGCTCATAGAGAAAAATATTGCTCTGCTACCAAACTATGAGGCAAAAATAAAGGAGAAAGAATAGAGATATGTAGTGGTAGAAAGCCATCAATTTCTCATTTGTGAGTATTTTGTTGCCCAACATACATGAATCTCCCATCTCAAAAGAGAAAGAAGATAGAGCCAAAGACACTCTCGTGTATCCTTCTTGGCTGCATCACTACCTCGAAGGCATATCGTCTCATGGATCCTGAGACAAAGAAAATATACAATATTCAGGACATGGTTTGTGACGAGCCATCCTTTGAATCTGTAGTGACATTAGAAGAACCATTACTAACCACCTCTCATTGAATAGTCTCTAAATCACATGAAAATCCAAAGGAGACTACTCAGAGAAAATAAATCCTACTAAGATATCTATTTTTTGACCTCAGAGAAATGGAGAATGTGAATCCACATCAATCCACACGAGAATGACAAAATTCTTCTCAAAATTAGCCAAGTTATCATCTGAAGTGGGTATAAAGCACAATCAAGGACTCACATTTGCAAAAAATCCCAGATACAATATCTGGAGTCAAAACAAGGAGTCAAACAAGAAATGAGGTAAACTTTGTACTCACGAGTTCACTGATTAATAACTCCAAGCAATAAAATGTCCCTGAAACACTCATTCAACCTCAGTGGAAGGAAGCCATGGATATAGAATATGAATCACTTATGAAAAATAGGACATGGAAACTAATTGATCTTCCTACATGAAAGAAATCCATAGGCTACAAATGGGTTTTCAGACAAAATATAAGGCAGACCGATCCATCAACAAACATAAAGCACGTCTTGTAGCAAAAGGATATGCTCATAAATAGGGCATCGACTATGAAGAAACCTTTGCACCCATTGCAAAGATCAAGACCATCAGAGTTATTTATGCACTGACAACAGAAAAAGGATGGAGAATGCAATACATGGATGTCAAGATTACTTTCCTAACTGGAGATTTGAAAGAAGAAGTATACATGACTCAACCTAAAGTATTTTTTGATGAAGCACATCTTAAGAAGGTATGTAGACTCATCAAATCACTGCATGGATTGAAACAAGCTCCAAGGGCATGGTATATCAAGATCGATGATTACCTTTTCCACCATGGGTTCACTTGTATCCCCTTAGATTCAAATTTTTATATAAAGAAGGTAGGCAAGGAAATTATCATTCTTGTTGCATACGCAGATGATCTTGTGATCACTGGCAGTTTAGAAGATTAGGCTAATATTGTGAAGAATGATTCAAAAAGAACCTTCAACATGAAACATTTGGGGCTAATATATTATTGTCGTGGCTTGGAAATATGGAAAAAGGAGCATCACATTTTTGTTTCCCAGATAAATTACGCCAAGACACTCCTAGAAAAGTATAGAATGTCTTATTGTAAACCTATATCCACTCCCATGGAAAAAAGGCTCACAACTTTCAAGATTCCAGGACTCACCTCAAGTAGATGCTACACTCTATAGGTAACTTATTGGAGGGCTCATATACTTGATATATACCAGACTAGATCTATTCTTTTTCTTCACTATATTTCCAGGTTCATGCAGGATCCAAAGTAATGTTACTGGATAGTACTAAAACATGTATTGAGATATGTTCAAGCAACATTTTATTATGGTCTAGAATATAATAAGAATGATCAATTCTTCTTACAGGGATACGTCAACTTAGACAACACTAGATCTGTTGATGACAACAAGTCAACTACAGGATACATTTTACATCTCGTATCTAGACCCATCTCGTGGATAAGGAAGAATTAGAATGTTGTTTCTATCTCATCCATAGAGGTAGAATATTGTGCCACATGAGGAGTTGTGTGTGAAGCTATATGGTTACGTCACATTTTGGATGACATGGGAATTCCTGAAAAACAGTCACCTATTCTCTATTTCGATAATCAAAGTGTGTTGAATATCGTGTAAAATCTAGTATTTCATGAAAAAATGAAACATATTGAAATTGAATGTCATTTCATTCGAGAGAACGTCTTGAACCATCATATTCAGGTCCAGTACTATCCTACAAAAGCACAAGTAGTTGATATTATTACCAAGGCTCTTGGAAAAGTTAAATTTGATCTCTTTAGAGGTCACATTTTCAAGAATAATGTAATAAGGGGGGGGGGGGGTGTTAGCATAGTCTACGTACTTAATTTTTATTATTAGACTAGTTCCTATCTATTCCATTATTCTCTCCTTCTTGTTTGTAACTTCTCCATTCATTTAGAGGGTTCTTGTTTATTCACGTACCTATAAATATTGTACGTGGTTCCTTTGTTTAATAGAATAATATGAGATAATATATCTCTATTCTTTCTCCTTTATATTTTCTTCACAAGTTCTAAATCTGAAAGTTCATTTTCATTCACAAAATTCTCAATCGGTTCATCCTTGGGTACAAAAATTTTACCCCTGTACATTCTCTTTGCATTCCATTCAATGTCATGACTCCTAATAATTTTAGAACTCTTTAAATCCAAAAAACGGATCTAAAATCACCAGATCCACAACTAATGAAATTGTATCTCTTAGATTTGCATCCAAATTATTTCAATTTTGCTTATCAATATACACAAAAGCTTTTGAACCAAAATATTTAAGAAAATAAATATCTACGTCTTTTCCAGTCCAAGCTTCATCTTTTATTCCTCCATGTAGTGAACTTGAAGGCCCACGGTTAATCAAATAAACTTATGTATCAAATACTTTTGCCGAAAACTACAAGGCCAATCCAGCATGTATCCTCATACTTCTAACACATTCCGTGATTGTCATGTTAATTCTTTCTACAACACCATTCTCTTGTGGTATTCTTGGAACTTTCCTTTCTCTATGTATTACATTCATTGAAAAATAATTATTGAAATTCTTGGTGCAATATACACTGCCATTGTCATATATAAGACACTTTAACTTTGAATTTGATTCAATCTCTACAAGGGCTTTCCATATTTTAAAAGTATCAAACACATAATATTTATGTTTAATACAATAAACTCGTACCTTTTCTTGTAGCATCATCAATGAAAGTAAAATAATACTGGGAGCGTCCATGAGAAGCTACATGGGATGGTCCTCACACATCTGAGTGTACAAGCTCCAATTTCTTCTCCTTCTTAGTTGCCCCAAATTTGAGCAATCTCACTCTCTTTTGCTTTTCAAAGACACAATGCTCATGGAAATCAAGATATAAATATTAAAAATATGATAACTTACCCTTAGCTTTTAAGGTCTACATTTCTTTCTGACTCATATGGCCCAACTGATTATGCCACATGCATGCATATGAATATGAAGTAGATAATACATAAAATGAATCACTAACACATGTAGATAAATATAATTTTCCTACCTTATTACCTCTTACAACAAAAAGGCACCCTTGGTGACTTTATAAGAGTCTAGTGTGAATATAACCATGCAACCAGCTTCACTTAGTTTCCTTGTAGAAATAATATTTTTCCCAAGGATTGGCACATTCCTAACATCTTTCAATACCCATGTATTTCCATTTTTCCATTTTAGATGCACTTCCCCTTTACCAGTATTATTGCAATGTTCATCACCACCCAAATAAGCATGCCCCAAAGTTCCCTAGCCATTATTTCTGAATTAACCCTTATTAGGGGTTGCATGTAAATAATCTCATGAATCTAAAACCCATGATTCTATTCTATTATCCAAAGAATGAACAAGCAAATCTTGCATTAGCTCTGATGTAATATATTGACTCTTTACCTTTGTCTAGGTGTTTCTTCTCTTTAGCCTTTGACCAAGAATCTTTCTTTGCATGTCCTTTCTTTCCATAATTCCAACAAGTAATTTGCTTACATTTGGATTTAGATATATAACTCCTTGACTTTGATTTCCCATTATTCTTACTCTCGAATATCTCCTTCTTCATGCCTCTACTTTCTACATTCAAATCATTCCTAGATGTTGATTCCTCTATAAATTTCCTATGAATTTATTCATTCAAGATTATACTAACCACATCATCAAAATTAAAAATATTATTAGCATATGTTGTATTACTAATAACCATTACCAAGTTATCCCAACTATAATGAAAATAATAGAAGAATAAGAGTGATTTAACTTCATCATCAAATAGAATATGAACCTATTTTAAGTGATTTACAATAGATTGGAACTCATTCAAATGACTAGATGCAGATCCACCTTCATGCATCTTAGACCTAGATAGTTTCTTCATGAAATAAACCTTATTTTAAGCATTGGGTTTTTCATATAAATTAGCAAGAGATTTCATTAAATCTACCATAGATGTCACTTCTGAAATATTAGAAGCCATAGTCACTTTCAGGCTCAATGTTATAGATCCCAAAGCATTTATGTCAAGAATATTTCATTCTTCATTAGTCATCTTCATAGGTCTTGAATTTTTATCCAACAGTAAGTACAAGTCTCTTTGATACAAATAATCATCAATCTACATATTTCATAATTGATAATTTCAATCGTTAAAGTTCTCTACCTTCTATTTAATTTCTTTTTTCATTGGTGTAGCTCCTAATCAATCAGAAAATCCTCTGTGAGTAAATCTATCAACACAAAAAATCTTAAAAGAAAGATCTGATACCATTTGTTTGGATTAGCTCATAGGTTGTACATATAATATATCAGATCTAAGCATACATGCAGTAAAGGCCAATATTCTACCAAAAGAAATATACAAAACAAGAGATATAAATAAACACCATATTTAACATGGTTCAACCAATGTGGGCATCCAGCAAGAAACAAAGTCAATATATTATCCAAAGCTTTTAGAAGATATACAATGAAGATTTACAATATTCCGCACCTCTCATGATGTACAATACTTTCTTTCTCTAAAATTTCTCCTTCTCCAAGAATTCTCTCTCACAATTATTTTCACAATAATCTTTAACTCTCTTTTAAAATCCTAAATTTCTAGCTTATAAATACCTTATACAAATTTAGGGAACTTAGCCATGCAATTACAATCAATAGATCTTCTTTAATATTAAAATTAGATCTAATTCACGTGAGTTAAATAAAACACTCATGCACAGGTAACTGATGTTAGTTAGCCGTAACGATGATGGTTCTTGTTATCTCTTGAAATTACACCTTGTAGAGAGATGGTTGTAGGTTTTCTAAGCTTGAAAAAATTGATCTCTCTTTTGTATATACAGTAGAAACACATTAGGTTTTTAGGTATACCTATTTCGGGGTGAGTCTTCGGTATCAAGGCCAGTTCCTTGTCGATGTATCCTAAACTGATTTATGGGGTTTAAGGGTAAAAGATGACTATAAAATAGTTAAAACGAAGGTGATACACCAAATTTTATATGAAGGTTTTGACTGACTGTGTGCATAATTGATATGTGAAAGGATTCTTGATGCACGAACCAAAACATTTATGTAGAATGTTAAGGGAAAAAAATTTCGAGGTATTGAGAGAAAGTATCACAACAATACTGCTAAGCTAAGCATACACATTAATATCATGCATATTTTACTAAATTTTGCAATCGGGCATTATAATTAACTAGGGAATTTGTATTCACAAGATTAATAGAAACATACAAAAGACTGTAGATGATTGGAAAGGCAAAAAATACTTCACACTCAAAAGGCAAAAAATAGCAAAATTGCTTCAATACTCTGATATTCAAAAAGTCCTCCCCTTTTGTGCATTACAAAGGCACATAATATATAGAAAAATAAATTTCACCCCCTTCCTAAAAATACCCTAAGGCTTGTACTCTCCCATGCATCTTATTTTTATCCTTTATTTAATAATAGATAAAGGAAAAACATAGAACATGAAATTACAAATAGACATTAATAGCCTTGATTACAATACAGTCAAATTAAAGTTGAATTTTCTATTTTTAAGAAAAGAAGGTGAATAATTTTCTAATAATAATTTTTCTTTCTAGGAAAGTTTCCTTCCTTGACCATGCAACTTTGTCTCCTTGTATGTTTTGTCCTCCTGTGAAGCATGCAAAAAATCAATTCCTTTTTTATGAGTAAAATAATTACAATACTTGCAAAAATAAACATCCATTGTGTGGACCACTTGTCCATGTGCACATGCTCTGATGTTGACATCTCTTTGGCTTCGAATGGTCACAAGGGTGACATTCTGCAAATCAGATCTAGCTCCTTCAATAATGGGGACCACCTTTTCACTTCACCATGGTTTGGCCACCTTTGTGGACTTAGCAAACATAAAAGGGTTAACCATTTTGACATTGCACATGCCACTATACTCACCACCACCTTTTGATTAATACATGTATGTATACACTTTTTGGCCTTTTGCAAATTTGAATAACCATGATGAATAAGGTCTAATCTTTTACCCTTTTCGGTAATCATGGTAAACATGTTTTGGTTAGTTTTTTTTTTCATGGTATTAAAGTTTTAGACCTTAAAGGGTCAAATGCAAATGATTTTCATTTGGATAACAATGATGTGGGATGGCCCTCTCTCCACAGTGACTCAGCCCTTCACACTTTACGCTGGAACTTTTTTTTAAATACATTGGCCATTGTGATTGGCTATGACAGTTGATTCTGGCACTTGGATTCTTGTGAGCCGTTGATCTTGCTTTTCATTTAAGGTTTCACTTGTGTTTTAATGCAGTTATTGGCAAGTGACCATAATGGTTTACTTTGAAAATGGATATCAATTATCATCCTTTGATATTTGTACCTATTGAATTCGGACCATTTTATCACTAACTCCATGTGAGTTAGGTTAAGCAAGGCTTAGGTGGGTGAGTTAAAACAACTCGAACTCCATCATTTTGGTCATTTTGCATCTAGTTTACTTGCAGAGAGTAGAAAATCACTAGCAAATGTTTTGTAGACTTCCATTTCTGAGTTGTTGAAGCTCAGCTTTTGTTCTGTTTGGTCTCTGTGAGTTGGAAACCTGGTTGGTCTTGCTTGAGAGTTCTGGAAGTGCTCAAATATTCACGTTTTTTAGTTCTTGTGTGAACTCTTTGGAGGATTCTACCATTTTGAGTTTGAGCTTTCTGTGGTCATTTGTGCCTTGTTTTGAGTTTGGTTATCGATTGTGGATGTGTTTTCTGAGTTGGTATAACTTAGTGATGTTTTTGAACACCATTACTGTCCCTTTTGAGCTCTGTAAATCAGGTTTATGCAATATTTAATTGGTCTTCACTAGTGTTATTTCCTTCGAGCTAGAGTTTCTTCCAAAATATCTATGTCTTCTTTCTTCACTGTAATCTCCAACTTATTTGAGCTCGATAAATTCCTTCTGAGTGAATTCTGAGCTCGAATTTTATGTGAAAAGGATTATTTGAGAGGTTTCTTTGTCTAGAACGTTTTGAGTATTCTACTGGCAACCATCGCTGAAGTCTTTCGAGCTTGGAAATGTGCAACAGGTATCACTTTTTGATAAGAGGATGGTAAGTTTCGACCTCCCAAGCACCAGTATTAATTTTTTTAACCAGTTTGACTTCAAAATACTGATACTCATTTTTCTTTGCAGTTTTTGTGATTTCTTGTGGCTCAAGCTTGGTCATTTTGAGTTGAAACTCATTATGAGCTTGATCTCCTCTTTCTAGACTTGATGAATTCTTAGGGGTTTACTCACCTTCTATTTAAACTGTAAGTCCTTGTTTCTTACTCTAAAATTGATACCCATTAATGTGATTTTCGATTAAGGTCAAAAATTGTATTTTCTTTCTTGGATCTCCAACTTCAAACTGATTTATAATGGGGATCATAATTTTCTGAAATGTTTGAATATTCTTCATCTTTGGAAACACATAAGTTTTCTTATTTCTGAGCTCCTCTGTTTGTACCTGTATAATTTTCAAACTTCCGAATGCTAAAAATGGCTCTATTCACTTGTTACCTATATTCATCCCTAGTGTAGACTACTTCATTTCAGTGTTAGTACCTTGGGGTTTTCTCTCTATTTGAGATTTTGGTGTCTTCTTTTGTTCTGAAATCCTTTTCTTGATTTTTGTATTGTGGAAAATCAATTCTTTTATAATTCGTTGTTCAGGATCAACTCGATTATTTGAAAATTTTGTAGAACCCCTTTGAGCATACTTGCTTTAATCATTTTCCAATTTGAGA
Organism: Taxus chinensis; assembly: GCA_019776745.2. Classification (NCBI taxonomy): domain Eukaryota; kingdom Viridiplantae; phylum Streptophyta; class Pinopsida; order Cupressales; family Taxaceae; genus Taxus; species Taxus chinensis. The sequence goes on along the minus strand of CM034151.1, from coordinate 143,450,398 downwards.
CCACTTGAGAAATGGAATTCCTTCTGAGATGAGTGGTTGAATGTCATTGGTTTCTCATTAGTATTGGAAATTTCTATCTCAAAATAATAGTTGTAATCCATTAATCATTTTGGGAGCAGAAATGAACTTTTCTTTCTTTTCTGCTAGATACATACTCTAAAGACTTTGATTTGTAATGCAATTTGGACATCTGTACTCTTCCATGAGTTTCTGAAAACCATTAAAATGGCATAGCTAAACTTGTAATATTTGTTTGAAAACATGTTGATTTGCATTTGATCTAGTTGGGATTTTGTTTCTACCTTGACTATGCAACCCTGTACTTGTTACAATAAAACCATGTAAATCTTTTCCTCTTGTTTATTGCTTCAGTTGAACTCATCTCCCTTTGCAACAATGGGCTAAAAGTAATAATTTTCTTCATTATGTATCATACTTCCTTGCATAAATAGATGAACCTCTTTGATATAACAACATTTCTGATTTTTATCGTTGCCCTATTTGGAAACTTGTAAGTGGATTTTTGGAAGTTGCAAGAAGCTCTTCATTTGTTTCTCATACTATTTTTAGGAATAAGCCTTGATTCAGATGCTTTGTTAAGATCTCTGTAAATTTTTTTTACTTAGATGCTTTATTTCCTTGATAGTAATATTTCTGGCATGATAGAAAATTTAAAATGTTGATTTTTCATGGTGAATCCCTAGCAAATTTTTTTGATAATTCTTTCTTCCTTCCATTTCTAGTTATAGTAGTTATATTTTCTAATTCAGAATATAGAATATAACACTTTTTTGTTGAAACTGATTTGGTATTTGGAAACTGAAATATAATAACTACTTATCTTGATCATGGCATGCTTTTCTGTATCACTTACTTGATTTAAATAATTCTTGTAAACCATGTAGTAGTTAAAACAACATGATGAAAAAGTTGTAAATGTCCATTCTACATGGCAAAGCCCTGTCAAAATTTTCCCAGAATCTTGTTTTCATTCTGTTTTAGCTATAACCCTTTGATATGGTACCATTTTTTATTTTTAGTTAACTTTAGCTTCTTGAAATCTGATTCTTCTTCTTTAATTGCAAACTGAAAAGTATACTTCTATTTGCCAGTCTCTTTTCTGTAATGTAACTTCTTCCATTTGCAAAAAATACTAAATTTGAGTTACATTAATCCTTCTTTCCTGCATGTACTTATGACTTATCTATTTCTTCTTGGCTGCAACATGTACCTGCACACTTAAGAAAACTGTTAGAAAAATACTTAGGCTTTTTGGCCTCTCTTGTGTCCATGTTTCTTCTTTTATTTTTCCTTTTTTCTTTCTGAGTGATTCTAACATGTATGAAGTTTTATTTTCAATTCAATTATAGCTCCTATTTTAAAGAGATTCATATGTAAGAATTAGGACAATATTGGAATATGAACTGATCCTTGAGCTCGTAACTCACATTTTTCACTTTTCTACTTTTCAGGTATAGTGACTTCTACAATGAAGATGAGGAAGGAATAAAAGATGGAATGGAGATGCTTCGAACAATGAAGAAAACCCCCAAGGCAATGATGGGTTCACTTACACTCCTTTACTTTATTTTTCATGCATGTGTAACTCTTATTTCAGTAGTTGTACTTTTCTTTCTAGTTACATTCCATGGCTTGTGTGGGAACATTTGAAATTCCTTATGAATAAAACATTGAATTCTGAAAAAGAGTTGTGCATTTATTTCTACATTTGATATTTTTGTATGCATTGTATGATGAATTAAAAAACTTAGTGATATAATTGAATGTCTTAATCATGAAGGAAAGAACATTAATGAGAACCTGTAACATTCAGTAATGAAATTTAATTTTTGTAATTTTCACTTATGTTTGTTGTCCCAAAACTCAACACTTCACATATTTTGTAATTCAGTGTCTTCATCAAGACAACACAGCTATCCTATTGGTACCCAAATTTGCTCTCCTTTTTAGGCCAAGTAGCAACATTGATTCAACATGGAGCTTAGAGGAAGCCAAATCACAAATATATGTCGTTTTGTAGCAAAGGAGGAGATCTAATTGTCCCTTTGTTACTTGGATTTGTGGAGATGGGTAACACCTTAAAAAGGATATGATCTTATCCTAACTATTTTAGGTTGTGACTTTTAACCAAGGTAAGAGAACCTATTTTATAACGTCCGGTATTTGAAAGGAGATACAACTACCTTTCTTTTACATAAATTTTACAGAGAAGGCCTTGGGGAAAATATGATCAACACACAAGAACTGACTCTCACAAGTTGTCACTTCCAGATCATGGAGATATTGTAACGACCCAAAAATCCACACATGAACAACATAGTGAAATACAGGATAACTTTTTTTTGACTTGCTTGACACATAGCATGACGCAACATGTCGTCACCAAGGATAAAACTAACACTGTGAACAACTTGATACGAGGATGGCCATAAAGGCAGCACGGAAACGTTCACACCTATCAAGGACAATTTACTTTTCTTTTTGACAAGACAACATAGAAGTCCAATCACAGAACACACTTACAGTTAGGGCCAACCACAATGAGATATTCTTGAGGGTTATTTATTTTAAAAGGACATCTTGCAATTCTTAGCTTACGTTTTCAAGGAGGCTCAAGATATGATTCATACAATTCATCTTACCAAGTTAAGTTTATTCTTTTGACACAGAGTAATTATCTTTAAATCTTCTCTATTATGACATTTATTTTCTTAATTCGTTTATCAAGAAAAAGGAGTATTTAAATTCCACAAGGCCATCTGCTCACCACTAACGCTGCTAAGATTCGTTCTTGCCCACAAGACAACATGGTTTTAAGTTCAACACACCTAAGAGAAGTGATACAAGGTGCCTTGGAAAAGGGTTAGAGGGAGAAGGTCGAGATGAAACATCTTTAGGACCTCATTAGTTATTGCCAGTATTTAATTGAAGCTAGGGATCTTAACCAGAATTATCAACAACTTTACTTAGGCTTCGCTAAAAGTATTAATAAGGAGTAAAAATTTACTTTCCAAATGGCGGTGAGAAAGATGGTGAGGTCTCCAATTTGTTTTCTCTGGCTTATTAAATCTTATCATCTTCAGACAACTAGCAGTTCATTTCACCTTAGGGTCATTTTACAAATTTCACCGTAAAAGGGAATAATGTTCACTAGAGGAGCTAGGGTTATCATGATATAAAGTTTACCTGCAATGATAGTCTTGCCCTTGATTACTTAAAGAATTTCTTGCTCTCAAGTTGGTGACCCCTACGTTACTTTATTTGAATACAACTTTTAATTTAACTTCCAGAAGTATTAAACAATCCCATGTTAGTTTACTTATGACACTTTATTACTAATTCATGGCAAGGTTTAACTCAAAATTTATTCTCAAGGCAAAGTTGTAGCAACACTCACTTACAAGAACAAAACAAGATTTCATCAATTCTTAAAATACTGATACTCCAACAAAGTCACTCAACACAATAACCAAATTTTCTTATAATTTCAATGATGGTCAAACAATACAAGGTTTCCAAAGTTCAGATGACAAAGTCCACGATACTTTATACTAAGACATTAATCCTCTTTTAAACTTTCCACTGGACGTTAACAATAGTTGAACAACATAAAAAGGTTTCGAGCAAAGGATCTTCTCAACTGAGGTTGATGACAAAAGTCTACAAATCTATCCCTCTTCTACACGCAAAATCCATCTGCAGCAAATTTTCTACAAGAGTCAGTTCACGAGAACTGAGCAAGATAAGGCTACACAAAACCACCATAACTATTATCTAACAATACCACGAAAAGGAAGCACTTTATTACAAGAATTGGTTCAAACCTCTAAACACTATCAACACATCAAGTTATAATAAAGTCTCCATCATGCCAATCAAAGAAGGAGAAGACCTTGTACTTCAGTTAGGAGTAAAAACAACGAAAGTATAGCAATCGTAAGAGAATGGCCCTTGGCCCTATAAGGAGAAAACAAATAATCTAGCAAAAAACAGAATTCCCATCAAGTAAGTAATTAAACCATAATTACAAGATTAAGATTTGATATATACACCAACCATCTAGAAATTTATCAAAGGTACCAAACACATAGACTAAATTAATATATTTCTAAAAGAACAAGAGTTGATCAGCCCAAGAAAGGGGAACCACGGGTTTCAAAAATTAACACAAAAAGCCATGTATAATCGAGTTTCAAACCAGAAATCAATTACAGTATACACACAACATAAGTTTCGAGGTGAAAGAAAAGTATATTAGTTTTGACCATTAACTACAAAGATTTTCCAATCATCCAAGAAGGGTCAAAGTCTTACAGGCTAGTAACAAACACGCGAGAGAAGAAGGGGGTTCCGTCCAACAAGAGTATACAATAATGTCATCAACAAATTTTTATAACACTAAAGATTTGCAAACCTCCACTACAATACTAATGTTTGGTTAATTTAAAATAAATTACCCATATCCCAAAACAACCATATTTTACGGCAACCCTTGGTAACACAGTCAACCGTCGCACAAATAGATACAAACATAATTTCTAAGTGACATTATCAAAACAAAACCTTCCGCTATGAATCCATAAGATTATCAAATGAAAGTTGAGTTTTTCCCGAAGATTAATCACATTTAAGGAAATTTCCATCACAAACTATTACGGTAATTACGTGCATAAAAACCGACCAATATTAATTAATAGCGTTAACATTACAAGGGAGAAAATAATGCCAGTTAGGAAAAAAATAGAAGAGCGCCATCAGCAATAATTCTGAGAGGGGGATTAGACCAAGCTATTCTAGTGTCAACGAGGTACTGGATTCGCACAATGAAACCTCGAGCTTAGTTGATCCGAAAAGCTAGTTATGGTTCAAGTTGATAGGGATGGTCAAGGTACTTCTTGAGGATGGCCTTAAAAGTCTAAACACGCGAGACGGAAGACACAATGCACACAAACCTTTTCATTCCACCAGTTTTAATACCAAAACTCTAAGCTGGCTAGCCCACGCATTGCTCACACAATCCTACAACATTTCTCTCTCGATGCCAAAAGGTTATCAAAGGGACTTGCGAAGGGGCTAACAAAAGCATCAAAAGACAACTTGGGTGCTAGGGAGGAGCTTCATAGTTATCGTAAACTTACTTCCATGATATCGAAAATACTAGTTTGATCAACATAATAATTTGCAACTCAAACGCAGAGAAGAATAAATACATAAACCGACAGACGAAGGTCTATCACTCGAGCAAGAGAAACATAACACCCAGAGGAGAAAGCACACACATCCTTTCGACCAACATACTGACAACGATAAAAGAAAAAACAAGAAGAGACAAGCAGAAAGGGGAAATCTCCCATCATGACATCCAACTGACAAATCAATGCAAGGAAAAAGTGGTTCGATTTCGCAATAATTGTAAATATAATAGCAGTAGAAAGGTGTAGAGATATCTTGCCTTTTTCTCCAGATTCAGCTTCACCCTCCTGCCTCTTCCATTGCTTTGGACGAAAACTTGAGCTTTTCGTCGGCGAGCTTCACGCCGGGAGTAACTCTGTGCCAGACGGAGCGTTTGGGCTCGTCTCTGGCAAGATGTTCGACGTCCTTGACGCTGTGAAAAGAAAATGACCGGTCTAGCATTCGATCCACAGATTTCTTCATGGCAATCTCGTTAACCACAACCAAAGGACTGCTTCCAGTATTATCTTCTAACCCTTCCATGAGCTCCCATGCATTGATCGTCTCAAGCTGCCCTTCTTCCTGCGACGGAGATTGCTGTGGTTTGGAGCAGATTTGAAGGGCGTGTAATTCTGGATGAGATTGTTGACCTCGGACCATGTTTTTGCAGCCATTTCTGAAGAACGGTTTAAACTCAAGGATGTGGAAACCCCAACCAAAAATGGGCACATTACGCACACTGCTCTTGAGTATATATTTGATGTAACCCAGGCTATTCTTGCGTAATGCAAGGTCCCATAAGTACATCCAATCTACCTCTGTTCGGTGGTTGCAAATTAGCAAAATGTGTTCACCTGGAGGAACACTATGTCCAGAAAATATAACCTTTGTCCTGTTTATCTTTTCAAAAAGAACGGCCACATTGCTAACCACTGACCAAATAAGAAGGATGTTGCCTCCCTACTATAATGTATGCTAAACAGCCGAAGCATCAGGAATGAAACAGGGGCCAGAAAAATCAAGGCCATAAACGTCGTAGAAACAAGAACTACCAAACACAATACTCCACTTATTACCCTGAAAACTGTTAAGGGCCTATGAGCTTTAACCTCTCGATTCTCCAAAGATCTCTTTTTCTCTGTACAACTTTGACTTTTGTTTAAGCCATTTAGTTCACCATTAGTTTGGGAATCTCGAGTTTCCTTCATTTTGAGATTTCTGAAACAAAGTGACTATCACTCACAATTTCAGAGATTGCACCTGGATGTTTATTATTCATCTTCCAGTTAGGAATGACTCCAGCAATCCGTAAATTTCAATAGAAAATTTTACAGGTCTAACTTTAAAATATTATCTCCAATACACAGAACCTAGTCAGCTCATGGTTAATCGTATTCTGCAATCCTGGAGAATCTTTCACGAATTGATAAATGTGAACCATCATAAGCAAAACCATGGCCTGGAACGAAATCCTTTTTCTCCTTCCTGTACCTTCTCTTTCCTTTCACCCCTCGCCAGCGGAAACAGCCGTCAATGGAGTTTTCAGGCACTGCATATGCCAGGGCTCACGCAGCTATTGCACAGTAAAACAAGTAAGATCTCAATAGAGAATCCTTGTAATAAATTTTCATCAGGTCTCCTGGTAACACTCTCACTGTCACATAATCGATTTTGAAGATACAAACTCAGTACATGTTCTGGATCTGAAAAATATCCTGCTACCTTCATCTCCCAAGACATTTTCTCCAACATTGCATAGATCTCCTGTGCCCATGGGTGTGATCTATCACCTTGAAGGAGAATCCCGAATTTGAGGATGCATTCGATACAGGACAGATAACAACATAGCTGGACAGCCTGCTACACTAGCTTGTAGCTTCATCTAACCACCACGTCAAACCAGACTGCACCCAATGCATTGAATAACAGAATCAAAAGGAGATCCTGGTGAAGAAAAACAGGCCTCCACCGACTCCCATCTCCCTCACGCAACGTAGAAAAACGTGACAGTCAAACAGAACAAAGAAGATTTGCAAATCAGGGTTAATAAATGCAGTGCAGCCACCAGCCAGAAGACTCCAACACGTCTAGATTCTAATAACTCCACCCTCCACGCAGTCAGTCTGCACAAAGAGGCCCCTAACAACAATAAAAAAAACAAGAATTCCCTCCAGCCCATGCCAAGCAGGAGATAAAGCTGACCGAGACAAGGTAGGTTGGGGATTTAAAATTCCATATTTAAAATTAGCAATTTAAAACAATTCTAGGATTGCGGGATCAGTCGACCCAGGAGGAGAACGGGGTTGAGTATTTAAATGAAATATTTACGCAAACGCCACTCCCAAACCGTGGTGGCACCAAAAAGCATGCTCTTCCTCATTTGCGCAACGAGGCTCGATCAGCGGGAGCGACAAACAAATCAAAAGGATAGTTTAACGATAACAGAGGATGATATCGATAACAATCGATATAAAGAAAGTAATAATAAAATACAATCGTTGATCGATAATACAATCATAATGTCATTATTATTATTATTATTATCATTATTATCATTTTACAGCTTGTAAAATAATTATCAATTATAGTCATAATGGTCAGCAATCGAGGTCGACGAAGGCACAAAGACACTCCATGCTTAGCACTCGATCGCCGCAGGAAGAACAGGGCATTACATTCTCCTCCCCTTAAGGAAGCATCGTCCTCGATGCGACATTACACAGAGGGAATGAAATGGCACGTAACCAAGAACAGGTAAAGGAGAAATTACACCCTATGGTTTAAAATTTTAGTCGATTTAAAGCACGGCCACAGGGTAGCCTTAGGAACATTTGGTAGAAATTTTAACTTTCAAGGTTCTGTGAAGATTGGCAGTTCCCTCTTATTTATTATTTCATTAGTTCCTTTCCATTAACATTTTTCTTAGTTTAATTTCTTTTAAAAATTTCATCATTGAAGAGTTTTGGTTTATTCTTTATTGTGGGTGCCCAACATGAACTGCTAACACAACACCCTATCAGGTTCACAAGACACTATAGATTCACAAGCACACATGTATATACTTCAAGATTGTATTACACCACAAAAGGTTACTCAAATATGGAATAGAATAGGCACAGTCCACATAACATAGTACTCGTCACACATCAATGACTGACACAAAAAATACTCAAACAAAAGAGTACTACAATCCACCAGACATTTCCTCAATTTGCATCAATGAAAAAAATTCACATAACACCAAACCATGCTACAGGTACATAGTGTCCACAAGGGAATCAATGACATAACCACAACATCACAACACATATCCATCTGACATGAGTAACACATACATCAAAATACCACTACCAAAACATCACAATAACTCAACATATATCCTGAAACATCAACCATACAGACAAATATCATACGCCTCCCTCAAACTCTTATGCCTCCCTCAAGTCTCTTATGCCTCCCTCAAACTCTTATGCCTCCCTCAAGTCTCTTATGCCTCCCTCAAACTCTTATGCCTCCCTCACACTCTTATGCCTCCCTCAAGGAGGCCGGTTGACCCTATGGTCCAAGACACATAGAGTTCGAACACTCCTAACCCAAGTGACATAATAACGCGTGGTTCAACAACCTTCTAGTTATCTGTAACTCCTTGGGGCGTACCCCCATACAAAGAAGCGGGTCCATAGGCCCAACCATTCCATGGTGCATCCCATGACCCTATTCCACACATCATGACAATAGAACCAGCATAACAATCCAATCAAAGTGCCAAGTGGCAAAGTACAAGCCTTGGGCAAGGCGGTAAAAATTCCAAATTTAAAAGAAGACCCAAAATCAAGCAAAATAAATGGCCAAATAGCCATAGTTAGTATCAAAATCCCCATGTTAGTGCCACAAACCAAGGAAATGCCCAAAATTGTAAAGCATGGCAATCAAGAAAAGCTGCTGGTCCTTACAAAATAAAGTAAAAAGCTCAATTTATGAATAAAATCAACTTATAATAATGTCACATTACGATAACTGTGTGGCCTTATTTGGCCACCAAGGGGTACTCAACGAGTTGCTAGCACTCGGAACATCGAGCCTCAGCTCGTAAAATACATATCAATAATACAACTGTCATCACCTCCATCTGAATCATCCCGCCACCACTTCGACAAGGCTAAACATAGTCATAGTTACACTTAGGTTGCATACATACAACCACATAGGGAGAGAGGAAAGGATCACATGTTATCTACTAAACCGAGTTTCGGCTCAAGTTATTGACCCATGGTACACCATTCCTCACTCTCAACATACACTTCTACCGATTACCCTCAGGGTCGGTTAGTGTAAGGTTCACAACATAACATGTAACTACATCACTAACACAATGGTGGTACACACATAACTACCATAACATATACAAGGTAGATCACAATCATACATTCACTGAGTGTAACACATCACTTTACCACATTCTGCACCCAAAGTGCAATCACCATACGATAGGGTTCATACACTCACCGTATGACCCCAAATCACAACATAAAGCATTACATATTTGCACAAATCATACATACGATGAACATAGTACATCACAACATAACATCCATTGCTACATAACAAGGTGGTACACACATTTCTTCAAAACATGGTAAAAACATCATGATACAACTCATTTCTTTTAACATCAATCTAGTCATACAACACATTGATACACCCACATATCACAATATGCCACAATGCTCCAACACTATGTCATCCACATTATAATTCTTTTCACACATCACAAACAATAATTCACACGTGAACTCTTCATAGAATCCACAAGAAGGAGAGAGAATACTCCCATCCCCAGCACATCAACATGATGACAAACACGCAGTAAGTGACATACACATCACATGTGTTCACAATATCACAATAACGACAATAATCACATCACGCTTAAAGCACATTACTCTTCCAATATCTACCACCATCATGCAACATCATCATCATCATGCAGTATCATCATGTAACACCACCACCATGATGTAACATCACATACAACACCAATCCGGCCCATAGGTTCGAGAGCATGAACCTACACTCTGATACCAAGTGTAACGACCCAAAAATCACACACACGAACAACACAGTGAAATACAGGATAACTTTTTTTTTGACTTGCTTGACACATAACATGACGCAACATGTCGTCACCAAGGATACAACTAACACTGTGAACAACTTGATACAAGGATGGCCATAAAGGCAGCACGGAAACGTTCACACCTATCAAGGACAATTTACTTTTCTTTTTGACAAGACAACATAGAAGTCCAATCACAGAACACACTTACAGTTAGGGCCAACCACAATGAGATATTCTTGAGGGTTATTTATTTTAAAAGGACATCTTGCAATTCTTAGCTTACGTTTTCAAGGAGGCTCAAGATATGATTCATACAATTCATCTTACCAAGCTAAGTTTATTCCTTTGACACTGAGTAATTATCTTTAAATCTTCTCTATTATGACATTTATTTGCTTAATTCGTTTATCAAGAAAAAGGAGTATTTAAATTCCACAAGGCCATCTGCTCACCACTAACACTACTAAGATTCGTTCTTGCCCACAAGACAACATGGTTTTAAGTTCAACACACTTAAGAGAAGAGATACAAGGTGCCTTGGAAAAGGGTTAGAGGGAGAAGGTCGAGATGAAACATCTTTAGGACCTCATTAGTTATTGCCAGTATTTAATTGAAGCTAGGGCTCTTAACCAGAATTATCAACAACTTTACTTAGGCTTCGCTAAAAGTATTAATAAGGAGTAAAAATTTACTTTCCAAATGGCGGTGAGAAAGATGGTGAGGTCTCCAATTTGTTTTCTCTGGCTTATTAAATCTTATCATCTTCAGACAACTAGTAGTTCATTTCACCTTAGGGTCATTTTACAAATTTCACCGTAAAAGGGAATAATGTTCACTAGAGGAGCTAGGGTTATCATGATATAAAGTTTACCTGCAATGATAGTCTTGCCCTTGATTACTTAAAGAATTTCTTGCTCTCAAGTTGGTGACCCCTACGTTACTTTATTTGAATACAACTTTTAATTTAACTTCCAGAAGTATTAAACAATCCCATGTTAGTTTACTTATGACACTTTATTACTAAGTCATAGCAAGTTTTAACTCAAATTTTATTCTCAAGGAAAGGTTGTAGCAACACTCATTTACAAGATCAAAACAAGATTACATCAATTCTTAAAATACTGATACTCCAACAAAGTCACTCAACACAATAACCAAATTTTCTTATAATTTCAATGATGGTCAAACAATACAAGGTTTCCAAAGTTCAGATGACAAAGTCCACAATACTTTATACTAAGACATTAATCCTCTTTTAAACTTTCCACTGGACGTTAACAATAGTTGAACAACATAAAAAGGTTTCGAGCAAAGGATCTTCTCAACTGAGGTTGATGACAAAAGTCTACAAATCTATCCCTCATCTACACGCAAAATCCATCTGCAGCAAATTTTCTACAAGAGTCAGTTCACGAGAACTGAGCAAGATAAGGCTACACAAAACCACCATAACTATTATCTAACAATACCACGAAAAGGAAGCACTTTATTACAAGAATTGGTTCAAACCTCTAAACACTATCAACACATCAAGTTATAATAAAGTCTCCATCATGCCAATCAAAGAAGGAGAAGACCTAGTACTTCAGTTAGGAGTAAAAACAACGAAAGTATAACAATCGTAAGAGAATGGCCCTTGGCCCTATAAGGAGAAAACAAATAATCTAGCAAAAAAATAGAATTCCCATCAAGTAAGTAATTAAACCATAATTACAAGATTAAGATTTGATATATACACCAACCATCTAGAAATTTATCAAAGGTACCAAATGCATAGACTAAATTAATATATTTCTAAAAGAACAAGAGTTGATCGGCCCAAGAAAGGGGAACCACGGGTTTCAAAAATTAACACAAAAAGCCATGTATAATCGAGTTTCAAACCGGAAATCAAATACAGTATACACACAACATAAGTTTCGAGGTGAAAGCAAAGTATATTAGTTTTGACCATTAACTACAAAGATTTTCCAATCATCCAAGAAGGGTCAAAGTCTTACAGGCTAGTAGCAAACACGCGAGAGAAGAAGGGGGTTCCGTCCAACAAGAGTATACAATAATGTCATCAACAAATTTTTATAACACTAAAGATTTGCAAACCTCCACTACAATACTAATGTTTGGTTAATTTAAAATAAATTACCCATATCCCAAAACAACCATATTTTACGGCAACCCTTGGTAACACAGTCAACCGTCGCACAAATAGATACAAACATAATTTCTAAGTGACATTATCAAAACAAAACCTTCCGCTATGAATCCATAAGATTATCAAATGAAAGCTGAGTTTTTCCCAAAGATTAATCACATTTAAGGAAATTTCCATCACAAACTATTATGGTAATTACGTGCATAAAAACCGACCAATATTAATTAATAGCGTTAACATTACAAGGGAGAAAATAATGCCAGTTAGGAAAAAAATAGAAGAGCGCCATCAGCAATAATTCTGAGAGGGGGATTAGACCAAGCTATTCTAGTGTCAACGAGGTACTGGATTCGCACAATGAAACCTCGAGCTTAGTTGATCCGAAAAGCTAGTTATGGTTCAAGTTGATAGGGATGGTCAAGGTACTTCTTGAGGATGGCCTTAAAAGTCTAAACACTGCGAGACGGAAGACACAATGCACACAAACCTTTTCATTCCACCAGTTTTAATACCAAAACTCTAAGCTGGCTAGCCCACGCATTGCTCACACAATCCTACAACATTTCTCTCTCGATGCCAAAAGGTTATCAAAGGGACTTGCGAAGGGGCTAACAAAAGCGTCAAAAGACAACTTGGGTGCTAGGGAGGAGCTTCATAGTTATCGTAAACTTACTTCCATGATATCGAAAATACTAGTTTGATCAACATAATAATTTGCAACTCAAACGCAGAGAAGAATAAATACATAAACCGACAGACGAAGGTCTATCACTCGAGCAAGAGAAACATAACACCCAGAGGAGAAAGCACACGCATCCTTTCGACCAACATACTGACAACGATAAAAGCAAAAACAAGAAGAGACAAGCAGAAAGGGGAAATCTCCCATCATGACATCCAACTGACAAATCAATGCAAGGAAAAAGCGGTTCGATTTCACAATAATTGTAAATATAATAGCAGTAGAAAGGTGTAGAGATATCTTGCCTTTTTCTCCAGATTCAGCTTCGCCCTCCTGCCTCTTCCATTGCTTTGGACGAAAACTTGAGCTTTTCATCGGCGAGCTTCACGCCGGGAGTAACTCTGTGCCAGACGGAGCGTTTGGGCTCGTCTCTGGCAAGCTGTTCGACGTCCTTGACGCTGTGAAAAGAAAATGACCGGTCTAGCGTTCGATCCACAGATTTCTTCATGGCAATCTCGTTAACCACAACCAAAGGACTGCTTCCAGTATTATCTTCTAACCCTTCCATGAGCTCCCATGCATTGATCGTCTCAAGCTGCCCTTCTTCCTGCGACGGAGATTGCTGTGGTTTGGAGCAGATTTGAAGGGCGTGTAATTCTGGATGAGATTGTTGACCTCGGACCATGTTTTTGCAGCCATTTCTGAAGAACGGTTTAAACTCAAGGATGTGGAAACCCCAACCAAAAATGGGCACATTACGCACACTGCTCTTGAGTATATATTTGATGTAACCCAGGCTATTCTTGCGTAATGCAAGGTCCCATAAGTACATCCAATCTACCTCTGTTCGGTGGTTGCAAATTAGCAAAATGCGTTCACCTGGAGGAACACTATGTCCAGAAAATATAACCTTTGTCCTGTTTATCTTTTCAAAAAGAACGGCCACATTGCTAACCACTGACCAAATAAGAAGGATGTTGCCTCCCTACTATAATGTATGCTAAACAGCCGAAGCATCAGGAATGAAACAGGGGCCAGAAAAATCAAGGCCATAAACGCCGTAGAAACAAGAACTACCAAACACAATACTCCACTTATTACCCTGAAAACTGTTAAGGGCCTATGAGCTTTAACCTCTCGATTCTCCAAAGATCTCTTTTTCTCTGTACAGCTTTGACTTTTGTTTAAGCCATTTAGTTCACCATTAGTTTGGGAATCTCGAGTTTCCTTCATTTTGAGATTTCTGAAACAAAGTGACTATCACTCACAATTTCAGAGATTGCACCTGGATGTTTATTATTCATCTTCCAGTTAGGAATGACTCCAGCAATCCGTAAATTTCAATAGAAAATTTTACAGGTCTAACTTTAAAATATTATCTCCAATACACAGAACCTAGTCAGCTCATGGTTAATCGTATTCTGCAATCCTGGAGAATCTTTCACGAATTGATAAATGTGAACCATCATAAGCAAAACCATGGCCTGGAACGAAATCCTTTTTCTCCTTCCTGTACCTTCTCTTTCCTTTCACCCCTCGCCAGCGGAAACAGCCGTCAATGGAGTTTTCAGGCACTGCATATGCCAGGGCTCACACAGCTATTGCACAGTAAAACAAGTAAGATCTCAATAGAGAATCCTTGTAATAAATTTTCATCAGGTCTCCTGGTAACACTCTCACTGTCACATAATCGATTTTGAAGATACAAACTCAGTACATGTTCTGGATCTGAAAAATATCCTGCTACCTTCATCTCCCAAGACATTTTCTCCAACATTGCATAGATCTCCTGTGCCCGTGGGTGTGATCTATCACCTTGAAGGAGAATCCCGAATTTGAGGATGCATTCGATACAGGACAGATAACAACATAGCTGGACAGCCTGCTACACTAGCTTGTAGCTTCATCTAACCACCACGTCAAACCAGACTGCACCCAATGCATTGAATAACAGAATCAAAAGGAGATCCTGGTGAAGAAAAACAGGCCTCCACTGACTCCCATCTCCCTCACGTAACGTAGAAAAACGTGACAGTCAAACAGAACAAAGAAGATTTGCAAATCAGGGTTAATAAATGCAGTGCAGCCACCAGCCAGAAGACTCCAACACGTCTAGATTCTAATAACTCCACCCTCCATGCAGTCAGTCCGCACAAAGAGGCCCCTAACAACAATAAAAAAAAACAAGAATTCCCTCCAGCCCACGCCAAGCAGGAGATAAAGCTGACCGAGACAAGGTAGGTTGGGGATTTAAAATTCCATATTTAAAATTAGCAATTTAAAACAATTCTAGGATTGCGGGATCGGTTGACCCAGGAGGAGAACGGGGTTGAGTATTTAAATGAAATATTTACGCAAACGCCACTCCCAAACCATGGCGCCACCACAAAACATGCTCTTCCTCATTTGCGCAACGAGGCTCGATCAGCGGGAGCGACAAACAAATCAAAAGGATAGTTTAACGATAACAGAGGATGATATCGATAACAATCGATATAAAGAAAGTAATAATAAAATACAATCATTGATCGATAATACAATCATAATGTCATTATTATTATTATTATTATCATTATTATCATTTTACAGCTTGTAAAATAATTATCAATTATAGTCATAATGGTCAGCAATCGAGGTCGACGAAGGCACAAAGACACTCCATGCTTAGCACTCGATCGCCGCAGGAAGAACAGGGCATTACAAATGGAAAGATTCAATCAACATAATGCTACAAAAAGTTAAATTGTTTCCTCAACTGGAATATATGCTCTAATGGAGGACTAGATTAGCACTCTTTCACAAAACCTATGGGATTCTGTCACGAAGGCTCGAGTTAGAGAACCCAATAAAGCACCAAGATTTTAAACCAAGTCAAGCCTGAGGTACACCCGGAGGCTTATAGAAAATATCTATCAAAAAAATGAAAGAAAAGTGATTTTAAACCGTTTATCCCATTCCTAGATGAAGGATCTTCTGAGATTGCAATAGAAACAAGAAAAACTACTCGTATTCATTCAAATATGAAATAAATACACTTTACTCAAGATTAACATAGAATAACTCAAAAATTGATCAAATTTATCACGAAGGGAAAGTTTCACGAAAAATATCAAAGCTTATCAATGGATGTAAACTTGCAACCACCTTCACGTGATCAAATTTGACACAAAGAGAGATATGCAGGTTTCTCTAGATGACTTCTCAAAATGGATGGGCTCTGTCAATCTTTTTCTGCTGGAAAAAATTAGTCCTGATCTTTCCAAAAACTCCCAACCATTTGCATGAAAAATTTGTGTCATTTATAACATTTCCAACAAAGCCCTTTCCTCCCAAAAGATAAATATTTTAAATGCACCAGTGATTGCCACGATTCTTTCGTGATTCATAGAATCAGATTTGTAAAAGTCTCCAGCTTCTCGAGGGTAAATCTCTTTAATTTCTTCCCACATTCAACTCCTTTCTCGGGAAAAACATGCCTCCATTCATTCACCAACCACTTCCACCCCATATAAATCAAATCTAACCCCTTGCATGCTTAGGAGAAAGAAAATGGAATACTAGATCGGGCTTGAGATTCAGACTGTTTTAATGGCAAAAGACGTCTCCAAATTTCTCCCACCAAACTCTAGATATCAAAATTAACTCACTCCTTTATTTTGCATGTAGAAAATAGCAAGAAATCATGAATACTTGCACTCCCAGCAGTTTTACAGAAAAAAATGAGGGAAAATTAGATTTATATGCTCAAGAGCCATTGATATTTGTTTTTGAATGTAGGCCATCTATGTGGAAGATGCAAAAATGGGCTCAGGGGATTCCTTTCACCTTTTATGACCCTTTTGAAAAAATGGAAACATTTAACATTTTGCCCCTCACCTCCACTTCTGAAAATTGGCCCGACACGTGTCTTGAGGTGGCCCAAAAAGAAATGCGGAGAAATTCTACCATTTGAATCTCTTTTGGAAAAAGGAAAATTTTCCAATTTTTCCCCGCAACTCTGTCATTGATCAAGGAAAAATATTGACTATTTCCCATCGGGCTTGCTGGCCATTTTGATGTTTTAACCTTTATGAAGAAAACTAGAGAAAATTTTAAGCCACCTCCAATGGTCTACTTCCCTGCCCCTTGTGACTTTTCAAATTTCCACGTGTCACCACAACACACCTTGAGGCGGTCATAAAAATGTGATGCCTTGAATGAGTGTGGGCTTAGCATGCGTCTTGCTCTAGCAAAATTTGATTGAAGGCTTGAAGCTCAGCAAAAGGTGCCACTTTTCAAGCTCTAAGGTAGTCCTCGTTGGTTGTTAAAAAGTCCAAGTAAATATGCAAAGTGAGCAGAGGGTCGCACGTGTCCTCATGGTGCTTCTTCAAATTGGTGCCCAAGTTGAAAACCCTGAATGAGTGCGGGTTTGCCATGTGTCCCTGGTCTGCCAAACCATTTCCATATGCATAAAACCTTTTCTAAGTATCGGAAAGTAGCATAATCCTCCACATGTCCTCGCGGCACTACTCCAAGGCAAATCCCAATAATAGATCTTCAAACGAGCGTCATTCCTCCATGTGGACCCATTTTAAAATTGATGATTTTTTATAGAATTTCTGAAGTATTAAGCCATCCAACCAAGAGGTGTCATGTTTCCCTATCGACTGAATGATGTAAATTTGACTAGGAGAAATACCCATCAAACCATAAAACACAGAGAAACGTCCATTCGAGCCAAGAAATGAGGTTTTCTTCAAGGACGAAGAATTTAAACTATTGCAAGGCTCAAACAAGATCCTTAGGGACACATCAACTCATTTATCCTTGAGTATTTAGGGAAAAAACTATAGGGAGAACAAATTTTAACTATGGAAAATAGAGGAAATGGGAAAATGTGAGTTTTGAAGGAATAGAGCATGGGAGACTCAAAATACATAGATTTTCCAGAGAAACAAAGGAACCATGAGACAAATACAGACCCACACATGATCTTTGACCCAGGAGTAGATTAAAATGGCAACAAATACTACTGGCCAAACACAAAATGGGGAAGGATAAAACGAAAGAGGTCATGAATCAATACATCTTAAAGGGCACAAATCTGGCGAGACAATTCTAAGCACCAACATTGGCTCTGAATCGGGGATGGGCACTCCCTATGAGTGCCACAAGAACAATAGGTAAACAAAATGAAAAAATTATCCATTGTGTAGCAGATTCATCTTTACAGGGTTAAGCAATAGAGCCATCTTAAAAAACAAACAGATAAACCAAAAAAAATAGGTCACCAAGGACCAGAACGAGCAAAAATAGAAAAAAAAGGGAACAAACAACAAACTATACACTGTAAAAAAGCCTTTTTCCTTATTTAAATAAAATAATCAAGGAAAAAATTCATGCACCTGTCATCCTAGATATGACCATGCCAAGAGGTTCTGATATGTTTTCAACTGGAAGTAGACCCTTTTTTTCTTCTTTGCTCTATTTGTAAACCACACATCTTCTCTGAAGCTCCTCCATTGTGTTTAAGTCAAATTCTTTGACATTCTTCAAGGCTGAAACAAAGACAAAATTCCCAGAAAAAGAAGCATACTTAGCAGCTCTATTTTCAACACTCTCATACTCTCTGAAATCTACAAAGCTCACAAAATTTTTAAGATCAACATCTACTTGCAAAACTTCATAAGATGCATTTCTTGGGTCTTCAATTAGGTACATCATAGTATTCTCTTCATACAATTTCACCAATTTTCTTTCAATGGGGATAGTGGCATAAGACATGTCTATTTGCACACTACCACCAACACTTTCTGCCCACTTTCTTGACAACAACATCCCCCACTTGGCAGGGCAGTCAACAATGACTACATCAAGTTTTAATTTCTTTACAGGATAAGACGTAAGTTACATTGCTAGATATTTGACACACCGCACCATTGGTACCTCTCTAGAGTCCATGGCAGTGCACTTCCCATATGTTGTTGTTACTTTGATGCCTAATTCATTCATGACCTCAAGAGGCATGACATTACATGAAGCTCAAGAATAAAACATAAAGTTATGTAATAACTTGTCTTTTATAATGAGGGTAGTGAAAAATGGATCCATATTTAGCTGGGATTTAACCAAAGAAGTTCCTAAATAAACCTCTGGTGGTTCCCCTAGCTCTTCCAATACTTGTGACTTTTCCAACTCTGAAATGGTAAGGGGAACCTCAACCTTGTTTACATCTCTGCCTTGTATGATCTCTTCCCCTTTAAATCCCAAATATTCAAAAGCCCTCTTCTTGTGCTCAGGGATCCTAAGCAGCTCAACAATTGGGACAGGAATTTTGATTTGACTTAGAATTTGGGCTATGTCATATGGAGAAAATTTGGGTAGAGTAGCACTAGTGGAAAGATTATAAAATTCATCAGATGGAATGAGATTCTTTTCATTTTGGGAATGGGGAGGAACACATGTTTTGCTTGGGGAAACAAGCTCTCTACCAGATGCATTTATGTTTGGGATTTCTTTGATAAGCACTGGAAATTTTGACTTGGCTTGTGGCCCCTTGACAGCTTTAATTATGGTATTGTGATCATTTACTTGGGCAACTACAACATTCATTAATAGCTTCCTATTTTCTTCTAAGGGAACTCCTCTATCATACTTTTCAATCATTAATGCCCTCAATTATTCAAACTCATTAGTGGGAAATTCAAATTATTGTATAGTGTTTACTTCCAAAGTATGATAGGGGGGAAGAAGAGGTACCTAGTAGATGCAATCCCAAGAAGTGGCAGCAATTCTAGCACTTATTACCTCAGTTAAAGTTTCTTCCCTTAGCAAACTCGTAGGGATCTCCGTCATGCAGGCATCATCATCATTATCATCATCAGCTACTTCTTCTTCTTGCCGATCTTATTCACAAGGACCATGGGGCATGAAACATATGTCACACCAATCAATGATCTTTTTTTCTTCCCCAACAACAACTCTAGCAGCCAAAGGATCAGGCACCATTCTATTTTCTTTGCCTTGGGGCTGCCTATTCCCAAATCCAACAGCTTCTTTGCCCCTCTCATCAATTCTTTGATGATTTGTAAATATTTCTTAGCTATGTTTCTTTTGTTGTGCTTGGGAACACTGCCCAACTCCTTTCTCAGCAAAGGATAATTTGTAGGAGATCTCCTTGACAGCCCCTGCCAAAGTTTTCACAACCGCTTCCAAATCAACAACCTTGTATGTTTGGGGATTTTCTAGGTTAACCAGTTTTACACCTTCTCTCTTTAGAGGGTTTCCAATTCCCTTGATATTGTTCTCCATTTATAGAGCCATGGTGAAGGCCCATCTCAAATTTTTGGGGTTTTTATCTCTTAAATAATATGCATCCTTTTTATCAAATGCATAAGTATATTCGATTAAACATGACTCATCACAAGGCCTTATTCTAATAGGAAATCTTCTCAAGGTCTTATTAAACCTTGTATTGAAATCATGTACCGACTCATTAGGGTTATTTTTGATATTTTCAAATTCTATCAAAAGAAACCTAGGGTCAGTCCTGTTACCATACTGCACTTTGAATGCATTGCTCATCTCAGCCCAAGAATCAATAAACTTACCTGTCAATGCTTTATACCAATCCCTAACATATTCTTGCAAGGTATGGATGAACAATTTGATATAAACATCCTCATTGTAACTACCCATTAATTCACACACGAACAAGACAGGATATTTTTTTTTTGACTTGCTTGACACAGAACATGACGCAACATGTCATCACAAAGGATACAACTAACACTGTGAACAAATTGATACAAGGATGGCCATAAAGGCAGCACGGAGACATTCACACCTTTCAAGGACAATTTACTTTTATTTTAGACATGACAACATAGAAGTCCAACCACAAAACACACTTACAGTTAGAGCTAACCACAATGAGATATTCTTGAGGGTTATTTATTTTAATAAGACATCTTGCAATTCTTAGCTTACATTTTCAACTCGACTCAAGATATGATTCATACAATTCATCTTTACCAAGCTAAGTTTATTCCTTTTTCACTGAGTAATTAACTTTAAATCTTCTCTATTATGACATTTATTTGTTTAATTCAATTATTTAACAAAGGAGGTAATTTAATTCCACAAGGCCATCTATCCTCACTTATGCTACTAAAACTCGCTCATAACTTTATTACAATATGGATTCGCTTTCAACATACTCAAGAGAAAGATTACCAAGCACCTAAAAAAAGAACTGGTTAGAGGAAGAAGGTCGAGTTGAATTCATCTTTATGACCTCATTAGTTATTAACATGTTTTTTATTGAAGCTTGAGGATTTATCGAAAATTATTAAATATTTTACTTAGGCTTCACTAGATGATTTTTACAAAAGAAAACAATTTACCTTTCAAATGGTTGAGAGACAAATTGCGTGGTTTCAAAACCGATTCCTCCTACTTATTAAATCTTATTATCTTATATCAACTAACAATTTGTTTCACCTTCGGATCATTCTAAGAATTCACCATAAAAAGGATAATGTTCGCTAGTGTAGCTAGGGATATCAAGCTATAAAATTTTTACTTCACAAAGGATGGTTTCATTTTGATCACTCATGGAATTATTTGATTTCAAATAGATCACCTCTACATTTATTTGTTGAATATAAAATTATTATTTTTGTTTCGCTTCTTTAAGGGTTAACCGACCCACTTTACTTTACTTATAATATATTGTCACTCAGTCTTAGAAAGATTTAACTTGACAATTTATTCTCAAGATCAAAGTTTTACAATACTCATATCAATGTAAAGATTGAATACCATTTCTCACAAAGGTAAGTTACCAGTTTACGTACAGAAGGACAAGACAACATCATCACAAAATTTCAGAACAACCCAAGGCAAGAGGTCTTCTAAACTCCTTTGCAAGCACTATTATAAAATTTACCTCACATTGGACATTTTTACAAGGAACTTCTTAAATTGCACTGGTGAAACATTTACAACTCTTTCCTTTAATCTACTCGCATAATCCATCTACACAAATACTAGCTAGAATCAGTTCGCGAGAACTGAGCATGTTAAGGCTACACATTGCAACAGTAAGCTAACATTTAACAATATCAAGAAAGGAATGTTCTAATTCAAAAATGGATTAAAACACAACCCACAACTCCAAAATTATTTTCATGAGAAAGAAATCTAAACCATCCAACAAGGAGAAAGTCAAAATACCAGTAAGAACAAAATCACATAAATCAAGGCAAGACCTTATGGGTTCTAAACAAGAAAGTCAAGAGTGTTGATATTTCCTTCATGTAATCCTATGGATTACGTGATTGGAATCCAATACTCAATCCATCCATCTAAAGAGGTCCAAGAGAAGACAAAACATACTAATTATGATCGTAGGCGCAAAACAAAACGATGTTATCCAAATCTCCCAGGGGGATGCTTCATAGTAATAAGGGTTCAACGCCCTTAAAAGAAAAACAACTATAGTTTCAGTTTTAACCAAGGAGTTTTACCACTACCTTCTTATAGGATTTCTTAAACGTAGGACTAGTTAACCAAACAAATCCACTCTTCCAAAAGCGTACAAATGAGAAACAAAAAGAGCCATTATTCTACCAACAAACCTTATCCTAATCGTCAACTACTCTACATAATATAAGGGAAGGATAAATCCAAAAGTTGTTAATAATTTTTATATATTTCCGTTAATGTCAATAAGTATTTTAAAATAAAAAATAAAAATTGATTTCCTTAACAAAGCCACAAAATGGGACTTTTAGTAACCAAGTTCGAAGAATAAGATATTCGAGTTCGAAAACAAAGGGATTCGATACACGGTGGGTAATACACCAGCGATGCCCCAGACTCAAAAGACCTTACCACGAGTGCAAGCACAAAAATAAGAACAAACACACATATCCATTAGGAAGGTTACGCAGTGTAGTCAGGCCTAGAACTTCTATGAGCTCCTTGCCAATGGTATAGAAGATGGAAATTTTACCCGATCCATGTGGGCTTATCAAGGAAAAGTCTAGCAAATATCAAACAGATGAATATAATAGCCACCTATTATATTATCATTGTAATCCACTGTCATCTAACAGGAAACGAGTTCACGAGTCCAATACCATGGATTCACCTACAACTTTTGTTTCAGTCCAGCTATTAATAGCTTGCTCGCGACCCTTAATAAAAATTGTAGAGATTTCATTCAATTAAACTTACAATGTTTCCCCCTTACTTTAATCAAACAAGAGTTTGAACTAGGAAGTAGGTATAGTAATTCTCTCAACACGTAGCGGCCAAAATAGATGTCAGGTTATTCATCCTCTAGAACTGGGTACAAAAGTGAACCATGTACCATTCTAAAGCAAAACCCTAATGCCATTTCTAATAAAACAAAAAGTAAGGAATGCCCATAGGCTTTAACAAGTTTTAGAATACAATGTCACTATTAATGTACCTTTTAGCAAAACAGGAGAGCCCTAAACAGGAAATACATATCTATTCAACCCAAATAGAGATATAAAGGTTTAACCTTCCATATAGTAAGCCTTCAATTATAAATACCATCACAGAATTCTTTTAAAAGAGAGTCATATAAGCAAACGAAACTCTATAATGTTTCCTTCCCTACGAACTAGACTACATCACTCAATATTGCAGTAGCCCATTTAGACAAATATGAAATAGAGTAAGCTATAAGAGAGGAAAAGAACATTCCAAGCAAAACCAGCGAAATTGGAACGAGATTTAAAGGAACAACCAACACAATCAGGCAGCGATATAAAAAACCACGAAAACATTTTGTCTAGGCACCATTCAAGAGGAAAGAATATTCATTTCAAGATACTGAAAGAAGGTAGAAAACTATTAAAAGGAGTAGATTTAACATGCCTGATTAGAATTCTTCCAATCCAACAAGCACGTCGACAAGGGCTCGGGCAACAGCAACACAACCTGCGCAACTTCTCTTCCTCAGCGTGCTGAATGTCCAAACTCTGTTAATGGCCATACATCCTTGGGTTTCTTACAAGTAGATCCAAAATCCTCCAAACACCGTTCCAAATTATCCCTAGAACTTCTGTAGGCCCCATTTTTGGCAATTGAACTTGATCCTTCATCATTCATCCAAACACCTCCACCATCTCCATATGCATCTGATTATTTCAGATTTGGACCTCCTAACCTTGGTGCTCTCATATTAGGAGCAGCCCTAGTCTGAGACGAAGTAAAAGAAGATGGCTTTATAACCAAAAAAAATCTCTTGGTACAGACTCCATATCCATAAAACAGTCCCTAGACTTAGTATCCTCAATTAACACTGACCAGTCACTAGATTGCTTCAATGCAGCTGCTTTGCCCTTAACCCAAAGTGCTCTACGAGCTCATTCTAGTGCCACATTCATGCAGAAAATATCAGCTACAAGGCCAACCCCATGATTTGAAGCTCGGACACAAGACATAATGATTACATCACGCTCCTGGCTCTGAAAGGCATCTATCGTAATGATATATAAACCTTTTCCTTCATCAGATTTGAGGACAACATCAAACTCTCGGAACAAACATTTCAGTTGTAGCTTGAAGGTGTGATAATTCCAACAGAAACCTTTATGCCTGCCAACTTAGTGACTCGTTGAAGAAGCTCACATAATTGCAAAGAAAATTGTGCTTCATGAATATTCTGATATGAAATAGATCTGCCTCTACGAGACCCCCTTGCATGAGTTACATCGTAAAACAAGTAAGGTCTCCGTAGAGAATCTTTGCAAATGAATTTCATCAGGGCTCCTGGTAACACTCTCACTGTCACATAGTCGATTTTGATAAAAATATCTTGAAGGAGAGACCCGAATCTGAGGATGCATTGATACTGCACAGAAAACAACATAGTTGGAAAACCTACCTGTTGGAAGTGCTCAAAAAGGCCTCTACTATTCTGCAACCTGTCTGCTACCAGGTTAAAAACTGTTGTGGGTCGCTGTTGCGGATCCTAGACAGGAACACACCTCGCAACACTCAAAGAAAATGGAGGCAACACGTCTACTTCACTAGCTTGAAGCTCCATCTAAAAAAAACACGCACACAGGGAGGAACCAGGAAGGAAAGACGCCATGAAAATCATCTATTTGCTCCCTCTGATTAATATCTATAGTGTACAGACTGGTAAAAGACCAGTGATCAAGGTTGAGGAGGTATTTGAGACTTTTTTTTCACCTTTTGAAGCTTGTGGACTAGCTAGAATGGATTCAACACCTTCCATGGGTGTTCTTACCCATTTGAGATCACACAATCACCACTGTTTTACCTTGAACAATCATTCCTAGCTGTCACAGTTGAAGACTCCTTCATTCTCTGTTCAGATTTGATGCCAAGGAGATACAGACCTTCAACCAGAAGTTGCCACAGACTTAATGAAGTGGATTGATACATTCACCTCAGTTATTCACATCGAGGACAATCGCAGTCTAGAGGAGAGATCCCTAACCACGTTTTGAATCTTCAAGACAGTGCACTCAATAAATCTCACACAACTGTATACCAACTTAATGCTATCCACCAGCAACCAGGGAGAAAAGGCATTTCAACCACCCACACGTAATCCAACAAAAAGGAGATCTCACGCGGTCAGAGGAGGATAATACAGGTAGTCAACAAGAAGCAAGGAATATTTGTAAATCAGAAATAATAAAAGAAGTGCAGCCACCAGCAAGAAGGACTCCACCGACTCCATCTCTCTCACGCAAGGTAGAAAAACGTGATAGCCAGTACATTCGGCCAAGGTGGCAGTGGAGGGCAGGTCGTAGAAACGGAAGTTGATGGCTAATGGGGCATTACATTCTCCTCCCGTTAAGAAAGCATCGTCCTCAATGCAACATAACACAGAGAAAATGAAATGGTATGCAACAAGGAATAGATAAAGAAGCAAACACACCCTATGGTTTAAAATTTTAGTTGATTAAAGCATGGCCACAAGGTAGCCTTAGGAACATTTGGTAGAAATTTTAACTTTCAATGTTCTGTGAAGATTGGCAGTTCTTTCTTGTTCATCATTTCATTAGTCTCTTTCCATTATCATTATTTCTAGTTTAATTTCTTTCAAAATTTCATCATTGAAGAGTTTTGGTTTATTCCTTATTGTGGGTGCCCAACATGAACTGCTAACACAACACCCTATCAGGTTCACAAGACCCTACGGATTCACAAGCACACAAGTATATACTTCAAGATCGTATTACACCACAAAAGGTTACACAAATACGGAATAGAATAGGCACACTCCACATAACATAGTACTCGACACACATCAATGACTGACATACCAAATACTCAAACAAAAGAGTACTACAATCCACCAGACATTTCCTCAATTTACATCGATGAAAAAAAAAATTCACATAACACCAAACAAATGCTACAGGTACATAGTGTCCACAAGGGAATCAATGACATATCCACAACATCACAACACATATCCATCTAACATGAGTAACACATACATCAAAATACCACTACCAAAACATCATAATAACTCAACATATATACTGAAACATCAACCATACAGACAAATATCATAAGCCTCCCTCAAGTCTCTTATGCCTCCATCAAACTCTTATGCCTCCCTCAAGTCTCTTATGCCTCCCTCAAACTCTTATGCCTCCCTCAAGGAGGCCAGTTGACCCTATGGTCCAAGACACATAGAGTTCGAACACTCCTAACCCAAGTGACGTAATAACGCGTGGTTCAAAAACCCGCTAGTTATCTGTAACTCCTTGGGGTGTACCCCCATACAACGAAGCGGGTCCATAGATCCAACCATTTCATGGTGCATCCCATGACCCTATTCCACACATCACGACAATAGAACCAGCACAACAATCCAATCAAAGTGCCAAGTGGCAAAGTACAAGCCTTGGGCAAGGTGGTGAAAATTCCAAATTTAAAATAAGACCCAAATCAAGCAAAATAAATGGCCAAATAGCCATAGTTAGTATCAAAATCCCCATGTTAGTGCCACCAACCAAGGAAATGCCCAAAATTGTAAAGCATGGCAATCAAGAAAAGTTGTTGGTCCTTACAAAATAAAGTAAAAAAGCTCAATTTATGAATAAAATCAACTTATAATAATGTCACATTACGATAACTGTGTGGCATTATCTAGCCACTAAAGGGGTGCTCAATGAGTTGCTAGCACTCAGAACATCGAGCCTCAGCTCGTAAAATACATATCAATAATACAATTGTCATCACCTCCATCTGAATCATCCCGCCACCACTTCTACAAGGCTAAACATAGTCATAAATACACTAAGGTTGTACCCATAAAACAACCACATAAAGAGAGAGAGAGAGAGGAGCACGGTCCACCATGTACTAAGCCTAAGGTTGGCTCTATTGATTGGTCAACTGTACACCTTTCCTCACTCTAAACACACACTTTACCGATTCCCTTTAGGGTCGGTTGGCGTAAGGTTCACAACATAACATGTAACTACATCAGTAACACAATGGTGGTACATATACAAGGTAGATCACGATCATACATTCACTGAGTGTAACACACCACTTTACCACATTCTGCACCCAAAGTGCAATCACCATACGATAGGGTTCATACACTCACCGTATGACCCTAAATCACAACATGAAGCATTACATATTTGCACAAATCATACATACGATGAACATAGTAACACCACAACATAACATCCATTGCTACATAGCAAGGTGATACACACATCTCTTCAAAACATGGTAAAAACATCATGATAGAACTCATTTCTTTTAACATCAATCTAGTCATACAACACATTGATACACCTACATACCACAATATGCCACAATGCTCCAAAACTACGTCATCCACATTATAATTCTTTTCACACATCACAAACAGTAATTCACAGAATCTTCATAGAATCCACAAGAAGGAGAGAGAATACTCCCATCCCCAACATATCAATATGATAACAAATACGCATTGAGTGATATACACATCATGTGCATTCACAATATCACAACTACGACAAAATCACATCACGCTTAAAGCACATTACTCTTCGAATATAAATCATCATCATGCCATACCATCATCTCCATGAAACAATATCATGTAACACCATAACCATCATGTAACATCATCATAATACACTAATCCGGCCCATAGGTTCGAGAGCATGAACCTACGCTCTGATACCAAGTGTAACTACCCGTTAATTCACACACGAACAACACAGAATATTTTTTTTTTGACTTGCTTGACACATAACATGATGCAACATGTCATCACCAGGGATACAACTAACACTGTGAACAACTTGATACAAGGATGGCCATAAAGGCAGCACGGAGACATTCACAACTTTCAAGGATAATTTACTTTTCTTTTAGACATGACAACATAGAAGTCCAACCACAAAACACACTTACAGTTAGGGCCAACCACAATGAGATATTCTTGAGGGTTATTTATTTTAATAAGACATCTTGTAATTCTTAGCTTACTTTTTCAAGGAGACTCAAGATATGATTCATACAATTCATCTTTACCAAGCTAAGTTTATTCCTTTTTCACTAAGTAATTAACTTTAAATCTTCTCTATTATGACATTTATTTGTTTAATTCAATTATTTAACAAAGGAGGTAATTTAATTCCACAAGGCCATCTATCCTCACTTATGCTACTAAAACTCGCTCATAACCTTATTACAATATGGATTCGCTTTCAACAAACTCAAGAGAAAGATTACCAAGCACCTAAAAAAAAAAACTGGTTAGAGGAAGAAGGTCGAGTTGAATTCATCTTTATGACCTCATTAGTTATTAACTCGGTTTTTATTGAAGCTTGAGGATTTATCGAAAATTATTAAATATTTTACTTAGGCTTCACTGGATGATTTTTACAAAAGAAAACAATTTACCTTTCAAATGGTTGAGAGACAAATTGCGTGGTTTCGAAACCGATTCCTCCTACTTATTAAATATTATTATCTTATATCAACTAACAATTTGTTTCACCTTAGGATCATTCTAAGAATTCACCATAAAAAGGATAATGTTCGCTAGTGTAGCTAGGGATATCAAGTTATAAAATTTTTACTTCACAAAGGATGGTTTCATTTTGATCACTCATGGAATTATTTGATTTCAAATAGATCACCTCTACATTTATTTGTTGATTATAAAATTATTATTTTTGTTTAGCTTCTTTAAGGGTTAACCGACCCATTTTACTTTACTTATAATATATTGTCACTCAGTCTTAGAAAGATTTAACTTGACAATTTATTCTCAGGATCAAAGTTTTACAATACTCATATCAATGTAAAGATTGAATACCATTTCTCACAAAGGTAAGTTACCAGTTTACCTACAGAAGGACAAGACAACATCATCACAAAATTTCAAAACAACCCAAGGCAAGAGGTCTTCTAAACTCCTTTGCAAGCACTATTACAAAATTTACCTCACATTGGACATTTTTGCAAGGAACTTCATAAATTGCACTGGTGAAACCTTTACAACTCTTTCCTTTAATCTACTCGCATAATCCATCTGCACAAATACTAGCTAGAATCAGTTCGCGAGAACTGAGCATGTTAAGGCTACACATTGCAACAGTAAGATAACATTTAACAATATCAAGAAAGGAATGTTCTAATTCAAAAATGGATTAAAACACAACCCACAACTCCAAAATTATTCGCATGAGAAAGAAATCTAAACCATCCAACAAGGAGAAAGTCAAAATACCAGTAAGAACAAAATCACATAAATCAAGGCAAGACCTTATGGGTTATGAACAAGAAAGTCAAAAGTGTTGATATTTCCTTCATGTAATCCTATGGATTACGTGATTGGAATCCAATACTCAATCCATCCATCTAAAGAGGTCCAAGAGAAGACAAAACATACTAATTATGATCGTAGGCGTGAAACAAAATGACGTTATCCAAATCTCCCAGGGGGAGGCTTCATAGTAATAAGGGTTCGATGCCCTTAAAAGAAAAACAACTATAGTTTCAGTTTTAACCAAGGAGTTTTACCACTACCTTCTTATAGGATTTCTTAAACATAGGACTAGTTAACCAAACAAATCCACTCTTCCAAAAGCGTACAAATGAGACACAAAAAGGGCCATTATTCTACCAACAAACCTTATCCTAATCATCAACTACTCTACATAATATAAGGGAAGGCTAAAC
The DNA here is from genome assembly GCA_019776745.2 of Taxus chinensis. Classification (NCBI taxonomy): domain Eukaryota; kingdom Viridiplantae; phylum Streptophyta; class Pinopsida; order Cupressales; family Taxaceae; genus Taxus; species Taxus chinensis. Next base: position 143,420,047 of record CM034151.1, on the reverse strand, counting down.
CCAAAAGTCGTTAATAATATTTATATATTTCTGACAATGTCAAGAAGTATTTTAAAATAAAAAATAAAAATTGATTTCCTTAACAAAGCCACAAATTGGGACTTTTAGTAACCAAGTTTGAAGAATAATATGTTCGAGTTCGAAAACAAAGGGATACGATACATGGTGGGTAATACACCAGCGATGCCCCAGACTCAAAAGACCTTACCACGAGTGCAAGCACAAAAATAAGAACCAACACACATATCCATCAGGAAGGTTACGCAGTGCAGTCAGGCCTAGAACTTCTATGAGCTCCTTGCCAATGGTATAGAAGATGGAAATTTTACTCGATCCATGTGGGCTTATCTAGGAAAATTCTAGCAAATATTAAACAGATGAATATAATAGCCAACTATTATATTATCACTGTAATCTGCTGTCATCTAACAGGAAACGAGTTCACGAGTCCAATACCATAGATTCACCTACAACTTTTGTTTCAGTCCAGCTATTAATAGCTCGCTCGTGACCCTTCATAAAAATTGTAGAGATTTCATTCAATTAAACTTACAATGTTTCCCCCTTACTTTAATCAAACAAGAGTTTGAACCAGGAAGTAGGTATAGTAATTCTCTCAACACGTAGAGGCCAAAATAGATGCCAGGTTATTCATCCTCTAGAACTGGGTACAAAAGTCAACCATGTACCATTCTAAAGCAAAACCCTAATGCCATTTCTAATCAAACAAAGAGTAAGTAATGACCACATGCTTAAACAAGTTTTAGAACATAATGTCACTATTAATGTACCTTTTAGCAAAACAGAAGAGCCCTAAATAGGAAATACATATTTATTCAACCCAAATAGAGATATGAAGGCTTAACCTTCCATATAGTAAGCCTTCAATTATAAATACCATCACAGAATTCTTTTAAAAGAGAGTCATATAAGCAAACGAAACTCTATAATGTTTCCTTCCCTATGAACTAGACTGCATCACTCAATATTGCAGTAGCCCATTTAGACAAATATGAAATAGAGTAAGCTATAAGAGAGGAAAAGAACATTCCAAGCAAAACTAGCGAAATTGGAACGAGATTTAAAGGAACAACCAACACAATTAGGCAGCGATATAAACAACCACGAAAACATTTTGTCTAGGCACCATTCAAGAGGAAAGAATATTCATTTCAAGATACTGAAAGAAGGTAGAAAACTATTACAAGGAGTAGATTTAACATGCCTGATTAGAATTCTTCCAATCTAACAAGCACGTCGACCAGGGTTTAGGTAATAGCAACACAACCTACGTAAATTCTCTTCCTCAGCCTATTGAAGGTCCAAACTCTGTTAAAGGCCATGCATCCCTGGGTTTCTCAGAAGTAGATCCAAAATCCTCCAAACACCGCTGCAAATTATCCCTAGAACTTCTGTAGGCCCCATTTTTGGCAATTGAACTTGATCCTTCGGCATTCATCCAAACACCTCCACCATCTCCATATGCATCTGATTGTTTCCGATTTGGACCTCCTAACCTTGGTGCTCTCATATTAGGAGCAGCCCTAGTCTGAGATGAAGCAAAAGAAGATGGCTTTATAACCAAAAAAAATCTCTTAGTACAGACTCCATATCCATAAAACAGTCCTTAGACTTAGTATCATCAATTAAGGCTGACCAGTCACTAGATTGCTTCAATGCAGCTGCTTTGCCCTTAACCCAAAGTGCTATGCGAGCTCGTGCTACTGCCACATTCATGTGGCGAATATCAGCTACAAGGCCAACCCCATGATTTGAAGCTCAGACACAAGACATAATGATTACATCACGCTCCTGGCTCTGAAAGGAATCTACCATAATGATATATAAACCTTTTCCTTCATCAGATTTGAGGACAACATCAAACTCTCGATGGAAATATTTCAGCTATAGCTTGAAGGTGTGATAATTCCAACAATAACCTTTATGCCTGCCAACTTAGTGACTCGTTGAAGAAGCTCACATAATTGCAAAGCAAATTGTGCTTCATGAATATTCTGATATGAAATAGATCTGCCTCTACGAGATCCGCTTCCATGAGTTACATCGTAAAACAATTAAGGTCTCAGTAGAGAATCTTTGCAAATGAATTTCATCAGGTCTCTTGGTAACACTCTCAGTTTCACATAGTCGATTTTGATAAAATATCTTGAAGGAGAGACCCAAATCTGAGGATGCATTGATACTGCACAAAAACAAACATAGTTGGACAACCTGCCTGTTGGAAGTGCTCAAAAAGGCCTCTACTATTCTGCAACCTATCTGCTGCCAGGCTAAAAACTGTTGCGGGTCACTACTGCGGATCCCAGACAAGAACACACCTCGCAGCACTCAAATAAAATGGAGGCAACACGTATGATTCACTAGTTTTAACTCCATAAAAAAAAACAAGTGCGCAGGGAGGAACCAGGAAGGAAAGATGCCATGAAAATCATCTATTTACTCCCTCTTATTACAATCTACAGTGTACAGACTGGTAAAAGACCACTGATCAAGGTTGAGGAGGTATTTGAGACTTGTTTTTCACCTTTTGAAGCTTGTGGACTGCTTAGAACAGCTTCAACACCTTCCATGGGTGTTCTTACCCATTTGAGATCACATAATCACCACTGTTTTACCTTGAACAATCATTCTTAGCTGTCACAGTTGAAGACTCCTTCATGCTCTATTCAGATTTGATGCCAAGGAGATAAAGACCTTCAACCAGAAGTTGCCACAGACTTAATGAAGTGGATTGATACATTCACCTCAGCTATTCACATCGAGAACAATCACAGTCTGGAGGAGAGAGCCCTAACCACGTTTTGAATCTTCAAGATAGTGCACTCAATAACTCTCACACAACTGTATACCAACTTAATGCTGTCCACCACCAACTAGGCATAAAAGGTGTTTCAACCACCCACACGCAGTCCAACAAAAAGGAGATCTCACGCGGTCAGAGGAGGATAATGCAGGTAGTCAACAAGAAGCAAGGAATATTTACAAATTAGAAATAATAAAAGAAGTGCGGCCACCAGCAAGAAGGACTCCACCGACTCCATCTCTCTCATGCAATGTAGAAAAACGTGATAACCAGTACAGTCGGCCAAGGTGGCAGTGAAGGGCAGGTGGCAGAAACAGAATTCGATGCCCAACGGTGCATTACACTCATGTTCAATCTCAAAATCCTCCATCATATTGATAAAGGGCTTTAGATTCTGATCACCAGTAATAACTTTGTTTCCCTAGAACTTGGGAACTTTTTTCCTTACATCTTGAGGCACTGCATTTGGGTAACCAGCCATTCCCATGAAATTTATAGGTCCAATGGTGTTTACAACAAATGGAGGCATAGGTTGAGCCATATTGATTTGAGGAGGTGATCCTCGTGGAGGAGTGACAAACTGATGGGGGGCAGAAATTTCTTGGAACATAGGAGTATAACTTTCAAAATGGATACCCCCCAAAGGCGTTACTTCTTGGAAATGCCTATCAACTTTAGAAAAGATAGGTGCAGAATGTGAAGAAAATATTTCAAAATCAAATGAAGGCCATTCTCCAGCTGGAGAATTCAATTCCACAAAGAGTCCACCTAATTTAGAGTCACTTGAATAGCAGTCTTCAATGATGGGCTAATAACTTTCATCAATGGAGATCCCCTTTCTTGTCTGCTGATCTTCCACATCTTTCCAAGCTTTACTTCCTTCTAACTTTTCTTTTCCTAACTCAGGAAACAATGTCCTAGTAGGATCCCTATAAAAGAAATATCTTCTTCCTTCCAACTTTGCAAATGTTAGTAACAAATTTGACCTTGACAAAGTTTTAAGACACTGGTCCTTATCAAAATCACATCAACAGGGAGTTGCCACTACGGGTTTCCACCTTAGTTGTGCAAATGCACTAAATATGATCTGTTAAAGGTTTTTTAATGTAAGAAACTAGAAATGGAAAGTTTCTAACCTTTCTTCACCCAAATTTATCAAATGAAAGCCAGTGCACTAAGTGTGGGTACTGAAAGAATTACACACAACACTTGGAGCATACAAGAAGTGTTTTACTAGGTTCTTGATCTTAAACTGAGAGTCCCCGGCAATGGTGTCATAAGTTTTGGTGTTGTTGACGGGTCAAATAAATATGGATTCAAATATGTATACACGTGGATTAAATTGAACTAAGTTCCCGACATTGTAAATGAGATCCCTGAAAATGGTGCCACTTATGTTGGTACCTAAATTTGTTCTCCTTTTGAGGCCAAGCATTAACAATGATTCAACATGGAGCTTAGAGGCACCCAGATCACAAATATATGTCATTTTGTAGTAGGGGAGGAAATCTGACTATCCCTTTGTTATGTGGATTTTCGAAGAGATGGGTAGCACCTTTAAAAGGATATGATCTTATCCTAACTATTTAGGTTTTTCCTTTCAACCAGGGTAAGAGGACCTATTTTCTAACCTCTATTATTTGAAAAGATATACATGTACCTCTCTTTTCCATAAATTTTGTAGAGAAGACCGTGGGGAAAATATGATCAACACACCAGATCTAACTCTCACAAGTTGTCACTTCCAAATCATGGAGATATCTTCAAAAAAAGGAAAAAATTACTCATTTGAGACCCTAATCTGTTCTGCATACTTTAGTAAAAGGATTTTTGTCTTGGGTGGGTATAGAGAGCAAAAAAGGGGTAGTATGGGGAGGATTAGTTGTTTGTTAAGTGATTTTTTTTGGGAAGGGAGAAAAGATGGATTTGATTCACCAGATCCTTAAGAGCTTATGCAAAATGGAAATATTCAATCAACAAAATGCTACAAAAATTTAAATTGTTTCCTCAACTAGAATATGTGCTCCAATGGAGGCCCATATTAGCACTCTTTCACAAAACCAATGGGATTCTGTCACGAAGGCTCAAGTCAGAGGACCCAATAAAGCACCAAGATTTTAAACCAAGTCATGTCTAAGGTACACCCAGAGGCTTAAAAAAAATATCTATCAACAAAATGAAAGAAAGGTGATTTTAAACCATTTATCCCATTCCTAGATGAAGGATCTTCTAAGAAATGAAATTACAGATGCCAATAAACTATCACAAGGACTGAGACCTATGTGATTGGACTTTATTTTGGTAAAAGTTTGTAATAGAAACAAGAACAAATACTAGTATGCATCGAGAGATGAAATAAATACACTTTGCTCAAGATTAACACCGAATAACTCAAATTTTGATCAAATTTATCAGTAAGGGAAAGTTTCCAGAACAATCTCAAATATTTTCAATGTCTGTACACTTGCAACCACCTTGACACGATCAAATTTGACACAAAGAGAGATATACAGGATTCTCTAGACGGCTTCTCAAAATGGATGGGCTTTGTCAAGCTTTTTCTGGTGGAGAAAATCAGTCCTGATCTTTCCAAAAACTCCCAACCATTTGCATGAATTTTTTTTTCCATTTATAACATTTCCAACAGAGCCCCTTCCTCCCAAAAGACAAAAACTTTAAATGCACTAGTGCTTGCCATGATTCTTTCATGAGTCACAAAATGAGATCTACAAAAGTCTTCAGCTGCTCGAGGATAAATCTCTTCAATTTATTCCTGCATTCAACTCCTTTCTCGAGAAAAACATTCCTCCATCCATTCGTCAACAACTTCTGCCCCATATCAATCAAATCTGACCCCTTACGTGCTTAGGAGAAGAAAAAAGGAAAACTAGATCGGGATTTAGAGTTAGACCATTTTAATGGCAAAAGACGTCTCCAGATCTGTCCCACCAAACTCTAGATATCAAAATTAACTCACTCCTCTATTTGGCATGTAGAAAATAGAAAGAAATCGTGAAGACTCACACTCCCAGGAGTTTTCCAAAAAAAATGGGGTGAAAATGAGATTTAGACGCTCAGAAGCCATTGATATTTGTTTTTAAATATGGGTCATCCATATGGAAGATGCAAAAACAGGTTCGGGGGCTTCCTTTGACCTTTTCTTACCCTTTTGAAAAAATGGAAAAATTTCACATTTTCCTCTGGACCTCCACTTCAGAAAACTGATCCCGAAACATGTCCTGAGCTGGGCCCCAAAAGAAACATAGAGAAATTATTCCATTTGACTCTCTTTTGGAAAAGGGAAAATTTTCCAAGTTTTCCCCACAGCTCCACCCTTCAGAAATACTTGTGACACGTGTCCCAATGTGGGTCCCTGCAGAACTATGCTTCCCCTTTTACTTTTAACTCTTTTTTCTCAATTTTTTTTTTCCTATTTTCCTCCGCGGGTCCGCACCTCTGCCGTTCAATGGGGCAAAACAATGACTATTTCCCATCGGGCTTGCAGGCCATTTTGTTGTTTTAACCTTTATGAAGCAAAGAGGAGAAAAATTTAAGTCACCTGTGATGGTCTGCTTACCTTCCCCTTATGACTTTTCAAATTGCCATGTGTCACCATGACACACCTTAAGGAGGTCCCAAAAATTTGATGCCTTGAAGAGCATGGGCTTGCCACACATCTTGCTCTGGAAAAAATTGTTTGAAGGGTTGAAGCTCAATGGAAGATGCCACTTGTCAAGCTCTGAGGCATTCGTCCCTGATCGTTGAAAATTCCAAGCAAATATGCAAAGTGAGTGTAGTGCCCCAAGTTGAAGACCCTGAACGAGCACAGGCTTGCCACGTGTCCCTTTTCTGCCAAATTGTTTCCATTTGCATTAAAACTTGTCTAACTATTGGAAAGAAGCAGAAGCCTCCACGTGTCCTCCCGACACTACTCCAAGGAAAAGCCCAAAAGTAGATCTTCAAATGAGCACCGTTCCTCCACGTGGACACATTTTAGAATTGAGGATTTATATATAATTTCCAAAGTATTAACCTGATCCATGTCAAACCAAGAGGTGCCACATTTCCCTGTCGACTGAATGATGCAAATTTGACCAGGAAAAACACCCGTCAAATCGTAAAACATAGAGAAACGTCCATTCAAGCCAGGAAATAAGCTTTTCTTCAAGGACAAGGAATTTAAACTGTTGCAAGGCTCAAATACGATCCTTAAGGATACATCAACTCATTTCTCCTTGAGTATTTACGACAAAAATGACAGGGACAACAAATCTTGACTATGGAAAATTGAGGAAACGGGAAAATGTGAGTTTTGAAGGGACAGAGCACGGGAGACTCAAAATACACATCTTTTCTATAGGAACAAGTTTTGAAGGAATCAAGATTTTTGAATCAATAAATCTTTCAAAGACATAGATGGGGTGAGATCATTTTGAGCACCACCATGTCCTTTGAGGCCTTGTGTTCTTTCGCTAAAGATAGCATGAAATTGCAGACTATGTGATCTGTTACGTTTTGTAATAGCACACATAGTTGTAGATTTCACGTAATCATTAACTAATTCAACAGTAACAATAGTACCAAAAATCCCTTAGCTTAGGTATACTTCACCAATGCCTTCCATCATAACGGAGTTTCTAGTTTCCCATTTTTGCACAGTGCAAAAATTGTCAATAGTTCCTATTTTCCGGGCCGATGTTGGTCATAGGGGATTGATGTTGGTCCCTACATAACCGATGTCAGTTACTGTGTTTTCCAGGAAGTTGATATAGCATGCTAAACTGAAGTAATTGAGCTCCACATCTCAACAATTAGTAGAAAATTAGGAGATAAATGTAGCACATCAAGACATTAAAATTGCAAAGACAATCATAAAATAAACCAGAACAACACTGGTGTGCTCTAGAATTTCTCCTTAAACCCTGTTGGCTTCCTTCTTTCTTGCTTTCTTTATCGATTGCAACTTCCTCACATAAATAGAGGTCTTTTACACATAAATAGATCATGCACATCTCAAAAATAGAGCTTGCAAAAACTAGGGCTTTATCTTTATTTACTTTCCTTAAAAATGCGAAATATAAATTTGTCTAAACAGATTTAAAAATGATAAGTAAAAAAACTAACACATACTTTAAAGCAAACTTAAGTTTACCTAAAAATAGATCTATCACAGGAGAAATTAATTGACTTTCTAACAAAGGTCTACAAAGGTAACAATTAAAGATTAAAAAATACAGGTTGTGAATTTAGGTTAAAGAAAGGTCAAACTCTTCTCGGCACCATAATTCAGCTAGTTGAACGAAATCCTATTCACAAGAAGCAAATTGTAACACAAAATAAGAAAAAATAAGCAAATAAGTTTGAAAAGGTCTATTTAATTACTTTGAAAACAAACATTCAAAGACTTTGGCAGCAACATGTATAATTGAGAGGTATATTAATTTTTATTTTTAAATCTCCATTACAACATGTGACATATTTATTGTATTCTATCCCGGGTTATTCTGGGATCGATGTGATACCTGCAACCCCATTGACCCACTGCATTCTAGTACTGCGAAGTATTCATTCATATGTTAATTAGCACAATTTGCTTGAGGAAAAGAAAGTGTCTCCATCAAATATAATGTAACAATATCTAAGTGGTAACAAATTTTGCATAATTATTTCTTGCACACAATACATTGAGAAAAGTTTCTTGTGAGACCAATTCAATCATTATGTGCTTTGTGGAAGCAGAGAACGTCGGCAGAGAGGGCATGTCGTCTGCTGTTGATCAATCCATTTGTCCAAACACTCTCTATGAAATATATGACAACAATCACAGATCTCTTGAATTTCCTCATCTTGACTAAACAGGTTCAAGCAAACTGCGCACATAACATCCTCCTCAATGTCACTACGCCTCTTTACGAAATCTCTAAATGTAATGACAGGCAAGCTCTCTCTGATGATGCCACCAAACAGTGAGTAAACGGGAGAAGATATTTGAGATTCAGACGTGTGGTTGTGGGCCTCCTGGTTTTGCCTGTGCAGGCCAATCCAAGAAACAAGGTAACAAATTGTATTGCTGATATAATATAACGTAAATCTAAAGGTGAGGAATCGCGGGACAACGGGACCTGCGGGAAATCCCATCGTCAAAAGAGCACAGAAATAGCGTTCTCAAAAAGAAGAGGATTGGATTGTATACGAACGGTGGAATTGTAGGATATATATAAGCCAGCCAGATCAAATAATCAAATCTAGTTCAAGCAATGATGTCAGCGAGTGCCCTTTCCAGTTATTTTTTTCTTAAATTACTTCATGTTTGAATCGTTCACGTCAACTCATATATAGCCTATATCACGACAGAGAAGAAAACATAGTAAAAATTTTAATAACAAAAACCAGAATACCATTTTACAGAGAACGTGATGTTTGTTTCACACCGAAGTACCCTGATATTCGTTTACTTATCCTTCTAGAGCTTTACTTCACATAGTCAAATGTTTTTTTAATTTTTTTCTCGTATAAATTTATATTACGTGGTTGTAGGATATGGTGGCGTTTTGGATAATCTTGGAAATGTCAGTTATAAACTGTCCAGCAAAGACTTCGCTCTATTTTTCGGGGAAAAATAGGTATTGTAACTGGTCGCATTAAATTCGAAAATAAAATAAAAATGTAAATGTGTAATTCCCCTCAATCTACTTTCAAATACTGGCTGTAAAAAGAATATAAATGTAAATGTGCTCCGACATAAAGAAATTCATTATTATTGAATGCCTCCGTGTTTCCAAAACACGTATAATTTGGAAAAACACAAGAAATTTCAAAACTGCCTCTTTTTCGTGTTTGAATTTCAAAATTTCTATATACCCAACATTAAAATTTACTTTTCATTTCCCAACAAGTCTTAAAAAAAATTTAAAATCCTAAAAACTTGGAAAAACTAAAATATCTTGAATGATAGGGAGATTTTGTATATAGGAAATACTTCCCTAAATGAAGGCATCTGCTAAATTTTGGCTTTCTTGATAGAATGAAGCAAAAGATATTAAAACTTGAAGTTTTAGACAATCTTAAAAGAAGGTCCAATTTTGAACTTCTACATGAAAGAATTTAGCCCTGAAAACATGTACAAATAGCATCTTATGGATCAAAATCCATTAAATATGGCAAAATAAAAATAGAAATCAAACTCACTAATTATTTTTAAAACAATTCAACAATCAAACTAAAAATTATAGTAATCCAAAATTATACTCCCAAATTATATATATAGATATATCAATTACTTTTTTTTTAATATTCATTTAATTTCGAATTATAAAAAACCAAACATACTCATATATATATATATATATCAGTTTAATCTATTATAGTGTACTCTACGTAATTGTTACATTAAAAATAAATGTATACTTATTCTAACGGACTAGTCTTTCATGCGAAAAACTAAACTTTACTTCAAATGATTTTTAAATATATTTAAATGTTATATAATTTGTATTCATTCAAAATAGCTCGTGTTACATTCGAAGTTCAACATTAACTTTTATTAAATGTATATATTAATTTTTAACACCTCTACATTAAAGTTGTTTATTAATTTTTCAAAGCATAGTATCTTAAAGTATCAAATTAGTGAAGTCAAATAGTACCTAACGAAGGTTTAAGATCTTTTCTTTTATTTTAACATCGTTAAAAAAAAGCACTTTATAAGATCATTCCATTGAATTTGTAAATGAAGCAGTAGTTTATTCGAAAGAAAATGTCTCTAGTACTTTTCATAATAAAATAATTCTGGACTTAAATTAGATAGTTTTCGAAAATAAGACTGTTTACGCATTTGAATATATTCCCATTTTATAATAATATGGCGATTGTGTTTTTTCACGATTTGTTCAAATTGTTTTATTTTTTATTTTTACGCCGAAGGCGTTCCCTCTATGGTAAAGGACCTCCGGACGTTTCTGCGACTGTCTTAAAATTGACGGTTTGACGGCTATTTGGACGTTTTCACTTTTCCAACTATTTTAACGTTTTTTTTGGGCGCCATAAGGGTCGATCCGATCCACCACAGCATCCGCATAATCCCTGGTTTCCAGCCGTGAACAGAAAAAACTCGTACCTATCTTCCAGCTACCGCAACAATTCGTCCATCCCCGGCCTTTTCATCACATAAAATGTCACAGGCTCGCCTTTGATGACAGTTTTAGTGGCGAAGTCATAACTCCTTGCTGGAATGGATTAAGGTTTCATCCAAATCCAACACAATCATCTTCTTCTACATTTTCATGTCGTGGCCCGCCATGGGAGGCAAGATGAATTGGGGTTCCGATTCTTGTTCTGTCGGTTTATAGGCCAGGGCTACATAATCTAGCTCCAATTCGATCCATTCCTTCAGTTTAAAAAAAAAACCATCATCATTAACTTCATTTATGTGCAGTGCAGTCCAATTATGGATCTCATGAAGAGCAGATGATTGCAGGAGGAGGATTCCCTGACTATGGCCAAGTTTCGCATGAAGAACAGGGAGTAGCTGCATGCACTTCCTCTTTAACAAGTTCAAATATTTCGCCCACCATGATGTTGGAATCCACTGAAGTGCAGCCACCCAAAATAGGTCGCAGAACACATGCTCAAAGGGCGAACCATATTATGGCAGAGAGGCAGAGGAGAGAGGAGATGAATGAAAAGTTTTCAATACTGCGTTCCTTCATTTGGAAGCCCATCAAGGCAAGTCATATTTACTGCTGCTTCAGTTTTAGTTGTAAAAAAATTCAGCTGGTTAAATGTTTTTTGGATTAGTAATGTTGTGATATTTATGATTTTGGAAACACCCAGAATTAAATCTTTTGTTCAATTGTAGAAAGACAAAGCATCCATTGTAGGAGAGACTATAGATTATGTTAAAAAGATAGAAAGAACTCTTGAAAAGATGAGAGCCTGCAAAGCGCAACGCCAAGCTTCTCCTAGACCTGCCAAGCTAAGAGAATCTGGGACCTCCCATGCATTTCAGAAATTAGATATCCCAAACTGGGAACCTGCTGTTAATGTTGCTGAAGAACCAGTTAAGCAAAATTTGTAAACCGTTGTTAATTTAAGGTTTTGTTTGTACTGGAAAGGAAATATTTATGAATGGAAACAATTTTTTTTGTTGCAGAAATCAATTAGAGTGCAATGGAAATCAGGGAAGGTGGAAGTTGAGGATTTTGGGGGGCCATGCGGTGATAAAGATTACCAGTAAATGGAAAAGAAGGCTTGCAATGCAAATTCATGTTGCATTGGAGGAATGCAAAGTAGATGTGCTTCAATCAAATGTAACAACAGTTGGGGACAACATGATACAGTTCACCACTATACAAGTACATAAAATCTCTCTACAACATGTATGTTACTCTATTTTTTTGGTGGATTTGTGGTCAATCGATAGTATAAATTGTATATAATATTCCAAGGGATGTGTTACATGTGTGTAGATGAATCCAGGTGCGAGCTCAAACATCAATTTGATAGTTGATGTAATTAAGTAGTCTTCCAGTCTCCCATGATATTCAAGCAGAAAGCTCAACTGTGTCTAGGTTAAATGTGGTATAGTTTTAATACAGTGTACCATATGAATAGTGGCTGTCATACTTATATCGTATCAAAAACAACACCCAAAGGTGCATACTGATCATTGATAGACAACAGCAGAGATGAGATTTGACATCCATCCTGGGTGTTTTTATACCAGACACCATACAAAGGTGCATACTAATAACTGATAGACACCAGCAGAGATGAGATTTGATGTCCATCCGGGGTGCTTACATAGCATTTTTCATATTGTTTTGTATAGTTTATACTGTACTAGAAAAAACACCCAGAGGTGCATTGCTAATGGCTGACAAACACTAGCAAAGACGAGATTTGACATCCGTCTGGGGTGTTTTTTTAGCTTAGACTGCCATGTAGTGGTGTATAAGTTATATTGTACTTAAAACAAAACAAAAAGGTGCATACAAATGGCCGACAGACACCAACAGAGATGAGATTGCCATCCGTCCATGGTGTTTTTTAAGCATTTGTCATATTGTATTGTAATGTTATATTGTTCTAGAAACAATACCCAAAAGTGCATACTAACAGCTGATAAACACCAACAGAGATGAGAGTTGACTTCCGTCCTAGGTGTTTTTTAACGTCTGTCATATTGTGTTGTATAGGTCATATTGTACAAGACACAACACCCATTGATGCTTGCTAATGGCTGATACATACCAGCAGAAAAAATATTTGACATCCTTCCCGGATGTTTTTTACAATGTTAAATGAATTTTAGAGTTTCCAAAATCATTCATGTGACGTGAATTCAAATGCAAAAGCTGTCAATATTATTACTAGATATCTCTAATAAACTTCTGCAAACAGTACAGAAATATCAACAACATTACTAAATAGCATACTGTTAATGATATGGATTTTGAATAGTATATTTTATTGAAAACATCTAGCTTTAAAAAATCTACTAAAGATAACATCAATAATCTCATGCAGATACACTTCTTGTCTACAAACAAGTTCAACTCCACCACTATCTCATTCCAACATCTCATTGCTTAAGCTTACATGCTCAAAGGCATTTTTGTTCAAGCCTTAGGACATCCTAACCCCAAATTTAACCTCCTTACAAAACTACTTCAGATAGCGCATCTCAGGTAATGTTTGATCATTCAACAAAGTTGAACCAAGCATTAAAAATTAACATTTACCTCAGTTTGGGTCTAAACTGCCCTCAAACTCTGTGCTAAGACAGGTTAAGTCTTCCTCTAAGCATAATTTGTCAACCTTTATCATGATGAGTGTTCTTTCCAAGCACCCTTCTCCTGTCCTATGCTTCCTTGCAGGTTAATGATCTTCACAATGTTGATTAACTCTTACCCTGTCTTGCCAATCACTTAACCCCTTTCTCATGCTCCCTTACCTCACAAGTCCTGTTAATAGCATTTTTCCCCATAAATATCTTTGTTAAAGAATTCAAGACAACATTAATGGAAAGTATTCTCCCTGATTACAAAGATTCTTTTGTACCTTCTGTGAAAAAAAGTGATCTCAATTACAAATGATAAGTTCTCAGTCAAGTCTTCTTCAATGATCCACAGTCCTAAAAGTGGACTGTCAAAACATACTCTCTCCTTCATGTGTATAGTGATCTAAAAATTATTTGACCTTGGTTAAGGGGCACTCTAGGTGGCTGTTTCACACTCCTAAGGTTCTTCTCTTTAGAATTGCTCCTTCAACCTTCCACTAGCTCTTAACCCTCTAAGCCACTGTACAACACAGATCCTTACTGTCATGGGGTTCTGAGATTTTGAACTAACTTAGAGTATAATTTCTTGAAGACATGTTATGGAAGATAATACATCAAGAGTATCAAATCTCAGGCCATACCTTCATTTTTTGAATCCTCCAAATTCTCATTCTTGCCAAACTTTGTGTCTTCATTGGTCTGCCTACCCTGTGCTCAACTATCTGTCAAGGATAACTCGAGCAACACTAAATCTTTCGACCTCCCTCTTTCACCAACACTTGGACGACACTGTCATGGAGATTGCATGTGTTTCATGAGATGTGAACGCCGAATGGTATATGTTATTTGATTTAGAGGTATAGTTATTACTTTTGTAGTTGATGTTGATTAGGGGTGTGATTGATTTCGTAAGTGTAGAAATATAGATGGGACACTTAATTTTAAGGTTGTTTATACATTTCAAAGTTGTTATCAATTCATACATGAATACATTTGATACCATTTTCAATAGTTTATTTATTTTATAGTTGATATTGTCAAATTTATTTTTGTGGCAACTAAAAGATGCTCGAGATTGTGGGAATTCTACAAATATATGGTGGAAAATGTAAACTTGTAGGGCAGTCAATCACAAAATGAATTATTTGTTCATGAAATCATGTATTTGTAAAGAATGAAAACCTTTAAAGTTGGCTTCCTTATTATTTTATATTTTCTAAAAAGTGCAAACATGAAGTCTAACCCTTTAACAATTCAATATGCAAAAAAGTGATATAATGTACAAAGCTTTAGTTGAAAACAACTAAAATCTGTATGGTTTTTTGTCGGCATTTTAAAACTATATGTATCTGTGTGCAAATATTATGAAGTACACATTAAAAATGCGTCATTGATTTACATAAAGAAGCGAACAATTGTATAAAGGAAAGATATAATGAATAACACATTAAAAGTGGTGTTGTTATTGTTGTTGTTTGTTGAAAAGTTAGATTTTGTGCTCCATATGCTCTGCCGCAATATATACATGCATTTTGAAATGAATTACAGATTATTATGTTAAGAAAATAGAATGGAAAACAATAAGAACAATATGTACACTTGAAGTGAGAAGACTATATGTATTTGTATGGAAACACAATGATAAAGAAATTAGGAAAGCATAGTTGTTAGATAACAAAAAATGAACATGTGCTTTATAAGTTTGATTCTCTGTCAGATAATTAAAAGTGGATTGTTGTCAGACGATATAGTTTTGACTACCCTGATTGATATGTATACAAAATGTGGAAGCATAAAAAATGCACAAAAACTATTTGACATAATGCCTCAGCGAGATGTGGTCTCATGGATTGCCATCATTTCTGGATATGCACAATTAGGGCTTGTTGATAAAGCATTGGATATATTTAAGGAAATGCAATTGGTAGGTGAAAATCCAAACTCAACAACCTTTTCCATTATCCTCCCAGCATGTGCCAAAATGGAAGCTTTAGCACAGGGTATGGAAATCCATAAAAAAAAATTGAAAACATACTTTTTCCGGGTGTTATAGTTTTGATTGCCCTCATAGATATGTATGCCAAATGTGTAAGCATACATAAGGCACACGAGTTGTTTGAAAAATTGCCTCAACGAAATGTGATTTCATGGAATGCCATTATTACAAGCAATGCACAAAATGAGTATCTTGATGAGGCTTTAGGGTTTTTCAAAGAAATGCCTTAACGAAATGTGATCTCATCGACTGCAATCGTTGCTGGATATGTACAAAATGCGGTTTTTGATAAAGCCTTGGAAATTATTACAATAACATGATTTACATGATGGACATGTTATGTTTACATGATTTCATTTTATGGGTAACAGTTGACAATTGTAGACTTTGTCTTCTCTTTAGGTTTCACATCCCCAAGCATTTTAACATAACCAATAACAAATCCAGTCATGATATGACTAAAGATTGTACCAAACATTGCTATTCCTTCTCATTTCCATCAAGCACATCAAGAACCAACGTGAAAAAACAAAAGATGGAAAATATTTCCCAAATGTAATGTAACTCTAAACATGTTAATTCTTGCATCTCACTTGTACTTTGATAAGTCATCTCACTCTACCCTCTACGCATTAGCTCTAGATTTTATTACTTCTGTCTCAATGACAGTATTTCAAGTTAAAATAAGCACATGAATTTATAATATTATCAAGATATTCACTAATTACATCACGAGAAGTTATTCCTGAAAAGATGTAATACCCTATTGTTTTACAGAACTGCTAAAACCCCAAAGAGTTGTACCGATATAATGTTTAGAAGTCTACTTGAAATTCTATTGGATTTCACACCATGGATTTATAATTGTTGAGCATTTGATGTACACGTGTTTTCAGAACATGAATTTTTGTTTGTCAGCAGGTCAAACTTTGTCTCTCTCCAATATATTCTTATTTTCAAACTATTTAATGGTTCATTCTTATTCTTAACAATTAGGATACTACAACTCCCATGTCAGAATCTGAAGCGGTGGATCTCGTGAAGGATATTTTTGCTTCAGCTTCATAAAGAGACATATACAATGTATGACCTCCATCATGTATTCATATATTTTCCAATTTTTGCATGTAACTTTTTGTATTTTTTGCTGACATGTTAGAGTATTTTTTGTTGTGATTATTCGTTCAAATATCACATCTACGGTCTTGATAAGGGTGTTATGTTATTCCTCAGGGTGATGGATTAGAAATAGTAGTTAATGCGGAAGGTATTAGATGAGAAGAGATTATGAAGTTACAACATGATTAATTTGATGTCACTCCCGAATTAGGTGAACGACTTGTTACAAGTTTTTACCACCTATGCATTTCCATTGAAGGTGATTTGGAAGCACAAAAACTGATATCTTTCATCAAATAAATATTGCTATCATTGTGTTATTAATTTTGCAAATTAGTGTTGCAATACATTCAACTTGAGCTGGGATTGTTATTACGAGTTTTGAACTCCTTATCTTTGCAACTTATTTAAGAACAATACAAAATTCTAGCGTTTAGTATAATGTCTTAAAAGAAACGTGCTTCATCTAGGGATACTATCTTGAGTGTTTCCTCATGGAACTGGGCTGAACATTGAAGTTGTTTATGCTGAAAGGCATGTAGTGAGTTTATTTAGTTTGTTTCAAGTGGTTGACCTAATGATATTGCTAAGTGGGGTGCACAAGTCAAAACAATTTCTATTATTTCTATTATATTTTTGTTTTTCTACTTACACACACACTACTGCCAAATGATGTTGGCATATCTTAGTGATAACTTTTATGGTATGTTATATCTTTGATTTCAGATATATGGAGTGAATGGATCTTATATTTTGTAGTTCTTAGATTTAGCTTTAGAAAGGTTATTTGTAGTCATTACAGTTCCCATCAGTTTTCCTAATTAATTAGTTTAACTTGCTTTACTTTTGAGCAACTTTTTCCATTCACGAATAATTTTTTTCTTTCCATATCTTAAAATGTAGGTCCACTTCTTGAATTTATGCTACTCATAATTCATGTAGATAGTTTACCCCCTCTGATATGCAGTGGGTGTAATTCTTAATATATTACAGAATTCAAGTTTACCCCTGATGATGCCAATATAAGAGATACTATCTATGGGTAAATTTTAGCTTGAATCACATTTTTTTCAGTTTGAGCCCTCAGGAAAATGCTTCTTTGCAAGGTTTTCCCCAATTCCTTGTTAGAAGTCTATAGAAAATGTAATCCATGTTAAAATTACCATTCTCAGTCCGTAGTGCTTAATTTGGAGCGGTTTGTGCTACTTTTTCACATATTTTAATTGTCAATACATTTGTTCATTTTCACTGAGAAAATAGTATAACCTGTTAGGAACTACAAATTTGGTGTAAATTGCAAGCTATACAATAAACTCCATATCAAATAAAATGAGCAACGTTGAACTCAGATTGAATAAAAAAGGAAAATAAAATTAGAATTGCAGCCTGGTTCCCCTTTCAAATTCAAAGTTTCAAGTTTCCCATTGCATAAATGATACATTATTAAATATAAGGGAAAATAGAACGGTGCTCTATATCTTGGACCTCAAATTTGGGTTAGAAGCTTGTCAATCAGGTACTTATAATTTCTAT
This sequence comes from Taxus chinensis, assembly GCA_019776745.2. Classification (NCBI taxonomy): domain Eukaryota; kingdom Viridiplantae; phylum Streptophyta; class Pinopsida; order Cupressales; family Taxaceae; genus Taxus; species Taxus chinensis. The sequence goes on along the minus strand of CM034151.1, from coordinate 143,401,795 downwards.
TGAATTCTTGGGTGCACATACATATGGTAGCAAAACATATCCCTGAGAGCAAGGACATAAGACTTTTGTGCAAATGTGAAAGGGGAGTTATATGTGCACATTCAAATTACACATAAAAGATACCCTTGATTAAAAATTTGGAACTAAGAACGTGATTTAAACTTACAAAGGATCTCAATGGACATTTGGTGGGCTGTGACAGAGCTCTCATTGCACATTTAGTGGTCCATGATAGACAGTTCAATGTGCATTTGATGGATCTTTTGAGGGCCTTTAATGATTAAGAATAATAAGAGGGATAGGTTGATATATCTCGAAGATGGGCAGAGCATAAGCAAAAGGCTACCACTCATGATATAAAATCTACAAATGTACAAAAGTCTTCATGCATTCATGTTTAGTTCAAATAAAATAGCCCGAAAATGTACGAAAGGCTACCACTCATGATATAAGATTTGCAAATGTATATGTACGAATTTGTAACAAATTTGAAATGTGGAGATAACACCTTTAAATGTAATGCTTCATATATATTCCTACACTTACAAAATCGTTTACACCCCTTATCGATATCAACTACAAAAATAATAACTATCCCTCTAAATCAAATAACATATACCGTTCGGCGTTCACATTGCATTATACACATGCGATTGCTAGTTTTTTATGTTTTATGTTTGTTATGGTTTTTCTTAATTCATGAGTACGCATAATTTTTATTTTATTTTTTTATTGAATTTGTTAAATTTGTATTGATTAAGTGTATAGAATATTTCTTCAAATTAGTATTAAGGATTGAGGAGTATTTATTCTACTAATTTTTTTATATTTAATAATTTTAAATCTTGAATTTCTAAATAAATCTATGATTTAAAAAATTATTTTAAAAACAATATAATTATAATTCTCATATATACACCACAATAATGTGGTTTAATCAAGGGGCTCGTCAAGAGCTTAAATTACTATCCTTGGGTGGTTCCATAACCGATGTGGGTTGATGATGCCACAGTGACTAGGGCCCTCTCTGTAAGTAACTCAAGTACAATAATAAAAATACTCATATATAAATTGATAAGAACATCATATATATATATATATAAACATGAAATAAATTTTAATTGATATGTAGATATTGTTACACAGAGAATTTATAATTGGCTTCTTTCTTTTCTACATCTAACACTCTTCTTCATTACATTACCAAAAACAAACCAAACACATAATTATAAATATAAATTTATTTTATCTTTTTCTAGAAATGTCCTATCGAACCCTAAAAATATAACTCTAAAACAAAACCCATAACATATCTCATATTTTAAGAATTATATTTATTCAGCTTTAAGGTAACAACTTGATTTAAAATCGAAACACATTTTAAAGATATTGAATGCTCTAAGATTGTAGAAAATGAAAAATATCTCGGAAGTGAGAAAAAAAACGCTCTCCAACTCTGGTCCAATACTGGAGTCGGCTCTTCTAGGGTTCCCCCCTCTAAATGTCATACCGTGGCCTTTTCGGGCTCTGCGAGAATTTATTGCTATAGTCTCTCCTAGGTTTTTTCGCCCTTTTGGTGTTCCCTATATAATGACCTCACCATCTTCAAACTCGGTTGTTTCAACCGTGGAAGGAGATAGTGGAGCAAGCAATGGCACGGCAGGGAAGCGCCCCAAGAAATTCTTCCTACAGGTTTTTCACGAGGTAATCTCTCTCCTCCGAACGTAGTTTTGCTCATTCTTGAATTTAATGTTGTTTGTCAATGTTTAAATAGTTTTTCCTCATTGAGTATTTTGTGGGTCAAATTCCCTCTTAAATCATGCTTAAATCTTGGGCCAACATAGTCTGGACCCCTTTTAGAATCCGCCTGGATAGTGTTAAAAACATGACCAAGGGTTTCTTTCTTTTTTCTTTTCTTTGACCTTGCTAATGCACCCAATATTTTGGCTAAGCAAGCCACTTGGTATGTTTGTAAATCACTACTTGTGTTAACATTCTGGCACAAGGTTTTTGTGGTATCTAAGTATACCGTCCGTAAAGTGCATGTCTGGATTGAATTTTTTGGTCTTCCCTTTCCATGCGTTCATTTTTTACCACAAATTGTCGCTTCACTTAGGCAGGTAGTATACCTGGAAGCTGATAAGTTTTACCATTCTTATCCCCATAAGAGAGTATGTGTAGAGATTGATCTCTCAGAGGACCTCAAAGAATTTGTGGATATTTAAATGGGTGATAAATGCTACTCCCAATGTGTCATGTATGCCAATCTACCCAACACTTACTTCTGTTGTCAAGCATCTGATGAGAAGATCAAGGATTGTCTGCTTTCAGTCCCCTATAACTGCCCTGTGGAAAAAACAACTCCTAAGCCAGTCAAACCCCAACACGAGGAAGGTTGGAAAGTTGTCGAAGGCCGACGAAACAAGAAAAAATCCCAAAAATCGGAAACCATGGCCATCGGGAACCAACTATTAAGGAACATTCTCACAATCCTCTAGATAAGGAGCTTGCAGCTGCTACTAAGGAACCAACTACTGTTGTTAAGGAACTACGTGTTGTTGCCATTTCAACTACCCCATTACCAAAGTACTCCAGCACGCCCCTTACAGTGTCGGTTCTCATGGACCAAAAAAATTTTGTTTCTCACATCCCCACCTCGTATTCAGTTCCTCTACTGCTGTCAAGCAACTCATAAGGGCCTTCCAAATGACCCTAATTTCCACCTCGCTTCTCTTAAGAACTTAGCCCAACACGCAGTGTGGATTCCACCAAAGTGGAATACAACATTGAGCATGCCAAATGGAAAAAAGGGATTTGCAAGATGTTTTATAGCATAACATGGATCAATTTTTACACAATCAATATGACGCCCTTGAGGGCTTGGAGGATTGGGATATGGCTCTTGACCAATGTTTCCCATGAATTGTTTATTTCAGAATGTTAGGGGTCTCACATACTCTTGTTGTAAGTATGTGATGTGTGAAAGTTGACAACGATGTGCAAATATGGATGTTTTGTTATTGCAGAATGTTAAAATTATAGGTTTTCAATTGTAGATGGTATGTAAATCCATTTGGCTTGACAACTTGACTTTCTTTACCAATCATGAAGTAGGGCATGGGGGAGTAATTTCTCTTTTTTCCCCAAATAAGAGGTCCTTATTAATTGACCCCACCAATCGTGTCATTTGGGTCGTCTTTAATATTGAGGTCCACCCTTCTGGGCTTATTAAAATTTACACCTTGAATGATGCGGTTGAAAGGGCCGATCTATGGTGATGGATAGCCAACTCTATTCCTGATGCCTACTAGGTTATAAGTGGAGGTTTTAATATGGTTGAGTCCCCAAACGATAAATGTGGCCACCTGCCTATGAGGTGGATACCTGGTGAAAGTGAAGTGTTATACTTCACGTGAAATAAATTTGGATTCTTTCATCCTAACGCATATCACTTTCCCACCTCTGTAACTTGGTACGCATGGTCCAATCTTCGTGGAGGGACAAATTGAGTCCTTAAACAGCTTGTCAGGGCCATGTTGTCAACTCAAAATGTTTTTGAGTTTGATAGTATTTTTTCCATGCCATTGGAGGTTATGCCTAACTTTATCCTTTCAGATGACTCCCCTATACAATTTGGTATTTGTTGGTATGATGCGCGCACATTTTTTCACAAAGGAAACTTCTTTATTAATATGGCCTTAATACGAAATGACCCCATTGTCAATCATATCAAGAAGATTTGGAATTTAATTCCATGACCCAATCACTATTAGCAGTTTCATCCATATATGCAAACTAGTTGGTTATAATGGTGGGAAGATGTGTGGACTTAGACTACCAGATTACTTAGAATCTATGGCCACTAGCTAGAAAAATGTTTGTGTGACTCATACATCATTAATACCTCAGCTCTCAGCCTGGCAACAGTGGCACTTGAAGGTGATCCCTTCTCTGACGCTCTACAACTACAAGTTGCAACACTCTGGCAGCAAATCCAAATTACGGACAATAATAGTGGCAGAGGCACTCAAATCCAGGCTTGAATGCATTGGCTCAGATCCTAGCTATCATGGACAATGTAGCTTGAATTACTAACCCACAACTTATGTTGCAAGCCTTTCTAAAATATTACAAGCTCGTATTTCAAGCTCACTCACCCTCTGCAACTCATGAAGCCACTTTTGAAAACTGTTTGGTGTAGTTCCCAACATAAAATGTAATAATTTATAAAAAAAAACCAACGGGGGAAAAGTGTTGGTAACGGTTAGAGAATTAATGGAGGTAGCGTATGTGAGGAGGGGATGTGTGTGGTAGGCCTGTCAATTGAGAAGGGCATGGGTTCCATCAGAAAAATAATTTCACTTCAAGACACAACTTAAAAAATCTCTCAGACCTATCACTTTCCTTGTGTAATAATACACTAACTTTAACTAAGATAAATAGGTTTTAACTAGATGAAATGCAACTTAACATTACAAATTTAGCAGAATTGGATAGCTGCAGTGAGCAAGGATGTAAGGGGGTTAAGTCATTTCTACATGCAAGAATAGATATATTCCTAATATCTCCTCCTTTTACTATTCACAAATTGAATGATCTAGTTCAGTATCTATATCTGAAGGAGGTTCAATGTCGATAAGAGGAAAGGAGATATTTTTATCTGTTGCTTGGTTTCCATATGCAAAGGAAGAAGGAAACCATGGCTCTCTACATTATCCCTAACTCTGCCATTAGGTTTTTCTCTAGTCACTTAATATTGGGATCAAAGCCTTTTTATCGTATCAAGTTTTAACATCGTAATTCTTAAGTATATCTCCATTTTCTTTTTTGGGTGTGGGAATTGAGCTTATCATTTTGAGGTGAGATACAAGAAATGGAGCCACCTACCAATAGAATGAAACTAGATATTCATGAAGAATGTGATAAGAATGCTCTATTTAAGGAAGCTGTAAATGAACATGGGGTGGAAGCTCTGGTCAGTAAGAGGCGCTCTGAGGTGGAACATTTGGCCAAAACACTGTAGGATGCTCAGAAGAGGTTATTGGATGGTGAATTAGTTCTGGCACAGATACAACATAAACAAGAAGTAACAACCTAGGACACATTAATTATTGATTATTACAAATATCAAGTTAAAAAAGAGGGTGACTCTCAAATCCGTTGATCTGAAGAGGATGGTTGTGTGACAACATGTGAGTGTAAGCCTAAGCTAGTTGTCCCACCAGGAATAAAAAAAAACTAGAATAACAATGTTGTCTACAAATGTTATACCAGATCCAATAAATATTTTTTCAAGCCACAGGCAATTTGAATCATTTGGAATTAAGTCAACCGGATATATCTCTGTGCCTAAAGTCGATGTTGTCAATATTTTAGAAATTGAAGATTCACAAGAGGAGAGACCAAAGCATAAGTCAGGGGTTGTGGATGCATGCAAGTTGTTTGACAAGATGATAAGAGAGAGTTGGAGCTTTTTGGAATTGTTGTCAATTTTTACACTTGTGTAAAAATTGGCAACTCAAAACTTCATCGTTATGATGGAAGGCATTGGTGAAGTATACCTAATTTAAGGGACTTTTGATATTATTGGTTACTGCTAAATTAGTTAATGATTAAATGAAATCTATAGCTATGTGTGCTGTTACATAACATAACAGATCACATAGTCTGCAATTTCATGCTATCTTCAGTAAAAGAACACAAGGCTCTGAAGGAAAGTTATGTTGTCTTGATGAAGACACCGAAAGGTGAAATTTTGAGTTTTCAGACAGAAAACATAAGTGCAGACTAGAAATCAGAGTTCATTACTAAATGTTATAGGTTCACATTAATGTTCTTTCCTTCATGATTAAGACATTCAATTATATTACTAAGTTGTTTAGTTCATCATACAATCCATACAGAAATCTAAAATACAAAAAGAAATACACAACTCATTTCCAAAATTCAATTTTTTATTCATAAGGAATTTTAAATGTTCCCACAGAAGCTGTGGGATGTAACGGAAAAGTAAAGTAACGCTACTGAAATAAGAGGTACACATGCATGAAAAAGAAAGTAAGGAGTATGAGTGAACCCATCATTTCCTTGGTGGTTTTCTTTATTGTTCGAAGTATCTCCATTCCAACTTTTGTTCCTTCTTCATATTTTTTGTAGAAGTCATTGTACCTGAAAAGAAGAAAAGATGAACTGTCAGTTACGAGCTCAGAGATCAATTTGAATTCCTTATTGTCCTAGTTAGTGCATATGAATCTCTTTAAAATAGGAGATATAATTTACTTGAAGATCAAACTACATAGATGATTTACTCACTCAGAAAGAAGAAATACAAAAGAAAAGAAGAAACATGGACACAAGAGAGGCAAAAAAGTGCAAGTATTTTCTAACTGTTTTCTTAAGTGTGCAGATACAGGTTGCAGCGAAGAAGAAATAGACAAGTCATAAGTACATGATGGAAAGAAGGATTATTATAACTCAAATTCAATATTTTCTACAAATGGAAGAAGTTACAGTATAGAAAAGAGACTGGAAAATAGAAGTATACTTTTCAATTTGCAACTAAAAAGAAGAATCAGATTTAAAGAAGCTGAAGTTAACTAGAAAGAAAGGGTTACAATTGAAACATAACGAAAAGAAGGTTTTGGGAAAATTTTGACAGGGCTTCGCCATGTAAAATGGACATTTACAAGTTTCTCATCATGCAATTTTAGCTACTATATACTTTAAAAGAATTATTTAAATCAATTAAATGATATAAAAAAGTAGAAAATGATGCCATGATCAAGATAAACAATTATTATGTTTCAATTTCAAACTACCAAATCATCTTCAACAGAAAGTGTTATATTTTTTATTCTAAATAAGAAAATAGAACTACTATAGCTGCAAATGGAAGGAAGAAAGAATTCTGATTTTTTTTTGCCATGGCTTCACCATGAAAAATCAACATTTTAAATTTTTTAGCATGCCAAAAATATTACCATCAAGGAATTAATAAAGCATCTAAGTAGAAGAAACAAGTTATAGAGATCTTAAAAAAGCATCTGAATCAAGGCTTATGCCTGAAAATAATATCAGAAACAACTGAAGAACTACTTACAATTTCTAGAAAGCCACTTATAAATTTCTAAATAGGGCAAGGATAAAATCAGAAATGCTGCCATATCAAAGAGGCATAACTATCTATGCAAGGAAGTATGATATAGAATGAAGACACTTATTAATTTCAGCCTATTGTTGCAAATGGAGATGATTTCAACTAAAGCAATAAACAAGAAAAAAATATTTACATTGTTTTATTGTAATAGGCATAGAGTTGCATAGTTAGGGTAAAATAAAAATCCCAACTAGATCAAATACAAATCAACATGTTTTCAGATAACTATTACATGTTCAGCTATGCCATTTTAATGGATTTTAGAAACTCATGGAAGAATACAGATGTCCAAATTGCATGAAAAAATCAAACAGATGGACTTTCTCATCAAGCATACCTGAAATTACTAGCTAGAGGAAGTGATGGAGAACCATCACACAGTACAGAGTTCCAGTCAGAGAAATCAAAGGTGAATGGATAAAAACCTCTATGCTGAAGCAAATTCAATAATGGAAAATCAAATGCAAAGGATTTTGCAGGTATTACTTCTTAGTTTCGAAGGAGAAAGAAGGTTCATATCGAGTTTTAATATCTACACAGCCAATTCCAGTCATAGACAATAATACTAATGAACGAGATGATATTTACAACTAGATCTGAGTTGAAATGAGCATGAAACTATGATGTGATGAATTCACAAGTAAAAGCATATAGAACCCCTAAAATCTTATGCTTGGGGATCCAAGATATCTATTAAAACTTTATACAGAGGATTTTTCATTGTCACAACCTAGAAGATTAGAGCTAGCTTTTGTAAACAAAAGCTCAGCATGAAATAAAATAATGTTAATAAATCTTTGTTGTACAAATAAAACTAGATTAGGGCACAAGAAATGCGCAAAACCCAGAATGCAGTGATAGTTAGATTAACGGACCAAGTTTTGGTATTTCGAGCTCAGATCATAAGACCCAAAGTTTCAGTAAAATAGAGATTGAAATAGAATATTCAATATAATGGTGTCCAACCAATGAAAGGAAAGTTCTTAAAAGCCAGACAAAGTGGAAGCCACAACATGATCCATCAAATTCATGAATAATCAAATAACATATCTTGGGAATACAAATAATGGGTCTGAAACATTCTTCAAAGATCTAAATTGAGCTTTCTAATTACAAAACCATAGGTGTAAATGAAATCCACATCTACCCAGAAAAGATTCAAAGTTTGAACTCCTTCAAAGTCACATTTCAACACAACATTGGGCTGATTTATACAAATTTGGCCAAATAAAATTGAACTCAAAAGCATAGAGCATGACCAAAAAATGAAGACCCATTAATGGGTAGCAAAGAATCAAGGTAAGAAAGAGAACTCACCATTTAAATCATAATTTTTTAATCCCTCGAAGTACAGAAATCAACGACAAGTCACGAACTGATATTTGAACTCACGGTCATCGGGAAACACAAAACGATGTAGAAAACAAGTATCAGCATATGCATGGTCACTGGAACAATGAAAATGAAATAATTTTCATGTTTGAAGATAAATAAGCTCACCCTTTCCAACATTCATAGTTCAAAGTTATAGAGGGCCTAAATTAAGGAAGAAAATAACTTCCAAGAAAGATTCTAACAGAGAGATCACAACGAAGAAAAACTCAGATCATATAAACTTTTCTACATAGGAAGAACAGTGAAATAAATCTGATCTCGAAAGAAATAGAAATGGAGGCCATAAAATTTGTACTGAGACTCAAGCTCAGAACTAAGGCACAAATGACCACAGAAAGCTCGAACTCATGATGACAGAATCCTCTAAAGAGATCGTATAAGAACTTAGAAAATGTGAATATTTGAGAACTTCCAGAACTCTAAAGGAAGAGCTACCAGGTTACAAACATACAAAGATCAAATATACAAGAGCCAAGCTTCACAGATCAAAATGGTGGTCTTGTTATCCTGTAAAATTGATGAGGGAAATTTTACAGGTAACCATACTGAAATTTTGTCCTGGTCCCTCGTCAGGGGCCCCTCAGCGTTCAGAATGTTATAAAATCCCTTTCTAGGAAACCTAGTTCTCCGGACTTATTCATTTTGGTCCTTTTTTGGCTGGGCGCACCTTTTTGCAGTGTAACATAGAACAAACTTGCATCCCCTTCATTTCCTTTGGCACACCCTTTGAAGTGTTAACACATCAATTGTTGCGCCTCCCCGTGATGCACCTTTCTTACATGCGCCAAGGCGCTCAAAATGAAGTGTTGACAATACTAAATTTGTGCCAAGGGTGCAAATAGTTTCATGTTGACACACGTATATCCGCGCCAAAGGGTGCAAAGTTTTACGTGTCGACATATGTTTTGGTGCGCCCCTTGAAAAAGTGGTTGGTGCATGTATTGCACCTTTACCTATATATAGGCACATCTGCCATGTCACTTTCACAATTGAAAACACGTGATAAATTTTATTCCTCTGCACATGTCAGCATGCTTGTCCTCCTCGTATCATGTTTGTGGACCCCCCTTCATCTCTCACTTTCTATATATTTCTGGGTAAGTGGTCCTCATCCCTCTTGTGTTTTCTATTGTTGGTTGTTTGTGAATTTTGTGAAATGGATCTGAAGATTTAAGCCCCTCCTGTCGTTCTTACAATATTGCCCCCCCCGCAAACCATTTATGTTCTCTTCCCAGATTTGCTGCCTGGAAGGGGGATCTACCTAAAAAATAAATCCTAACCTCTTTGTTGTGTTCCTCCTACTATCAAATCACGTCAAGAAAACCTAAAAGTCATGAACTAAAGAGGGAAGAAAACTTGAAAGTTGTCCTCAGGCTGTATTTTCCTTTAGGCGCAATCGCCACCTTTGTTACAAAAAACATAGTTGCGCAAAGAAGGCGCACCGACCATGATTGCAACATGCAGTGTTCCTGCACCATGTGAAAACCAAGTAAAATCCTAAATCTAGCACAGGTGCATCCCTATTTACAACAACAAAGTGTTATGCAAGAAGTCCCTGCGCCACGCCAAAGTCCTCCTGTGTGCATGTAATTTTGGTGTTACACACATTGATCTTGCGCCCTTCCATGCACCAGATTTTTGTGTTACACGCAAATTGCATGCGCCATTAGTGCACCCTACCCCTATGCAACACCAAGATTATTTGCACCCAGTAGTAAACCATATATAATGGCACAGGCGCATCCCTATTTACAACAACAGATATGTCATACACAAAATCCTTGCGCCCTGTGCCCTTTGGCACCGATTTATTCCTTGAAACACTCCATTTTTGGGCGCCATTCTTTTAACTCTGCAGCCTACAGTGTCCCTGCGCCCTTCACCTAGGAGCCTTAAAATCACTAACTCCTTGTTTTGTAAAGCTTTAATGGAAGATCTGACAGCTAATATGGCTCTTTGGCATTGGACTTCTCTTCTTCTTCTTGCAGATCAGCAACTGAGCTCAGATACACATATGTCTACATCAAGAAAAAATCCAACCAAGTCAAAGAGTAAAGCTAAGCTTACAGAGGAGGAGATGAAATATAAAAAACCAGAGGGTCAGAATGCCCGAGTCCTAAGCAGAATGTGACTTGGACATAAGAGACTCCGAACTCGATCACATCGCGATGGAGGATTTCTGGGCCAGAACCAGGAGAGTCACATGAAGTCCTTGGATGGACAAGCTGGTGGGCAGTGGATTGCATTTTGCTACGGGGATCCCTATCAGTGCAGTAAACAACAAATTTATGATGGTGGTGGCCCACTATTACAACAAAGACACAAGGTGTGTCAAAAATGAAAAGGGTGAGGTCGTAATCAACCTCACTGCCTAGCACTTCGAGATCATGCTGGGCATTCCTCACCACCGACACTTTGTGTCTATAAGCTAAGAGGACTGCACCAAGGCATGGCAGGATAATGAAGACAAGTGCATGCAACTGATGAATGAAGTCTACTTAAAGAACAAGAAGGTGATAACCAGATGGCCATAGGTTATTCACTGCAATGACTTCTCTGAGGAATTGAGTGACACCATCACATTCTTAAGTAGAGTTTTTGGGCTTTCTGATGCCCATTACTTTCACAAATGGATGGTTAGATAACTTGAAACCATGAATAAGAATGTGCCAGATTAACACTTTGAGTGGGCGGAAATCATAAGAAGCACCATATCCGAGCAGCTCTAACAACTCACCACAACGTGGAGATTCTACATGAACTCCTACGTAGTCTACGTTGTAGCCTCGGAAAGGGATTATCCAGTACTGAGCCGATGCGGGGTTTGGCCTCAGGTAAAGATATATGAATACTACCTAGAGCTAAAGCTTGAGAACATCATCCCATAGTTTACCAAGATCAATGATGCTTTCTTCTATGGCATCGTCTGCCTTTTGAGGCCAAATATAACTCATGGTCAGATGACCAAAAGTATAGTCACCGCGAATGAGAAGTGGGGAGCACTTTTTACCCAATTCCCCACCTTCACCTATCTCAGAGCTGCTAACTTCTTGGGGGAGCCCACCAAATTGCTAAGAAATGCTGGCCCCAAGTTGATCCTGTTGGAGCTGTCCATACAGCTCATAACCTACCATGAGAAATGTTTGAAGAGAAAGAAGGGTGGAACTACTTTCCCCCTTACAGTGGGCAGATAAACCTACATTTCTTACCACAAATCTCAGGAGATGTTTACAGAGCTAGAACTTCTCAATCTAAAGCATGAATTCCCAGCGAGGCCCACTTTTGATCCAAGGAATTACCTTCCCAAGGTAAAACTCGATCCAATCCACATTCCACAGATTGAGGACATCTATATCGACCTGTATCATGAGGTCGAACATAGAAGGAAGGATCACTCCCGCCTGGCCTTGGCGAAGATTATTCAATATGGCGTAGCCATTGTTCCAAAGGGTTATCAAACCACTGATCAAGAAGTTGATCAAGTGTATCTGGACACAGATGGGGACAACTGGGCGTTTGTTGTAATAGATAGAACAAAATCATCCGAGACCATCGAAGAGAGGGTCAAAGAAACATTGCGGCGAATAGAACACTAGTGCCAAATGAATGGCCTTATCTACCTCAGAGTAGGTTTCACTATGTACCCATTAGGAAATGCACCTATCAGGCCGAAGCATCAACCAAAGGTCAAAGGCAAGGATAAAGAGGGAGAATCAAGCTCCACTCAAGAAGAAGCTCCTGAGAGCCCTCCTTCCGCCACACAAGAATAGGTTGTAACTCTGACATCCCTGGAGAAAGAAACGGTGAAGAGTATTCTGATGGGCACATCCACTCAGGGTGTGGCCACAATTACAATTACCGAGGTCCCTTCTATTCCTTCTCTCTCCTCATTCCCCTCCTCGTGTAACTCAAATGACCATTCCTTTGGTTGTATCTTCTCCCCCATCTTCTACTAGTCCCCCTTCCTCGTCCTCCATCTTCTCTTCTCTCACAGAGCTATCTTCCACTATTTATTCTCTCATCTCTCAGCTCCCTTCCTTTCCCATGTCTACCTCCCCTGTAGTATCCCTTCGTCCTGTGAGCACTTTCTTGGCCTCCCTCTCGATGCCTCTACCAAGTTTCTTTACCCATTTCCCTTCATCCACTGCAGCTGCTCCCTCTTCCACCTCTGGTCCTGTTACCTTAAGTCCAGCATGGATCTCCCAGCATCTGAGCCAGCAGAAGAGGAAATTCCCCATTGCACCAATGGACTTCTCCATCATCCCAACAAAGGGGGCTAATAAGGAAAAGCCTATAACCCACTTCTCTCAGAGTGCATCGGGAGAAAGAGTAATGGAGATCGCATATCGCGATCCTTCAAAAGGTAAAAAAGATCTGTCTCCGACAGATTATATAGTGACCCAAGTCACAATGGGAACATCTTCTAAAAGTCTTCAAGGGGAGGCCCTATCTATGGTGGATGCCCTTTGCAAGAAGCTCCAAGAAGTGAAGGAATAGAAGAGGTTATTAAAAGAACAAAACAAACACCTTCTCCATGCCCTACAGAATATGGGTAGTGCACCTCCTACAACTGCCATTGAAAATCCTGCAATCCTGAGCTGGGATAAGATAAATGAGTATTCTAAAATTGGTGAACAACATATGGCAGTTTCCTCCTGGAGAGATCAGATCCTCAAAGACAGTGAGGAGGTAATTGTCAAGCTCACTGAATTGTATCAGAAGATCAGTCGGGCGAACAAATATCTCAAGGAAATCGTGGGACCTATCTCCGAAGAGTTGGACCATGCTAGGTTACAAGATGAGACGTTCCAGAAAATGCTCGACTACTCGGTCGAAGATTTAGTAAAATTCGGCATTTTCGATCACCCCAGGGTACCCAGGAAGATCCTTGCTACGTTGGATTACTGGGTTGATCTGATGGAGTTCGTCCTAGAGAAGATTGACAAGGTCAAGGAGGAATCCCTGGATGTAATGCATCAAATGGAGAAAATTGTCCTAAGAATGTCTCCAGGATTTCTTACTCCTTCTTTCACCTTGAGGAAGGTAGACGAAACTATTCGTATCTTTAAGGAGATCGTCTCGCAAGGGCTAGGGCAAGAAGCCACTTTTGACACCGAATGCATAAATAACCTTTTGGTTTGCCGTGATTTTGTGGGGTTCCTGATGGAGGTAGGAAATGAATATTTTAAGCTCCCTAAAAAACTCAGAGATGAGTGGGAGACTTGTGAGATCATCGGTGATCATACAAAGGGTCCTGTCCAGGATCGACTTTAGCCAATGATCAATAAATTCAATCGGACCCAGTTCCACATCACCTCTCCCGAGGAGAAGCAGAAGCAAGATACCCCTTTCAGCCATGAGACGATGATGAATAGATTTCTTCCTCTTGGCTTCCTTTTTGTGAATATCTAAGAGTATGTTGGTACAAATGATGACCTCATCCATGTTGCATCATGGGATGTTGTCATCCACTAGGTTGTCTAAAGTCAACATTGACTTTTAGATATTTTGTAAATATTTTGTAATTATTTGTTGGTTGCTTTTTGCCTTCTCTGTTCTCCTTCTTCTATATATACTTGGATACTTTTTGTATTCAAGTGGTGGATAATTTTTAGCTGAAAAATAGAAGTGAGAAGAAAAGACTTTGAGCTATTTGTAATAGAAGAAAACATTAATGCAAATATTAAGACTTTGTGCTGAATATCTGTGTTATGAGCATTTAATATTTCTTATGTAAGATTTATGTGTTTATTCTATTGGATATACCTCTACTTTTTGTCATTTATTCATCAGTATTTATTTGTTCATCTATGCAAGTAGGTTTGGATCTGTTTACTACCAGCCCAAAACATAGATCCTCTGACCTTTCTGCTTTGGAATTCATTTCTTTTCTCCCTTCAGATCTATCCAATCCCCTCACCTCGTTTCTTTACCTCCTTTTCATAGTTGGGAATACCTCTACTAGGATGAGATCCCAAATCCCTGAAGGAAAAATATTGTGAGACTTGCACAAATTCCTGCTGGTAGAATAGGAATAAACTAGTTTTGATTTGTTGACTCAAAGAGGGGCTATGCCCTGCACACTGTTGGATCGTCTATCCATAGATTCGTCCACTAGACAGATTTTTGGAAGAATAGTTTTTGGTGACTCTAATGGGGATCGAACAGATCTATCAGATCTATGATAGTGGTATGATAGAAAATCAGTATAAAAAATCAAAACTCACTACCTGTTTGCAACTTTTAACTTTTATTCAAAATCCAAATTTTTGCAAAAGTGATCCAAACTGAAAATTTTCTTCGGGGATCCATAGATCGGGACTAGTTAAAGAGATTTATTTCACTGATTTTTTACAGAAACCCGTATTTTTCCGTAGATCTAATTTTTTTACTGTTTTGCAAAATTTCAAACCCTTACCAAAAGGTCAGCTTTAGGATCCGAAAATCAGCCTACTAAGTTGGCCATTATTTTTTCCTCATTAACATTTTTCATTAAACCGCAATCGGTTTTCAAAGGGGGGATAAAATTAAATATCTAAAAAATTACATGTTGCTGATTTTTATCAGAAAAATCAGGAAATCAGCAAGTACAACCAAAAAGAGTCTTTAGGATTTGCTCCAAAATATCGCAGATTCGGAAGGTACGCTAGAAGGTGAACCATTTACGTGTAGTAGAAGAGCTCATGGAGTAATCAATCCTACTTTTGATCTACTTCAAAGGCACAACTTCAGTGTTACACCGGCATGCTTCCAATCGCTAAGTTTAGCTGGCCGGTCATCCAAAAGTGTCTCACCTCCACGAAGGAAGCATCTCTCACAAGGAACATCCTCATCACTTTGTAGTGTCTTACTGCTGAGTGGAACTATGCTTCTAGCTCACATCCTTTTTCCAGCTGTCCAAATGGCAGTGCCATGGGGAAATGCTATGGGCCCACTTGCTTTGCCACATCCTGTTCATGCGCTCCCTCATGGAAAATGGAAGAATTTTCCCAAATTTGATGGTAGCGGGAATCAAAGCATGGATTCACGCATATCCGCGTTCATCATGTCGTGTAGTATCCTAGATGTGACCCATGAAGATGTGTCAGTTTTCCTCTTTCTAGAGACCTTGCAAGGACCAATAGCGGAATGGTTTCAGCATTTGCAAGCTGGATCTATTACTAGTTGGGCCACCTTACGAACTACATTTAAAGAAAGATATAAGCCTTCAAAGGACGCGTTCGTGTTACTATCCAAGATCACTCACCTGAAGAAAGAGGTTAATGAAACCATGCACGATTTCATTGCCCGTTGCAATTCACTGATCAACTGGGTTCCACTTACCATGCTGCCAATGCCAAAAAATTAGAAATGTTTCTTCGTGAACACCATGAGCTCAAAAGTAAGTTTCTTACTCTTACAAGAACAGATCACGACTTTGGTTCTCACCCAAGCTGCTGCCATACGGATTGAAGATAACTTGCTAATAACTGCCGAATTAAAGTGAGAGCCATCCAAGCCAAAATTTTTTAGCTCCTTCTCCCGCCACTTCATCTGATCTAAGCATTTCAAAAGATGGTAAATGACTTGCTCGCATTAAAGAAGTAGCTAGCTCAAGCTTCTTCTAGCACTTCATACTTGGATATTCCACAGAGGAATTTCACTTCCAACAATGTGCCAGAAAGACCCTGCCTACCTGCAGGTACTCCACGATTGGCGCTTGAGGCCCCTCCAATCAATGCTTTAGCCGAAATCGAAGAAGATGGGAAAATTTTGAAGAACCTTCACCTCATGGTGAAGATGATCAAGATGTCAGTGAACCAACTGGCGACTCTACTATTGGGTATATAGAATTTGATGAGGAGGAATATGATGAAGAAGAAGGTACCCAAGAATATGCAAGTGGGCAATCATATACTGTCTTCAACCGCTCGCAAGGAAAATAAGCAGAAGTTGTTGTCAAGATGCAGAAAGAGAAGACCATGTCATTCATGCCTCCAACCATCGCTAAAAGAGGTAGTCCCCTTCCTGCTCAGTCTGTTATTAAGTCTTTTCCGAAGACATATTTTTTCCCTATCTCCCCTCTGAATCAGCCCTCTCATGTTCCTATCAAGACCAGTAATCCTACCCTACCACTGCAAAATCAGGGACACATTCCTTCATCAATGCAACCATTGGTCGTGTTTGACATAATTAACAAAGCTAAAAAGACCAAGATTCAAATGTCTGAAGCCGAATATCTTCAGTCAAACACTAAACAGCTTGTAAGGTTAACCGAATATATCCAAAGTCAAGCAATCATAACTTCTCAGACCTCCCCAAAAGGAATTCTTACCACTCTTACATCTCGCATAAATGTTGCCTCGACATCTGTGTTAGGAAAGATAGAACCTTTCTATCTCTCCCTCCTAATCAATGGCCATAAACTAAGCAACTGCATAATTGATTCTGGGGCTTCCGATAACGTCATGCTGGTAAAGGTCGCCATGCCCTAGGCCTCACCCTTACTAAGCCTTTTGGCAGATGTTATTCCTTAGAAACCAAGTAGGTTTCGTTCATCGGTCAAATAAAAGATGCGTAATTCACCTTTGCGGCGTTCCTAGAGAAAAGAGTAAAGATGACCGTCCTTGTTGCCGACATTCCGGCGGCATATGGAGTTCTGCTAGGAAGGAGTTTTTGCAGCGAAGTTGGTGGAGAGATTCATATGGACTGGTCTAAGGCTAGAATCACCATCAAAGGTATAATGCAAACGATGGAGCCAGAATCACAAAAGAAGTACTTGGTTACTAACTCTGATGACACCAAAGCCCAAATCCTCTTTGAATCATCAGTGATGGGGAACTATTTCTTATCCACTGAGTCTAAAAAAATGGATGTCCTCGTCCAAGCAGAGGATCTTAACAAGATATGGACATTACAGTTTGATGGTAGTTGCGCGACTAGTGGATGCGGCACCGGAGCCATACTAATATCTCCCAAAGAGGAGATTATTCCCCTCTCTTTCAAGTTACAGTTTTTCAACACAAATAATACCGTTAAGTATGAATCTTTGCTACTTGGCATGCAAGCCGTGAAAGCAAGAGGAATCAAGAACCTAAAAGTGTAGGGGTGATGTAGAACTGGTCGTAAATCAAGTTAAAAGGATATACCAAGTGAAGAATGAAAGGCTCAGACATTACCCGCAATGCGGTATGGGACAACATCGAGGAGTTTGACACTTTTTCAATAAAATCCATCCCAAGAGCTCAGAATGACATGGCTGATTCATTAGCCGTCTCAGCATCCCTCATGTTCCCTCTCCCAGGCTTGAAAACAGAAACCTATACCATCGACGTAGTTTTTCGTCCAAGTGTGCCAGATAATTCCCAACACTAGCAAGTATTTAATGATGATAATCAACTTATTGCCTTCCTAGAAAAAGAAGAGAATTTCAGTGAGCTTCATTTTGAATGATCCACTTCTGCATGCCGTGAATCTGTTACTGATCAAGATGAAGAAATACATGGAAGTGATGGCATATGTCAACTCAAAGGAAATAAAATTCCAAAAGGTTTGGTTTCTCTTCATTTTCTTAGGAAGAAAAGGAAAGATGATCCTAACTCCTCCCAAGAAACCAAACCAGTCAATTTAGGTTCGATAGAACATCCATAGTTTGTGAACATCGGAAAATGTTGCATGCCCGAAGAAAAGTGAAAATTCGTCAAATTGTTGAAGAAATACATGGATGTATTGGCATGGTCCTATGCTGATCTAAATTATTTCAAGCCAAAAGACGTCTAGCATGACATCCCGTTAAAAGAGGATGTCAAACCCTTTCGCCAGAAGTAGAGGACCTATAATCCTAAGGTCTCAGGTACTATCTAAGCTGAAATTCAGAAGATGCTAGACATAAGGATCATTTTTCCTATCCATCACAGTACCTAGGTCGCGAACATTGTGCCAGTATGCAAGAAGAATGGCGAGATACGCATATGCGTGGATTTTCGTAACTTGAATCAAGCATCCTTGAAGGACAACTACCCACTTCCCATAATGGATCAGGTTCTGTAGGCAGTAACTAGTTCAGAAATGTTGTTCATACTTGATGGTTTTTTAGGCTATAATTAGATTGAAGTCTCACCCAAAGACCAATTCAAAACAACCATTCACTACCCCCTGGGGCACATTCATCTATAACAGGATGCCTTTTGGTATGTCCAACGCCAGCGCCACTTTTCAGCGGGCCATGGACTTCACGTTCAAAGGTATGATGGGAAAGGTCATCGTAGTCTACTTAGATGACTTAACTGTGTTCTCTAAACAACGAAATGATCATTGTGATCATTTGGATCAAGTATTAATTAGATGCCAGGAACATGGGATCTCCCTAAATCTGAAAAATTCTATTTTCAGAGTCATAGAAGGAAAGTTTTTGGGACATGTTGTTAGCAAAGAAGGGACAAAGATAGATACCGAAAGGGTTAGGGCTATTCAGAGCCTTACTTTACCCACAAGCAAGACCGACGTTCACTCTTTCTTTGTAAAGGTGAACTTTCTCAAGCGCTTTGTTCCCGAATTTGCTGAAAAGACTCACCACATATCAAACATGTGATGAAAGGATCACCAAATTTCTGGTGGAGCGAAGAAGGAAAGAATTCATTCAAAGATATAAAAGCCTCCGTCGCTCACACACCAGTCCTGGTATGTCCCGATTTCTCCAAGGATTTTATCATGTATAGCTATGCATCTGAGCATACTGTATCAGCTATCTTAATGCAAAAGAATTATGAAGATTTTGAATCCCTGATTGCGTTCATCGAGCTCTCCTCTCAAGCCTCGTATATTAAAGATGTCTCAGTTGGAAAAGCATGCCTTCACCATTGTCAAAGTAGTCAAGAACTTAAGGTATTACATTCTAAACTCTCATACAGCACGCTTGTTCCTGACACAATAGTCAAGTCAATCCTAACTCAACAGGAGTTAGGGAGTTTGCGAGGAAATTAGATTGCAAAAGTCCAAGAGTATGATCTAGATATAAAACCAACCAAGTTGGTAAGAGGCAAGGGCCTATGTCAGCTCATGGCTGAAAACCAAGATTCAGAAGACCCTGAGGAAAAGGGTGATTACACCGAGTGAGTACAAAGCCAGCTAGAGAAAGTTGATTCTCTACCCATGGTTCTATTTGTCGCCACCAGCAACGAATGGTATTCTGATATCGCTTTCTTTCTCACTTATGGTGAATGTCCAGCTCATCTAACTTCAAAGGAGAAATGTGCTATAAAGCTCAGAGTGGCCAGATATGTCATCTAGGATGACTGTTTATACAAACACAGAATAGATGGCATCTTCTTGCGATGTGTTGACAAGCCACAACAGATAAAGCTACTAGAGAGTTTTCATGATTCAGCCTGTGCTGGTCACTTCTCCTCTTCCATGACGACACACAAGATCATCCGGTCCATGTACTATTGGTTGATGTTGTTCAAGGATACAGCCACCTGGGTAGCAAAGTGTGAGCTCTGCCAACAATTTTTCGGCAAGCCAAAATTGACTTCTTTTCCCCTTAAGCCGGTCATTATTAATGAACCATTCTGGTAGCGGGGAATTGAATTTATCTAAGCACTCCATCCCCAATCGAGTGCCAAGCATAGTTATGTCTTAACAGCAATAAATTACTTCACCAAATGGGTGGAGGTCATTCCTATCAAGAACACCACTTCTGAGGTTGTTTGCAATTTCATCAAAGAGAATATCATCGTGAGATTTGGCATTCCACACAAAATCGTTGCTGATAACACTTCCAACTTCTCCTCAAGAGAAGTTGTTGGTTTTTGCTATGAACATGGGATAACCTTGGCCCATGCCTCAGATTATTACCCCCAAGGAAATGGTCAGGTAGAATCCAGTAATAAAAACTTAGTGACCATCCTATAAAAGCTAGTTGATGAGAGTCAACGGACATGGCACAAGTCATTATACGACGCTTTGTGGGTGGATCACATTACTCCCAAGAGGTCTCTCGGTATGTCACCTTTTCAAGTGTCATATGGACCCGATGCCGAGCTTCCCATTTCTGCAGAACTCCCTGCTTTGCGCTTGGCACGAGAAATTGAAGATGAGACTTTCCAAACTTCCCTTGAAGAAAGGATCATGTATCCATCAGATCTCGAAGAGAAAAGAGTAAGAGTGGTCGACAGGATCACCGAACATCAGAATCAAGTTAAGAGATTGTTTGATAAAAGGGCTAAGCATAGAGATTTCCAAGTGGGAGACCTCATCCTTTTGTGGGAAAAATGAAGAGAGATGAAGGGCATGGATGGGAAATTTGATTCTCTATGGAGAGGGCCCTTCAAGATCAAGCAGCTCAACGGAGAGAATAGCTTCTATCTCTCGTATCTAGATGGAACTGATCTCCCACTTCCCTATAGTGGGCAGCATCTCAAAATATTTAGGAAGTAGAGCTTGCTCTCTTCTTTGTACAATTTGCTTTAATGGTGTGTTTACTTTTGTTGTGTGTTCGCTTTCGTCATCGCCCTTTTTTTTTACTCTATAGCCCAATGGATAGGCACATATTGATCTCGGGTTCTCTACCCTTGAGCTTCGCTCAAAGATAGTCCCCAGAAAGAGCCAGTTGTTATCCTGTAAAATTGACGAGGGAAATTTTACAGGTAACCATACCAAAATTTTGTCCTGGTCCCTCGTCAGGGGCCCCTCAGTATTCGGAATGTTATAAAATCCATTTCTGGGAAATCTAGTTCTCCAGACTTAGTCATTTTGGTCCTTTTTTTGTTGGGTGCACTTTTTTGCAGTGCAACATAGAACAAACTTGCATCCCCTTCATTTCCTTTGGCGCACCCTTTGAAGTGTTAACACATCAATTGTTGCACCTCCCTGTGATGTGTCTTTCTTGCATGTGCCAAGGTGCATGTGCCTTCATGTCAACAACTAAATTGTTGCGCCATGTTTTGGTGTGCCAAGGCGCTCAAAATCAAGTGTTGACAATACTAAATTTGCACCAAGGGTGCAAATAATTTTGTGTTGACACGTGTATATCCTTGCCAAAGGGCAAAAAGTTTTATGTGTCGACATATGTTTCGGTGCACCCCTTGAAAAAGAGTTTGTTGCATTTATTGCAACTTTACCTATATATAGGCGCATCCGCCCTGTCACTTTCACAATTGAAAAAATGTGATAAATTTTATTCCTCTTACACCTGTCAGCACTCCTGTCTTCCTCGTATCACGTTCATGGACCCGCTTCGTCTCTAACTTTTTATATATTTCCGGGTAAGTGGTCCTCATCCCTCTTGTTTTTTCTATTGTTGGTTGTTTGTGGATTTCGTGAAATGGATCTGAAGCTTTAAGCCCCTCCTGCCATTCTTACAATCTTGTCCCCCCTAAACCATTTTTATCCTCTTCCTAGATCTGTTGGGCAGAAGGGGGCTCTGCCTAAAAAATAAATCCATACCTCTTTGTTGTGTTCCTCCCACTATCAAATCATGTCAAGAAAACTTGAAAGTCACGAACTAAAGAGGGAAGAAAACTTGAAATTTGTCCTCGGGTTGTATTTTTGTTTAGGCGCAATCGCCACCTTTGTTACAAAAAAAACATTCGCGCCAAGAAGGTGCACCGACCTTGATTGTAACATGCAGTGTTCCTACGCCATGCAAAAACCAAGTAAAATCCTAAATCTAGTGTAGGTGCATCCCCGTTTACAACAACAAAGTGTTATGCAAGAAACCCTACGCTGCACCAAAGTCCTGCTGTGCACATGCAATTTTGGTGTTACACACATTGAACTTGCACCCTTCGATGCACCAAATTTTCGTGTTACATGCAAATTACATGCGCCATTGGCGCACACTTCCCCGATGCAACACCAAGATTATTTGCACCCAGTAGTAAACCGTATATAACGGCATAGGCGCATCCCTTTTAACAACAACAGATATGTCATATGCAAAATCCTTGCGCCTTAAGCCCTTTGGCACTGATTTATTCCTTGAAACACTCTGTTTCTGGGTGCCATTCTTTTAACTCTTTAGCCTACAGTGTCCCTGTGCCCTACACCCAGGAACCTTAAAATCACTAACTCCTTGTTTTGTAAAGCTTTAATGAAATATTTGACAGCTAATATGGCTCTTTGACATTGGAATTCTCTTCTTCTTCTTGCAGATCAGCAACTGAGCTCAGATACACATATGTCTACATCAAGCAAAAAGCCAACCAAGTCAAAGGGTAAAGCTAAGCTTACAGAGGAGGAGATGAAATATAAATACCAGAGGGTCAGAATGCCCGAGTCCCAGGAAGAATGTGACCTGGACATAAGAGACTCCGAACTCGGTCACATCGACATGGAGGATTTCTGGGCCAGAACCAGGAGAGTCACAGGAAGTCCTTGGATGGACAAGCTGGTGGGCAGTGGACTGCATTTTGCTGGGAGGATCCCCGTCAGTGCAGTAAAGGGTGAGGTTACAACAAAGACACAAGGTGTGTCGAACATGAAAAGGGCAAGGTTGTAATCAACCTTACTGCCCGGCACTTCGACATCATGCTGGACATTCCTCACCACATCGGCTGTAATCCAAGAGGACTGCACCAAGGCATGGGAGGATAATTAAGACAAGTGCATGCAACTGATGAATGAAGTCTACTTAAAGAACAAGAAGGTGATAACCAGATGGCCACAGGTTATTCATTGCAGTGACTTCTCTAAGGAATTGAACGAAACCATCACATTCTTAAGTAGAGTTTTTGCTCTTTCTGATGCCCATTAATTTCACAAATGGATGCTCAGGTACCTTGAAACTATGAATAAGAATGTGCCAGATCAACTCTTTCTGTGGGTGGAGATCATAAGCAACACCATATCTGAGTAGCTCCAACAACTCACCAAAACGGGGAGGTTCTACATGAACTCCTACGTAGTCTATGCTGCAGCCTCAGAAAGGAATTATCCAGCATTGAGGCAATGCGGGGTTTGGCCTCAGGTAAAGATATATGAATACTACCTCGGGCTGAAGCTGGAGAATAGCATCCCGCAGTTTACCAAGATCAATGATGCTTTCTTCTATGGCATCGTCTACCTTTTGAGGCCACATATGACTCATGGTCAGATGACCAAGAGCATAGTCGCTGCGATTGAGAAGTGGGGAGCACTGTTTACCCCAATTCCCCACCTTCACCTATCTCAAAGCTGCTAACTTCTTTTGGAAGCCCACCAAATTGCCGAGATATGCTAGCCCCAAGTTGATCTTGTTGGAGTTGTCCAGACAACTCATAACCTACCATGAGAAATGTTTGAAGAGAAAGAAGGGTGGAACTCCTTTCCCCCTTACAGTGGGCAGATATATCTGTGTTTCTCACCACAAAGCTTGGGAGATGTTTGCATAGCTATAAATTCTCAGTCTAAAGCACGACTTCCCAGAGAGGCCCACTTTTGATTCAAGGAGTTGCATTCCCAAGGAAAAACTTGATCTAATCGACATTCCACAGATTGACGACATCTATATCGACCTGTATCATGAGGTTGAACTTAGAAGAAAGGATCCCTCCCGCCTAGACTTGGTGGAGATTATTCAATATGGCGTAGCCATTGTTCCAAAGGGTTATCAAACCACAGATCAAGAATTTGATCAAGTGTATTTGGAAATAGATGGGGACAATTGGATGTTTGCTGCAATAGATAGAACAAAAGAACCCCAG
Organism: Taxus chinensis; assembly: GCA_019776745.2. NCBI lineage: Eukaryota > Viridiplantae > Streptophyta > Pinopsida > Cupressales > Taxaceae > Taxus > Taxus chinensis. Next base: position 143,377,582 of record CM034151.1, on the reverse strand, counting down.
ACCATCAAAGAGAGGGTCAAAAAAACATTGTGGTGAACAGAACACTGGTGCCGAATGAATGGCCTTATCTACCTTAGAGTAGATTTCAGTACATCCCCATTGGGAAATGTACCTGTCAGGCCAGAAGCATCAACCAATGGTCAAAGGCAAGGATAAAGAGGGAGAATCAAGCTCCACTCAAGAAGAAGCTCCTAAGAGCCCTCCTTCTGCCGCACAAGAACAGGTTGTAACTCTAACATCCCGGAAAACAAGCGGCTGAGTGTATTTCTACAGGCACATTTAATTAGGGTGTTGCCATAGCTACAATTACCGAGGTCCCTTATACTCCTTCTCCCTCTCCTCCTTCCCCTCATTGTGTAACTCAAATGACCATTCCTTTGTTCGTATCTTCTCCCCGATCTTCCACTGTTCCCTCTTCCTCGTCCTCCATCTTTTCTTCTCTTGCACGGAGCTATCCCCCACTATTTCTTCTCTCATCTCTCAGCTCCCTTACTTTCCCAGGTCTACCTCCCCTACAGTATCCCTTCCTCCTGTGAGCACTTTCTCGGCCTCCCTCTCGATGCCTCTACCAAGTGTCTCTACCCATTTCCCTTGATCCACTGTAGCTTCTCCCTCTTCCACCTCTGGTCCCGTTCCCTTAAGTTCAGTATGGATCTCCCAGCATTTGAGCAAATAGAAGAGGAAAGTCTCCATTACACCAATGGACTTATCCATCATCCCAACAAAGGGGGCTAAGAAGCAAAATCCTATAACCTACTTCTCTCATAGTGCATTAGGGAAAAGAGTTAATGGCGAACGCATATCCCGATCCTTCAAAAGGTAAAAAGGATCTATCTCTCGACAAATTATACAGTGACCCAAGTCACAATGGGAACATCTTCTGAAAGTCTTTAAGGGGAGGCCCTATCTGTGGTGGATGCCCTTTACAAGAAGCTCCAAGAAGTGAAGGAAGAGAAGATGTTATTAAAAGAAAAAAACAAAAACCTTCTCCACACCCTGCAGAAGATGGGTAGTGCACCTCCTACAACTACCACTGAATTGTATCAAAACATTAGTCAGGTGAAAAAAGATCTCCAGGAAATCATGATACCTATCTCTGAAGAGTTGGACCATGCTAGGTTACAACACGAGACATTCCAGAAAATGCTCAACTGCTCAGTCGACGATTTGGTAAAATTTGGCATTTTTGATCACCCCAGGGTACCCAATAAGATCCTTACTGCATTGGATTACTAGGTCGATCAGATGGAGTTCGTCCTAGAGAAGATTGACAAAGTGAAGGAGGAAGTGCTAGATGCAATGCATCAAATGGAGCAAATTGTCCTAAGAATGTCTCTAGGATTACTTACTCCTTCTTTCACCTTGAGAAAGGCAGACGGAACTATTCGAATCTTCAAGGAGATCATCTCACAAGGGCTAGGGCCAGAAGCCACTTTTGACACCGAATGCATCAACAACCTTCTGGCTTGCCGTGATTTTGTGGGGTTCTTAATGGAGGTAGGCAATGAATATTTCAAGCTCCCTGAAAAACTTAGAGATGAGCGGGAGACTTGTGAGGTCATCAGTGACCATACAAAGGGTCCTACCCATGATCGACTTTAGCCAATGATCAATAAATTCATGGAATCTTAAACCCAGTTCCGCATCACCTCTCCCGAGGAGCAGTAGAAGCAAGATACCCCCTTTAGCCACGAGACAACAATGAATAGATTTCTTCCTCATGGCTTCTTTTTTGTTATTATCTAAGACTATGTTGGTACAAATGATGACCTCATGCATGTTACATCATGGTATGTTGTCATCCACCAGGTTGTCCAAATTCAACATTGACTTTTAGATATTTTGTAAATATTTTGTAATTAGTTGTTGGTTACCTTTTTCCTTCGCTCTTCTCCTTCTTCTATATATATACTTGGATACTTGTTGTATTCAAGTGGTGGATACTTTTTAGATGAAAAATGGAAGTGAGAAGAAAAGACTTTGAGCTATTTGTAATAGAAGAAAACATTAATGAAAATATTAAGACTTTTTGCTTAATATCTGTGTTATGAGCATTTAATATTTCTTATGTTAGATTTATGCATTTATTCTGTTGGATCTACCTCTAATTTTTTTCATTTATTCATCAGTATTGTTTTGTTCATCTATGTGAGTAGGTTCATCTTTGTACCAGCCCAAAACATAGATCCAACCCAAAACATAGATCCTCTGACCTTTCTGCTTTGTAATTCATTTCTTTTCTCCCTTCAGATCTATCCTATCCCCTCACCTCATTTCTTTCCCTCCTTTTCATCATTGGGAATACCTCTACTGGGATGAGATCCCAAATCCCCAAAGGCAGAATATTGTGAGACTTGCACATATTCCTGCCAGTAGAATAGCAATAAATGAGTTTCACTTTTCTAACTCAAAGATGGGCTATGCCCTACACACTATTGGATTGTCTATCCATAGATCTATCCACCTGACAAATTTTCAGAAAAACAGGTCTACACAAATTTTTCCATGTCTTCACTGCTCTTTGCAAGAAAGCCAAAAAATGACCAAAAATGATAGGGCTCGGGCATTTTAAAACTCACCCACCTTTGTCAGTTTAACCTAACTCACATTGAGTTAGCAATCAATGCTCAGAGATTGATCCATGTAGGAATCAAAGACTGAGAAACATTCAACAAATTTCAAAGCAAACCTACAAACGCTAACCACAGATTTAAAGTAGATAGTTTGTGATCAGATTGGATAGAGATCGAATGGCCGAGGATAGATCACAAATTCCCAATTAATGCAAGGCAGATGCCCAAAAAACCAATGGCTAAAGATCACATCATGTAAAAGATCAAAGGCTCATAATTTGGTTCGCAAATCAATGTAGTTAAATCTCAAAGTTATCATCACCAATCACATTAAAAGACAAATCAAAACCCTAATAAAATATCAAGATCAGCCTCCAACATCATTTTCTAGTCATCAATGCATGCTCAAGGTTACAACTAACTTGACCCAAGTAAGACACCACTGACAATCATTTGAAGGGTTGGACCATCCTGAAGTGGGCCAACCCAATTATATTTTAAAATCATTGCTTTGACCTTTTAAGGTCTGTGTATATATATGTGGTCAAATATGCAAAGGCTGAAAAGTATACACATGCATGTAATTAATCAAAAGGTGCTGGAGACTTTAGTGGCATGTTCCATGTAAAATGGTTCAAAATTTTATATATTATAAGTCCACAAAGGTGGCAACACCATGGTGAATTATAATGGTGGTCCCCACTTCAAGGAGGTTGAAGTTGATCTGCAGAAATTCACTCATGTGACCACTTAGAAAGAGAATGTCAACATCAGATCCTAAGCTTGGAAGTGGTCCCCATATTGGATGTTTATTTTTGCAAATATTTCAAGTATTGCAATTATTTTACTCACCAATAGACAGTTGATTTTGGCATGCTTAACAAGAGGACAGAACAGACAAGGAGATGAATTCACATGAATAAGGAAAGAGACTTGCTCAGTAAGCAAGCTTATTATTAGAAAATTATTCACCCTTGGATTCTTGAAAAATAGGACAGTCAACTTCAGTTTGACTGTATTGTAATCGAGGCTATTAATGCCTATTTGTAGTTGCATGTTCTATTTTTTTCCTTTATCTATTAATAAACAAAGGATAAAAACAAAATGCATGGGCCAGTACAAGCCTTAGGCTATTTTTAGGAAGGGGTGAAATTTATTTTTCTATATATTGTGTGCCTTTGCAAAGCACAAGGAGGACTTTTTGGATATAGGAGTACTAAAGAAATTTTTGCCAGTTTTTGCCTTCTAAGTGTGAAGTATTTTCTTCCTTCCCAATCATTTGTAGTCTTGTGTATGTTTCTATTAGTCTTGTGAATGCAAATTCCCTGATTAATCATCTTACCATGTTGCAAAATTAAGTAATTTATGCATGATATTAATGTGTATGTTTAGCTTAGCAGTATTGTTGTGATACTCTCCCTCAATACCTTGAAGTGTTTTTCCCTTAACATTCTGCAGAAAAAATGTCAGTTCGTGCATCAAGAATCCTTTCACATATCAACTATGAATATACTCAGTCAATGGCCTCATACAAATTTGGTTTATCACCTTAGTTTTAATCATTTTATAGTCATCTTTTCCACTTAAACCCCAGAAATCAAATTTAAGATACATCAACAAGGAACTGGCCTTGATACGGGAGAATCACCTCAAAATAGGTATACCAAAAGACTTGACTTGTTTCCATTGTATCTACGAAAGATAGAGAGATCAAATTTTGCAAGCTTAGAAATCCTGCAGCCATCTCTCTATAGGGTGCACTTTTGAGAGATAATAGGAATGTTGGTGGACCGATGTGGAGCCCCTCTTTCATCGTGTCATTCTTGGACATTAATATTGTCAGTCATGGTCTCTCTTACCTTTTCTTTCATAATTTTCATAATTTAGGTTCTTCATTTGTAATGTCATAAAAACGTTAAACTAATCGATAATATTACAAACAGATATGTAACTAAATTTAAATACTGTAAAGAAATAGAACTACACCATGTAATGTTTGAAACCTATTTACAATTTAAACATTAATTGTGGTAGCTACCATAACCCTATACAATGATACTAGAATATCCAAATTAGGTGCTCACATCTAGTGGTATTGGCGAGAGTTAGATTAATTCGTCAAATCAAACAATCCTTTTGCCTTCCATTTAAAGTTAGGAAGAGAAAAAAACAATTTTCTAAGACTCGCGAAATAACACTCTGAGCCCCGTAAAAGAAAAGTCAATCATTGTATGTGCTTCTTGTTATGTAGAGAGTTATGTCAAGCATTAGTCCAACCCTGTGTGACCATTTGCACTCTCTTTCCCACTCTCTAGGAGCCATGTTACTCTGGTTTCTTCTTTGAAGGAAGTAGTTAAAACTAAAAATGTGGCTTTCATTTCAAACCGTTGTTTGGTCCCTAACAAAATAAATCCTTAACCACCTTCGCAAACCTCTAGTATTTTTACTAGACAATTGCATGCAACCTTCGGTTTAGGAAACAAACATCCCTAGTGAGTTTGGCAAAGGGGCATTGTAGGCCTCAGATTACTGTTTGAGTAGGTCAAACTTACTCAACTATGACCGGTGGCTCTGGAAAACCTATCGTCATTTGAAATTCGTCTACCAATTTTTAGTTCCATCAACTTGACAAATTTTCCATATATAGGGGAACTTTTAGAAAATTTCTTGTTCCACATTTGTCCATCAAACCTTAGTTTTGGAGGTGGCTTTGTGAGCCCTCGAGCTAACTTTCAATTATTTACAACTAGGCGAGTAATGACCGATGGCCCCAGAAAACTATCCTTTAATTGTAAACTATTTGCTAGATCTGAATTCTATCAGTTCCTATGAACTCTTGGAATATAAGTGGGCACGTATAAATTTAATTGTGGTTTGTTTTCTCATCAGAACACAACATTTGAAATAGGTTTCTTAGCCTCTGAGTCTGATTTGAACGTTTTTGTAGCTAGTAGGAAAATGTTAAAAGACAGTTGTAGGACCTCTGTCAGGTTGCCAATCCACCGTGGAAACTTTTGACACATGTAAATAACTGTTTGAGACTCTATATTGTAACTTTTTATGTGAAATATAACTTTTGACAAAATGGTGTTTCTCTCTCTTCCCTTCTCTTTGTCTCTCCTTGGTTACGAAAGGAAGTAAAATGAAATGGAATGAACACATGGTTCTAAACCTTTTCTTTCGAATTTAAATTATTATTATGAATATATGTAAATGGGAAACTAAAGACATTAATTATGTTAGATTAGGGTGGATTCCATGTAAGTGATTTATCATTGATTTCTTGCTCACATGGTTTTGTAGGATACAAGAATGATGGAGAAAAGGCGATGTGTAATTCTTTATTTACTATTGTAATTTATATAGGCCATTATAGAATGTATATATATGTATAATGTATTTCCATGTTATAGAAAAGTTTATATGTGAAATTTGGTAATACGTATGAGATGTTAGTTTTAGGTATACCTTGCGAAATGTGCATTTAATCATAGGTGAAATTTTAATTCATATTTACATATGGTAAAATAGTTAATATATATATGTTAAATGAATTTGAATTTAATATCTTTTAATGTGTTTCTATTGTGTAATAGATGATTAAATAATTGGTGTTGTGTTTCTTACCTTGAAAATGTAATAAATAAATCTAACCACAATAGTCAACCCTAAGCTTAGAAAACTAACCAAATGTAAAATGTAAGATTCATGCATAACTAACCTGCCTATGTTAATCCCTGAGCGTAGAAAACTGATACCTTCGAATGAACCTTTCTCTTGTTGACACCTCCTAGTTTAGGTTAATAAGATCCCAAGAATGAGTTTATCATCTTAGTCGATATGTTTAGTGACATGGTCATAAACTCGATAGATAGGAGTGACATGCTCAAACTTTATCTGGAGTAAGTAGAACTAGCACTTCCTTAGTATCCTAGTGGACTACCTTGTCTTCCAAATTTGGATTTAGAATTAAATTTCTTCATAGAATGATTTTCTTGTGGGATCCATATGACACAATGGAACTAGTGAAACAGTAGTACTATTACTTAAACTCTTATTAATGGCCTCTTTAGATCCTCTCACCTAAATGTGTTATCTTGGATAGTGAAAGTATAGCACATGGGTCCTTTGCAAAGGCTTTATTGGGTAAATATGATTTTTATTACCTTAATCTAATCTGTTATAGGGTATAGATCCCTGAGTGTAAATCAGAATTAAACTAAACCATAATGTTTTTGGAGGTTAACTTGTGGGTAGAAAATTGTAGTAACTCTTTATAAACAAAATTTATTTGAAATATGTTGACTTAAGAGAAATTAGGAAATTGAAAACTTGGTTCCGTAATTCCTTGTTATGGCACTTATGACTTTAAGAACAAAAGAAATTCCTCTTGTAGAATTGCAAAATGTTGAAACATGGGATCTCACTTTGAAAACAAATCACTTGTGGTTCATGTATGGTTCTAATGATTCCAATCATGTACCTCTTTAAGATATTAGAAAAGTACTTTCGTAACCCTTTCTTACAAAGTGATGCAAATAATGAGACCATAGTGCAATGTAAGAGTAAAATGAGATTTGAGGTTAGGAATGATGTCACTTGTGGAGTCCTTATAACTCAATTAAAATTTTTCATGTGTTACAAAGAATATGAATTCCCTTGGTGAGACCAAACTTTGAGAAAACAAAATATATATAGATATATCCAAATAAAATTTCTTGATGTGGCAATGTCGAATGGAGTCAACAAGTTATAGAACCATATTAACTATTGTAGGGAAATAAAGATACCATGATCGAATAATGTTGTGGGAACAGGTATCTTGAATCTATATGTCCCTTAAGTCCTAATATTTCTTTCTCGGCATCATGTCAAATTCACTTACATAGAAAGGGTATAATATAAACATTGAATAAACATTAGATAAGAATAATCTTAAGATAAGAATGAGAGACTTAGGAAATTCGTATGCAGTTTGAAATATGGAAAATAATTACATAAGTTATGGAGATTTTCCTAAGGGATTAAGAGCAATATTAAATGGTCAAACTATAGGTTGAACATGAAATGAATTCAAGAATCTATAGGTGAAAAAAAAATAGAAAATTATCCTTTAATAATAATGTTTTTTTTGTAATGTTAATCTTAACTACATATAATCATGGAAATGATGTGTTGTGGTTTTTCCAATCCTTGGGTCCCTTTTTATGGTTGGGTCATTGTTAGTATTCGTTCATTGGGCGAAGTGTGGCATCGACATATATATGGTTTTGTCATGTGTCTATGTGATTCAATGACTTATGTAAGTGTCGTATGAGTTTTTGAGTTTTATTTTCCTGGAGCCCTTGTGGCGTTGTATAGTGAGTGATGTAAGTAAAAAAATAAAATATCCTAGTATTTTTACTAGTGTTTTTGTGTCGGTAAAATGTGGGTGTTACATTTGGGGGTTGTGCTACACAAGCTTTCAGAGACGCAGAAGGTGATCTGTGAAAGAATGCTCACCATTGAAGACCTCCATGAAGACACTATGTAAATGGCTAATGATAAAGTGTTGGGCTGTAATGGATTCCCTTGTTAATTCTATAAAACTCTCTGGGATTCTGTTGGGAAAGAAATTTTTCAGATCTATCTTGAAGGGTTTCAAAACCACTCCCTAGGATCATGCATTAACAAGGGGAACATTAAGTTTATACCTAAGCAAGAAGATCCCGAGAAAATATCTAGTTGGTGGTTGATTATGTTGTTGAATGTCTCGTACAAAATCATTTCTAAAGCGTTATCTATGTGATTACACAATCTTCTTTCTATTATGATTCAACCAGAGTAAACATGCTTCATACAGGGTTGTTTCATCCTAGATAACATCATCATGGTTTGGAAAGGCATGGAATGGGCTCGCTGATCTCATCAATCCACCATGTTTATGAAGATTGAATTTGAGAAGGCTTATGATCAGATTGAATGGACTTTCATCCTCGTCATGCTTCAGTCCCTTGGCTTTGGACCCATTTTTATTCAAACTGTCAATATTCTCTTTGAAGATGCATCTGCTAAAATTTCTATTGATGGCCTTAGCCTGGAGCCCTTTTGACTCTTCTAGTCTATCATACAAGGTTGTCCTCTTGCCCCTGAACTTTATGTGTTAGTGGCCGAAGGATTTTGTTATCTCTTAGCCCATGCCAAAGCACAATGTCTCATGTGTGGAATCTTGCTACCTGATGAGCCCAATTCTCAACTCCTCAATGTGCATTTTACATTGATTTCATACTTACACTTATCGAGGATGAGAACAACATTTTAAATGCTATGTAATGCTTGGATACTTTCTGCCTAGCTTCTTTCTCATCCATTCAATGGCAAAAAACTCAATGTTATAGGGAATCTTTCCTTCCTCCACCAGACTAGCTTGGCAAATTTTATTGGAAAATTGTACAACGTGGTGAGATTTTAAAATTTGTAGGTATTCCTTTTTCTTATAAAGCCTCCCCGAATGATCTCTGTCATTATATCATTCAACGGGTAGCGAAAAAACTTGAATATTGGCTTACTAGGCCTTTATCTCTTTTTGTAAAATTCCAAATTTTCTCTAAAGTTCTCGTTGCTACCCATGTCTACTACTCGTCTTGCTAGGTACCTTCCAAGGCCTCCATCCAAAATTTGAAAAATCTTCTCAAATATTTCCTCTTGGCTAATGCCTCTACTAGAAAACATTTTCATCAAGTAGCTTTAGGTATATGTTATCTGCGTCGCAACTTTGGAGGCCTTAGGCTTATTCACATTCAACGCCAACGGAAAGCTCTATGTGCTAAGTGGATTATATGAAGAATCACTAGCCAAAAAGCTTGGAAAGTTTTCATACATCATGGCATCAAGGAAGAATCTCCTTATGGCCGCCTTGAATGGAAAGGCTTAAGGTTTTTCAAATTTCTCATCACCCCTGTGCTTGTCAAAATCATTGGAAATTTTGTTCTTAAAATTATCTGGAAAGCATGGGAATGTGTCCAAACTTATCTTTTATGGAAAGAGGATGGATTTCACAATGGGTTATCTCTTAAAAAAAAATATCTCTGGTGGTCACCATTTTTTCAGTCCCAATATCAATGCTTAGTAGAGGTTCTGAGAATATTCGTGCTCAAATTCTTCCTACACAGAATTCACACAATAAAGGACTTCTTCTACAAAAACACATAATCTTGGTTATCTTGGCCAGATTTTAAAGCTCCATTTCATCTTTCTAACAAAGATCAAGATACTTGCAATATTGTGATTAATTCGGTTCCAGATCACATGCTACATAAGATTTTTGTGCACTCTTCTCGCCCTTGGTGGACAAACTTGAAATGGTATGTTGATACTCCTTTCTATAATTATAAAGATAGAAAAGGCTATTCATGGATCTCACCCCATTTTCCCATGGTGGAAAAAATTAATCCTCGTTGGGGAATTCACGACACTCTGTGTACCAGGGGTAGATGGTTTGATACTATTTGGACTATATGTGTGGATCCCAAAATTACTTAATTTCTTTGGTATTTCATACACCAAGGGTTTCCTATTAGGGCCCGTCTTGTTCAAATTGGGATTCCAACTCCTCAATCCCCCTTCTTTGGGCATCAAGAAATGCTTTTGCATGTCCTCTGGTTCTATCCCAAAGCTAAAAATTTTCTAGAACTCGATCCATACTTTTTCCTTTCCCTCACGGCCCTAATGTTTCACTTGGTAGCATATCCTCATGGGAGAAAATCCCAAACTTTTGCCTATATTCACCCAGATTTGGCATGTTTTCAGAGGGGAGATTTTATTTTAGATATGGAAATAAATAAATGCTTTTTTCTTTGTTAATTCTTTAGTTGATCAATCTTTCTCGATTTATAATAAATCTACAGTGATCTCAAATGTGCTTCTACAGATTCAAGTCTAAGAAAACAAGGTTTCACTAGAGGTGGACCACCTCGAGTCTCTTCTCAAACACTGGGGGGCGAAGCCCCTTGCAATGTTTCTGGAGTTCCTACATCTCCCACTAGACATTCCTCACCTCCAACCTATGGAGGCCGGTTCAGGTAATCCTAGCCAAGTGCCTTTAGGCACACCCATCGCTCTTCAGGACTGAGTTAGCGACATAGTCATTCACCTATGTGCCATCGTGGTCAAGGATTACCTCCACGCTCCTAAGTTCACTAGTAGGTCTAGGTCTCGTCACATCGGTAACAAGGATGGGGGTCTCTGACACATACATTAGCTCACCATTACGGCTAGGTTTCTCCTTCTACCATCACTTCACACTAGGCCGTTTGGCAACTACCGCCACACCTCCCATCCTCTAGAAAATTCCTGTGTCTAAGCCTCTCCATTCCTACAAACGAGGAAGTAGATTCTAAGGAAGATTTTTCTACTAGTTGGGAGATTCCAGACTATGGAAAAAATATGCCTGGTTTCGGAATGGCCGGATAATAAAGATCTTCCTTCCTCAGGTAGGTTTGCAGTTGCTTCTTGATTTTTCCTTTGTTGTTATCACGATCTATCATTTAATTTTTGTTTTACTTTCCTAGGCTCAACCTAGTTTAAGTTTTTTGTTCTGGTTTTGGCCTAGTTTGTTCGTGGTTTTCGGACACACTCTCATACCACCTACTTTTTTTTTGAAATCTATCTTGTATATTATTGCATTGATATAATATAAGATATTTTTCATCAAAAAAGATTGTAGAAAAACTATCATAAACTTATATTAATTTAGTAACTAAAGCATATAACTCTAACACTCCATGTTAAGCTTAATATTCCATATTGATGTAACATAGTATCACAATTGCACTCAAACCTCTCAATAGGTAACGGATTTTGGAAATATATCTACAATGTGATATTTATATTTGTAAAACTCTAAGTGTATACAATCAATGTTGATATAATGGACTTTAATAAATTGATATCTTGTATTAATAATTTTAATATAATATATTATTTTTGAATTATTCACAAAATATTTTCATTATTTGTATTGTTGTCTTACAAAAATATTCTCATCTAAAATACCTAATAGGTTGTTAATGAAGTTGTTATATACTATAGTTCTTCTATTGAAAGAGTTAAATTGTTATTTTTCAAATATCATAACATTACTCCTCAATCAAAGTGAGATACATATTCTAAAGTTTTATTTTTGGAATAAACATCGCATTTGTAATCACTATCCATGTATCAAATTAGTTTGAATTCAATCTATTATATATAGAACACTATAATATCATGTTCTAATTTTGTATCTTGTAATTAATTTTTGTTTTTTATAATGTGAATCATTTGGAGTTGCAATAAAACTTGAAATTAGTCTCACTACATAGATCATGTTAGATCTTTTGCCCTTCAAATACCTCAAACCTATAAGTTTCCTTTTATAAAATGTTTAATAAAAATAGTTGTTATCATCGTTTCTCATTTTTTATCCTGATATTATAGGTGTAGGTGGTGGTTTACAATTATAGGTGACCATGTTATGCATTTCAAAATATGAAACCTCTTCAAAATCTTTCTAACATACTTGGATTCATGAATGAGAACTCCATCACATGTTTAATTAAACCTAACTTTTAAATCATTTTTTCGTTAGGTAAATATGTTGGTTTTGAGGTGACTCAAAAACCCATAAATATAAGTGGAGAAAAGACACAACTATAGCACTCTACAAAAAAAGTGATCATAAAGTTCATCTACGAGGATCCTTCCCGCATGATCTTAAATACATTTTAAGGGGATCATTTGCACTTATCCTTTTCTTCTTCCCCACAATATTCCAACCTTAATCATTGTTCAAATTAACATTTTCATTATGCATCGGAATGATGATTTTGGAATTCTCCTTGTCATCTAAAGTTTGTGTCTCGAGAGGAGAGGAAATGGAATCTAAAGTGGCAGCAAGTGGCATTCCTTTCTCAATAAGAATAGGAGAAAGAGAGAACTCCATAATCGATGGACCAGGATATGATTGGTGCATAGAAACATCCTCTGAATCACTATCTAGTTGAACAAATAGGTCATTAAGCTCATAATTCTTCCACCACAAAGTTTTAAATTTCCTCTCATTCTTTCTCTTATAAAACACACAATCAAAATCAATATGCCCTAAAAAAACAAGTTCTGCATCGAAAAGGTAATCCTTTTTTATGAAGGGACTGGGTAAAACATTTATTTTAAAATTTTAGCTCAATGTTAAGAGATAGATTTTTGGAGGTATTAATATCAACCAGGATTCATCCATAGGTTTTATGGATGACCAAAATTCTATTTTTTTATCTTAAGCTCTTTATTTATTTATAATTATAATATCTCAACAGATAAAAATTCTTCAAAAATTAAATCATCCACATACTGACCTACAATAAAAACGTCACATTGATAATTCACCATGGTGCGTAGAGTTCATTTGTTACTTTTTAAAATTGAAACATTTAGTCATTAAGTGTGAGCCAATGTAACTATCCTAATCTATTGGTATTTCATTAAGACCATAAAGTCCTTTTTTGAATTTGTTTACTTTGTTCTCATGACAAAAAATATTACAACCTTATGGTTTATACATAAACTAGTAATCGTAAGTGAGGTGTAAGATGTAAACGTCGAACGAGATGAAGTGAAGAATGAAGAAATGAGGAAACAAAAAATATGGAAAGGACAAGGGGTTAATATTAAGAAGGGGTTTGAGGGAGCGGGAGGGCATTCCATTCCATGTTTGAGATGCAACGGAAATGCATGTATCACACATTTTCCACATGTCAAATTGTAAGACCCTAATAATATTGGTTATTTGTGTTCCATTTTTCTTGTAAGTATAATTTCTAGTTAAAAGAGGTAAAATCAATACTGGGAAAAATCCAAAAGGTTTAAAGTTTGAAACCCAACTGAAATGATTGTTTGTTGGAGCACTTTATAGGAACTTTTTATTAAAAAAATCATTGAGTAATGGCATGGAAATAGATTAATGTGAAAAATCATTTATCATCGAGTCGACATTATGTATTCAAGTGTAATTTATACTTAAAAGGTGAAAAAATAAGAAATGGAATATATATATATGTTCCACGGTCAAAACCCAATTGAGCAATATTTATCGGGTTCATTCAATAATCACGTTTTAAAATCTCCATCCCTTTAATATATGAATGATTGTGGAATGATCGACTAATATTTCACCACGTGTATTCATGCATCAAGGATTAGGATTCTTAGGATTTCGAGCACCCTCACAATTTTTTAAACATCTCGAGAGGATGAGTATGCATGTAAGTAAAGATATTAATCTTATAGGTTCTCTCAAGAGAAGTATTATCTATAGAGTTAATCCAAAACCACCTAAATTGCCATTTTTGTTTGTTACTATAATTAGAAACCACATCAGGTTGATATGGGATGTTGAATCCTTTGGACATGTCTGTTTCTCTAAAAGTTCATATGGTAAGTATAAGTGAATTTACCTTAAGATACCATGACAGAGAGTTTGAATAAATAGTTATTTTTTTAGGATTAAACCATGAGAGAGAGTTGGAAAAAATATTCATGAAGAAAATGTAAAATAATAATAACAATAAATAATAAAGAATACTCTAAATTAATAATAAAAATGAAGACTCTAAAACTAAACCATGCGAGAGAGTTGCAATAAAGATCCATTTTATAGGATTCATGTTCTAAAGCTATGGGTTTAAAACCCTGTGGGATTATATAGCTCCAGTAAACGCCCCATCGGCACCGCCCTTCTAGGTATCATTTACTTATCCTTTCCTCTTATGTCACCGATGGTTATTCTCCAAACTTTTGGTACCTCTCATTGATGTTAGAATATGTGGTAATCAGAATCCAAATAGAAGGTTTACAAATTTTGTATCTACTTTGATTCCGTCATATAAATTCCAAAGTCATCCATGTTGCTAAGATGGTAAATATTATATATTAATAATTAAAGACGTCAGAATAGAATGGAATTTTATAGGCCAAATTTAATGCAATACACTCAACAGAGAAAATGACATCCAAATAATTTATATACATTCATTCATCTGAAAGAGAAAGTTTTACCCATCAAACATGAATGAAAATATTAGTTATCGGATAAACACGGTTATTATGAACCCAATTATATGTCCTCTTACTCCTTAGTTGCTTATGGAATTAGGCACAAATTTAGTTTTGCTAAGTGACTGATTTGCGATAAAATACATACATTCATTGATATATATTATAAATGAATTTAATTATTCTTCCATAATTTAAATTACAATCTCATAAATACCATTTTTATTTATAAACAATGTCTTAATTTTCTTCACAAAAATAAATATTTTAATAAAATAATGACAGTTAATATCTCTTTTATATTCCATTGAATTATATGAATCTAGAAACATCTCATGTGTCATCTGTATGCTTCCACATTAAACAAATAAGGAAAATTATTCCTTCCATTTTGCACATCTGTGAACATTTTGGTTGCAAGAATAAACTTCCTCAAAGTCCTTGAAAATGGTATTATAACATCCTACATATCATCGAAATCAAGCTCGCCAATTTTTATACTGGAATTCAAGAGATAACATTCCAACATTAAAATATTACTTCTAAATGCACATGTACACCTTACTTACTTCTAATTTAATTCAACATTTTCCATCCTAAAATCATAATAGGATGGAAGTATGAAGAGATGTATTTTTATTTTCTTTAGGTGGAATACAATATGCTAGAAATCATGTATGAGTAGACGTTTGGGTATTGCATGAAAGTGTAGATGTGCAGGTTAGCACAAAAATGGATTTTCTTTGGGAAGACAAAGTGAGTGATGTTAGGAATAATAATTGATTTGTAAATGCATTTATTAAGTATTGAGGAATTGTAATTGAAAAAATAAATTTAGAGTAATAAAGATTATGAAAATGTCTATGACAACCAAGACAGTGGTTATCAAGAACGTTAACATAGGTTATACCTATCAAACAACAATATAAGGGTATTTTTCTGTGCTAAAATAATAGTAGGATGGAATTATGAAGAGATGTATATTTATTTTTCTGAGATGGAATACAATGTGCTAGAAATCACATATGAGTAGACATTTGAGTACCGCATGAATTTGTATATGTGCAGGTTAGCATTGGATTTTCTTTTGGAATATAAACTAAGTGATGTTACGAATAATAATTGATTTGTAAATGCAATGACTTTGTATTGAGGAATTGTAATTGAAATATGGAGGAAAAATAGATGACTAACCAGATAGATGAATCATTTTATAGCACCCATCTAAAAACAACCCACTCAAGACAAAGAAAAACCTAGGTTTAGTTAGGAAAATTTAAGGAATAATTTTTTTTGTATAAAGTGTTCCTAACAAAATTCCAGAGTCCATTACAATAGTTATCGAATCATCCTACAAAACACTAAGAGAGAGAAATTCATCCATAGCACAACTAGATTATCTTCTTGTAGGGCGCGTGAAAGAAATTTCCTCTGGCGCAGAAAGGAAATTTTCTTCCGGACGTGGGAGAAACTCATTTTCTCCCGGGAGCACAAGGCGGGTGCTGACGAGACTCATTCTCTCCTGTTTGCATAGGACAGGTGTGGGAGAGACTCATTTTCTCATGGGCATGTAAGATGGACATGCAAGAGGCTCTGGGCACGCAAGATGCATGTGAAAGAAGCTCCAGGAATGTAAGAATCATTAGGCATGCAAAAAGCATTGGGAGTGCAAGACGTGCATGAAAGAAGTGCTTGGAGGGCAAGACGCGCATGCATGAAGCCTTGCCTTTTCTGCGAATCTTCATAATACCATAATTTTTATAGGGAACTCATATTTTTGCAAACAAGGACTTTTCAGAAATCTCTCAATGTCCTCTTTGCACAGAAACCTAAACAATTTAATTTGGATAAATTTTTAAGGGTCAATTTTAATAAAACAATATGCAAGCCTTTAAAATGTAAGTTGCTAAATTTTAACTTGTGAATTTTTAATCAATTGATCTTCTTCCTCTCTCAACTTGTCAATTGGACATGGACGATTTTTCTTCGATGGATTTAGGAAGGATTCCAATGGCTAATTTGTTTGATGGGTTTGCAAATAAAAATTTCCAATTTTACACAGTAAGAAGTCTGCGAATTTGCCTTTGCTTGATCTAAACGGTTCTTTAAGAGTTTTGAAAGTATTTTAGCTTGGTTTGGGATCACTTTGGCCTCATTAAATCCAATTGATTATTTCATTTTCCTCTTCTCTATTTGTAGGTTTATTTGAACATTTGATAAAGAATTTTTACGAAGTATACAACGAATTAAAAGAAGTGTATACATTTCTAGGACAGAGATTAAACTATCTCTTTTGCCATGAAATAAAACATTGAATTCATTCCATGCTGGTCTTAAATAGTTTTCTTTCCTTCAATCAAACATTAAAACAATAATGTAGATTTTATTCTTTTCAAATCATGCACTTCACAAAACAGAGTATTACATTTCCTTCATACGCATTTATTTCATTTAATCAGAGATTTCAATTATATTTAAAAGATCATATTCAATACCACAATGTAATTTGAGAAATGTAATACATCATTTATTGATTTCAAAATACAAATTTACAAAATAAATATCCTTCTTCAACATTTTTTCCAAAAAAAAATAAAAACAGAGTATAACTCTTTTACATTTCGAATTTCAACTTTCATTGTCAATATAAGGTATATTTCCATTAAAAATAATATATATATCATCCACTTCAAATTAGGAAAGGGTTAAAATTATATTTCATTTCACAAGGGACTGTCAAACTGTCTTTTTATCAACTCCAGAACAACAACATGCAGATTTCTCATTCTTTCAATTTGATCACAACAGGAATAGAGGAAATACAATGCTCTCCACCAAATCAAGACATCGTATGAAAAGGATAATCCATCCTTCTTCATTGGCCCCCAAGCCCCAAACATAATGCAATAGAATATGTGATCTAACTCATGGCAACAACATGCTTCCACAAACACACATGCAACATTTTCACAATAAAACACATTCCAAAACCAAATGTAGTTTACAACTACATTAAAACATGAAAAACAACAGTAAGGCTTCATCAAGCAAGCCAAAAGAGCAAGAAACTATGGGGGATGTTTCTTATGCCTCCGAAAAGGGTAAATGGGTATCACAGCCTAATTTCAAATCACCAAAATATAGTATATAAAACCCTGACATTTCTTATGCGTCCCCCAAGTACCCCTTATTCCTCACATTTTCTTATGCCTCCTCAACCTCTTATGGTACCCCAGAACAAGTAAAGAAATACAAGCTATTTCTTTACAATGTGGAACCCAAATCCCAACTCCCTCCACACTTAT
The DNA here is from genome assembly GCA_019776745.2 of Taxus chinensis. Taxonomy (NCBI): domain Eukaryota; kingdom Viridiplantae; phylum Streptophyta; class Pinopsida; order Cupressales; family Taxaceae; genus Taxus; species Taxus chinensis. The sequence goes on along the minus strand of CM034151.1, from coordinate 143,359,638 downwards.
ACCTCCCTAAAAATACCCTTCTACCTCCCACAAACAAAACCCCATAGTCTTCTCCTACACCATTCCTAGGATATCTACACAACAACCCACAAACAATAACAAACATACAAACATTTACATATTCATTTCCAAGAGCCAAGCTCTTACCTCTCCATGATGGAGTTTGTTCCAAGTTCAAAACAAAAATCTCCTTCCAATGCAATCAATCCAAATATCAACCCAACACAAGTATTCAACAATCTTCCCAACTTGTCCAAAAGTAAGAACTCTCAAAAACAAGAAGGAAATCTCCCAAAAATGAACTGATAAAAGTGAAGCAACTGAAAAACAAGGTAAAGAATCCCAATAAATAGAAGAGGGAAGAGGAGAGGATGAGGTGGATCCATGTAGGATGCCACATCACACATCCTCAACCCCAAAAAAAAAGTCAACTTCATTCTCCAATGCATAATCAATAGGTGGGTGAATAATATGATAGTTTTACTTACACACTCAAACAAGCCCACACCCCATAAGGACTGAAATTTAAAACATGTAAGAAGAGTGTAATAAGAAATTAAACTTGACTTACAAAATGCATAAAGAAGGTGTAAATTTAACCCTCCAACCATAGGCAAGGTTGGTATGTAAATTTAAGAGGCATGGGACAAGTTTAACTTGTCTGACGAGTCTCTAAAATCAGCCTACAAGGACAAATTCAAATTTCAAAGAAGATGAAGTGTTTATTAGTCCAAAATAAATTTACATATCTCTTATACATCACTTACACATGTCTTACAACATTTTAATTCAAATCCAGCAACTCTATTAATTACTTTCTTATGATATATTTTAATTAATTAACTTAACAACTTGATTACTCATAATATTACACACCATTTAATAAATAATGAAAGGGGTTAAAGCACCAAAAAATAACCACATGCAAACATTAACAAGGGACCAAATAAAAGAAATACATAAATCCCCTTGGTCACATTTAAAGGTGATCCCCCATAGGAATCCCTAACACAATCAAACACACAAACAATTATAGTTGCCATAGTGACCTTGTTGAATTCATTTAGAATTCCAAAGTGGTTCGTCTCCGATTCCCCGATGTTGTGATATTTTAAAGCTACAAAATACAAATATCTCCTTCAGCCTCGTGTCCATATCAGAAAATCCAAATGAATATATGTATAAAATTTAAAGATTATCAATATATATGTGAATCAAGAAAATCATCACGAAAATCAATAGTATCGCTTACAATTCATCAACAACTATATCATCATCAATTTTAATTCAATTCTCATTTTCTAGGTCTAATCAAAATATATAATTATTACAAGTTTGAATGACATCCATAATATAAACATGTCAAATAGTATATCAACATCACTATATAAAAATGTCTCTAATAATCATCATGCATCATATAAGAATCAAAGTTAGAAATAATCCATGATCGAACATATAACATCATACTAAATCAAAACTATAATAATGTCCATGATATAGGAAACAATGTCATGATCAGTATCAAAAGGTGTCAAAGGGAAGTCAACACTACATCCCCCTCCCCTTAGACTCAACTTCGTCCTTGAAGTCACTAGAACAGATGGGAAAACTTAACTTTTAACAATGTAGCATCCTTTAAAGTAGCTATAGTCTAATCATATATGTCCCACTACACTCACACCTAATCAATCTCTCTACCTCAAAGGCCCAGGGTTGTATGATCTATAGTGTGAACGGGCTTCACTGTTACCTTCCCCTGATCCTGCACCTACAATGAGGTCTAATCCAGCACATGAGAAGGATCTGAAATATATCTCTTGAGGACTGAAACATGAAACACATCATGTATGTGAGACAAGCTAGGTGACAACGCTAGACGATAGGCCAAAGGGCCGATATGCTCCAAAATCTCAAAAGGACCAATGAATCTAGGAGTAGACTTAGAACCTTTTCCATAATGGACAGGGCTCTTATGTGGTCTAACATGAAGGAACACCTTCATGCCCACATCAAAACTATGGTCAGTCCTATGCTGATCTACATTCTTCTTCTGCATGTTCTTTGCCTCTTATAGTCTTTGTCTAATCAAAACCACTTGCTATTCCATGTCATGTTACAAAGCTAGTCCAAGAGAAACCCTCTCCTATAGCCTATTCCAGCTAAGAGGTGTCCTATAGTCTTTGCCATACAAAGCCTGAAAATGTGCCATGGCTATAGAACTCTGAAAACTATTTTTATAGGCAAACTCCACCATGTACATGTACTCCTCCCATCTCGACTGATGATCCATAACATACATCCTAAGTATATCCTCTAAAATTTGATTCAACTACTCATTATGTCCATCTATCTTGGGGTGATATACTGTGTTGAAGTTTATCCTTGCTCCGAGGGCGTGCTGCATGATGGTTGAGAAATGGGAAGTATACAAAGGATTGCAGTAAAAAATAATCTTTTGTGGAATCCTGTGTAACCTAACAATCTCATCTAGATAAACTCATGCCACTGCACTAGCTGTATAGGTGGTCTTCACAAGATAAAAGTGAGCCACTTTTTTTAATTTGTCAACTGTGACCACGATGGCGTCGTGGTGATATCTCGACATTGGTAGCCCAACAATGAAGTCCATTAAAATGGTGTCGTACTTCCATTCTGGTATAGCATGAGGAAAGAGAAGGGCAGTTGGATGCTAATGTTTGGCCTTCACTTTCTGGCACTCTAAATAACATGACACAAACTGAGCCATGTCTCTACGACGTCCTCTCTAATGATACAACTGTCTCAAGGTAGCGTGTATCTTCTTCACCCTAGGATGAACTGAATAGGGTGCACGATGTGCCTCTGTCAAGATGTCCTGCCTCAAGCCTCTATCTTTGGGAACATAAATTTGACCTCTGTGCCAGAGAATTCCATCTGAATCTAATGAGAAACCATCAAACTTTCCCTCAAGGGGTCTCTGAGACTCAATATCCACTCTAGTTACATCATAGAAGTTGTCAAGAGGAAGATGTTGTAGAATCCTACTCTGCAAATTTGTGCTCACTAAATTTTCCATAACCACATGTCTCTATCTTCTAAGAGTTTCTACAACCACATTCTCCTTCCCCTTCACATTCTCTATATCCATATCATACTCACAAAGAAACTCCATCCAACCTCGCTGAAAAGTGTTGAGATTAGGAAGTGTGAAGAGATCACGAAGACTCAAGTGATATGTCCTAAGGCTGAATCTCTTACCAAGAAGAAAGTGTCTCCATTAAACCAAGGTGTGCACAACTGCCGCAAGCTCTAGATCATTAGTCAGATAATTGAGCTCGTAATCCTTGATTTTTTGAGAATCAAAAGCCACTACTCTTCCCTCCAGCATCAATACACCTCCAAGTCCTACCAAAGAAGCATCCACGCATACGAAAAACTCACCTTGTGGATCTGGCACTGTAAGAATGGGTGCTGTCATGAGACATTCCTTCAGTTTCCTCAATGCCTACTCACATCTATCAAAAAAAACAAACTTCTTCCCTTTCCGCTGAAGGGAAGTGATGGGCTGTGCAATCTGAGAGAAGTCCTGAACAAATCTCCTATAGTATACTAATCCAATGAAGCTGTGCACCTCAGTCGCAATAGTGGTTGCTGGTCAATCCATAATAGCTCAAATCTTAGAAGGATCGACTGCGATACTTGCCCTAGAAATGATGTCACCCAAATATTCTACCTCCGTCTGAAAGAATGCACCTTTCTCAAAGTTCCCATAAAGTTGTTTCTCACGAAGACACTGAAGAACCTAGTGAAGGTTCCCTTCATTCTCCTCATGCATGCGTGAGTAAACCAAAATGTCATCTAAGAAGATGAGCACAAAGTGATCTAAGAAAGTCCAGAATACCCCATTCATCAAACTCATAAATACTGCGGGGGCATTCGTCAAACCAAAAGGCAACACTGTGAACTCATAGTGCCCATATCGCATACGAAAAGTGGTATTATGAATATCCACCTCTATAATCTTCAACTGATGATAGCCTAACTTAAGATCTATCTTAGAGAAAACTGTGGCTCCCTTCATCTAATAAAACAAATCATCTATGCATGGAAGGGGATAACGATTCTTGATCGTTACCTTGTTCAGCTGGTGGTAATCAATACACAACCACAAGGATCTGTCCTTCTTCAAAAAAATCACCGGTGCAGCCCAAGGGGATACACCAGGAAAAATTAGACCTTTCTCCAAAAGGCCCTCAAGCTGCAACTTGAGCTCACAGAGCTCTGGGGTAGTCACCCGATAAGGCGCTCGTGAGATAGGCTCTGCTCCCAAAACTAGGTCTATATGAAAATAAATCTCACGTGTGGGTGGTAACCCCGATAGCTCCCCTCAAAAGACATCTGAAAAATCTCTAAAAATGGGATGGTCATCTAGCAATGGTCCACTAGACCCATCCTTTGATCGGTCACTGATGGTGACATCAAACATCTGACAACCCCATCACACACACCGCTTAAGCTCCATAGTGGAGATGGTGCAAATGGAAATAGGTCTCCTGACCCCTAAGATCACTAACTCAACTCCTAGATCATCTGCACAAGATATGATCTTTTGATAACAATCCACTTTGGCTCTGTGTGTAGATAACTAGTCCATGCCCAAGATGACTCCATAAGAGCCCAACGAAAGGATACGAAGATCTGAGGTAATGGTGAAAGGTCCCAAATCCACTACACACTCCTTAACTAAGGAGTCCACTGAGATATGGGCTCCCCAAGCCATCTCAACGTCCCAACTAAGACCCTTCCTAACATGTCACCAACCTACTTCACTCTACTAAAGATGGTGCAATAAAAGAATCTGAAGAATCATAATCAAACAAAATAGAGGTAGGGATACAACCAATGCTACTTGTGGTCTCAATAACTATACTTTGATGCTTAGCCTGGTGGTTCTCAACCACTGCATAGATCCAATGATTGCATCCCATGTCACCAATGGTAGGCTCTAAGATCTGTGTCTTACCCTTGTTAAGAGGGTTCTGAGGGAAATCTCTCCAAAAATGTCCATCAACACCACAACCAAAACAACCGCCTGATCCTCTCCTATGTGTATCAAGTCAGACCGACACTATGTAGGTATGTCTTATGGATCCTGATGATTTGGGTATGGACTGCTGAGGTCTCTGCTAGCAAGATCCTGCTGACTAAGCCCTCTGGGCACCCTATGGAGGTCTATAAGGTGGGCGGGACTGCTGCTACTATGGTCTAAAAGATGACTATCCTGAACCTTTTCCAACACGAGGAGGAGGTATTGACCCCCTCCACCTACTTTCCTACATCTATTGTATATGGCTCCAGGCTTGGTCTCTATCCTACTGGGTCTTCCCCTAAGTCTCCTCTTCTATATAGGCCCTCTCAATGGCCTCAGCAAATGTCAATGGACAATGGATCCACACTGTACCTCCAATGTCTAGATTCAAGCCCCGGATGAACCTATGGATCCATACCTGCTCATCCTCCATGTAATGAACATACTGAAGTAAATCCAGAAATCTACTCTCATGCTCAGCCACTGTAAGAGATGCCTATCAGATGTTATGAAACTCATTAATCCTCTGTTGTATGAACCTCCATGATAGATATATACTCCTGAACCTCTCCTCAAAGAGCTTCTAGGTAATTGCCTCAGAATCCATGTGGAACTTCTGCTCCTCTGTCCTCCACTAAACACATGCTCCATCTCTCAATAGATGGATTAGAACATGAGCTTTCATGTTTCTAGAACAAGGGCAAAGCTTGAAGCATCCACTCAAGCTCACCAACCAGGCCTCTACCTAAAATCCACCTATGTCACCAGAATAATGCAATGGCCATAGCTTTAGGATCTTACTGATGTGGTTTGAAGCTGTAGTCTAATGACCCCTAGGCCTTCCTGCATGCTCTTCTCTAAGCCTAGGGCTCCGAGACCTAAGATCCTATCCCCATGTCCTCTCTCTATGACGTAAGTTTTCTATGCTATACTCCTCGTTGTGCCAAGGAGATACCTAGGCCTCCACTGATGGCTCCATGTCATGTCTTGCAAATCATCCTCCCAAAGGCTCTCCGTGTAAGTTGATATTGACATCCTAAAGTGTCTGTAAAATCTGAGGTAGAAGGGCTGCTAAAGCCTACTCTAGAGGAGGTATATCTAGGTCTATGTGAAAAGACCCCTCATCTTGTCTGCACCTCCTGCATAGACAAAGACAAGAGTTAGTTCATTATCTAGGTTTTTATTTAGTTTTCCATGTTTACTAAAATATGTAATTTCAAACAAAGTTGTTCTCTAGATTTGAAAGTGTGCTAGGTTTTATATTGTACTAGGTTTAAAGTTCGTTTCTCAAGTCTTCTAGTGTGCCCAAGGTTCCAAGCTTTTAAACCCACTACTCTAATACCAAGTGTAGTGCCCATCTAAAAGTAACCCATTTGAGACCAAGAAAAACCTAGGTTTAGTTAGGAAAATTTAAGGAACAAATTTTTTTGTTTAAAGTGTTCCCAACAAAATTCCAGAGTCCATTACAACAGTTATCGAATCATCCTACAAAACACTAAGAGAGAGAAAGTCATCCTTAGCACAACTAGATTATCTTCTTGCGGGGTGAGAAAAAGAGAGGCGTGGAAAGGAAATTTTATTCCAGGCACGGAAGAGAGGCACGGGAGAAACTCTTTTTCTCCCAAGCATGCAAGGTAGGCATAGAAGAGACTCATTCTCTCCCAGCCACGCAAGACGGGCGTGAGAGAGAATTATTTTCTCAGGGGCGTGCAAGATGGGCACGCAAGAGGCTCATTTTATCATGGGTGCACAAGAGGCTCTAGGACCACAACAAAATCATGCTAGAAGCTCTAGGCACACAAGAAGCATTGGGCTCGCAAGACGCGCACGCATGAAGCCTTACCTTTTCTGGGAATCTTGAGAATGCCATAACGTTTGCTAGGGAACTCAGATTTTTGATAACAAGGACTTTTTAGAAATCTCTCGACGTCCTCTTTGTAAAGAAACCTTAAGAATTTAATTTGGATAAAATTTTAAGGGCCAATTTCATTAAAACAATATGTAGGCTTTTAAAATGCAAGTTGTTAAATTTTAACTTGTGAAATTATAATCAATTAATCTTCTTCCTCTCTCAAATTGTCAAGTGTACATGGAGGATTATTCTTAGATGGATTTAGGAAGGATTTAAGCGGTTAATTTGTTTGATGGGTTTTCAACTAAAAATTTCCAATTTTACACAGCAAGAAGTCTGCGACTTTACCTTTGCTTGATCTGAATAGTTCTTTAAGAGTTTTTAAAGTATTTTAGCTTGGTTTGGGATCATTTTGGCCTCATTAAATCCAATTAATTATTTAATTTACCTCTTATCTATTTGCAGGTTTATTTGAACATTTGATAAAGAAATTTTACGAATTATACAGAGAATTGAAATAAGTGTATACATGTCCAGAACAAAGATTAAAATATCTCTTTTTCCATGAAATAAAACATTGACTTCATTCCATGCTAGTCTTAGATAGTTTTCTTTTCTTCAATAAAACATTAAAACGAGAAAGCAACTTTTATTCTTTTCAAATCATTCACTACACATAACAAAGTATTACATTTCCTTCATACACATTTATTTATTTCAATCATAGATTTCAGTTATATTTAAAAGATCATATTCAATACCACAATGTAATTTGAGAAAGGTAATACATCATTTTTTGATTTCAAAATACAACTTTACAAAATACATATCCTTCTTTCACATTGTTTGAAAAAAAATAGAAAACATAGTATAACTCTTTTACTTTTTGAATTTCAACATTCATTATCAATACAAGGTATCTTTTCATTACAAATAATATAAAAATCATCCACTTCAAAGTGGGAAAGGGATGAAATAAGATTTCATTTCACAAGGGACTGTCAAACTATCTTTTTCTTAGCTCCAGAACATCAACATGTAGATTTCTCATTCTTTCAATTTGATCACAACAAGAACATGGGAAAGCCAATGCTCTTCACCCAACAAAGACAACCAATGAAAAGTAGAATTCATCCTTCTTCATTGGCCTCTGAGCCCCAACCATAATGTAATAGAATATGTGATTTAATTTATAGCAACAACAGGCTTCCACAAACACACATGCAACATTTTTACAATAAAACATAGTCCAAAATAGAATGCAATTTAAAACTACATTGAAACATGACAAAAAACACTAAGGCTTCATCAAGCAAGCCAAAGGATAAAGAAAATATGGGGTATGCTTCTTATGCCTCCCAAAAAGAGAAATGGGTATCACCACCTAATTTTAAACCACCAAAATATAGTATATCAAACCCTGACATTCCTTATGCCTCCCCCAAGTACCCCTTATTCGTCACATTTCCTTATGCCTCCCCAACCTCTTATGACACCCCATAATGAGTAAAGAAATGTAAGCTATTTCTTTACAAGGTGGAACCTAAATCACAACTCCCTCCACACATATACCTCCCTAAAAACACTCTTGTGCCTCCCACAAAAGAAAACCCACAGTCTTCTCCTACACCATTCCTAGGAAATATACCCAATAGCCCATAAACAATAACAAATATACAAACATTTATATATTCATAAAAGGCAAAAGAAGAGCATTTCCAAGAGCCAATATCTTACCTCTCCATGATGGAGTTTGTTCCAAGTTCAAAACAGCAAGCTCATTCCAATGCAAGCAATCCAAATATCAACCCAACACAAGAATTCAACAATCTTCCCAACTTGTCAAAAATCAAGAGCTCTCAAAATACAAAAGGAAGTCTCCCAAAAATTAAGTGATAAAAGTGAAGCAACCCAAAAACAAGCCAAAAAATTCCAATAAATAGAAGAGGGAAGAGAAGAGGATGAGGTGGATCCATGGATTCCAATGTGAGGTGGAGGATGTCACATCACACATCCTCAACCCCAACACAAAAGTCAACTTCATTCTCCAATGCATAATCAATAGGTGGATGAATAATATGACAGTTTTACTTACACACTCAAACAAGCCCACACCCCATAAGGACTGAAATTTAAAACATGTAAGAAGAGTGCAATAAGACATTCAACTTGACTTACAAAATGCATATAGGTGGTCTAAATATAACTCTCCAACCATAGGCAAAGTTTGTATGTAAATTTAAGAGGGAGACAAGTTTAACTTGCCGCACAAGTCTCCAAACTCAACCTCCAAGGACAAATTCAAATTTCAAAGAAGATGATGTGTTTCTTACTCCAAAATCAACTTACATATCTCTTAGACATCACTTACACATGTCTTAGCACATTTTAATTCAAAGCTAACAACTCTATTAATTACTTTCTTATTATATATTTTAATTAATTAACTTAACAACTTGATTATTCACAATATTACACACCATGTGATAAATAATTCAAGGGGTCAAAGCACCACAAAATAACCACATGCAGACATTAACAAAGGGACCAAATGAAAGAAATACATATAACCCCTTGGTCAGATTTAAAGGTGATCCCCCCCATGGGAATCCCTAACACAATCAAACACACACAAACAAATACAATTGCCATGGTGACCTTGTTGAATTCATCTAGAAATCCAAAGTGTTTGGTCTCCGATCCTTCGATGTTTGTTGTGATATTTTAAACCTGTAAAATACAAATACCTCCTTCGGCCTTGTGGCCATATCAGAACATCCAAATGAATATAAATAAAATTTCAAGATTATCAATATATATGTGAATCATGACAATCATCACGAAAATCAATAGTATCACTTACAATTCATCAACAAATATATCAACATCATTTTTAATTCAATTCTCATTTTCTAGGTCTAATCAAAGTATCCAATTATTACAAGTCCGAATGACATCCATAATATAACCATGTCAAACAGTATATCAAAATCAATATATAAAAATGTCTCTAATAATCATCATGCATCATATAAAAATCAAAGTCAACAATAATCCATGATTGAACATCTAACATCATACTAAATCAAAACTATAATAATGTCCATGATATAGTCAACAGTGTCATGATCAGTATCAAAAGGTGTCAAAGGGAAGAGGGCACTACACATTTCTTCTATCAAAGTTCACTTTATATTACCCGCCCAATGTAAACTCCGCCATGGTACCAGAGAGTAAATTGATTTTTACCTACATTATATATATATATATAACAAATGATCTTTATATATTTCATTTACCGTAATGCATTGATTAGGGCACAATGTCTTTAAACATTTATCATCGGAGATTGTGTGGAGTTTGGTCAAATGAATACTTTCCCACTTCCATATGAGTATATTTATCATTGTATTAGACTATGACTTATTTTATATCACTTTCAAATTTTCTAATGTAAACCACTAGATCTGGCACTGATTTCATGTAAATTGCCCCCTTTTTCCCATTGATTTTTCAATGAGGATTTCAAATAACCTAATTTTACCATATACGAAATTGATGTAAAAAATTTTCCTCGTTTTCATATTAGTGGTTAAAATACCTAGATTTTTGTATAGCTCACTTGTTAAAAGGCATATTCGGTTTGAGGGAAAATTAAAGAAAACAATTCAATTACAATGCCAAACAACAAACTATCGGTTATTTTATAAAGAAACACCCTGATAGTGTAGTTTTATAGAAAAAATCTGAGCACAAATGAGATCCACTTAACAAATTTCATATCAGGACCATAAGTTCAAAACCTAGAAGACACAATAGGCTAATTTTTTACAACATCTCAAAAAAATATGATTTACAAGTAACTATTTTTTTTTAAAACCGCTTGCCATTTTTTTCATATTAAGTTGTTCCACTTGCAAAAATTATTAGTACTAAATTATATATTATTCCCAGAATTAACCTACGATAAATATATTTCTTATTTATTTGGAACCAAAACATTTGACATAGCATTCAATACTTGTAAAAGAAAATCCATTCTTTAATTTTTTTTCTTCGTGTGATGTATCTAGGCAGATGAAGTTGGGTACAAATTTAGGTGACTTTGACCTAAGAGATACCCCTTTTTCGTGACATCTATGCCAAATTTACTAAATCAGAGATATATACGAGGCAAAATTGAACAAATATACACACAGATTAGGGAAAAATTAACATACTTGAGGCTATCAAGGTTGGTACGGACCTGCAGTCACTACGCAAGATCTCCATATGCATGCTCTTTACTGAACAACGCAGTAACTACAGTGGGCACTCATGCCTGGTGCTTCCTTAGTGAGTCACTCTTGAGGAACCCCTTGGGTTTGGATGGGGGAACGATATGACAGAGGGCTTGTTCTTCTTTCTCCTTTCTAGAAATTATAAAAGTTTTGTTGAAATGAGGAAAGTTTATGGGGGGCTGCTCCGAATGCAAGAAATTGGATATTTCAGAATGCAGCTCTAACATTCTCACCAGCGAGACAAATGCCACGGGAGGGGTTCGAAGCTCATCTGGGTATTCCTCATTGGATTCAAAAGCTGAATTTTCTTCTTTTTTTCCTAGCACAGTTGGCCAAAAATTTATGAAATTTATGTCAGTTTGTTCGTATTGAACTGAATTTGAAGATGGGAATTGATTTTTTTGAGGATTTTGAGCGATCTATATAGAATTTCACCTAAATTTTGAGATTTTGAGGATATGTTGTGTTTTTTTAATCTAGCATAGCATATTGTTGTTGTATTGACGCATTGGCAACCACAACAAACTCTCCCAGCACGAGCTCCTGATCTGGTATGGGAACACCGCATTTGTCATGCCAAACCCCTTTTTTTCCCCATCTAATGGTGTTGGATGCCTGGGAAAATATCTGGTCTATTTTCATGGCAAGCCTGTGGGTACCATCATTTCTCTAGATTCTACGAAAGAAGCCTTGTACTATAATATGGCAAGGGAAAATCAGTTAAAGGGCACTGAGTAATTAATTCCTTTTTGACCGATGTGTGGAAATTTTTTATACGCAAGATTTCAACGCACCTCTGGAAAACTTCTCTCCACTGTTTGATTTTTGACGATTTTCAGACTCAACAACTTCACTTCATAGGGAAAACACTTACGGCGTAATAATTCTTCTTCTATTGCTCCATTGAAAACTGCTAGCTTGAAATCCATCCAATAAACTTTATACTTTTTAAGGTTGCAATTGTAAAATGTAATTTGAATGCGTGCAGTTTTGTTACATCTAAAAGTTTTCGTCAAAAATTCATTTACAATATTGTCAATACCATGATACAGTTAATCTTGCCTCATGCTTTTCAATAATTCTGTTTGTGTTGAAATTTATATTGTAGACCCACTTTACTTAAATAACACCCTTTCCTAGTTAAATATTTATTATATTCGAATTATGATTTCTTTCAATTGCGTTAATTATTTTAATCATGGGTTTCTATCAATTATCATTTCAAATTTCTTATTCAAAATATATAACATCACCTATAGTGACAAAAGGTAAATTTCAAAATTCATCGTTATGTGATTTCTCACATATATATTTCTCTTATGATGTCGCTTTGGTGACATAATTTTGGATACTAATACAATGTATACATAGAGATTTCACTACAATGATCTCTTATGAAATGAATCTTCTGGTTGTTTTATATTTCTCTAGTGGGATTGTTTGTGAGGTACTACATTCCTCATTTTCATTTTTATCTAATTTTAAAAATAAGTACGCACTACCACCATAAATGATCAATTTTTAACTATTCCATTCTAAGATATTTATTTTATAAAATAAACAGATATGCTAATTACCAATTTCTTGTTGATTAGATTTTACAAAGTTTGTATACTTTTATTCCTCAATTTATCCTACAATAATACATATTTCTATTTATCATCAAACTTATTAGTTCTTTTATCTAACACATTAGTATATTCCACATAACTAAGAACTATTAAGTGACAAATACCATGTAGTAAGTTACTTAAAGCCTCTTAAGGAGTTATTACATGAACACATATTTTATGACATCGATTTAGAAGATAAAATTTTTAAGTTACTATTGTTGACATTTCTCACACATGTGCGAGGGGTTAAATCGAAACCTTTTGTTTCTAAGATTGAAGGGGTTAAGTTGAGGGATATAAGTAAGGAAGAAAGGAGAAGTTAGTATGTATTGTCACTGTGTTTATTTTATAATGTCTATCGTCCCCCTGAAATGCTTTTCTAAATTCATCACCTTCATCATGATTGTGTATCAGCACTTAGAAATGATGCAAGATCCTGATATAGATGGGAAAGACAAGTCAAGTTAAAAATGGACACCCCAAAGCAAGAAAAGAGACAGTCCATATGTTGGAGGTTGAAGTAAGTTGGGTTTTTACACTTTCTTCATTTTAGTTTCATGCTTTAGTCAAAGTGAAATCGATTCATTCCCTTATTATTATGTGAAATTAATTACTGTGTTGAGTTGCAAATGGTTCATTTAACATTAAATCAATGAAAATAAATGCAAAAGAAACATGGACAACTCATCACAATAAGTAGTTTTCATTTTATTCGTAAGTAGATTATACAATACTATTAGGAATATTATAGTGCTTCACATATTTATGTGTGTGAATAATAATTACGTGTGTAATTATTATGGTTGAGAGATTATTGTTAGAGTTGTTATAATATATTGTTTCAAAAATATATTATCATATTTATTGTTATGTGTGGGTTACGTGAGTTATTATCACCCCACATAATTAGGATTGGTTGAGATTTTGTAGTTGAGCTAGTTTCCTATATTCTAAGTTGCAGAGTTCAACCTATTTATTGGTGCCATTGTATTGTGTGAAATCCACAGAGAATCTAATATAATAATTTTGAACACATAAAAACCGATGATCCTTAAATCTAGTTGACGATACTTGATAAAATTTGGTATCGGAGTGAGGAAAAAAACAGGTTATGGCATTGACGATACTAGCTCAAAAGGTAGAGAGAATTTATAGTCTGATGGACAAATGATAGGCTATGTACATCTAAATGTCTCTCAGGTAGATATCTTGCACATAATGATGATATGATTCCATGTCCACCCTTACTCATCACTGCATGCAGTCAAGCATTCAATGCGTTCTTAAAAGGGTTATAATATGACAACATTTTTGAGATGTCAACACATGTCATAAACTCATCCTGAAACTCTTGTACAAGACTCTCATGGGTATTTATTGACTCGCTGCAATACCAAATCAGTAAACTCCTAAATCAGATATACATAGGAATTAGTGCACATACGTTATTCTATTACTTGGCTCTATCACTATTTGACACAATACTTGTTGGTCCTAAGACACCATCCAGGCTACAGTTTCACATGAATATAGGAAACCTATTTGTACAACTACAGTATACTCTTTGGAGCATAATAATGTGGGGTGAGAATAACTCATGTATATCCACAGATATATCTTCTAATTTCCATTATTGCATCAAATTGTTGACATAATGGCATTGAGTAACATTTCTAACATGTTGATCTCTGATTGTTAATATATCATACACACGTAGATTATAGATTAATCCAGACATAACTATGTCAAGTCACTCCCCCATCACAGCCTATTCCTATGGACACCCTTGTATACATATGTTGTCTAGTGAGACTTGTACTCATGAGCATTCATTGTATATACCTCTACCTAATGAGTTACTAGTTGACATTAAAATTTTACATGATGACCAACCTTAGAAATTTGTAAAATTGCATAGACTCCAGTTAGTTTCATTCACATGAAGTATTTATTTTGTGATTCGCAGGGTTGTTATAATAAAAAAAATTGACGCACGGACGCATTTTGGATGTTACCCCGATTTTGTCCGGCTAGTGAATGAATGTGTTGTGATCCCTACGGAAGGGAACAAAAGAATAAACAATGTGGACACAGTTGACCTTCATATCCATATGCAGCACAGCTACACAGCATGACACACTTGAGGTTGGAGGTCATTCACACGACACACACATCAGTCACACACATGATGGGGCTGCATAGATGGTTTGGTGACATTTGTGTGTGTGTGTGCAATTTTATTTTTGTGCTTTTAGTGTGGTACAATTTACAATTTTGAATAAGTGGAAATATCTCATTGAGGGGGGAACATGATTCCAATGTTCCATTTCCATTAAGTCATCTTTTTCTATGTATGTACGAGCAACAGATTTCAACAAAATTTCCTATGTTTTCCCTACGGTGAAATGTGAGGAGGGCTAATAATAGTACTTGGCATATCATGATGTGGTTGTAGGTAAACCACTTGAAAACCTTCATTGGTGGTTTGTGCTAAACTAATAGCAAAACTACCATTCTTGGTTGTTGGCAATCCATTTGTAAAACCATCACTTTGTGGTTTGTGGTAAACCAATTGCAAAACAACCATTATCGGTTTGTGGTCAACCATTTATAAAACCATCCATGAGGTTTATGATCATCCTGTGAAAATCACCAAATCGTGAGCAGGTGCAAGTACAAAGGCAGTTTTTCCCCATGTTCGCACTAAGGGGGGGAATGTTAGGAATATTATAGTGGTTCACATATTTATGTGTGTGAATAATAATTACGTGTGTAATTATTATGGTTGAGAGATTATTGTTAGAGTTGTTATAATATATTGTTTCAACAATATATTATCATATTTATTGTTATGTGTGGGTTACGTGAGTTATTATCACCCCACATAATTAGGATTGGTTGAGATTTTGTAGTTGAGCTAGTTTCCTATATTCTAAGGAAACTCCAACCAAAAAGTATGTTAGAGATCCTGGTTTTCATCATTCTCATAGACTATATTGCTTAAGATATATGAATTTAATTTCATGTGTACGTACAAATAAGAAACTGAAAATGATGCATGACATGGAATTTGAAAATTAGAAAAAAATGAAGAGAACAAATTATTATCATCTAGAGGCATCCAAGAAGAATTTTTACAATTGTAGCATGAAGAGGAAATCAAGAAAGAGCGAAAGAGAAGAGACACTTATGGGTTCTACCATATTTTCTAACTAGTTTTTAAATGTGTAGTTACATGTATTAAATGAATCCTATATTCATGTTTGAAATGATATGAATGCAAGAACCTTCATTCATGATTCGTCTATGTTTAAGTGATAAAGGAAAGTGTTATGTAGGTATCTTTCATGAGGGAATAAAGAGATAGAGATTAAAAGATGAGGGAAGGGATCACAAGTACATTCATGCATTAAAAATGGCTCACTGATGAATGAGTTTAGTAGGTTTTAGCACACATTCCCAGTTTGAAAAGCACTTGCAACCGAAATACTTTTAAATAGCCATGAACTAGTAGAACTTGTTTACTGGGGGATATAAGTCAAAAATACATTTTTGAAGGAACCTACAACTAAGGAAAACAAATCTGAAATAGTTTTTATGTTTTCAATAATTGAAACTAATGTTACAAATAATGAGAACACAAATATGCAGATTTTTTTGGTAAATATTTCCAACAAATACAAGTCTATAGATTGAAAAAATAAGATTACATCAAGCTCAAGCATATTCTCAAATGGTATGAATGTAAGAACCTTCATTCATGGTTCATCCATTTTTAAGAGAGAAAGGAAATTTCTCAACAGGAATATTTCATAATGGAATAAAGAGATAGAGTTTGAAAGATGAGGGAAGGTAATAAAGCCAAACATTAAACACACTCTCAATACATTACAACAACCTTGAACTCCAAGAAAATTACTTCTTTTATTTATTATTGAATTCTGTATAAAAATACATCGTAAATAAGAACAAAAATCCAAACTTGATTTTCCATGAAAAATCTAACTAAATTCAATTAAATCTACTCTAGGTGGCGAAATTTACTATTTTTAGTAGTTTACTAGAAGCTACTATTCTAAGTAAGTTTTCATGCATATTTGCATGGCCACAAGAATTTCCATGTATGTTCTACATGCCTAAATTAGAGGAACTTACATGTTTATAACCTAATGTTATCTAATTTTTCCCCACAGGAAAAATTGATCAGACAAAACCTTGCATAGGAGAAATTGAAAGGTTGGTTCCGCTGTGCGAGCTCACATTTGATCCCAAAAAAATAGGTTACAGGTAGGCTCGGCAATGGCAATGGAAGGTGGGAAAATGAATGGCCAACGAAAATGTTGAAGAAGACCAAAGCTCAAGTGAAAAAATGGAGAAAGGCTCAAAGTTTTCAGACTTCACATTTCTAGGGATCTCGGGGAAATGGACGGTTGAAAAAAAGAAGAAAGATAACTCAGTAAGTCAAAATCAAGCCTAGAGTGAGTCAGCTAAAAGAAAAGAAACATAACCATGGAAGGTGCCACATGTCATCTCAGCGCACCTTCAAAAGGTGTGAAAACAGTGGATACCCTAGGGATCTATTTTACCCCCATGTGCCTCATCAGTACAACTTCAATGGTAAAATCCAAATGTAGGTCCCCAAATGAGCACAGGCCCTCCACATGGTAAGAACCTGAGAAATTTACACCAGAAATTGAAAATTCTAAACATGGGAAGAGCCAGTGGAAGCCTCCACATGCCTCATAGGCATAAATTCAAAGGTAAAATCCAAAGGTAGGTCCCCAAATGAGCGCAGGCCCTCCACGTGGTTAGAGCCTGAGAAAGTTACACCGGCCGTTGAAAATTCTAAGCATGGGAAGAGTCAGTGAAAGCCTTCACATTCCTCATCAGCACAAATTCAAAGGTAAAATCCAAAGGCAAGTCCCAAAATGAGCCTAAACCCTCCATGTGGTCAGAGCCCGAGAAATTTGCACCATCCGTTGGAAAGTCTAAGCATGGGAAGAGTTAGTGGAAGCCTACCCATGCCTCATCGACACAAATTCAAATGTAAAATCCAAAGGTAGGTCCCCAAATGTGTGCTGGTCCTCCACTTGTCTAGGGTTCAACATATTTTCTCGTAAATAGGCTGAAAATACAACACAAAAAAAAAGCAGAGTAGGCTTGCGGACAATGCCAAGTGTCCAACCGTTACAACTTCAAGAGTGAAAGGAGGGGGTAAAGTCTTCAAATCCCACAAGGTTTCCATGTGGAGATAACTACAAAGGTCCCACCCAAAAAGGTGTTTTGACATTATATAGTGGCGCCATTTAATCACCCAAGGGAATGAAAAAACATGTTCGCGGAGGGTGCCAAGTGTCAACACATCGCATTCCCAGGACCTGGAAAGGTAGTAAAAAATCTTAAGAATATGCGGGGCTTCCATGTGGATCTTGCACGAATAGACACGAAACCCAAAGTAATTTGGAAAAAATTGGCGACAGTTCAATTCAATTTAGGATTAATCATGAATCCCACTAGGAATTTCAAATGCTCAGACCTTTTTAAATATATTGAGAGCCCATGTGGAATGCTTGACCCCAAAGTTAAAACAAGCATAACTTTTGACCTAGAGCTATGATTTTCACAAAATTGGACTTTTCGGAAATCTCTTGATATATTCTAAGCCAAAGAAACTGGATTTTGTATTTTTAGTAAGGGTAGATGGGAGAAAATAAAAGAAGCATCTCCACCTCCAATAAACTGAGCACGATGCACAACAATCAAGAAATGTAAAAACTAATGAAGCTTTGATGGTGATTTTTAAAGAGTAAGCCCAACTCAAAGAAATACTTGGAAAGTTGTTGGGAATGCGTGTAATGAGCATGGCCATCATTCTTTCATTACAATAGGTCAGGGGATAAAAGGAGGAGTATTTTACAAGTAAGGTGTCATTGATTTCTTTCATTTATTAAATCTTATAATTGGTTGAAAAAGTAATTTGGGGATTACAGTCTTCTCTCTTTCTCATCCTATATATAGTGTAAGGAGGTTTATTTTTCTAGGGGTTGTATTTTTTTTCTTTGCACCCTCCCATCTTCCCTTTTCTACAAGTGATTTTGTGGAGAAAAAAACCTCCCTGTCAAGTCATAATGAAATTTTTGCCGCTTGGCTATGGTAATGCACTGTCTTAATTTTTGGAGCAATAAGATAACTCTTTGGATGATTTCAACCCTCTCTTGTGTTCATTTCAACCTCTTGATCTCTCATGGTAGTTTAGTTAACTGTGTAAGGTGATTGTATTGATTTTAATGGTTTCTGTTTAATTGCAAAGTAGGTGTTCAACATTCCTTGTGTGCATCACCTCTATTAGTTAGGTTCATTTTATTGCATCTTCTTAACCATGTATCCTTGGCAAGTTAGAGTATATTTTAGAGTGGATCCACTACATATTGTATGTGTGCACCTAAACAGATGAATAGGAACCGACCTTCATCTAGAGAGCTTTCCTGATTGTAAAGTCCCACACTTTGGTAAAAGCTCCATCTTATGCAATCACACTGATGATCTCAACCCATCAAGTTGAAGATATTCAAGGGTGTTGTGATTACATATAAACAGTTTTGACATGCCTAGTGGGACAAGTTTGAAGCACCTTACCACTTTAATTCATCAAGTTGATGTGTTCTTGGTGGGATCCATCCTTTATAGTTACATAAATAGAACAACTGGCGACTCCACTGATCCAAACAACCCATTTCTGAGTTGAAAACATTTCTTTCAATCCATTTCAACCCATTTTTATTTCCACATCTTTCATTTTCTTTCATTCATGAAGTCGTGTAATAATGACTTCATTCCCATCTTGGAATTCACACTTGCAGCAACAACAGTGCAGTACTCCAATGTATTTCTCATCTCCTCCAAATCAGAATTATGATCATATTCACAACCATCATGCCTACCCATATGAACAGTTTTAAAACCATTTTGGATATGGAGCTTATCAAGAGCAAGGGTACACATCTGACAATAACTGTTATACAGAGAACGCTGACCTACTAGAGAAGATTGAAAGAATGGAGGCTTACATGGTTCAGTCTCGGGCTAAAACACAAATGAAGGCATTAAAAATTTGTTGTAGAACATCTTGTCCATGGGAAGACCCTTTTCCAAGACACTATAGCCCGCAGGAGAAGCTTGAAGGGTAAGTGCAGCAAGTTGGGGGACAAAAAAGGGGTCATACGTGGACGTCATATTGCAAATAACAACATAATATCAACTTGTAGGGATTATTAGCAATACATAAACTCAAAATTAGAAAAACTTATATTAATATGAATCGTAGAATCTAGAATCTAGTTTCTAATATACTAATTTTTTTTAAAAATGGACTAGATTAGCTATATTAAACACTCAAAATTCAATGACTTGCTATTTTTTTAAAAACGCCTATAAGATTATAGTCCGTTTGCCCACAATTTAGATGACCAAAAATTGATATATATTTTTCTCCTTTGGTGAGAAGTTAGATGCCACTATCTATATTAGGATGAATTTTATTTTGTACTTTTATGAGCAATATTTTACTTTTTATGATTTTTTCCGTGAAAGTGGTACGAAAACATAAAGAAAACAGAGCACTTTCCGTTTGCCCGCCATAACTTCATCAAAAAATATTGAAATCAAATAATTTTTTTTTTGAACATGTATATAATTTTGCCACAGTTGGGATGGTATAAGTTTTATCACATTCTGATAAGTGAAACAAAATTTGTATTCTTAAACATAGACATAAACATTGGGAAAAAGTGTCTTAAAGATCTACTATTAGTAAAAAATTATAAAATGATATTTATCCTATTCTATTCACTTTAAAATCAGTATTTCTACAAAGCTAACAGTCTCCCCTATGCAATGGTACCATTTTTATGACATATGTTTTACTTTTCGGCATGGTTCAAGTCCGCGAAAGACTAAATTTTATGTTTTTCTATTTTTAATGTAAAATTTAGGATTTGATGTCCACTTAATTGTCCCCCAACTTGGTGCACTTACCCTGAATTCATGGTTGAAATTTTGCCTGAACTTGCACAATGACTGAGGAGATAGAGGCCTATGAACTTGGTGCCAGGAAACCTTGTCAATGGGTAAGTCCCACACCTTCATATACTAATTTTTATCTCCATTACCCAAAAAACACCATATCAACCTAAGATTCAATTTCCAAGCTCCCCATCTACTGCTTCTATTGTGGAATTCCCTTCTCCATCTGCTAATCTTCCATCTCATCTCAATTCCTCTACTCTTTTCTCTTCCAAACAGACATTCCCTCTAAATAAACAAATAATTTCAATTCCCTCCCCACCACAAATAATCTAAAAACTTGTTGAAGCCCCATCCACTCCTCTTTCCTTCCCAATCCCAGGTCGGGAAGAAATTCCAAAAACAAGTCAAGAAGAGAAGTAGAAGGAAGATCCAAACAAAAAACAAATGATCAAAACAATGGTAAGCTTGGCTCTCAGATTTGGGATAGAAAAAATAACCTTGATGGATAAACCTTCAGAGGAGGCTGGGATTGGATCATAAGTGATGGAAGCTGAGTTTGTAGTAGGAGGAGAACAAGAAGAACAAGATCAACAATCTGTTTTCTCTGAATGTAGTGTCCATAATGGCACTTTTTCTAAAGAGGATGATAGTCTAATCCAAGATGCACAATTAGTCAAGAGAGAGCAAGAAAAACTAGCCCCAATTCCTATAAAATAAGAACAGGTGGAAGAGATAAATCAGAGTTGAAGCCACTCGATAAAGAAGGCATTATTGAATACTTTTTTCTTTTATTTGAAGGGCGTGATTTTATTGATTAATCCATGATGGATGAGATCTATCAAGAAGACCTTGCTTCCCGAAATAGTCATCTAGAGCAGCAAATTGAAGATTTTGATTTGAAAAATTTTATGCTTGAGGAAGAGGCTATCCAATAGCAAGTTAGTCTTCAAGAAACAATAGAGGAACTCCAGAGTCAACAATGTGTTGAAGAAAATTTTAATGATGAAAGATTGACTTCATTAGATGTTGCAATCAATAACAATGAGCTACAAATTGAGGAGGAACTTGATACTACTATGGAGGAAGGAAAATAGTACAAAGGCACCATCTCTTCCACATCATTCACAAAGGAAGGTCTGTGGGAAGACTCCATTCTTGGAGTTGAATTTCAAAGCAATGGGAACATCCATTAGATCAAACCTTGCCCAATCAAGTACTTGGCTTCATTGGAACTAAGGGAGAAGTTAAAACCAGTCATGTCCATTTCAGCGCATAAGCATGATATAAAAAGAACCAAGGGTCACCATCAACACCTCAAGGACTCTAATGTCAATCATCTTCAGGAGGTATTTTGATTGATGTTGATACTTTGGTTATTTGGGTGGACGATTGGCCTTTTTCCAATTTTTCACTCATAATAAAAGCCATGTTAAGTTCCAAATCACATACATAGATGCCTATTTTGAGAAAGGGAAGCTACTTTTCCCTACCAGTTGTAGGATTTTTTTGAGTTCCCTTTTCCTCCGGTTTGCGTACAATAGGTAGGTTTGTTTGCAGTATAATAAGTGCTCATGCACACTCTACATGACTTACTTAAGGCATGTATGTTTTTGTCTTTTGTACATTACTTTTGTTTGTATTGATTTAGTCAGTGCAATGCATCATTCCCTTCATTTGTTACATCAAGAACCTCATGGTTGCATGTGAGTAGTTTCTTTTTCAAAGAATGAAAATATAGAGCAACTAAAATCAGGTGTCATAACAATCCATTCCAAAAGCAGGTGAAGGCTCCAGGTTAAGACAATTTTTTACTCACAGAAATATCATCCTCAATATGTTCTTATGAAAATGGAGAGCACAAGTAGCGAGGTAGGTTTAGGATTAGATAATGCAAGCTTCGGGTTCAAGTTTCAAGCACAAGATCAATATTAGGCTATCATTCATGACTCCATGCCCAATTGATGCAACAAGGAAACTGATATTTCCACCTAGTAGCTAGGTGATCCCGCGAGTCACCAAATTGTTATCCAATTTTTCCCCTCTGGAAAAATTGATCAGACAAAACCTTGCACAGGAGAAATGGAAAGATTGGTTCAGCTGTGCGAGTTCACATTTGATCTCAAAAAATCAGGTTATAGGTAGGATTGTCAATGGCAAAGGAAGGTGGGAAAATTAATGACCAACAAAAGTGTTAATAAAGAGAAAATCTCAAGTTAAAAAATGGAGTAAGGATTGAAGTTTTCAAACTTCACATTTTTGGGGATTTGGGGGAAACAAACGGTTGAAAAAATGAAGAAAGCTAACTCAATAAGTCAAAATCAACCTAGAGAGAGTCAACTTGAAGAAAATCAGAATAACTATGGAAGGTACCACATGTCATCTCAGTGCACCTTAAAAAAGTGCAAAAAAATAAGAGACCCTAGGTATGCGCTTGATCCCCACATTCTTCACCAGCGTAACTTCAAAGGTAAAATCCAAAGGCAAGTCCCCACATGAGCATAGGCCATACATGTGGTCAGAGCTCGAGAATTTTACACCAGCCATTGAAAATTCTAAACATGGGAAGAGTCAGAAAAAGCCTCCACATGCCTCATTGATAAAATTTCAAAGGTAAAATCTAAAGACAGGTTCCTAAACAAGTGCAGGCCCTCCACATGGTCAGAGATGAAGAAATTTGCACTAGTTCTTGAAAATTTAAAGCATTGTAAGAGTCATCAAAATCCTCCACGTGCCTCATCCACACAACTTCAAAGGTAAAATCCAAAGGTAGGTCGTGAAACGTGTACTGGTCATCCACATGTCTAGGGTCCAACATAGTTGCTCCTAAATAGGTGGAAAAGAAAAAACATAAAAAAGAAGAGTAGGCTCACATACGATGATAAGTTTCCAGCCGTCGCAACTTCAAGAGTGAAAGGAGGGGGTAAAGACTTGGAAGCCCGAAGGGTTTTCACATGGAGCTAACTACAAAGGTCCCAGCTGAAAAGGGGTTTTGAAATTATTTATAGTGGGACCCTTTACTAACCTAAGGGAACAAAGCAACATGTTCATAGATGGTACCAAGTGTTGGGACATTGCATTCCGAGGACCCTAAAATGAAGCAAAAAATATTAGGAATGTGCAGGGATTCCATGTGGATCTTGCACAGATAGACTCCAAACCCAAAGAAGTTTGGAAAAGATTGGGGGTAGGTCAATTCAATGTAGGATTAATCTTGAAACCCACAAGGAATCTTAAATGCTTAGACCTTTTAAAATATTTTGAGATCTCGGGTAGAACGCTTGACCCTAAAGTTCAAACTAGCAAAACTTTTAACCCAGAGCTCCAATTTTCACAAAATAGGACTTTTCAGGAATCCCTTGACATCCTCTATACCAAAGAAACTAGATTTTCTATTTTTATTAAGGATATGTGGGAGAAAATAAAATAATCATCTCCATCTCCAATAAACTAAGCACGATGTAAAACAATCAAGAAATACATAAACTAATAAAGCTTTGATGGCAATTTTTAAAGCACAAGCCCTATTCAAAGATACAATTGGAAAGTGGTTGGGAATGAATTTAATGAGAATGGAAATCATTCTTTCATTATTTATATTCAGGGGATAGAAGGAGGAGTCTTTTACAAGAAAGGTGTCATTGATTGCACTCATTTATTACATCTTACAGGTGGTTGAAAAAGCAATTTCGGGATTGGATCTTCTCTCTTTCTCATCCTATATATTTTATGGAAGGGATTAATTCTAGGGGTTTGACATTTTTTTCTATGCACCCTCCCTTCTTCCCTTGTCTACAAGTGCTTTTGTGGGAAAAAAACCTCCCAGTCAAGTCATAATGCAAATTTTTCCTCTTGGCTATTGTAATGCACTGTATCAATTTTTGGAGAAATAAGATAAGTCTGTGGATGATTTCAACCCTCTCTTGTGTTCATTACATCCTCCTAATCTCTCATTGCAGTTTGTTTAACTATGTATGGTCATTGTATTTCTTTTAATGGTTTGTGTTTAGTTGTAAAGCAAGTGTTCAACATTCCTTTAGTGCATCACATTTGTTAGTTAGGTTCATTTTCTTGCATCTTCTTAATCATGTCCCCTTGGAAAGTTAGAGTAGATTTCAGATTATATCCTTTAAAAATTGTATAAGTGCACCTAAACACAGGAATAGGAACCGGCCTTCATTCGGAGAGCTTTCCTGATTGCAAATTCCCACACTTTGGGGAAAGCTCCATGTTATGCAATCACACTGACGATCTCAACCCATCAAGTTACAGACATTCAGGGGTGTTGTGATTACACATCAATAGTTTTGGTGCATATTTTGGTAGAAGTTTGAAGCACCTTACCACATCATTTCATCAAGTTGATGTGTTTTCAGTGATATTAATCCTTTAGAGGCATATGCAAAACACATTTGGTGACTCCACTAATCCAAAAAACTGATTTCTATGTTGCAAACCTTTCTTTCCATCCATTTCCTACCATTCTTCTTTCCACATATTTCATCTTCTGCCATTCATGAAGTTGTGCAATCATGAATTCATTCCCATCTTGGAATTCACACTTGTAGCAATAGCAGTGTAGTACTCCAATGTATTTATCATGTCCTCTAAATCAGCATTATGATCAGATTCACAACCATCATGCCTACCCATATGAGTAGTGTCAAAATCATTTTTTCTATGGAGCTTATCAATATAAAGGGTACGCATATGATGATAACAACTATACAGAGAATGATGACCTGCTGGAGAAGATTGAAACAATGGATGCTAACATGGTTCAGTCTCGGGCTACAACATAAATTAAGGCATTCAAAATTGGTTGTAGGGCATATTGTCTATGGTAAGCCCCTTTTCCAAGACACTATAGCCCATAAGAGAAGCTTGACTTCATGGTTGAAATGCTACCTCAAATTTCACAGTGGATCGAGGAGATAGAGGCCTACGAACTTTGTGCCAAGAAACCTTGTCAATGGGTAAGTCCTACACCATCATTTAGTAATTTTCTCTCCATTCCCCAAAAAACACGATCTCAACTTGAGCTTCAATTTCAAAGATCCCCATCTACTACTTCTATTGTTGAATTCCTTTCTCCATCTTCAAATCTTCCATCTCATTTCAATTCCTCTGCTCTTTTCTCTTCCAAACAACCATTCCCTCCAAAGAAACAATAAATCCCACTTCCCTCACCACCAGAAACAATCTCAAAACTTTTTAAAGCCCCATCCACTCCTCTTTCCTTACCAATCCCATGCTGGGAATAAATTCGAAAAACCAGTCAAGGAGAGAAACAGAAGGAAGATCTAAATAGAGAAGAAATGATGAAAGATTGGTAAGCTTGGATCTCAGATTTGGGATAAAAAAAATCCCCTTGATGGTTAAACCTTCAGAGGATGCTGGGGTCAGATCACAGGTGGTGGAAGATGAGTTTGCAGTAGGAGTAGAAAAAGAAAAAGAAGATGGTAATTTTTTTTTCTCTAAATGGAAGTGTCCATAAGTCACAATGTTTTTGTTTTTCCCTAACTATGCAGCTTAATAGGTTTCCCAAAATCCTATTTAGCACCTCTATTTTTCCATCAATATGAGAATAATAGGCACTGTTGAACTAAATTTTATTTCCCAAATTCTTCTATAAATTATTCTAGAAATGACTTAAGAATCTTGTATCCTTATCTAAAGTAATGGTTTTTAGAACACCATTTAACCTAATAACTCCTTTGAAAATAAAATGCTACTCTTGTTGTGTCAATATTTTTATTACAGGTAATAAAATGAACCATATTAGAAAACATATTAACAACCAAAAAAATTGATTCATTACCTCGTTGTCTATTTGGTAATCTTAAAACTAAATCCATACTCAAATATTTCCATGCTCCTTTGGGAACAGGAATTGGCATATACAGTATTGTATTATGTGCATCACCTTTCAAGACTTAGAAAATTCTACACCTCTCCACATATCTGACCACATCTCTTTTCATCTTTAGCCAATAGTATTTATCTTATACTAAAAATATAGTATTATCCTTACCAAAGTTCCTAATGAATGCTCCACTATGAAACTCTTTCATTATATTGTCTCTCATAGACCCAACTTGAATACATAATTTTCGTCCCTTAAATAGATAGCCATCTTGCAAAAGCTACTCATCCTAGACATCACATGCATCCCCTGAAAAAGGACTACTTAATATTTCAACAATATCCTTGACATCAGAATCACAAAAATACAAATCCTTTATTTCTTCAAAACCAATCACCTCATTCTCAATAGTTTCAAATAGAGTCACATGTCTACTCAATGCATTAAGAACTTGGTTTGGTTTTCTTGATTTATGATTGAGATAAAAGGTATAATCCTAGAAAATTTATACCCACTTTGGATGTCTACTATTCAATTTTTTTGTGTATTTACATACTTCAACGCTATGTTGTTTGTAAATAACACAAACTCCTTAGGTACTAAGTAATGCCTCCAATGCCTCAATGCTTGTAAAATTGTATATAATTCCACATCATAAGTAGATTAGTTCCTTATTACCTCATTTATTTTCTCACTAAAGAAAGCTACTAGCTTCCATCCTTGACATAGGACATCACCTATACCCACATGTGATGCATCACAATCAACCTCAAACACATAATCAAAATCTAGTAGTTCAAAAATAGGTTCTTCTATCACCTTCGTATTCAATAAATTAAATCTAACATCATCTTACTTTGTTCACAAAAAATCCCTTCCTTCAGTATAATCTTTTATAGGTGCTACAATACTACTTTTTTTTTTAATAAAATTTATTTAAAATTGTGTTAAACCATGAAAGCTTCATACCTCCATTATACTCCGTGGAGTAGTCCATTCAATAATTACCTTTATATTTTTTGAGTCCATCTGTACCCCATCTACAGAAATAACAAAATCCAAAAATACCAGACTCTCTTTGATAAATGTGCACTTCTTCAATTCTTCATATATCTTATCTTTCCTTAACACTTCCAATATCACCCTCAAATTCCTCAAATATTCTTCTTTAGTTTTACTGAAAAATAAAGATATCATTAAAATAAACTAGAACAAACTTACTATTATACTTCTGCAACACATTGTTCATCAACCTCATAAAAGTGTTAGGTGCATTAGATAACCCTTATGGAATCACCAACCACTCCTATAATCCATCCCTCGTCTTGAAGGATTTTTTCCACTCATCTGCTTCTCTGATCTAAATTTGATGGTAACCAATTCGAAGAACAATCTTGGTAAAATACCTAGATCTAACAATTAAATCCATCATATCATCAAGGTGGGGTATTGGGATCCTATACTTGATTGTAATTTTATTGATTTCTCTGCTATCCACGCACATTCTCCATGTTCTATCCTTCTTTGGAGTTAATAAAGATGGATTTCCACACATTAGCATGCTCTCCCTTACTACGCCCTTCCTCATGAGCTCAGTCAATTATTCAATTTTCCATGTAATATCGGGATCATCCTATAAGCTTCTTTATTTCAGAGTGAATACCCAAGGATGAAATCAATGTGGTGTTGAATATATCTTTTGGGTGGTAAGCTATCTTGTAGCTCATGAACAATAACATCAAAATATTCTTCTATTAATTTTGTTGTCTCTACTGGTATTTGTGCATGTGTAGACTCATCTTTATTTACGACCAATACATAACAAAACCATTTTGACTTTTTCTCCTTCAAAAATTATTTTGTAGAAAGCATATTTTAAACCTTCCCCTCTTCCTTAAGAGGTAGAAAAATTATTTTTGTGCCATCCTTTCAAAAATTATAAGTATTCTTTCCCATGTCAGGGATTACATGTCTATCAAATTGTCATGGTTTTCCTACCAACATATGGCATGAATCGATAGATATAACATAACACCAAATCTCAACATAATAAATTTTACTAATAGAAAAATTTATTAAAAATCTCTTATCAATAGTAAATTAATTACCCTTCTTAAACAATGCAATATGGTAAGGGTTAGGATTCTTCTCACAATGCAAACCTAGTTTCTCAACCATCTCATTCAAAACCATGTTCTCACACCTACTGCCATCAATAATAACATTACAAAAATTTCCTCCTTAAGTGCATCTTGTCCTAAAAATATATGTACATAGCCATGGACCCCCCTTGACCTCCTTTCTTGGATAAATCATATATCTTTTTAGAATCATAATTTGTCCTCTATCTAGTGGAATTTCTAGGTCTCGTTCTTCTTATTCTTGTTCATATTAAACAAGATTTTTTCTTGGAGGATCTTCATACCTATTTTCATGTGTATAATAAAGTGGGGATTAAAATACCCTTTTCCCCTCTTCACCACATCTGTAGCAAACAATTGGTTTTTGTAGATCCTCCCATCCTCTACCGTTGGCATATCCTTTCTCCCAAGGAAATCCTCTACCTCTTTGCTGATTTGGGAGATATTGTCTAGTATCTTCTTTATTTTCCAATCCTTAAGGTTATCCTCCTCTACCTTGACTGAAATTAGCTCATCTCCAAAATGAGGGTGATACCACTCTATTCATCCTTGGTGATCTCCTAAAACGTTTTCAGTTCTATTTTTCTTCAGCCTTTCAAGCTAACTAGTGTTAGTGCAAAATCATAGCACCCCTGAGTGTCTAAAACTTAATGGGTTGATACTCTCAGTTTGATTGCATAACATGGATCATCTCTCAAAGTGTGGGACTTTGAAATTGAGAGAGCTCTCTAAATGAAGGTCGGTTCATATTCCTCTATTTAGGTGCACAGGTAAAATTTTTAGAGGATATACTCTAAAATATAATCTAACTTGCCAAGGAGATAGGGGTAAGAAGATGCAAGAAATTAAACCTAAACGAATAGAGGTGATGCACCAAAGGAATGTTGAACACTAGATTTTTTATCAAACAAATACCATTAAAATATAATACAACTACCATGCATAGATAACCAATATTACAATGAAAGATCAAATAAAGGAAATGAATACAAGATAGGTTTTAAATCATCCACAGACATGTATTATTACTTTAAAAATTGATACAAAGCATTACAAAGGCCAAAAGGTGAAAAAACTTACATTACAGTCTTAATAGAAGGTTTGGACTCGACGAATTCATCTGTAGACAAGAGAAGAAGGGAGGGCGCAAAACAAAAATATCCAACCTTTTATAATGAGCCAAGCTCTTCCCTTTATACATGCAGTGAAGAGAGGAGAAGAAAAAAGTAGAGAAACCTGATTTGGAGCTTATCTACATGCCATCAATTCCCCTGCATATCCACCCACAATATGTCATTCCTTCCTCTCTATGTCTATTTGGCATGTCAAAGATGGAATAACAGTAGATCAAATCAAAATTGATCTGGTTGTTGAAGTAATTGGATCATATATTAATGACATGAAATACATTTTCCCATTTTCACCCACCTAACCTCATCAAAATTAAAGCTTCAGGCTCCCATTATGTAGATGAGGTCAAGACCTTTCCAATGGTACTAAATTTTTTGAATTTCGAGCACTAGATCTAAAGATAAGCCCATTTGAATACTTGAATCAGATCCATAAAAAAATGTAAGAAACCAAGTCTTGCAAAATGGATCCACCAGCCCGAGATCCTATTGTGCAAAAAAGTCAAAATCACAAAATTCCTCAAAGCCCCACATGCCCATGTTAGGAAATAAGGGATAAAATATGTGGAATAATCCCTCACAGAATCGCAATAGTAGAAACTAATATGCAGAAAATATTACAGATCTCAAATAAAATTACAGAATAAAATAACACAACACAAAGAGAGAGTATTTAACGTGGTTCACCTAATTTGGGATACATCCATCAAGAATCACTTTCTTAGATTTTATTACAAGGCACCACTCTCTCAATACAATACCCAGATCTGTTTGGAGCTATGCTCAACAAACTCTCTAGAATTCACACCTGAATTCAAAACATGTCTGCAATGTTACATTATCCCTACCATATGCATAAGACCATATACGTAGATAACTACTTAAGAAGGTTATACAAAACCACAGGTATTAAAACCATGGGAAAAAACCATCCCATAAACCTATGGGTCAAAATGCCACCCATATGAGAAAATCATGTTTCCCGGTATATCGGACACATTTTAAGGCCAAAACATTTTACAGTACTCTGGAAAGACAGTTGTGGAAAGTGTACAAAACTCTTAGTGTACAGTCTTCAACACTTTCACACATGAAAATAGGCTCCATAACCTAACAATCTCCCACTTGGAGACTAGTTTTCCTCTGAGAAAGCTTCTCAACCCTTCACTATTTTCCATGAAGACCAACCAAATATGAACACAACTTAAGTTTTTTCTTCATGACCAGCTTGGTCATCATGTCTATAAGATTCTGACTTGTATAAATCTTCTCCAGCTTCAAATTTTGTTCCTCTAAATCTGTCCTGATGAAATGGTAACTTAACTGTATATGCTTCATCCTAGAATGGAAAGCATAGTTCTTAGCTAGATGTATAACATACTTACTATCACTATGCAACTTTCCTTCCTCCTGCATATGCACCAACTTGTCAAGAAATTGTTGTAACCAAATCATTTCTTTGCTTTCCTTTATGGCAGCAACATACTCAACCTCCATGGTTGACAAAGCCAATAGATTCTGTAGTCATGAAATCCATCTTACTACTGTCCCACCTATAGTGTAGACATAACATGTCCTGTTGTTCCTGCTGTCTACATCTCCAACCATATCTAAATCTACAAAACCACACAAAGTGGTTTCTGATCCATTGTGGTAAAAATCTATCCCCATGGTCCCTCTCAAATACTGAAGGATTCACTTTACTCACTGCCAGTGATCTCTACTTGCATCACTCATAAATCTACTCACTACTCCCTCTACATGAGAAATATCAGGCCTAGTGCACACTGGGGCATACATCAAACTACCAACTTCTGATGAGTAAGGTACATTCGACATCTTGTTTCTCTCCTGCTCTATCTTGGGACACCGCTTCTTTGATAACTGTTGTATATATCTCCCTCCCCGAGTAAATATGGACAAGCAGAAGAATATGGAAATCAAAGAAACTCAAAACCTGACATTTAATTCATGCCCATGGTGCAGTTTAGAGGCACAGAGTAGGAAATGTCAACATGGAAAAATTCAATCCCAATGTGCATCTTCAGGAGGCGCAACATTTTGAGCGTTGACACCCCCGACAGGAAGTAAACCCTTACCCAGATATTCAAATGGCCATAACTTTTCATAGGGAGCTCAAATTCATACAAGGTTGGAATTTTCAGAAATCTTACAAGGTCCTCTATCCAACTACAACTAGATATCTTTAATTAGGCGAGAATAATTTCTTCAAAAATGCAAAAATATCGTTCGCCATTTTTTGGGTTTGCTAGGGTTCTCACCTACCACCATAATGAGATGAATTAAATACAATCTGGACATGGTTGGGGTAGATTTGGAATTCCTCTCTCTTCCCTCTCTCATTCTTCCTATAAATTCTAAGGAGGGGCTTCTTTCTAAAGGTTGGACATTCTTGTTTTTTCTCCTCCCTTCATCTCTTTGCCAGGTGAATTTGTGGAGTTCAAACCTCCCATCTAAAACTGTAATGCAACTTTGCCTCTTGGCATTTTGTAGTGTATTGTATCAATCTTTGGAGAAAATAATGCATGTCTGTGGATGATTTTCAACCCTCTCTGTGTTCATTTGCATCCTCCTAATCTTTCACTCCAAATTGGGTTATGTGTGCATGATCTTGCATTACATTTTAATGGTTTGTGTTTATTATCAAGACAGGTGTTTCTTCATTCCTCGGTGCATCACCTTTGTTAGTTTAGGTTTATTTTTATGCATATTCTTACCCTGTCTCCTTGGAAAGTTAGACTAGGTTTTTGAGTAAACCCTCTGCATTTTTATGTGTGCATCTGAACAGAGGAATAGGAACCGGCCTTCATCTGGAGAGCTTTCCTGATTCACAAGGTCCCACACTTCGGAAAAGATCCATGTTATGCGATCACACTGAGAGTCTCAAACCATCAAGTTATAGACATTTAGGGGTGTTGTGATTCATCACCAACAGTTTTGGCATGCCTGGTGGGACAGAGAGGTCATTCCACAAGATTTGAAGGAACTTTCAAGAAATTTATACTTAGAAATTACAAGTTCTCCAATTTCAGATTTTTCACCTTCCAGGTTGAACTCCAAAATCGATTTTCAAGGGCTTAACTTGCTCAAAACAAGTCAAAATTTCACCACCTGATAGATATGGGGGTAATCTTCAAAAGGGTATCTTTAGTTTTTGAAATTTTGATTTTCAAATTTTCATAGTTTTTTGAATTTTGGATTTCAGGATTTCGAAAGTCTGGCATTTTCAAGTTTTTGGGACTATTCATTCCAAATCAAATTCCAAACCCCAGAATCTCAAATATATAGGTCTTTCAAAATTTTGAGTTTAATTTTTTATCAAGGTTGGTGTGTAACTTGGCAAAATCTAACCTTTTGAAGCTCGTTCCCCAACACATCTGGCGACTCCAAAGGGATAGAATTCATTGGTATAGCAGCACAGGTTTCCGAGGTACATGAGAAGAATTTGAACCAGGTCTGATACTCGAGAATAAGGGTTATTTTTCTACTTACAGTTATCACCAGGCAGAGGAAGGAGAGGAAGAAGACCACAAAGATCA
Organism: Taxus chinensis; assembly: GCA_019776745.2. NCBI lineage: Eukaryota > Viridiplantae > Streptophyta > Pinopsida > Cupressales > Taxaceae > Taxus > Taxus chinensis. The sequence continues at coordinate 143,326,103 of CM034151.1, read as the reverse complement.
CCATCTCCACCTAACAGGACTTTATCAACCCCTCCACCTAGTAGACCTTTCATCCAATCAACAAGGGTTCTCAAGCCAATCATAATGGCATAAAAAAACCCTTTTGTCAACTTCACTGGCAGCAGCCCACTTTCCCTCAATGCATAGAATCTAGTTCCAATTGCAGCATTGAAGAACATTCCATTTTTCACTGGAGAAAATCATACCACTCCTGGTGATCATGTCAAAGACATTGCTAATGTTTGTGCAATCCATGAGATTAATGAAATGGATGTTGCTGGCATCTTCATTCAAATGGAAGGCATTGTAGTGGTTTAGGAGCCTTGGAGCTGGTTCTATCAAAAATTGGAATCAGTTATGCATAGTTCTCCATGAGCAGTTTGGAGAAAAGGAAGACAATTTGTCTCTACTAGAACAATTGATAACTATAAAGAGAGCTCCCAATGATCAGCTGACTAACTTCAACTTCAGATTTCAAAGGTCTTGGGATAGGATTCCAGTGGCCGCTAGGCCAACAGCTGAAGTTGCTTTTCTATATTATCTTAAGGCTTTGAATTCTGATATTTCTATGTTAATTCAATCTATGGGAGGCACAACCTTACCTGTTTCTTATAGCATTTCCATTAGGGCTGAAAATTGTCTTATTCAAGCTGGTAAGATGTCTCCTAGGCCTCCCATGCCCTTGTATCCAAACTTAGAAGATTATCCAAGCACTAGTCAAGCACCCACTTTGGCTCCTATTCCCACTCCTAGAAATCAAAGTTCAAATGAAACTTCTACTTCATCCTCTAGTGCTTCAAATGAACTCCAAGAGGTCATGAAACAATTGCAAAATTTGGGAAATGAGTTGGTTACACTCAAGAGGTAGCAAGCCCAAAGCTTTAGACCTTCTTATTAGCCTCAAGCTCAACATAATAGGAAACCATACCAGCCCAATAGGCCACCCAATCCAGCTGCAAATCAAAGCCAAGTAAGGCCTCCTGCTAATAAACCATTTTAGCCCTATAACCCCAATGTTGCATCTGCTTCTAAAGCATTAGTGCCAGTGAAAAACAACATAGCTCAAGAGTATGATTGGTGTTTCCCATGCAATGAACCTCACAACTAATCTATGTGCTTCAATGGTGCTTTGAACCAAGCCTTGATGGTGACAACTACTGGTGTAGATGGGTTAAGTGAGTCAAGAAACCAATCAGAAATAAGGAACACCTCAGCAAAACACAACTCCAAATGATACCACACTTGTGAATTGGAAAGCTGAGGATTTTTGTGGCATGAATCAAACAATTTCTCAGAGTGTAGCAGCTAACACAAGATCAAAGAAGAGGAATATTGGTGAAGGGCAGTCATTGGCTTCAAGTGATCTACAACCTTCCATCACTCCACAAGGTGTTGGTAAGCAAAATATAGATCCAAACACGCAAGGATAGCCCAAACCACCTTCTAAACCAACTTAAATGCCAGCTGTTATTGCCCATGTGAAAGAAAGAAATGTGTAGGATAAAGGACAATAAAGAGATATTTCATCCCCATTTAGCATCATTGATCAAATGAAGAAGGCAAATGTGAATATATCAATATGGGAATCTTTATCCATCCCAAGCCAAAGAGATCTTCTACAAGTTGCCATGAAGAATTGGTCAACTTCAAACCAGCAGGTCCATATGTAAAAGAATGTCCTCACAAATGCTGCTCAGCCTAAAGGGAATCATGGAGGACAACAAGGTAAAGTTTGGAAGCCCCCTCCATTCTATGTTTCAATAATCATTGGGCATAAACTAGTACACAATTGCACGATTGATTCTAGGGCAAGGAGTTCTGTCATGCCCAAGTAAATAGCTTATTAGCTGGGTCTCCAATATGAAGTCATATCAAAGGGGGTAGTGCAATTGGATGGGACAGAAGTAGCAATGGTGGGAGTGATTAAATATTTGAATCTTACCTTGCATGCATGCACCAACATTACCATTTTGCAAGATGTGTCAGTGATAGATTTGCCACCACTCTTTGCCCTATGTTTATCAAGGGATTTCATGGCTAGAATTGGAGGCTAATTATCTGCTGATTGGTCACACATGTTGTTCAAAACAAGATAAGGTACTAAGGTCACAATTAGATCTGAACTAATTGTAAAATTTCATATTGAGCCTCATACTCCAAGCCAAATCAACGCCAACTGTTCAACATTTGATCAAGAAGATTATCCAAGCACAGATGAAGTTGACACCAAATTTGGAATCATCCTAGATTTGAATCTTGATCAATGGGAAAGCAAGGTACATGCTTTTGATCCCTACCAAGAAGTAGAAGAATATGAGCTAGGAGTCTATTACACACATGAAGAAAACCAACCTATTCCTAGCATCACCAAACAAGACCATAAGGATGACAATGAGGTATGGTAATTATTTTTTGATGGATCAAGGAGTAGGCAAGGTGCAGGAGGAGGAGTTATGCTTGTTTCACCTCAAGGCATCAAATAGTATTTAGCTTTCCATTTCCAATTTTTCTGTTCAAACAACATAGCTGAATATGAGGCCTTGATTCATGGACTTCATTGGGCCAGGAAAAAGGGCATAAATAACTTGTAGGTGTTTAGAGATAGTGAGCTAATCATCAACCAAGTTAGGGGACAACATGCTACAAAGAATGACCTACTAAAAAACTACAAGAACAGGGTATGGGACCTCATTCAGAATTTCAAAGCTTTCAACATCATGTCCATACCTAGGAAGAAAAATGAAGCTACGGATAGGCTCGTAGCAGTTGGAGAAACATTTGATTTGGTTGACAACATCATAAGGGAAAAAACACAACCACATATCCATGTGATTGTGAGGCCAACAGTTCCAGATAATAACACAAGCTCATAGGTGTTTGAGAACGATCAACAGATTGTCAATTTTTTGCAAGAAAAGGCTGAATTCTCATCTAGGAATCAAGACAGACTAGAGAAACATTACGGGGATCAAGTAGTGCAGCTGTGGAAAAATAAGCTTCCCAAGGGTTTAGTAACATTAGAGTCTATCTTCAACCCTAATGACCAGTTCTATAAGTAAAAGGCTAACATACAATTCAAGAGAGAAGATTTAGAGCCTATTCTAGTTGGGAAAGGCAAAACACTTAAAATTGGTAAAGTGGCCACTAAGCAGGAGAAATCAGATTTCATACAGCTTTGCCAAGAATTTCCAGATGTCTTCGCTTGGAGCTATGAAGACTTGAGAGGATTCAATCCGAATTTGGCATAAGATACCATAGAATTGGATCCAGATGCTAAACCCATCAGGCAAAAGTAGAGACTAGTCAACCCTCACATTGAACCTCTAATGAAGAAAGAGCTAAACAAGCTAATAGAGGCAAGCATTATATTCCCGATCAAGCACTCAAGCTGGGTTGCAAACTTGGTTCCGGTCAAGAAGAAGAGCGGAGAAATAAGGTTGTGTGTGGACTTCCGAGACCTCAATAGGGCATATCTCAAAGACCATTACCCACTTCCTTCAATGGAACAAATATTGTAAGTGGTATCTGGTTTAGAGAGATTCTCTCTCCTTGATGTCTACTCAGGGTATAATCAAATAATGGTGAAAGAAGAGAACTAGTTCAAGATGGAATTCACCACCAAATGGGGCACCTATGCCTATAATAAGATGCCATTTGGGCTATCAAATGTTGGGGCCACTTTCCAAAGGGCAATGGATATGGCATTCAAAGGATTGATCAATAAAATAGTTCTGATATATCTTGACGACATCACTGTATTCTCCAAAAAATGAAGCGGATCACCTCTTTCATCTGAATCCTAGGTATTTCAGAGGTGCAGAAGATTTGGGGTATCATTGAATCCCAAAAAATGTATATTCTTGGCTCATAAAGGAAAGCTTCTAGGCCATATTGTTTCAAAGGAGGGGTTGACGATTTACCCAGAAAGAGTTGAATCAATTCAAGCGTTGTCATTGCCAAGTCACAAGAAGGCTCTTCAAAGCTTCTTAGGAAGGATCAATTTTGTCTACAGATTTGTTCCAAACTTTGTAGCTCTCATAAATCCAATAACGTTGATGTTAAAGAACAACATGGCATTTAAATGGACATCTGAAGGTGAGACAAGTTTTGAGGCAATAAAAAAGGCTATATCTCAAGCTCTGACTCTCGTCAATCCAAACTTCTCCAAGGACTTCATGTTATATGCCTTCGGTGGTGGAGAGACAATTTTTACAATCTTGGTACAACAAAACAAAGAAGGATTAGAACAACTAGTTACTTTCTTCAATCAAGGCTTGGATGAATATGAAAATAGGTACTCTTTCATTGAAAAGCATGTCCTTTCAGTGATCAAGAGCTTAAAGAAATTCAAGCACCTAGTCTCAAACAACAAGATCCAACTGTTGGTCTCTCATGCCGGAGTCAAGGACTTCTTTCTAAATAAGGATCTGAATGAGAAACGTGTAGGATGGATAACCCGTGTCATGGAATATGACATCGAGATCAAGGTGAAAAAACTAGTACGTGGGAAAGGACCATGTGAATAGCTAGCTTTGAGTCGGCAAGTTGAAGCAGGTGATGAAAAAGAGACTATCTTGGTACTACAGGATGGTCAAGAACAGGAAAATGATGATGTACCCACTCCTTGTTGGACTCAGAATATGATACAATTCCTACAGGAAGGCCTAGGCCCTCCAGAAATAAGCAAAACAAAGAGGAGATACTTTAGATTACAAGCCATTCCATATGTGCTTGTTGATGGTGTTTTGTTCAAGAAATACATCAATGGATTTCTATTGAGATGCATTGAGACAAGTCAAATTAAGAGGGTGTTATGAGATTTTCATGATGGAGATTCTGGAGGATATTTTGCCCCATGGATAACAGCTCTAAAGATAATGAAGGCAGGGTATTATTGGCCCACAGTGTTCAATGACTGCTATACATGGATAAGAAATTCTAAGAAATGTGCACTCTTCACAGGAAAAGAAAGACTAGCAACACTTCCATTGCACCCAATTTCGGTTGACCAACCGTTTATGCAATGGGGATTGGACTTCATCGGGGTCATCAATCCAAACTCAAGCCAAGGCCACAAGTGGATTATCACAGCAACAGACTACTTCACCAAGTGGACCGAAGCAGTAGCGCTCAAAGAAGCAAATGAGTCTAACATACTAGAATTTTATGAAGGAATAGTAACCAGGTTCGGTGTGCCAGCCACTATCACACTAGATAATGCATTGGCATTCATAGGTTCCAAGATTACAGAATGGGATGTCAAGAATGGAATATATTTGAGCACCTCTTCAAATTATTACCCGTAGGGTAATGGACAAGCATAGTCCACGAACAAAAAATTACTAAGAATCATCAGAAGGAATCTAGATGAAAATCAAAGAACATGGCATACTAAGCTAAAATCAACATTATGGGCTAACAGAATAACACCAAAGAAGTCTACAGGTAATTCCCCTTATAAGTTGGTCTATGGGAAAGAGGTAGTATTGCCTATATCATTAGAATTGCCTACATTGGAGCTCATGAAGTAGTTGGAGTTGGCTGAGTTTGAACCAATGGAGGCTAGGTATGCAAAGTTGATAGAATTGGATGAAATCAGAGAGCATGTAGTTCAAATGATTGAGAAAGATTAGGCCTTAGTAAAAATATGGTTTGATAAGAAAGCGGAGAGCAAGGACCTTCCAGGAAGGGGACCTAGTTCGGAAATGGGATGCAGATCGGGAAAAACTAGGAAGGCATTTGAAGTTTGATGCCATTTGGAGTGGCCCCTACATGGTCACGAGATGTAAAAGTAGTAATGCCTTCTAATTGTCTACATTGGATGGAGAAGCAATCATGATTCCGATTAACGAAATCTATTGTAAACATTGTTACTAAAAGGAAAAGGCTTACCCTTGTAAATATTAGCCTAGATTTTAATTCCTCTATGTGCGTATGCACATTGTCTTATTATAGTTAGGTTTGAATTTCCCTATGTGCTTTGGCACAGGTTTTGTTGCTCTTAGGTTGAATTTCTATAATTCAGAGTGTTGTCAGAGAAGGAGTTGTGGTATCAGGATCGGGATCAGATATCAGGTTGGTTTTAGGTTATTGTTTATGACTCCATGCCCAATGGATTGCTAAAAGGTCACTGATCTTCTACCTAGCAGGCAGGTGATCCTGTTGAGTCACCAAATTGTTGTATGTATCTCCCTCCCAGAGTAAATATGGACAAGAAGAAGAATATGGAAATCAAAGAAACTCAAAACCTGACATTTAATTTGTGCCCATGGCATAGGCTAGAGGAGTAGAGAAAGAAATCTCGACATGGAAAAATTCACACCCAAGGCGCATTTTCAAGAGGCGCAACATTTTGAGCATTGACACCCTGACAGGAAGCAAACCCTGACCCAAATATTCAAATGGCCATAACTTTTCACAGGGAGCTCAGATTCACACAAGGTTGGAATTTTTGGAAAGCTTAATTGGGTGAAAATAAGTTCTTCAAAAGTGCAAAATATAGTTCACCATTTTTTGGGTTTGCTAGGGTTCTCACCGACCACCATAATGAGATGAATTAAATACAATCTAGAGATGGTTGGGGTAGATTTAAAATTCCTCTCTCTTCCCTCTCTCATTCTTCCTATAAATTGTAAGGAGAGGATTCCTTCTAAAGGTTGGACATTCTTGTTTTGCCCCTCCCTTCTTCTCTTTGGCAGGTGAATTTGTGGAGTTCAAACCTCCCATTTAAAAATGTAATGCAACTTTGCCTCTTGGCATTTTGTAGTGTATTGTATAAATATTTGGAGCAAATAATGCATGTCTGTGGATGATTTTCAATCCTCTCTGTGTTCAGTTGCATCCTCCTGATCTTTCACTCCAAATTGGGTTACGTGTGCATGATCTTGCATTACATTTTAATGGTTTGTGTTTATTAGCAAGACAAGTGTTTCTTCATTCCTCGGTGCATCACCTTTGTTAGTTTAGGTTTATTTTTATGCATCTTCTTACCCTGTCTCCTTGGCAAGTTAGATTAGGTTTCTGAGTAAACCCTTTGCATTTTTATTTGTGCATCTGAATAGAGGAATAGGAACCGGCATTCATCCAGAGAGCTTTCCCGATTCACAAGGTCCCACACTTGGGAAAATCTCCATGTTATGCAATCACACTGAGAGTCTTAACCCATCGAGTTGTAGACATTCAGGGGTGCTATCATTCATCACCAACAATAACTTGAAATGGCCTACTAAAGGAGTCCCAACTGGTTTAGCATCTTGCATATTAAACCTCTCCAACACTTTGTTAATGTACTTTTCTTGAGATAAAGTCAACTTATGTTCCTTCCTAACTCGAGATATCTTCATACCAAGGATTTGTTTGGCTACACCCAAATCCTTCATAGCAAAGGATTCACTTAGCTACTTCTTGAGTGCATTTATTTCCTGCATGTTTTTACCTGCAACCAACATGTCGTCTACATACAGAAAAAATGATAATATAACTCCCATCCTCAAATTTATTTGTATACACGCAATGGTCAGAATGACATCTAATATAACCTTGCTCCATCATGAAGCTATCAAATTTCTTATACCATTGAAGTGGAGCTTGTTTCAAGCCATACAAGTGCTTCTCTAGTTTGCACACCATCTCCTCTTTACCTTCGACCACATAGCCCTATGGTTGTTGCATATATAGTTTCTCCTCCAAATCACCATGGAGAAATCTAGTCTTTACATCAAGTTTTTCTAAGTGCAATGCAAGTCTTCTGTTGTAACTATTCCTAGAACACTTCTAATAGAAGTCATTTTTACTTTACTATTAGTGGAAAGTCTACAATACTCTTAGTGTACAATAGTCAACACTTTCACACATGAAAATAGGCTTCGGAACCTAATAGCTTGAAATTCACTTTTGGAAAAATTTCCTCCATGGCTCCGCATACTCGCTTAGCAAAAGAAATCATCTCAGGCCCATCGGCCCTCACTTTCCCCCTTGGGTGAAAAGTCTTCCCCAGGCCCACTATCCCTCTTGTAATTTAGACATGACAGGTGGCTTCTTTGGGCATCGGCAGAGGTGCGGCTCATTTTTATACTTTACGCCTTTTCAAAAGAAAATCTGAAAAAAATTTAATTGCCTCCTGTGACCCGCCTTCCCTATTTGACTTGAAACATGGCCACATGTAGAGTTGGCACACGTTTGGGGACCACTTTTTTATTTTTATTTTGAAGTTTCACCGAAGAGACATGTGATGCCTTCTACAGCTTTGGTCTATTTCTTTACATTTTGGCTAAGTCCCTTTTATTTAGTTGGCCCATAGGTCTGACTCGGGACATGTTGAGGCTCAACACATATTTGGGACATGCGCCCATATTTGGGAAGTTGTGTGGATGAGGCACATGGAGGGTTCCGCTGACCTTTATATACTTAGCCGATTAAACGACTGACTCTACCCTCATTTGGGACCCTAGACATGTGGAGGTTACGTGCTTGTTTGGAGACCACTTTTAGATTTTTCCCCTAGAGATGCACCGATGAGGCACGTGGAAGCTTCTGTTGAACCTCCTATACTTAGCTTATTTGGGCCAGTTCTGTCTTCAGGCTTTGACCACATGGTGGGTTGGTACTAGTTTTGGGGACCACCTTTAGAGTTAATCTTTGAAGTTACACCATGTCAACATTTGGTACCTTGCGTTGGCTCTACCCCATTTTGAATTTTCAACTACCAACTCTATTCCTTTTTGGACATGGGACACGTGGAAGCTTGCGCTAGTTTGAGTTTCCACTCTTTGGACCCAACCTTGTTGTTGAACTGATGAGACACATGGAGGCCTCCACTAACGCTCTTATACTTAGCTGATTAAAGGTCTCGAGTGAACACTTCCACGTTGGGTTCTGAGACATGTGGAAGATCTACGCTCATTTAGTGACCCACATTTGGATTTACCTTTGAAGTTACGTATAAGAGACACATGGTATCTTCCATTGGCTTGAAGACTTTTCAAGGGCTGGTGCAACGTTTGGGGCTCTGGACATGTGGAAGGTTGGCACTAGTTTGGGGGAATGCTTTTTTCTTTGCCCCTTGAATGTGTGTCGCTGAGACACATGGAGGCTTCCACTAGTTCTTCTACACTTAGTTAATTTAGGAGTTCAACTTTTGGTTCTACCCCCACTTTTTGAATCCTGGCCACGTTGCAAGCCTGCGCTCATTTTGGGTCTCTGTTTTGGACTCTCCCCTTGGAATTGCACCTAGCTAACACATGTCACCTTCCATGAGTCCATTTGTACTTGGGTAGTGTTATCCAAAATTCATCCCCCAGGGTAAATTTTGATAACATGCATCAGATTATTCAGTCCCGAGAAAGTAGGTTGTTTAAAGGCCCAAAATTGTGTTTTTTGGGGTCACTTAGCTTCTTTCTAACTCTCCTTTCCAAGAAGAAAACCCAACGGGTTAGAAAAGGTGAAAAAATTGCAGAAAACCAAGCTTGGGGCCGAAAAAATGAAGAAAGTCAACTAATTCCTAGTCCAGGTGGTCTACAGGACAGTTGGGAAGTCGGGACGCGAAAAACCGAATCGGACGGAAAAATGGGAAAAAATTACCTAAGTCTTGCTTTGCTCGGTCTGGGACAGTTGGGACAAAAGTACACACAAGACAACGGATCGGCCAGTTTGGCACAAGTCACTCCATTTCAGGTGGTTTGGAGATATTTGTCCTAGATGGTCTAGGACATCTGGACCAAAAGTATGCGGAGGATGCGAACCGGCCGATTCGGCCAAAACAAGAGACTTTCGTTTGGGACATCCGGGCCAAAAGTACGCACGGGACATGAAAAGCCAAAAGAGCTGAGAGCTAATAGAATCTCACCATGTGTCTTCACTGCAAAGAGGGACAAGGAAGCCCGAATCGGCCGAAGTAGGAGATTTTTGTTTAGGACATCTGGGCCAAAAGTACGCGAGGGACGCGAAAAGTAGAGAGAGCCGCCAACGAAAAATATCGTCACGTGTCTTCACCTCATCAGCCCGGTGGGAAAATTTTGAAAAAGTTTCCAAAGGAAAAAAAAAAAGGGAAATGGTCAAGAACGGCCCGCATCCAATGAAATCATGCCATGTGGCACTTGAGTGGCAGAGTGCAGGGGAGAAATGGGAAAATTTTCCCAAAGTGAAAAATACCAAATTTTCGAAGGACAAAGTGCGCCCCTCAGGCCCGAGCCAATAAAATAGTGCCATGTGTCCAAGTGGCAAGAAATTAAGGAAGGGCCCGACAGGAATTTTCAGAGGATGAACCCGCGAACGAATCAGATCCTGACACGTGTCATCCAAGTGGTAGAGCGCGGGAAAAAATTCAAAATCCGTTTTGGCCTGTTTTTTGCCCTAAATCTTTAGATCGCCATAACTTTCGATCCAGAGCTCGGATTTTCACGTTCTTTATATCAATGGAAAGCTGGTGAAATTCTATACATTATTTTTAGGGTCAATATTGCATTTTGGTTCAGTTTGGAGAGATAAAATCAAGGAACGTCTCTGGAACGTGGTAATGGCCAGAATTGACGTTTCAACAACCAGCTTTAATGCAAATATAGTTCGCCGCTTTTTCCAGGGTTCTCACGCACCGCCATGATGAAATGAATTAAATGCAACCTAGAAGTGCTTGGGGTAGATTCATATTTCCTCTCTCTTCCCTCTCTCATTCTTCCTATAAATTGTAAGGAGAGGCGTTCTTTCTAAGGTGGTTCATCTTTTCATCTCTGCCCTCCCTTATTTTCTTCTCCAGGGTTGAAAATGGAGTTCGAACCCTCCTCCCCTACTCTGTAATGGATTTTTTGCCTTTTACTATTGAAATGATTTTCTGTGCAAACTTCTGGAGCAACAAAAACGTGTTTTGTGATGCATTTATCCATCCTTGCTCATTCTTTTGTTTGTTCTCTTCTTGCCTCTCTTCATTGCAGGTATTTGTGCATGTTCTAATGTTTATTACAGGTCTAGAGCTGTGTTCATGGAGTTTTGGGACATTTTCTGTGTGAAATATATCCTTGGGGTTGTGATGCATCTGTCCATCCTTCCCATTGCTCACCTCTCCTTGTTCCATGGTAGTTTTGATAGATGTTCAACATTCTCCTTCTCTGGTGTATCACCATTTTAGTGTAGGCTCTGTTTTTCCCTTTTCTCTCTCTCTCTGTCTCCTTGGCATGGTTAGATTAGGTTTAGATTAGCTTTCCTACACTGGAATAGCTTGTGGCAGGTAGTTTAGGAAGAGGAACCAGCCTTCTCTTGAGATTGCTTTCTCATTTTCACGAGTCCCATGCTCAAAGAAAGGATTCAATGTTGTGCAATCACACTGGATGCTAGAGTGATCAACCTAGAAATTTGATCAACATCCAGGGGTGCTATGATTTTGCACTAACAAGTAGTTTGGGCCTTGAGTTGAATCGTATGTGAAGTTTGAAACTTTGATCCCCTTGATTCCATCTTCTTTTGTCGAGATCTGATCTCCTTTGTCGTCGTTCAACATTATTTTCTGACCTCACTCTTCCATTGTAGAGCCCACTGACCCTGTAATTGTTGGATTTGAATGTAGGCTCATAGGATAGAGCTAAACCTTAGATTGTTTTTTTTTTGTCCAAGATCATGTATGAGCAATTTTTCTAGGGGGAAAAATTGGGATGATAGTTTGGGGACTCACAGGAATATCTGCCTGGTAGATGAAGAGACTAGTAGCCTTGGAAGTATCCATTAGGTATGGAATCAACTTCGTAATTTTGAAACTAGTCTAGAAATTTCTTCTATTGCATACACTCTTATCTTTGCAAGAAAATATTGGATTCAAGATTTTAAAGAATAGAGAATCGTCATAAACTTGGAACCTTCTCCCTCATTTGATTTTCTGCAAACCGGATATGTTAGAGTGCAATGAAAACATCCATACCTACTCTAATAGGTATACTCTATAGATTTAATTTCTTATGGCCACAAGTCTTTTCCATGAGTGATATGTTTCGGTGCTCAATTTGATCTTGCCTCATTTGTCCTTGAATTTCTTAAGTTTGTGGGCTCTGACATATTTTCTATCTCCCTGTATTGATTCGTGAAAGCTCTTTCCTTCATATGGTTGCCTTGATTAGTCCTTTTCTTTGGTCAAGAATCACTTTAAGTCCAAAATTTGATTTCCGTTCCTATCTCCATGTGAAAGAATTTGTAACTTGGGTGTAAATTATGGTTTTTTCTTTCCTTTTTTTTTCCATAGTCACGTTTTATTTTCCATGTCAATTTGTAACTTGGGTGTAAATTACGGTTTTTTCTTTCCTTTTATTTTTCCATAGCCACGTTTTGTTTTACCTATCAATTTTTATACCAACATCTATGGAAACATGTTCCTTTTGTGCTTGGATGCAGCTTGGCGGGGCATTTCGAAACTCTAAGGCCCACTTCAAGTCAAGTCTTGTCCACATGGAGGACCTATTCTCATCTAAAAATTAGTCTCTTGGTTTGACCTTTGGAGTTGTGCCATGGAAACACGTGCAGGTTTCCACTGGCCCTACCTAGACTTAGATATTTTTTCATGTGGTTGATGTAACTTTGTCAGACCATGGATAGGTAGAGAGCCAGCTATCATTTGATTATCCACCTCAGGGTCCTACCTTAGCAATTACACTAAGGAGATACGTAGTGATCCCATCCTTGTTTAGGGTCTTCACTTTTAGGAAAAATATCAAATTTGTGCCAAGGAGAAACATGGAGGCTTCCATTGGCTCCTTTCTATACTTATAGTTTTTAAGCAACTTTATGAGGCCTTAGACATGTGGAAGGCCCGCACCTGTTTATGGAGACACATGGAATTTTCCATTCACTCTGCGCTTTCTTGGACTTCTCAATGGCTGAGGAAACTTTCTCAGACCCTAGGCACATTAAACAACTCTGTCCGACTGAGACACATGGTGAGTCTGTGCTTGTTTGGGGTCTCTGCAATTGGGCACCATATCAAAAGTGCTCCATTGAGACACATGGAGGCTTCCACTAGCTCCTTTTACACTAAGACTTTTGAAAGGCCAAAAGGTAATTTTCTTCGGCCCAGGGCACATGGAAGGGCAGAGCTTGTTTGGAAACTTGCCTCTATACTTCACCTTTGCATTTTGTACTAAGGAAACACATAGACGAATCTAATCTAAAGTCAAGAAATAGTAGAATAAATGGTTGGTGTGCATTGCATCTGATTTTTCCACCTTTTTTACTACAAGACTCCTAGAGGTGCAAATACACATTGTTTTTCTTGCAAATTGGACTAGTAGCATAGGTATACAGAATAATCCATGCGCAGAAACCCATTTCTTAGACACAAATGTAGGCATCCATGTGAGGGCATTAATTTCTCAAGGTGTTGCCTTGATGGTGAAAATGATTTCCTATTAGATCCATCTATACAGAGCCACTAGGAAATGATTAAAATAGGGATTTATCACATGATAAAATAAGAATGATTAGGACTATCAAAAAGTTGTGGCATGGCATCCCCGTCATTACTCGAGGTTCTGAGCATGGTGATTAGTTCATGATTTTTCCACCTGGTAACTGTACGTACCCAAAATTGTAAGGTACTGTACTGCCAGAACAGTGTAACAAGTTCCCCAATGATGATACAGGTCTCCTCGCAAGGTGTTCGGGATCTGGAAAAGCTCTCGAAGTATGCGTTAACATTCCGCATGCCCTGCCTAGCCCCCGCACCCTTTGTTTTCCCCTATTTTTCTTCTTTCCTTGGCCTTTTGATCTTCAGTGACGAAATTGCTGCCCTTCAGGGTGGTGATCTCGTGACCGCCGCCCTAATCAGGGCGGCGGTCCTATAACCGCCGCCCTGCTCAGAGTGGCGGTCCTGTGTGCGTTTTCCAGAACGTTCTTTTGATGTGACTCGCGTGAAATATCACGATTCACCAGCTTTATTTTCTGACTTGAGCATGCATTTATGTTTTTGGTCCCCTAGAATAGTGCTTTTCCTTTGTTTATTGTTTAGGAGTTCAACTTGGTTTTGATTTTTGGGTGATTGAAGTCCTATAAATGCATAGCTTGTGTTGAGGCAAATGGCCACAATTTTTCTTGTTAGAGTCTTCTCATTTTCAGTGGTTTGGTCTGTTAGTTTGCTTAGGATTGATAGTATAATTCATTTCATGCTTGGTTAGCATTGTCCAGCTATTGGTAAACCACATATCCAGCTTGTGCAAACAGTGCTACTGTTTTATCTAATCCATTAGAGTAGAATAGCTTAGGAAGCCATTAAAGTTGCACGTTTTTCTCTTCAAACAGGATAGTTTCAGGTTCTGGACGTGTTATGTTGCATGATTTGCAATAGATCCCGCTAGGAATTGCATAAGCCAAGCTCTGTACTCTTGCGCTATCCCTCTCCTATCTGCGTTCTATTCTGTCTGCATTCTGAAGGTTTTCCCTTGTTCCAACACCTATTCCTGTTGATGCAAGCATTACACACTTTTCTGGATCTACGTGAGCACAAAGAACAAAGAGATCATACTGAGGGGACAAGATCACGCATATTATCAGATTCGCCACTGTTCTGCGGAATCCAGGTTCTAGCTTTCAAAGTTCTAGTTAGAATCATATCAAATAGAGTAGTTAATCACTTTATTTCAGTAAATTCTATTCTCGATATTGCTAGGGAAGCTATGGGGATTGATAGTTTCTGAGAAACTATGATTCATTCCTCACTTCTGAGGTAGGATCGAGAATCTTGCAAATAGATTAGTTATTTCATTGTTTAGAATAGATATACAAATTTCACAGACAAATAGCTACACTTGGCTATTTTGTTTGTTTTAAATTATTAGTTTAGCTATCAAATTCTAAATATTTTAACAGCTACTTTCTTAAATTCATATAAATCATCAGAAAATACAAAAAGAAGTCATTTATGCTATAAATACGTTTCATATACTTAGAGTTCACTTTATTGCAGTTTGTCTATATTATTGCTTTCGTATGACTATTACGTGACCTAGGGAGCCCAGAGAATAAATTTTCAAGCCAATCGTGCCTCAACCCAATCTCACAACAGTAATAAATGATATTGACCAGAATCTTAAAATCTGGGTCTTCCAAACAACAGCAGACTTCCAACAGGTCAGATCTCAGTTAAGAGGATTAAACATAGAAGACGACCAGGCACATGCATTTTGGTCAAGTCAGCCAAACTACACATTACCCTAGAAAAACATCCACATGACTGTAGAAGGATTTGAAAGAGAACAAACATTCAGGTGCGATCCTTTAGTTCCACAGCCAGACACTGGAGACACCCTCATAGATATAGATACCAGCTTAAGAATCTAGGTTGCGAGAACGCCTGTGAGGTATTCTCAGAAGATTACACAATTGTTGGTTCTAAACATAGAAGTTGAGAAAGCGTATGATTATTGGATACTAGGAATCAGGACTTGATTCTACATATGACCATAGCTGGCCCACAACAAACACGAACCTACGGTTGTGATCCATAAATCCTGCAACCCAACGAATCCATAAGAGAATTAGATATAGACACTGGCCTACGCACACTAGTATTTCAGTCCACTCCACTTCCACCTATTATCATCAAACAATTTTCCTTACTAGATATAGTGGCTAACGAAGCTAGAGAATTCTGGACTAGGCGAGAGAATTGTCCATAAAGTCAATTATATTTACCATTCACCATATGACCCTATCCGGAGAAAGATATGAAACTATACTGGGTCATTTTCCACGTATTCCACAACCCATAGATTGAATCACACTAGAGCTCGATATTGATTGGAGCCTTCGAGCAGTCATCCTTGCCGATCAATCTATCACACCAGTCCAAGTTAGAAGGGCCTTCTTTGCCTTAGATTCACAAATTCGACTAGTCCGTGTCGAAGACATTAGACTGCCTAACTAGTTTGTCTGCATCCCACGCATATTCTACCCCCACTGGCTGTGTCGGCATGACCTCGAGAGGTCGGGTACGCGGAAGAGTTACTTGTAGATTCTCACGCTCGCCTGTCACTTTTCTGGCGTACAAAATTGGTGAACTCAACGTGAAACAAATAACTGTTTCACCTTCTGTACCTCATTATCATTCACATCAGTTTCACCAACAAAATTGGTGAACCCGACGTGAAACAAGCAACTGTTTCTTCTTCTATACCTCATTAGCATTCACATCAGTTTCGCCAACAAAATTTGTGAACCCAACGTGAAACGAACAACTGTTTCACCTTCTCTTTGAGAAGTTTCATCTTATCTCAATCACCTTCGCTCCTTCCCATTATTCTGCGGGTATTCATATACCCCCCGAATATGTTGAGATTCGATGCATATGGTAGACCCCTCTTGGGTCTTGAGGCATACTATGCCCAATAGAATAGGCAATCATTACCCTCGCTCTCAGTATGGGGTGACAACTATTCAACTAATCAGTTGTCAACACAAACCCCAAGAATCAGATATAGTTCATCTTTTCAAACTGAGGAGTTAGATCACCCCCTCAAACGCAACAAACAGAGCCTTTAGGTTCAAACAATATGACGTTTACCAGAGAATCTGGTTCGTCTCCTCAAATGCTACTTAGACCACAAATTAGTAGGCAATTAGATCCATACCTTGTCTTAGATGATGGACAGTCAAAACGTTATCCTAGGAGTGAACAACATTCTTGGGGTATGTACCCACCTATAGGAGGTTTACAAATACAACCCGAGATCTCTTTTCAAGAAAATACCTCTATACCACTGCATATAGGAAATACTCTCGGAGAAACTTGGGAAGATAACGATCATTTTATGAAAGGATATCATGTACCTATACAACACCAAGGTATACAACAAATGCCGCTCAGAAAAAACACCATGACTTCACCAAATGAAGTCATTTCAACGTTAGTAGAAAAAGTGAGAGGGTTAGAACTGGCTCAAGCAAGTCAAAATTCTCCGTTCATACAAACAGGAAGTTCCAATCCTCCATACCACTCTGGCCAAGTAGATCTCCTCACAGGAGTAGGCACATTAGGCATGTCGCCTCACTATCCACAAAAAATGCCAACAAGGCCCATCATCTCTAACACTATTCCTCCTGGTCTAGTGTCAAACAATCCATTCCCTAACAATACCCCGTCATACTTAAACATGTACTCCAAATTACCACAAGGAGATATTTTCTCCTCTCCTGGCATGTTTGCTCAAACGCAGGGACCTCCTTATGCCCCTGCCAACGCATATGCTGCACCGTATCAACAACCTATCCCACCATCACTCCCTCAACAACCACCATCAATGGTCAAAATCTATGCGATAGGGACTTATTCAGAATATCTAAAGGAACCCTTAGACTTCACCATATGAAGCGTCATGCTTCCAAGACCTCTTCTTGATCTACCCAAGTTCAAGGGTGAGGGAGATCCAAACGCACATATCAAAGCTTACGCTACAACCATACGAGAATTACTCCCTTAGGATGGGGTTATTGCTAAAATATTTCCCAAAACTTTGGAAGGCATCGTTCTCGATTGGTATTATAGAATACCTGAGGCTTCTATACATTCATTTAAACAACTTGTGTCAGAGTTCATCAAAGCCTTCGACATGAACAAACTGTTGAGAACAGGAATTAGGGAATTCTTGCACATCAAACAAGAACACAACGAATCTGTCGCCCATTTCATCCAGAGGTGGCGTACAGTTCTTTATTCTTCAGCAACTGCTCCAAACATGGATCAGATGGAACTATGTTATTTATTCCTTCATTCTCTCAGCAAGGAGGTGAAGGAAGAAGTCCAGAAGTTCCCACTAAGAACTTACAATGAAGTACTTGAGAGCGTTGTTCGAATAGACCAAGCAGCGATAGATAGTGGCCGTAAGACATATGGAACAAATAGGAGGTTAATCACCTCCACTGAAAACACTACAACTATCACAAATGTCAATCAAGGACCCAAAATCCTTAACAAAAATCGTGGGGTAACAACGGATGGGGTAACCGACCAGCCCAAGAGGGTAAATGTTTTTAATACTCTGTCACAAACAAACAACCAACGAAATAAAAACTTTACCCCGATGATGAATACAGTGGATTTTAACCATCCACAACAACAACAACAACGGAAAAATCCCATACAAGGGCCAAGCAAAAACGCATTTGGTTATCAAAACCAAATTCAAAACCAGAAACAACAATTCCAAAATTTTAGTCCTAATAGGCAACAGTTTGATCAGAATTTTAGGCCACAATACACACCTAACCAACAAAATAGGAATTAAAATCCCAATTCTTATTGTGGTTTCCACAAAATTCGGGGTCACGATACTAGAACATGTCGTGACTACAATAAATTTATGCAACGCTTGCCAGAAGAACAAAGATAGTTCACAGATTTGTTTTTGGCAGATCCTGTCTCATCATCACCAAATACGCTCGCAGGGGTAGTTTCCCCTCAGAATGCTCCCCTCAAGATCTTTAATGATCTGCTCCCAAATCATGATAGTAATAGGCTGAATCCAACTGGAGCAAACAAAGGTGTAATAACGGGAAAAAATGATCATGAAACCTCGACTTCATTAAATCCATCAGTTGCGCCATAGTTAGGAGCTCAACTGAGACCCAAGATAGTCAGTTTGGTAGAATTAGACGTTGATTCCACATTCATCTTCCTACTTTAGAAATCCCGTAATGGATGCTCCCTCACAAATGGAACCTAGCATATATGTAGTAGAAGATGGGGATGATTTAGATTTACCTCCAGCACCACCTGAGTTCAAATAGGGTAACGCCTCTTTGATCAAAGAAACAATCGATATCAACATCGAGACAGAAGATGAACCAAGAATATTGAAACTAGGCTCTTTATTAACCCCATAAGAGGTGGAAATACATACTCAGATTCTCAAAGAACATCAAAAGGTGTTTGCATTTAATTATAAGGAGATGACAGGAGTCACACCCCACATTGCGGTGCACAACCTCGTCACTAGATCAGATGCAAAGCCAATTAAACAAAAATCAAGACCCATGAAGCCCAAAGTAGCTCTCATGGTAAAAGAGGAGGTAATAAAACTCCTTCAGGTAGGATTCATCAAGCCAGTCGACTACTCCCAATGGGTATCAAACATCGTTCCCGTTCTCAAGAAGAATGGAAAGATACGCATCTGCATAGATTTTCGAGATATCAACAAAGTGTGTCCTAAGGATGACTTCCCATTACCATCCATAGATATTATTGTTGATGCAACAGCTGGTTTTGAACTCTTGTCTCTTATGGATGGATTCTCGGGATACAATCAAATCAGAATATCCGAGCAAGATCAAGCTAAAACCACGTTTATAACTCCTTGGGGAACCTATTGCTACGCTGTTATGCCATTCAGTCTCAAGAATGCCAGTGCTACGTACCAGCGGGCCATGACATACATATTTCACGATCTAATTCATAAAATCATGGAATCTTACGTAGATGACTTTTTGGCTAAAGCCAAGAAGCATTGTGACCATCCCGAAGTACTCCGCATCATTCTTTCACGTCTAATAGAATATGGAGTCACGCTAAATCCAGAGAAATGCATATTTGGTGTAACAAGAGGAAAGCTCCTAGGTTACATCATATCATCACGAGAAATTTATGTTGATCCAACCAAAATTTGGGTTGTCCTCGAAATGGTCCCACCTTCGAGTGAATCTGGAATCAAATCATTTCTCAGAAAGCTGGGTGTAATCCGGAGATTTATCCCGGACTTAAGCTTTGCCGTTCATCCAATCAACAATTTACTCAAGAAATACTATAGCCTTGATTGGACCGAAGATTGCAATGAATCTTTTTATGCAGTTAAGCGTTTCCTTTTATCGCCACCTACGATAATGCCACCTAAGCTAGATCACCCGTTAATTCTATATTCATGAGCTACCAATGTCTCGTTGGCTTGTCTGTTGGCCCAAGAAGACAATAACAAGAGAGAACGTGTGATTTATTTCATTAGCCGAATTCTACTCGACTATGAAACACGCTATACACAGGCCGAACGAGAATGCCTTGCCATAGTCTTTGCTACTAAACGCCTAAGACATTATATGCTAAATCAAGAAACGAAGTTCATGGTAAAAAAGGACCATTTACAAACTTTTCTCACATGAGGGTCATTATCTAAAAAGGCTGGACGTTTTATAACCTTAATGGGAGAGTTCGAATTAACATTTGTAAATTAGAAGTCGGTTAAAGGACAAATCATTGCGGATTGGTTAGCTGACAACCCATTAGACAGAGGTGATTTAGTAGATTTAGACTTTCCAGATGAATGCGTATACTACATCGAAACTCGATCCGCTATCTCTGAGTGTCCTTGGTACACTGATATCATTAATTATATCATAGACCATACATACCCGGAGGCAGTTACACCGCAACAAAGAAGGAGGTTATGCATAATCGTAGCTAAATATGTCATTATAGAGTAGGTGCTCTATCGAAAAGCATTCGATGGAATGCTCTTAAGGTGTGTTGACACAAAAGAGTCCAAGAGGATTCTCCATGAATCCCACAGCGGTATATGTGGAGGCCACTTCGATGGCCATGCCACCGCTCGAAAAATACATCGAATGGGCTATTTCTGGCCCACTCTAGAACATGACACGATAGAGTTTACATGCAGGTGTCATAAGTGCCAAGAATTCTCCCATAAGATCCACAAGCCAGCACAAGCTCTACAACCAATCGCAACTCCATGGCCCTTTTCTACATGGGGTCTAGACTTAATAGGGAAATTCTCTCCCTCATCCACAGATGGCCATAATTTTATAATCACGGCCACTGAATATTTTACCAAATGGGTGGAGGCCATGCCTCTTACTACTGTACCTAGTTCTGTGATTGCCAAGTTCATTTTGAACCAAATCATTTGCAGGTACGGTATCCCGCAAATCATTATCTCCGATAATGGAACTTCTTTTAAAAATGAAGAAGTTCGCGAGCTATGCAGTAAATTTAAAATAAGCCATCATACGGCTTCCTTGTATTATCCCCAAGCCAACGGGCAGGCTGAAGCAACAAACAAGACACTAAAAGCCATTCTCCTTAAAACGGTGAAAGAAAACAAATGAGATTGGCATTTGAAGTTATTTCCGGCCTTGTGGGCCCACCGAACCTCAATAAGAACACCAACAGGAGTAACTCCTTTCTCGCTAGTATTTAGGGCAGAAGCAGTTCTCCCGCTTGAGGTCGAAATACCCAGTCTCCGCATTTCACTACAAGGGATTCTAGATGAAGACGCTTACAGAGAAGCACGTCTTTCCCAACTAGAAAGCCTAGATGAAACTAGGTTAGATGGTGAGCAGTGGCATAGAGCTTATGCTAACCGAATGTGCCGGCAGTATAACAAGAAGGTCTATGAACGTGACATATACGAAGGTGATCTAGTTCTAAGATTGGACAACCGGATCGATAAGAAGACCGACTAAGGAAGGAAATTCCGGCCCAAATGGTTGGGCCCATACCGAGTCATGAAGGACTATGGAAATGGTGCATACCTCTTATGTACATTAGAAGGTGAGGAGTTTGGCGAAACAGTCAATTCCCTGCACCTCAAACATTTCTATGCATAAGTAGCTAACACTACCTATATAACTATCTACATTGCATTTTCATTTAGATTAGGATCATTTTGTCCATTCGTTTCTTACACAAACTATGATCAAGGAATCTATTCTCAAAGCAATTCATTACAAACTCATGATGTTTTTGGCATAAAACTTTCTAATCATATCTCTCCATTTTCATGATATCATCAAATATCTCAGAATCTTTTATCAAATAAAATCAGACATGACGAAGTCTTAACGGTAACCATAACCAAGATCTGCAAGTTCATTCTCGCTTTGATTTCTTCCAAGGATAGGTGTCTTGCCTATGGTCTCTTCTAGAAGCTTCATGGTGTCACATCTATCCCATATACACATCTCTTTGGGAATAAGCACATACTGACATTTTACTCAAAAAGACAAATCAAAAAGTGATTAAATAGAAAATTTTATTTTTACACATTTCCTTGCCCCACCAACCTTCGGTGATGAGGCTTGCGTCTCTTACTAGTGACGTAGGGTTGGGAAAGGATGGAAATGCCCTTACTCGCCTATGCCTTGTCCACGGTGATAAACCCACGCTTCTTACTAGTAGCATGGGGCAAAGTGTAGGGCGTCCTCTTGACAAAGCAAACGTTAAAAGGTCATAAACAAACAATTCAAACTTTGAGTCAAAAATGAATGAATCAGATGTTCAAAATCCCAAGAGAGTTAAAATCCTAAAAAACCCAGATTTTGTCTACTATGTGGCCATCTACGGGTCTAAGTCTAGATAAACCGCAAAGCAAGTTGCATCCAAAACTATGAAGTCATTTAGGTAGAGTAAGCTTGTAGTTTTCAATTTAGTTCTACTAAAGCTTCGTCTGTCTTTCATCACTATCATTTCACCATATTTCATAACTTGCGCCCTTCTTGGCTCTTGGTGATAAGCCCTCACATCTTACTAGTTGCGTGGAGTTAGGAGTGGGGCAAGTTAATCTGTTCATCATGCTGGTTATTTTCATCACTTTGCCAAACCAAACATGAGGTATCCAAATTGCTCACAGAAGCTAAGATTCAAGATCACAATATATCTACAATATCATGTATCAGCATAATGAAACACAAAAAGAAAGCAAACATTTGCATCATTTGTTTTCCATTGCATACATTCTAGAAGGCATATTAAACCATACATCGTAGTATACACGAAGAAGTGGAAATAGAAAGGGAAAACATGAGTGACAAGCTTTTGATCCAAAAAAGAATGCATATATATAAATAATCAATGTTTATATACAATGCCATCATGCACTAGGCATGGTCAAAACACTCAAAGAGCCCGTGATATACAAAAGAATCTATAGTACAAAATACATAGGAGCCAAGTGGTCTCTCAACCCCTACGCGACCCCTCCGAAGGTGCACACCCTTGCCTAGGACTCTGGCTACGCCGGTTCTCTGAATGTATGGAGGGCTCAGGGTCCCGAGGGGCAACCACGATCTCACCACGAGAATGGCTCCTCATAAGACGCTCAGCCGTCCTATAGCCCGCCAACTCTGTACGGAGAGCCTACACCATCCTGGCCATGTGCCAAATGGGAGTGAAGACGTCGGTATGCCAACCGGCTGCTGAGGGCTCCCTGGCATCTACGGATAGCTCCGCACAAGTCTTATCCATGGGGATCATCAGGGAATCAGTGCATACCCTACGGATCAGATCCCGCCACTCGTCGACAGTCTCTGCAAACAAAGGAGAAAAACGAATTAGAAACCAAGCAAGAGGCTGAAAGATACAAGATAAAAACACAAGGAGAGATAGCAATTAAAACAAATCCTAAATTAAACAAACATTGAAAGGAAGAAAGGATAAATTACTCAGATCACCGGGCCTCCAAGATGGATCGCTAGGGCCAGCACCCGCCGCGGATGCTACTGCCGACTGAGGGGCTGCTCCTGTAGCAGGGGCAACATGTCGCCCCACAACTGACTCGTCCTCTCCACCATGGCCCTGAGAGAGTGGCTCCTCTGAAACTAGAGTGTCCTTCTCTATGCTCTGCTTGGCCCTCTCCGCCTACATAATATCCTGAGTGTCATGCCACTTAGGATCGCTATCATCAGTCTGCTCCTCCGACCCTCCCTCTATAAGATCCTCAGAATCGGAGTCAATGTCTATAGGGTCATCGCTGCTATGAGTAGGACCCGCAGCAATAGGAATGCCAGGAGTGACCACTATCCAACCTCGGCCTCTAGGCCACCCTCTGGCCTCGCGAACTGATCTGTAAACCGGTGCCATTGGGGGAAGCATGCCCACATATGGAAGGACAAACTACTAAGGAACTCTACCAAAAGGATGTACCTCCACCCATCCCACGCGGTCGATGAGCTGCCCTATGGTGGAGCAAGAGATCAATGTAAGGGTCTCCTCGCCCCATATGCCAGCCATAAGTTGGTACAGTGTCACCTCCATATCTGCTATGGTAAGGGAGGATACTGGCTAGTGAGGTGCTCTAAGCACCGACATATCTGACCATCTGGCTGCCCTCACAGCCCCAAGATCTACAACCTCTACGCCTCTGCCATAGGGAATAAAATGCTCATACACCCAACTCATGACTAGAGTTGGGTGGCTCAATGACTATCCCTGTAAACGGACCACCCTATATAAATCATGGTAGGTGGTCCCCCAGAATGTCTACACCCCAGGCATATATCCGGCCCATGCCCCTCTATCTGTGCAATGATGGGGGCCCAGCAGTATAACAAAGTGTCCCCTCCCTTGTCCCCGATCAATCTCGAGGTAAGGATCCCCATGATGGCCTGTCGAAATATGGGGATAGGCAAAGAAGGGAAGGATCGAAGTCTCACTCCCTTCTTTGACCCTGTGGAGATAGCTGCATCTCCCATATAACCTGCCCACTGTGCAATCTGTGCTCGTGAGCCTGCCGTCTCTAATGTGAGTCTCCTCCCGATGATCGGGACCCCCAAAATACGGTAGACATCCTCCAACGTGATATTCCACTCACCGCGGACCCCTGGTAGTCGGAAAGTGTTCCGATCTGCGTCCCAATATGAAAATAAGTCACAAAGGATGTGACTAGATGGTGTGACATGTGGGACGCGTGATATGCGTAGTATACCGGCCCTCTGTAGTGTGTCCTCCTTGTCTGGTGAGAGGGCATCCAGTACCCCTGACATCCAGTCACACTCTCTCTCTCGGCTCCATCTGATGTATTCCTCCCTCGCCTCCATACACCAAAAAACACACAAAACAGAGCAAGTTAATATCTGAACAATACCGAGAGAGTCATAAAAACACGTAGAAGTGCAAAAATGTACAAGCATAATCTCAAAAATAAGATCTTTTGCATTCTGTGCAAAACCGCCACCCTGAGCAGGGAGGCGGTTTTGTAACCGCCGCCTTGGCCATGGCGGCGGTCACGGTTCGAAAACCCGCATGGGTTTCTAATCCCAAAAATCCCAAAATAAGTAACAAAATACCATTTAACCTAAAGATGGAGCCTACCCAGTAGGCGCCCCCCCTAGGTGGACCTTTTGAACCTAACATTTTCAAAAATAACCCCCCCATTACGACAAATTTAACATTTCAAATTTAAAGGGGGAAAAACACAAAATTGAAGAAAACCAACCTGTGATCTGGAAGGGCGGTGTTCCGCGCGTGGAGGCATGATCACAATCTCACTACGGACGTTTTGACTATACTCACACAAGAAACCATCGCCGTGGGTCCCAGAGAAAAAAAAAACAATCAAATTAACTTACACAAATGAATAGGAAAATGGGCCCACTTTCATGTATATATCGCTTTGTTTCATTTTAAAATGACATTTTCACAGGTTTGGAGCACTGATGGAGGTAAGTTCCTATCCCCGCACGAATGGTAAGTTCTCATTCCCTATCATTTTAGCATTTATTTTCCAAGTTTTTGTATCTATCTGCACTTGAGTTCTCTTTTCATTTTGCAGGTAGCAGGAATTTCGGATGGCGTCGTTTCAACACACGGATGAGTAAGGTATAGCTTCTAACTCCCCATTTCAGGACTGCCATACTCGGACCCACTGTTTTATGCCTCTTCATGGCTAAAACACTTCTCCGAGGGGGCAATATGTACGTACCCAAAATTGTAAGGTACTATACTGCCATAACAATGTAACAAGTTCCCCAATGATGATACAGGTCTCCTCGTAAGGTGCTCAGGATCCGAAAAAGCTCTCGGAGTATGCGTTAACATCCCACATGCCCTGCCTCACCCCCGCACCCTTTTCTTTCCCCTTTTTTTCTTCTTTCCTTGGCCTTTTGATCTTCAGTGATGAAACCGCCACCCTGATCAGGGCGGCGGTCCTGTAACCACCACCCTGCTCAGAGCAGTGGTCCTGTGCACATTTTCCAGAATGTTCTTTTGACACGACTCGCATGAAATATCACGATTCACTAGCTTTCTTTGCCGACTTGAGCATGCATTTATGTTTTTGGTCCCCTGGAATAGTGTTTTTCCTTTGTTTATTGTTTAGGAGTTCAATTTGTTTTTGATTTTTGGGTGATTGAATTCCTATAAATGCATAGCTTGTGCTGAGGAAAATGGCCACCATTTTTCTTATTAGAGTCTTCTCACTTTTAGTGGTTTGGTCTATTAGTTTGCTTAGGATTGATAGTATAATTCATTTCATGCTTGGTTAGCATTGTCCAGCTTGTGCAAACAATGTTGTTGTTTTATCTAATCCATTAGAGTAGAATAGCTTAGGAAGCCATTAAAGTTATAGGTTTTTCTCTTCAAACGAGATAGTTTTAGGTTCTAGACGTGTTATGTTGCATGATTTGCAATAGATCCCACTAGGAATTGCATAAACCAAGCTCTGTACTCTTGCGCTATCCCTCTCCTATCTACGTTCTATTCTGTCTACACTCTGAAGATTGTCTGTTGTTCCAACACCTATTCCTGTTGATGCAAGCATTACACGCTTTTCTGGATCTACGTGAGCACAAAGAACAAAGAGATCATACTGAGGGGACAAGATCATGCATACCATTGGATTGGCCACTGTTCTGCGGAATCCAGGTTCTAGCTTTCAAAGTTCTAGTTAGAATCATATCAAATAGAGTAGTTAATCACTTTATTTCAGTAAATTCTATTCTCGATATTACTAGAGAAGCTGTGGGGATTGATGGTTTCTGAGAAACTATGATTCATTCCTCACTTCTAAGGTAGGATCGAGAATCTTGCAAATAGATTAGTTATTTCATTGTTCAGAATAGATATACAAATTGCACAGAAAAATAGCTACACTCGGCTATTTTGTTTGTTTTAAATTATTAGTTTAGTTGTCAAATTCTAAATATTTTAATAATAGCTGCTTTCTTAAATTCATATAAATCATCAGAAAATACAAAAAGAAGTCATACATGCTATAAATACGTTTCATATACTTATAGTTCACTTTATTGCAGTTTGTCTATATTATTGCTTTTGTATGACTATTACGGGACCTAGGGAGCCCAAAGAATACATTTTTGAGCCAATCGTGCCTTAACCCAATCTCACAATAGTAATAACTGATATTGACCAGAATCTTAGAATCCGGGTCTTCCAAACAACATCAGACTTCCAACAGGTCAGATCTTAGTTAAGAGGATTAAACATAGAAGACGACCAGGCACATGCATTTTGGTCAATTCATCCAAACTACAGATTACCCTAGAAAAACATCCACATGACTGTAGAAGGATTTGAAAGAGAACAAACATTCGGGTGTGATCCTTTAGTTCCACAGCCAGACACTGGAGACACCCTCGTAGATATAGATACCAGCTTAAGAATCCAGGTTGGAAGAATGCCTGTGAGGTATTCTGAGAAGATTGCACAACTGTTGGTTCGAAACATAGAAGCTAAGAAAGCGTATGATTATTGGATACTAGGAATTAGGACTTGATTCTACGTATGACCATAACTGGCCCACAACAAACACGAACCTATGGTTGTGATCCACAAATCCTGCAACCAAACGAATCCATAAGAGAATTAGATATAGACACTGGCCTACGCACACTAGTATTTCAGTCCACTGCACTTCCACCTATTATCATCGAACAATTGTCCTTACTAGATATAGCGGCTAACGAAGCTAGAGAATTCTGGACTAGGCCAGAGAATCATCCATAGAGTCAATTATATTTACCATTCACCATATAACCCTCTCCAGAGAAAGATATGAAACTATACCAGGTCATTTTCCATGTATTCCACAACCCATAGATCGAATCACGCCAGAGCTCGATATTGATTGGAACCTTCGAGCAGTCATCCTTTCCGATCGATCTATCACACCAGTCCAAGTTAGACGGGCCTTCTTTTCCTTAGATTCGCAAATTCCACTAGTGCGTGTCGAAGACATTAGACTGCCTAACTAGTTTTTCTGCATCGCACGCATATTCTACCCCCACCGGCTATATCGGCACAACCTCGAGAGGTCGGGTACGTGGAAGAGTTACATGTAGATTCTCATGCTCGCCTGTCACTTTTCTGTTGTACAGTAACTTTGGGTGTAAATTTGTTAAACGTCACTTTCTGACACAAATTGCTATCAAGAAAAGGTTCCTTAAATATTCTTCTTTTTTAGGAGGCAAATTTTGGATGAGTGAGCGAGTGAAATGTATAAATGGAATGAGGATACTCTTGTAAATAGTTGAGGGGTTGAATTCTTAGGATAAAATTTGAGAAATCCCATCTTCCTGAGAGACCATCTGATAAATCTTTTAATTTCCTATGTGTTAGATTTGATCATGTCATGTTTGTTGCAAGTGTACAACCATTGACAAACTCTGAGACTATTCAAAGAAAATTTCCCCTGGTGATGAATTTAATCAACTTTGAATTAATATGTGTTAACCTTGGGCAAATTTGTGTCTACTTTATTTCAGAATCTCTGTATGTAGTTTTTCTTGTTCCTATTGCAATCTTGTGTTAAAATCCCTCCGAATAACACATGATCTCATCCCTGTGATAGTTTAGTGGAATTTCAAATTTCAATACGAGAAGATCCTTCATATTGTAATGAGATAAACAATTTAAAATCATTTTATTGTCATTTTTTGATAAATATTATCTATAAGCCTTTGAGTGTATCTTAGGCATGAGGAACTAGGGGTATTTCATGTGTAATTATGTTTTTAGCTCGATCCTTCATGTTATATTCTTGGATATTGTGTGAAACCATGAAAATGTGAGCCTCCATTTATGCACACCTTCTAGTTGAAGGAATATTTTAGCTATTTTGAAGCATTATTTCATTTAGTTTTCCAATTGGTTTGAAGGTTATCAAAGATCTGGAAAAAAATCATGTTTATTCTACTTAATCTCCCACCAAAAATTATTCAAAAATAATGAATCCCACCTGAACTACCACTATTTCCCCTGTATTTCCACAAATGAATAAATTCTACTACCAAAATATGTAGAAGCAATCAGGATTCCATTATGTCTATAGTAACCTTAGCCCTATTTAGAAAATATCACAATTATTTAGAAGTGACAACTCGTGAGGGTAAAATTGTGGTGCACTGATCATATTTTCTTAGGGTCTCCTTTCAAATTTGTGTAAAGAAGGATATCTTCATTCTCCTTCACCGACATAGGTTACAAAATGGGTCCTCTCACCCTGGTCAAAAGGCATGGCCTAAAGCAATCAGGATAGATCAAATCCTTAATGAAGGTGCTATCCATTTCTTCGATGCCTAAATGAAAAAGATTCAGATGTATCCCCTCCCCAGCTACAAAATGACTCATAATAAGATCTGTCTATCTTTTAGTGTCTTGCTAAATCTGTGATGTTGCTCGATTTCCAAGGGAGAATAAATTTGGATACTAACATCTAAATGGCTCCATTGCTAGGAACCTATAAAGGCATTCTTATATTCGGCCTTGGTAATTTTTCTTACATGATCTAAGTGCTAATACATTATTGAAACGTCATCCTGTGTCTAGATTTGTAAGAATTGAGAAAATTTACATGTTTTGCGTGTAATATTTCAAGTTTCTATTGGTTTTTGCACTAATTTTACATTATTAATGTTAAATATGGGTAAAGGAAGGTTAGATCTATGAATATTTTCATGATTTTAGTGTTGATAGACCTTTGACAGATCAATTTTAGTGGATTTTCATAGCTAAGGTGAAAATCTTTAGTGGCGACTCTATGTTGAATTAATTTTTGATAAATGTCAATGTCTTAACCTCTGTCAATTGAAATTTATCACTTATCTTAGCAGATCTGGAAGGAAGAATATATTTCTTCACTAGAGACCCTACTAGAAAGTTGTTTCCATAACTGGGAAATACAAATTCTGAAGGAAGAAGAATATCAAAAGTTATTGGAGATCAAAAATCAAGAAAAGAGATATCAATTATGGAAACTAACCAGCCTGTCATTGAAGATTGCCATACTTTCTCAAGTTCTTCTAAATCAGGTAGTCTTTTTGTGAATCTAAATTCTCCAACTAGAGAGGGTCCTTCTTTTGTATTTGAAAAATTTACATCTCATTTTGTCCCTGTGTTCTCCAAAACTGATAGGATCTTGCAAGAAACAAATTTTTTAGAGAACATTAATTTTGAGAATTATATTTATGTACCCCACAGACCCCTCACTCCCCATCATTTTTTTAATCCTGTAAGATCACCTCCCTAAAACAATATGGCCCAGCCCCCACCTAGAACTTGGTTTGTTGTGAACACTTTTAGTCCTATAGATTTCATAGGTATGGATGGGTATCCAAATGTTGTACCCCAAGATGTTAGAAATAGAATTCCTAAATTTCAAGGAAATAATGTTGTTACTGGTGATCAACACTTAAATATTTTTGTCAATATGATGGAAAAATTTGATATTGAATTTGAGGATGTGTATATAAAATTGTTTATTCATACTCTAGAGGAGGATGCATGGGACTGGTATAAATCTTTGCCAGAGAACTCCATTTATTCATGGACAGAAATGAAGAATGATTTTAGATTGCAGTATGGAGATAAAAGAGACCCAATGTTTCTTTTATAAGAATTTGAAAATATAAAAAATAATCCTAATGATTTTGTCCATGACTTCAATACAATATTCAATAAGAACCTGAATAGGCTACATGTGATCCTGAGGCCAATTGATGTTTCTTGTTTGATAAAATACTCTAAGGCTTTTGATAAGAAGGCTTCCTAATATTTGAGGGATAAGAACCTAACAACATTGAGGTAGAGCTTCACCATGGCTTTGTAGATTTAAAACAATATCAAAGAAGTTGGTAAGCCTCCTAAAAGGGAAGGTATCAAGTTGATCAATCTGGAGAAGCCTCAATCAAGTAAGTCTATGGATCTGGAGGAGGTTGTAAAAACCTTTGCTAGAGCTATTAAGGAAATATCCTATAAACTGGATAGAGAAGAGAAGGGGATTGGATAAGGTTCCCAAGGTTAGAATAAAGCACAAGGTCAAGAAATATTTAAAAATCATCCTAGGGGTGATCATAGATCTGATGATAGAGGCAAAGGACCCATGGGGTTGGAAAATAGATGGCCCCTAGCCCATGAAAATAGAATTGTGCCTGTTCCTTTGACTTCCAGAGTTACTACTATTGAAAAATCCAATGAAATTGAGTGTTGTGACAAATATTTCTAGCCACATGTCCCATCTAATGAAGACAAAATTTGAGGAAGCTAATGATGACACTAATGATGATGTATGCATGATGGGGTGCTCTACAGGCTCACAGAAAGGAGAAACTTTGATTGAATTAATCATGGACAGAACTGCTACAGATTTCTTGGATTGCATCGACCAATTATTACATCATCTTCCCTCTCATTCTTTTGAAATAGATATGGTACAAGATTTTGAATTTCCTAATAATGATTTTGAATACTTAAGGTAATTAATGATTAAAAAGTATGATGGAGGAATCCCTTCTTAGGAGGATAGGCAGTTGTTAATAAATGTTGTAGTTGGCCATGAAAAGGAATATAACACTAGGAGTAAATTTTTCAAAGGGGAAGGGCCTCAAGCCAAACCAAAAACTCCAGTTCTCCCCAATATCTCAAAAGAAACTCCTAAGAAAGATACATCTAGTAAAGGCCTTATTTCCCAAAATAGATTTGGTATCCCCGCCCATGCTTAGACCGTGAAAAATACTTTGCTGTCAGATGAGTTTGGAAGTTTTCCTCCAAATGTTTCCTTTCCTAAATACGTTCCTTATGAAACTAACCAAGTCTTGAGTCAGATCAAGATTTATGTTCCTATTGTTGAGCTACTTAGGATTCTTGAACACAAGAAAAGGGCCCTTGAGTATTTGGAATTTAAAGAAGAAAAGATTACCCAAGGTAGAAATGTAAACAATGTTGACACTCCTCCTACCATTCTAGAGTTGGAAAAACCCCAAGTGCTGGAAGCACTAGGTGAGCCACCTGAATTATATTTGGGAACATCCAAGGTTGATTCCCATCTGAATGTAGATCCATTTTTCACTACTTGGATTATTAGGGATAGGTTATTACATAAGTGTATGTTTCATTCTAGAGAATCATGCAATGTTATGCCTCTTGAGGTCATGAATGAAATAGATATAAAAGTGACAATATATTATGGGAAGGGCAATGCCATGTATTCCAGAGAGGTGCTAGTGGTTGGATGTGTCAAGAGTTTGATAGTGCAACTTGCAGCCTACCCAGGCAAGAACTTTAAACTATATGTTTTTATGGTTGATTGTCCTACCAAATGGGGAATGTTGTTATGAAGAAAATGGGCTACTAGTGTGGGTGGGAGTGTGAAAATGGATATGCATTTTTCCACTATACCTATTGAGGGCAACCTTGTAAAGTTGTATGGTGAAAATAAGATGCTACATCTCATTGAGGATCCCAATAATGCTTCCTATGAAGTGTTATACATTGAAACTGATGTTGATAACTTTGTTGGATTTGTTGATGATAAAGAGCACAAAATTGATCAATGCAACTCTCTTAATCAAGTAGGTTCTCCTTGGAATTTTTTATTTGATGGGGCTTGCTCTAAATTTTGAAATGGTGCTAGTATTTTTCTTATATCTCCAAGCCGGGAAGAGTTTGTTTTCTCATTCAAACTCAAATTTGAGTGCACTAACAATATTGTTGAGTATGAAGCATTGCTTTTGGGTCTAAGGATTGTAAATAAATATAGTATTAGAGACATCATTGTTAAAGGAGATTCAGACCTAATTGTCAAGTAGGTTAGAAAATTGTATGCAACAAAAAATGAGAGAATGAAGCAATATAAGCATGTAGTCTGGGATTTCATTGAGATGTTTGACTCCTTCAACATAATACATCACAATAGGAAGTAAAATACTCTAGTAGAAAAATTGGCCATATTGGGGTCCAGATTTGAAAATTTTACTATATCCCCCTATTATGAGTATAATATTGAGGTATTGACTAGGACAACTGTTCCTAATAATGTTAAACACTGGCAAGTGTTTGATGACGATGCCCAAGTGCAAAGGTTTTTGCATAACCAAGGAGAATTTTATGATCAACATATAGATTGGGAGCCAATGGTTTGTGTAGATAATAGAAATAATACTTTATATGGAAAATAAATCATTTAGTTGAATACTAATACTATTCGTAGAGGTTTGGTAGCACTTGAAACAAACTTTGTTAATGCTGATTGCATTGTCAACAGACACATGTTAGCCTCAAGGGATGTTGAAGATCATGACATGTGCTCGAAGGATATACCATGCAAGATCTGGCTATGTAGCAATATGAGCAAGGAAGAAAAGCACTCGTGTGTCTAATTTTTGAAGAAATACCAGGATTGCTTAGCATGGTGTTATTTTGAATTAAAATCATATAGAGAAGATATTTTTCAGCATGAAATTCCCTTGGAATCTTCTGCGAAGCCGTTTAGGTAGAAATAATGGCCAATCAATCCACTCCTTTCCCTGAAGATGCAAGAAAAATGGAAAAAATTGAGGGATGGAAGAATCATATAGACCACAAGGTACTCATCATGGGTTATAAACTTAGTACCTGTTAGAAAGAAGAATGGATCTATAAGGTTTTGTCTGGACTTTAGAAACTTGAATAGAGCATCAATGGAGGATAACTTCCCTTTGCCAAATATGGACAATATGTTACAATTGGTTACTCGTACGAAATTGTTATCTACTTTGGATGGTTTTTCGAGATATAACTAGGTAGTTGTGAAGGAATCAAAGTGAATCAAGACTGCCTATACCACTCCTTAGGGAACATATGTATATGTCAGAATGCCTTTTGGTCTAGTGAATGCTAGATCCACTTTCCAAAGAGAAATGGATGTAGCTTTCTCTGGCTATATTAATTATTTCATTGTTGTATATCAAGATGATGTGACTTTTGTCTCCAGAAAAAGGAGTGACCATGTGCAAAACTTAGAAATTTTTTTGTTAAGATGCAGGGAGTATGGTATTTGAATAAATCCCAAGAATTTCCATTTTGGAGTTTAGAAAGAAAATTTTCTTGGACACATTGTGTCAAATGAAGGGGTAATGATTGATCCTGAAAGGGTAGAAGCAATCGAAAAATTCCATATTCCAAGAACCAAGAAGGGAATTCAATCCTTTTTTGGGAAGATTAATTTTATTAGGATATTTATCTTTAATTTTGTTGAACTAACTATCCCAATCACTAGTATGTTAAAGAAGGACCAAAGTATCAAATGGGAAGAAGAAGTTATTTAAGATTTTGCTGAGACCAAAGAAGCATTAAAGAATGCCCCTTTTTTAGCAGCTCCAGATTATAAGAAGGATTTCCAAATGTTTTCTTTTCCTTTAGAAAGTACCATTGCATCTATGTTGTTGCAGAAGGATGCTGAGGGAGCTAAAATACCAATTTCCTTTTTCTGTAAGGCATTACAAGGAGATGAGCTAAAGTATACTATCATGGAGAAGCCGAAATTTGCTTTGGTAAAAGAAACAAAGGTTTTCAAGCCATATATTCTGAGTTCCAAAGTCATTGCTTATGTTTCCCACACCATGGTGAAAGATATCCTATCAGAAATGGAAGTTTCAAGCAAAACATGTTGATGGGTAAACAAATTGCAAGAGTATGATATGGATATCGAAACAAAAAAATTGGTTAGAGGTTTGGGCCTAGAAAAACTTATGACAAAGAACAATTTGTAGACAATTGAGGTAAAGTTGAAGAAGAAATGTTGAATGTCTTTGAAAAACTTATAAATTTTGAATGGTACAAGGACATCATTTTTTATCTCAAACATGTACAGTGCCCTAAAAATTTGAGCAAGAATAAAAAAAGAGAACTTAAGTTAGCTTCCCAAAAATATGACATTACTAATTTTGGGTCAGCTTGGAAGAACCTTGAGGTAGTTCTCTTAATATGGATTACTAAAGATGAATCCCCTAAAATAATTTTTGATCTCCATGGAGGATTTTTTCGAGGGAATTTTGTTGGAAGAGTCACGACTCATAAAATCCTAAGAGTTGGTTATTGGTGGCCAACTCTTTTCAAAGATACAAATCTCTTAGTAAGAAAAAGTGAAATTTGCCAATGCTTTTCTGGAAGAGTTAAAGCTTTAGGCTCCCTTCCTTGTTGTATATCAAGATGATGTTCAATAAGAAGGTTACTCAAAGATATTTCAATGTGGGAGATCTTGTGCTATTGTGGGATAGCAGGCATAAGGATAAGGGCAAACATGGAAAGTTTGATCCATTGTGGATGGGCCCTTATTCAATTGACATTCAAATTGGTGAAGATACCTTCTTCTTAAAAGACCTAGATGGGGAGTTGCTTGAATTACCTCTTAATGGTAGACATTTAAAACATTTCCTTGATTGATTTCTCATAATTGAGGTATGCACCATTGTACAGTGTATAGTCTTTTGGTTTCTTTATACTTTCATGTGTTTCTGTTTTGGTTCGTCTTGGTCCTTGGCAAGCATTTTTGTTAGTTTCTCAGTTTGTTCCTAGAGGGTTGGCTCATGAATCTATTTCACAATGGCTTATTTTTGGTACTTTCTCTGCTATTTTTTCTTAGGGAACTCGTTAAGAGCACCCATCCCCAAGTTAGAGCCGATGTTTGTGCTTAATTTGATCTCACCCCATTTGTCCTTGAAATTCTTCAATTTGTAGGCTTTTTCATATTTTCTATCCCCCCGTATTGATGCGTGAAAGTTGTTTCCTTCATTTGGTTTCATTGA
The DNA here is from genome assembly GCA_019776745.2 of Taxus chinensis. NCBI lineage: Eukaryota > Viridiplantae > Streptophyta > Pinopsida > Cupressales > Taxaceae > Taxus > Taxus chinensis. The sequence goes on along the minus strand of CM034151.1, from coordinate 143,290,340 downwards.
TTACTCCTTTCCTTTGGTCGAGGATCACTTTAAGTCTAGAATTTTATTTCCATTCCTCTTTCCATCTGAAAGAATTTGTAACTTGGGTGTAAATTTAGGTTTTTCCTTTCCTTCTCTTTTTTCACAGTCACGTTTTGTTTTCCCTATCAATTTTTGTCCCAACATCTGTGGAAATGTGGTCCTTTTTTATTGGATGCGGCTCATCAAGGAATTTTGAAACTCAAAGGCCCACTTTAACTCAAGTCTTACCCATATGGAGGGCCTGCGATCATCTAAAAATTCACCTCTTAGTTTGACCTTTAGAGTTACGCCAAGGAGACACGTCGATCCGAAAATAACCAGATTATTACAACCTGATCTCAGACCCTTATAGGATTTAATTATTTGCTGATAATTTACTCCTTTTAAGTAATCAATTTAAAATAATGCAATACAATAATGATAATTACACACAGATTGATTATGGAGTTCGGCAATTGCCTACGTCTCCGGGTTTGTGATCGAACCGTTCCACTAGTCAAAACTTGTAAGTTACAATAGTACTTTCACAAGAAAACCTAATGGAATTTTACTTGCCTACCAGTACACCAATCCTTCGGATGACAAGGGTGAAAAATAGCACCCGAATTCCACATTCTTGATGCAAAATATCCTTCGGCTGTGATCGGCCTTACCAACGCAAACAATGCGAGGCTAGCACTTTGGTCGACAATCCAGGATTTACAAGTAATTGGTGTGGCTCAATGGACCTATTGGGTAGTTTACATTTCACTCCCAATCACAAATATTCCATCTAATATTGCCTAAAATAATAGGCTAATAGACAATACCTATCGACACATCCCACAAATAAGCTTAAGAAATGATAAGCTCGGGATCGGTGTCTCCATTACACCGGTGTCCACTGTTCCGTGCTCTAGCAATGAGCTTCTCCGTGGCTTCGGTGTGTAATGTGTTGCACCAGTGTGTGTCCACGTGCATGGAGAAGTGGTCAATGAGAAGTGGTCAATGACCACGTTAGGATAATCTGCCCCCAACAACCGCTTCATCCTCCTCCTTCCACGTGGTAGCTTCTACGCATGGGTCTAATGCCCCCATACCACTACTTCATCCCTCCTCCACATGGACATTTGGCGGTTCATATTAATGTTTTAAACATTAATATATATATATATGTATGTGTGTGTGTGGTGTTTGAAAAGTGACCTTACCAAAATAAAATTATTTCGACCCATACAATGTGGAATAGAAATAATTCTGTAGTCCACTTTTCGTCTCCCGATAGGAAAATCGAGTGAATTCGACGAGTGTTGGCAAGCCACGTGTCACAGTGCAATTCGGTCCAATATTGACCAGTTGACCAGAGTTGACTTTCCCATTGACTAAAATTTGATCGAACATATCTAGAGCTCCCGATGTCCGTTTGTCGCATTCTCATAGTCGTTGGAAAGCTCTCAAGATGATCTTCTGCACTAAAATCATTTAGAGATGTTTATGGAACTTTCAGAAATGATCCCTTGATCACACCTCCCCACTGAGAAAATCTTTTTGTCCCAAAAAGCTTCCATACTGTCCTGAATCTAGAAAACTCTGCTCCGATCCTGAGACCTGTGGGTTATGGGTCCACGATGCTTCCACTGCACCACTCTGATATCCAAAGAAAACCTCCATGCCTCCACTTTATGGTGCTAAGTTTCTGAATGAAACCTCAACGCTCCTTCTGTGCGGTGCTAAGCTTCTTGATATCTAACAACAAGGATCTTATTTTACTCTATAACACAGCTCCTAACTCCAAGTTGATTCCGCAAAATCCAAACTGATTTGAATGAACTCCATGTTACGTAGAGCTTTGATTGATCCGATGTCAGTGATGGATAATGCCCTTGTCCCTTTACATACCTCAACGCCTCCGATGCATGATGCTAAGCCTCTTTCAAGACCTCAAGCCTCCGATGCATGATGCTAAGTCTCTGTGTAGACCTCAACGCCTCCGATACATGATGCTAATCCTTTTTCAAGACTTCGAGCCTCCAATGTGTGATGCTAAGTATGTTAATCAACTACCGTTCGAATGTGTGGCCGCAATGCCTTGACACCGAATGACGTTCCGAGCTGATCCTTTGAGAGTTCTTCTTGTTGACACACAATATCAGGTACCATTCTGCTGCACGGTCACAATGCCTCTACACAGAATGAAGTTCTGACCCAATGTCAATGCCAACGGTGACTCAGCTACCATTCTGCTGCACGGTCATAATGCCTCTACACAGAATGAAGTTCCGAACTGATCTCTATGAACTCTATTGTCTGCACAAATGGCAGATCAATCTCCAAGCTTTATATGAGTCAAATCCTGTATCCAAGCTGTAACAGGTACTCACATGCTGATTAGGAGATATATTTGGAGCATTAATCAATTTTTCTAAGTATAAAAATCAATTGAATATTGTAAACCTTTCTCTTAGCATTTTCTCACAAAATCTGATCTCCAAACTTAATATTGCATACGATTCCTCAATATGAATTATGCAATATATAATTGAAAAATTGTTGACTTACCCATTTCAAAGGACTTACACTTTCAGGTATTACTTGGTCCTGGGTTGACTTGTCAACTAGTGGTGGAGTAGAAACTTCCTCTGCCTTTGCAATAGGCCTTCATTCCATCTTTGGCTTGCCATTACTCTGATGGCGAGATGGATGTAGTTTCTGGAAATTTTCCACCCGATGCCCATTCCTCTGGAAATGAGCACAAAAATTCCTCTTAAACTCCTTCTTCTGGGATGAGGAACTCTTTCTTCCATTTCTCAACGCTGCATGACGAGATTGGTATTTCTGATTTGCCATGTTCCTAATGAACGGCACCATCTTCTTCATTAGCGTCCTTCTCTTCCAGCATCTGGCCACTGAATGATTATGCAATCCACAAAAAGTACATGGAAAATAATTCCACATCTTCTGAAAATCATAACCATACTTCTTAAGCTAAAAAAGTGGATCAAAAGTTTTACTTTTCTTATGATTATGGTAAGAAACTGGAGGTGGAATCTCATTACCTCTTCGTTGATTTCTCTTACTACATCTTTCCTGTGATGACGAAGCACAACTTTCCTGCTTAGAATCTTCTTGCAAGACTAGTGTGGTAATCACTTTGCTTTCAGAAGCTTATCTCCCATCAGCGTTCTTGGAGCATTCTCCAATTTCCATTCCCACACTAGGATAACCCAAACCTGTAAAACGAGGATGATCCTCGACCTGTATTGGGTTAGCAATACCTTAGCTATTTTTACCAAGGCCTCTTCCATCAAATCCCATTTTATCTAGTAACTTGGATCCAATGCCTCTAGTATGCTTTTCAAACAAACCAAAGACTTTATTACCTGAATTCGAAACTGAATAGGAGGAATAAGAATATTCCCGTGGTGAACAACTTGCAGTGCAATCTTCTGTCATGGCCTCTGCATCTGAAGTAGAGGGTTTTTCCTTCCTCTAATCACCACATTGCAACCTTGCCAAGAGCTCATCCTTGGTTTGCAATTCTGATTTTAAGAGAGCATTCTCCTCTTCCAAGGAGTAATACATTGATTGGAGGAGAGAGTTCTCTTCCTGGATCTAGTGATTATACGCCTCAATTTCATCGAGCTTCGCCTGTTTAGACATCTTGCCCATAGTGCACTTGTACCCTGTTCACACAAACTGAACTAACTGCACCAACTTGAAGCAATCACTTTGTTAATCAGATTTACTGAAAAACAAATATGGAGCTAAACTAGCTCTGATACCAAACATGATCCGAAAATAACCAGATTATTATGACCTGATCTCAGACCCTTATAGGCTTTAATTATTTGTCGATAATTTACTCCTTTTAAGTAATCAATTTAAAATAATGCAAGACAATAATGACAATTGCACACAGATTGATTACGAAGTTTGGTAATTGCCTAGGTCTCCAGGTTCGTGATCGAACCATTCCACTAGTCAAAACTTGTAAGTTACAATAGTACTTTCACAAGAAAACCTAATGGAATTTTACTTGCCTACCAGTACACCAAACCATCAGACGACAAGGGTGAAAAATAGCACCCGACTTCCACCTTCTTGATGCACAATCTCCTTCGGCTATGATCGGCCTTCACGACACAAACAATGCGAAGCTAGCACTCCGGTCGACAATCTAGGATTTACAAGTAATTGGTGTGGCTCAATGGTCCTATTGGGTAGTTTACATTTCACTCCCAATCACAAATATTCCATCTAGTATTGCCTAAAATAATAGGCCAATAGACAATACCTGTTGACACATCCCGCAAATAAGCTTAACAAATAATAAGCTTGGGATCGGTGTCTCCGTTGCACCAGTGTCCACTGTTTCGTGCTCTAGCAATGAGCTTCTCCATGGCTTCAGTGTGTAATGTGTTGCACCAGTTTGTGTCCACAACAAGATTAACAAATAATAAGCTCGTGTTGTGTTTTTCAATACAAATGGGTTCCCTATTTATACATTTTTAGGGCCCAAAAAAAATGCATTGCCATATTATCCTAGGCTAATAATAGCCTAAACCCGTACATAGAAATTGGGATTAAAATTCCCAATAATGGGCGGATGCATTTTAAAAAGGGATTAAATCCCATGTTTGGCACGTAGCATGTTTAATAGTAGGATTAATATCCCATTTGGTGCGGCTAGGAATTTGTTAAGGGATAAATATCCCATTTGGCATGGTGGATTAAAAGCTTGGGCTTTATTTAAGCCTTTCCACGTGCATGGGGAAGTGGTCAATGACCATGTTAGGATAATTTGCCCCCAACAACCGCTTCATCCTCCTTCTTCCACGTGGCAGCTTCTACGCATGGGTCTAATGCCCCCATACCACCGCTTCATCTCTCCTCCACATGGACATTTGGCAGTTCATATTAATGTTTTAAACATTAATATATATGTGTGTGTGTGTGTGTGTGTGTGTGTGTGGCGTTTGAAAAGTGACCTTACAAAATAAAATTATTTCGACCCATACAATGTGGAATAGAAATAATTATGTAGTCCACTTGTCATCTCCCGATAGGAAAATCGAGAGAATTCGACGAGTGTTGGCAAGCCACGTGTCACAGTGCGATTCGGTCCAATATTGACCAGTTGACCAGAGTTGACTTTCCCATTGATTGAACTTTGACTGAACATATCTAGAGCTCCCGATGTCCGTTTGTCACGTTCTCACAGTCGTTGGAAAGCTTTCGATATGATATTCTACACTGACACCATTTAGAGATGTTTAGGGAACTTTCAAAAATGATCCCCTGATCACACGTGGAGGTTTCCGCTAGCCCTACCAAGACTTAGACATTTTTTCATGCAACCAATGTAGCTTTGTCAAAACATGGACATGTGGAGGGTCGGTGATCATTTGATGATCTGACTCAGGGTCCTACCTTAGTAGTTGCACCAAGGATATATGTGGTGAGCCCGCACTTGTTTAGGGTCTCCAATTTTGTGTACCATATCAAAGTTATGCCAAGGAGACACATGGACGCTTTTGGTGGATCCTCTTTATACTTAAACTTTTTAAGTAACTTTTTAAGGCCTGGGACACATGGAGGGATCATGCTTGTTTGGGAACCTACCCTTGAATTTTATTTTTGAAATAGCACCATGGAGACACGTGGAATTTTCCGCTCACTCTACCCTTGCTTGGACTTTTCGATGGCTGAGGAAACTTTCTCGAACCCTAGGCACGCGGTGCCTTCCGCTGGTCCATAATTTCTTTCAACAACTCTACTAGACTGAGACATGTGGTGAGTCTACACTTTTTTGGGGTATCTACTTTTGGGTACCATATCGAAAGTGTGCCATTGAGACAGGTGGAGGCTTCCGCTAGCTCCTTTTACCACAATCACCTCCAACTTAAAGAAACATAAATTTAGATGCCAAAAATCCCTCCCACTTTATTTCATTTTATTTCAATAGTGACAAGGGGAAATAAAAAAGAAAAAATGGAGAGAAGTGTAGATCTATAGTAGTAGAAAATTATAGGACAAAAAAATTGAGAGGAAATATAGAAAAGAAAGAAGAATGGAAGAGGATAAAGGAAAAAGACAACATAAAGGATAACATAGAAAAAAACAAAATCTAATAGAGATAATATGGAATCGAATAAAAAATTCAAGGAAAGAAACCCCTCTATTGGAAGATGATTATTTAAAAACTCCCATATCAAAAGGTATGGATATTTTCATCTAAATTTCATTAATAATGTATGTGAACCCTAGGAGGTAAAATGTAAATAATGTGAGAAATTGTGTAAATATTAGGTTAGATTTTAAGGGAAATTATATAAACCCAAAATAAATTATAAAAACCCTAGGATAAAATATGTAAGCCATAGGGGAAAATGTGTACACTCCAGTCTAAATCTTGTAAACCCTAGGATTTATTCTAAGAGAAATGTTGTAAACCATAAATAAATTCTATATATCTTGGTATCAATTATGTACACTATAGGTTAAAATGTGTACATACCCAAAGGTAAATTATATACATACCCTAAAATTTTGAGATATATATATAGAAATAGGGATATAGGAAAAATATATATCTAAATACCTGTGGATATGGACATACATACATACCTTTAGATATTTGATACCATATATATAGATATAGATACATATTTGTATATGTGGGGATGTAATACACTCTCTTATTCAAACTACAGTAAATATGAAATCAATATAGCTATACCACCAATGTGAATGTATCACATGTATATATATATTGTATATGGTTTACATAACTCCATCTCTTTATAAATGCAAGACAAAAAAAATTAAATAATGAAATATGAGGCAAAAGTAGCTATAAATTTTTGTATCTATTCATATATGTGGAATTGTTAAAACTAATATCCTTTTTATTCAATCTAATGCAAGTAAAGAGGATGTATTTCTTTGATTTAAATCACAAAAAATAGAATCTTCCCCTTATACTTTCGTATAAAATTTGACTATAAATTCATCTCAAATAGTTTATTTTTTTACAATTTAGTTTGGAGAGGATATAAGGAATAACATACTTAAATAAAAACATTTCTCTATTTTTCCTTTTCAGTTTAAAATTTTGCCAACAATACAAGGAAGTAAGGAATCAATATATACTTTACATACAACTATATTATTTCTCTAAAATGGATACACATTTAAACCTTCCAATAATTTCAACATTCAATACACTAACTCTTACAATAAAATGAGAAAGTATCTCTTTTCTTAGTGATCATAGTTCATTTTATTACAATAAAAAAACTCTTCTTTCTAACAAATCGAAAGAATAATTTACAAGATTACAATTTTTAGTTTACAATAATGGAATAACCTTACAAAGGTGTTCTTTTGTCTCCAAAATATTATAACTCCTCCAATCTTATAATTTTCACTCTTATCTTCATATCAAATTGAATCGCCATACAATGAAAGGGGAGTATGAGATGTTCTCTGCCAAACCTATAATCTAATAAGCAGAGAAGCCATCCTTGTTAATGGCCCGCGAGCCCCAACCATAGAATAATGAGTTGCTTTTTATAAGTGTGACAACTTCACAAAAGAAATGGATTGCACAAAACAACACTCATAAAAATTTTCAACACTCAAGCAATATAACAACATTCAAACATACTTTTCCAAACAAGATAAACAAGAGTAGTTTTCATCCTTTTTCCAAAATAATACAAATAAAATTCACATTTTATCACAAACAAAATAATACCAAGCCAAACTCGAGACAAGAACATGGAGTCTTCTCCTTATCTCTCCCGTGTGGGAAGATGGTCCACCCAATTCTTGCAAGTGCATTATAAACAACAAACACAACACCTTATTTCTCCCTTTTAGAATATACAAAATAACATATAAATCATTTTACCTCCACATATGTGTAGCACCTCTCCCACACTTCCTCCACATTTCGTCAATAACTCCCTTTTTCCTCCACAAAAAGAACTCCATTTCTTTCTACCACACCACTCCAAAGTCAATCTAACCCATTCCAAACATTTTACATACACAACACACATACATAAAATCAAACAAACACAAATTTCACATATATATATTGATACATAAAGAAATAACAATAAGGTAGGAAGGGGATATCATATATATATTGATACATAAAGAAATAACAATAAGGGGATATCCTACCTCTCTATTAAGATTCCAAATATCTTCACCCAACAAGTTTCAACTCCTTCCGAAAGGGTGGATAAGGAGTTAGGGAGGTGAATGTGGCCTACCCAACAAAGTTTCAACTCCTTCAAAACCAAGAAAAATTCCAAAATGTAACTCCTAAAGTTCCAAGAATGCAACCCAAGTCCAAATTCTGAAAGTGCGAGTGTAGAAATTGAGACAAGTAACACCAAATCCTTCATATTCACCCAATAAATCAAAAAGGAGTTGAGGATGGTGAGGTGGCTCTATGTCAGATACCACTTCATCATCCCTCCATTCTAACTTAACAAGTCAACACACAAACACCAATGAAATTAAATGAACAAGTAAGACTATGACATTAAAAAATGTACACTCCAACATGCACTTGATTCCATTCAAGATTATCTTAAATGTGTTAAGTAGGAAAGTTACATTATTTTCACTTTTACACTGAACAATTTCATTAAAAAGGTTAAAATTAGCTCCATACTTCGTAAGTATGGTTGGTATATGAGTTTGAGATGTAAGGGACAAGGTTAACTTGTCCCACAAGTCTCAAAAAGTGGCCTATTAGGGAAAAATTCGATATTGGGAAATAACGTAGAGTACACACCTCCAAAATCCAATTATTTCATTCAACATCAAGCACAAATCAAGGACAATCTACCCTATTAATTACTCCATTGTTACATCTTCCATTTAGTTTACAAATTAAGTTGAATTAGCTAATTAAAACATATTAACAATTACTAATGAACTGACTAGAATTTCTAATTAATTAGATACATGCACCAAAAAATAAAATACAAAAAATTAAAAAAGGAAAACACCACAACCCATGGCCACACACATAAGGTCACCCCCCACGGGAAACCTCATAACTAAGTACAACAATTACATATACAACACAAGTTCTCAAATTGGCAACATTGAAAGCACCCAATATTCCTCTCTGGTTGGTCCCCTATCAAATTTCGGTGTATAGTGATATAATTTTCCTATAATAACAAAAAAAATACCTCTTTCGACTCACAGCCACATCAATAACATAAAAAAATGTTATATACATAGAAATTTATAATCGCCATAAATATTAAGCAATTCGATCATCTATCAACCATATCAAAATAAATTGATTCTACCATTTTACTAACATACATGAGATCAAAATATTGTTTCGAACATCCAAACATAGGCAATGCATTATGAATATAATGTGTCAGTATAACATGAGAGTAATATAAACCAACATGTATAGAATTTTCCACGAGTGTCATCGAGCATATAATAATAAAAAATATGAATCACAACACATCAATAATCTAAATGTCCATATACTTGCATCTACTAATCAAATTATAATAATAAAAATATTAAAGTTTGTAATCAACAGTAATAAAAATTATAATGAAATAGTGTCGAAGAGAAGTGAGCACTACATCCCCCTCCTTAGAGTGAACTTCCTCTTGGAAGTCATTGAAATAGGTGTGGAAACTGGTCCAGTAACAAAGTAGTGTCCTCCCATATAGATGTAGTCTCACCCACTGGACTCGTACTTGATCAATCTCGTGGCCTTGAACATCCAATTCCCTGTGCTTTGTGATGCACATAAGATCCACAGTAACCTTCCCCTACTCGTGCAGCTGCAATGCAGTTTAATACAACACATGAGAAGGATACGATATATATCTCCTAAGAATAGAAACTTGGAACACTGGAAAAACCACACTAAAACTAAAAAATGCATAAAATGTGAAAAATAATAGCTTGTAAACTATTTTACCTAAATTTTTTTTTTTCACAGATCTTTTAAACTTGAGATGTAATTTTCCCTCCTTTATTTGTAAATATTATTTTATTCATTTTGTGTTCCTCAGATTATATTTAATACCTAATATGTAAATATTCATCTCATTTTTTCCATTGGAAACATTCTTCACAACTTCATTTATAGTTTTTTTTTAGATATATTTCCTACATATTTTTCAATAGTATCCCATTTAAATTGTATTGTCTTTTTCCCTTGCCAATGTCAAGCAACATAATGTACATTTGTATTCTTTAAAAGTTTCAAATTTATTTTCATTATTAACAAGTTCTATAAATAGAAACTTATAAACACACTCTAACATGAAACTCTTTCTTGAGTCCCATTTTAAAAGATTTATCTTTCTATAAAAAATAGGTGTACCCTAAGAATTTGACATGGTGGAATTTAATTTTTTTTATAGCTAGAAGATTGATCTTCAACATTCAATTTTATAAGTGAAGAATTCCTACCACTATAGTGGAGATGTAAATATTATATTGATGCAGTTTCAACTTCGTTTAATGGGATGTCTTCAAAGGGAGGAATATAATTTTCATCTTCATTGCCAATGTCAATCACCAAATCATCAATGAACTCATTTGTATTTTCATTTCTAATGCAATCATTATCTATGGATAGTTCTAGAGAAGGATGAGATTCTGTGGATGGTATCTCAAAATAAGATGTGATTTTTTTATATGAGAACACATAGGTGATGATCTTTATTTCATTCTTGAGGTTACCTTTCTTTTTATTATCATGTGATAATGAATTTTTTTGAGTTAGTTGCAATGAGATGAAAATGGACTCAGGAATTGTATTGTCACACAACATGGAATAAAAATTGACACTAGCAATGATGCACATATACTCGTGGTACTATAAATTGAAAATGATAAGTTAAAAAGTAGTGAAAATGTTTTAATAGATTATAAAATTCCTAACAGACTAACTTACAAAATTATATCTATAAATGCAACATGATAGAAAAACTATTTTAAATTGAGTAAATAATAAAGAGAATTACATGTACTAAGAACTTGTAGGATCTATAAAATGCAACATCACAACCTACAAGTTCTTGATTTATTTTATTATTGTAAGAAATATGCTAAATTAGTTTTTACTACTTATAACAATAAGCAAATCACAAATTCACAAATTAGACAATATTATAAAATTAATTTTCATTAAAGTAAATAAAAAACATATATATGTATATATAAGTGGTGCATTAAATAAAATTTCAATATTTCTCCCTAAAATTTCATTGATTGCAACCAAAGGGTCCATAGATTTCTTGGAAATCTAATAATGTTATGAAATCATGTTCCATCGATTAAAGAACGATCCATTTAAAAAACATGTTTAGACAAGAAATTTGTTGGCTATTCACATGGGAAAAATTAATGTTTGTTTTTTATAGGAAAAAGTGGGAAGTAACATAATCAGTCAAATAGTGAAAAGTATATTATGAAATTCCTATTATTTACCTAATTACATTTATTATATATTAAAGTGTACCCTAATATCAAAGCATATTTTTGTTTACTTATGATGGTAATTGATAAGATATAAATTAAATTTACTACTTGTTATAAGAAAAAAAAAAGATTAAGTTATATAAATCACATTAACATCAAATTCAAATAAAAAGAGAAACATGAGATTAAATTATACACTTAATAGTTACATCTACTTGAAATAAGAAAATAGTATATGGGAAACATCTTTTTACATCTCACTGCTTACAAACCCTTCTAATATGTTTCCCTCCATTTATGAAATAAAATTAAAAAAAATTAAATAAGAGACTGAGTGTACGTACCCAAAATTGTATGTATTGTACTATCGGAAAGAGCTTACGGAAAGTCCAATGATGATTCAGATCTCTTCGCAAGGTGTTCGGAATCCAGAAAGCTCGATGAGTATAAATTTGCATCCCAAAAAGCCTTGTCTAGCCTCTACATGTTTTGACCTAACCTTTTCTCTCTTTTTCCTTACATTTTTGTCATTAATTACAGGACCGCTGCCCTGGAGGTCCTGTAACCGTCACCCAGGATAGGGTGGTGGTCTTGTAACCACCTCCCTACACAGTGTGGCAGTTATTTGCACATTTTCCAGTATGTTTTGACGATTTCGTCAAACGTAAAAATTCAATTTGTATCTGTATTTCTCAACCACTAAAGCTTGCATTTATGTTTTGGCTACCTGGTAAATAGTGATTTCTCTTTGTTTAATGGTGAGAGAGTTCAGTTTTAACTTACCTTCTGGTGATTACAAATGCTATAAATATGTTACTTGTTTACAAGCAAATGGTCTTGGTTCTTTAGTCCGGAGTCATCATTCTTGAGCTTCAGTCTTCAATACTTAGTCCTAGATTTTCTTTATGAATCATTTTTTCTTTAGCATAGATTAGAATTCTAAATATTTAGTTATGCCTCATTCTACACCGAAAACGATCTTGCTAGGAATTGCATAGGCCAAGCTCTGTTCTCTTGAGCCATCCCTCTCCTACTTGTACTTCATTGTATTTCTTTGAAGCTTCTATTTCTCATTGTTTGAGTACCTATTGTTTATCATTTTGTTTCATCATTGCTGCAACAACCCTGCTAGGAATCGCATAGTCCACGCTAGTTCACTTGCACCATTCCTCACCTACTAGTGCTTCATGCCATTTTTATTTCAAAGCAACTATCATCCAGTGCCTTCTCTTTTCAATGCTGCTATACTCATACTCTTTTCGAATTCACATGAACATGCAAGAACAAGGAGATCACACTGAGGGGAAAATTCATGACACAACTGGATTTAACACTGTTCTGTAAACTATAGATTTGAGCTATCAAATTTGTAGTTACAATATATCAAATAGAGTAGAAAATTATTTCATTTCAGTTAAAGCTTGCTTTCAATATTGCTAGGGAAGCTATGAGGAATGATAGTTTTTGAGAAACTATGATTCATTCCTCACTTTTGAGGTAGGATTGGAAGTATTTTGATTAAACTAGTTAGTTATTTAAATATTTAGGATAAATTCACAACTGCACATGCAAATAGCTATACCATGATACCTTGCTTGTTTTAATTCTGTTATTAGATTAATTGTTCATTTTCTGAATATATTAGAATAACTGCTCTTTTAATTTCATTCAAAACACATCATTGAAAATACAAAAATAAGAGAAATATAATCATGGTATAGATATATCTTTCATAGTTATTTTACTTGTTTCAGTTAAAGTTTAATCTTATTTTACATGACAATTATGGGACCCAAAGAGCCCAGGGAATACGTATTCGAACCAGTAGTCCCTTAGCTGAATCTCTTCACAATATTAATGGATATAGATCAAGGGCTTATGATTCAAGTTTTTCAAATGAAAACAAACCAACAAGCAATTAGTGAACAATTGAGACAACTAAATATTAAAGATGACAAAGCATACACATTCTGGTCAAGTCAACCCAACTATAGACTGCCTGATAGGATATCCACATGACCATACAAGAACTCGAAAGAGAAAAAATATTTCGCTGTGATCCATTAGTTTTGCAGCCAGACGTAGGAGAACTTTTTATCGACATAGACACAGGGTTATGTATACAAGTTTCCAGAACCCCTGTAAGGTATTCTGAGAAAATCATTCAACTTCTAGTTCTAAACATAGAAGCTGAAAATTCTTACGACTAATGGATAGTCGGAAGAAGAGATTGACTCCTCATATGACCATAGGAGGCCCGCCACAACCACAAATTTATGGTTGTGATCCATAAGTCCCACAAACCAACGGGCCTACTGATAAATCAAACATTGATGCTAGTTTACCCACACTAATATTCAGATCCTCACCACTTCCGCTAGACATCATTACATAGTTCTCTATATTAAACGTAGCAGCCAATTAGGCTAGGGATTTCTGGACTAGACCAGAGAATCGTCCATAAAACTCGGGAGGACCCACGATACCTCTCATCACCATTCTAATGACCTTGTCCGGAAATATACATGAAGCACCTATAATTCATTTTCCATGTATCCAACAGCCAATAAATAAGATCTCAGCAGAGCTCGACATTGATTGGAACCTTCGAGCAGATTTTATATCTAAACGATCCATTACACCAATTTAGGTTAGGAGGTCCTTCTTTGCCTTAGATTCATTGATTCCATTATTTCCTATTGAGGATATAAGATTGCCCGACTAGTTTGTCTATATCCACATATATTCCATTCTCACCAGCTATCTCAGCATGATGTCGGGAGGTTAGGTATGAAGAAGAGTTGCTTGTAGATTCTCATGCTCGCATGTCACTTTTCTGTCATATAAAATTGGTGAACCCAATGTGAAACAAATAACCATTTCATCTTCTCTACCTCATTAACCTTCACATCAGCTTCACAAACAAAATTGGTGAATCCGATGTGAAACAACCAATTGTTTCATCTTCTCTACCTCATTGACCTTCGCATCAACTTCACTAATAAAATTGGTGAACCCAACGTGAAACAAACAACTGTTTCATCTTCTCTACCTCATTAACCTTCACATCAGCTTCACCAACAAAATTGGTGAACCTGACGTGAAACAAACAACTGTTTCATCTTCTCTACCTCATTAACCTTCACATCAGCTTCACCAAAGAAATTGGTGAACCCGACGTGAAACAAATAGCTATTCCCCTTTTATTTTCATTTCTTTCATCCACCTTTGCTCTTTCCCATTATCCTGCAGGTATTTATATACCCTCTGAATATGTCGGGATATGACGCATATGAGAAACCTCTCTCACATCTCGAAGCAAAATTATGGTCAAACAAATAGACAACCATCACCCTTGCTTTCTGCATGGGCTGACAACTATTCAAGTAATTACTTGTCATCAAAAACTTCACCTCAAATAACTAGCTCTAGTTCTTCATTCTGAATTGAGGAGTTGGATCAGCTTACACAAATACAACAACCAGAGCCCTCAAGCTCTAACAATATGACATTTACTAGAGATTCTACTTCATCTCCTCTGGTTTTGTTCAGACCATAAATCAATAGACAATCATATCCACTCCCATTTTTGGATGAGGATTATTTAGCATGCTACACTAGAAAGGAACAATGCTTCCAAAACATGTACCCACCGATAGGGAGTTTTCAAACACAACCAGATATCATACTTCAAGAAAACACCCCCATTTCTCCACCTAAGGGAAATAATCTAAGTGAAGCTTGGTAGGGTAATGATCAATTCATAGTAGGGTATCATACCCTTTTACAACCTCAAGTTGTGCAATAATCACCTTTAAGATGAAACACTATGCCTTCACCAATTGAGGTCATATCAGCCTTAGTTAAAAAGGTTAGAGGATTGGAACTTGCTTAAGTAAATCAAAATTCATAATTTGGGAAAGCAAGAATCCCCAACCCTCCACATCATCCCAGTAAAGTTGACCTCCTTATAGGAACAGGCATGTTAGGTATGCCTCCTCAACAATCATATAACTATCAACAACAATCACCAACTAGAATCATGTTTTCAAATGTCACTCTAGTTAAAAATATGATACCTCCTGGCTTAGCACCAAATAACCCATACCAAAGCAATGCTCCTCCCTACTTAAACATTTATTCAAAATCACCATAAGGAGACATGTTCTCTTCTCCCGGGATGTTCATTCAATCATAGGGATTTCCTTATGTCCTTGCAAATACATATGCTATGTCATATCAACAACCGATGCCACCCAACCCCCTTAGCAGGAATCATCAATGGTCGAAGCCTATGTGGTAGGGACTTACTCAGAATATTTGAAAGAGCCCCTAGAATTTACCATACAAAGTGTTATGCTTCCAAGACCTCTTCCCGATTTACCCAAATACAAAGGGGAGGGAGATCCAAATGCACTTATCAATACCTATGCCACAACCATTCGAGAACTACTCCCTCGGGATATGATTGTTGCAAAGAAATTACCTAAAACCTTAGAGGTTATTTCCCTTGATTAGTATTACAGAATACAAGAAGCCTCGATACATTTGTTCAAACAACTTGTTTCAGATTTTATCAAAGCTTTTGATATGGAAAAATTGTTAAGAACAGGGATCAGGGAATTCCTTCACATTAAACAAGAGCACAATGAATCTATTCCTCATTTTATCCAAAGATGGCGTACAGTCCTCTACTCAATAACAAGTGTTCCAAACATGGATCAAATGGAACGATGTAATTTATTCCTTCATTCTCTCAATAGAGAGAAAAAGGAAGAAGTCTAGAAGTTCCCACTAAGGACTTATGATGAAGTACTCGAGAGTGCTCTCTAAATAGATCAAGTGGTAATAGAAAGTGGTCATAAGATTTATGGAACAAACGGGAGATTAATCACTCCTAATCAAAACCTTACGAATTATCCCAACATTGGAAATACCATTCAAGGACCTAAGATCCTTAAAAAAATCTATGGTGTTACAACAGATGAAGTCACTGATCAAGTCAAAGGACCAAATGTTGTGAACAACCCAGCACCTGCTAACAATCAATGCAACAATAACTTTTCTCCAACAATCAATACAGTGGATTTTAATTGTCCTCCACAAATACAACAACAACAACAACAACAACAATAGAAAATCTAGTCACAAGGCCTTGCTCGAGGCCCAGATGGATATCAAAACCAAATCCAAAGGCCACAACCTCAAAATTACAACTATAACAATTCGTAGCCTAACTAAAACTTTGGGCCACAACAGGGTTCAAACCAACGACCACAGGACTATAATCCCAATATATACTATGGATTTCACAAAATTTAATGTCATGACACTAGGACCTACCACGACTACAAAAAATTCTTACAATGTTTACTAGACGATAAAACAACTCTTTACAGACATGTTTTTGGCAAGTCCTACACTACCTACGCCAAACACCTAAATGGGATTAGTTTCCCCTAAAAATGCACCTCTCAAGATTTTCAATGATCCTCTCCCAAATCATTCTAACAATAATAGGTTAAACCCAAATGGGACAAACAAAGGTTTCATAATGGGAAATAATGATCAAGATGCCTCAACTCTTGACAACTCTCGATTTCCTCCTAACCTAGGTTTAAATGGTAATACAAAAATCTTAGGATTAGTTGAGTTGGAGGTTGAGCGTGAATTTAATGTAATAACTCAGACAAAGGAATATGTTTCACAACCCCTACTTGATATTTTTTACGCATGAGATGAAGTTCCTACAATAACAAAACAAGTACGATCCTATGAGTTAATATCATATTTGAACAAGACCTTTTCCCACATTTCATTCCTTGATTTACTGAATAATTCACCCATGCATCTTTTTACGTTACTCAAATCATTAGGTCTTGGACATCTAATCCAGGTTACGCCACCTCCTAGTGCTCAAATAAACCATGTAGACTTTGACATCTATGATCCGAGGTAGCCAAATAGGGATACTGAGTTTGTATTTGACATAAGCAAGATGCCAACATACACTGAAATTTCATGTAGAGGTGATCCACCTTTGCACTTATAGGTTTTGATTTACAACTACTACGTCAAGCATACAATGATTGATGATGGGGCAGTAGTTAACATTGTCCCCTTCACTTTTCTTCAAAAGCTAGGATATGGAGAAACAAATTGTTCTTCAAAATGAAACACGTTAAGGGGCTATGATAGTCTTAAAGAAACTTCAATCAGGACTATAGTGTTACCAGTCACTCTAGGGCCCAAAACAATCCTCATTGAATTTTATATTATAGATCGGGAAACCAACTATAATATGATTCTCAGTCATCCATGGATACATCAAATGAAGGCAATTCCTTCCACGTTATTCCAAGAAGTAAGGTTTTTACACCTAGGAAAAGTCTTTATCTTTCAAGGGGATCCTAAACCCTTCGATATACACTTAGAAAACCTCAAGAAAAAGAAAGGAGTCCATACAGAGCATGAACTTCCCATGAATCAATTAAATAAACAACCTCCAACAAAAGAGTTAGTCCCGGTCACCCCAGACATTCCAAAGGTTGAATTTGTTGACCCAAAAATATACGAGGTGGCAAATACAAATAAAGGTAAGTCAAATACAAATACACAGTTCTCTGTATTAAACATAATAGCCAATTAGGCTAGGGGTTTCTGGGCTAGACCAGAGAATCGTCCATAAAACTCTGGAGGACCCACTACACCTCTCATCACCATTCTCATGACCTTTTCCGGAAATATACATGAAGCACCTATAGGTCATTTTCCATGTATCCAACAACCAATAAATAGGATCTCAACAAAGCTCGACATTGATTGGAGGCTTCGAGAAGCTATTATATCTGAATAATCAATTACACCAATTCAGGATAGGAGGGCCTTCTTTGCCTTAGATTCGCAGACTCCATTATTATGTGTTAAGGATATAAGATTTCCTAACTATTTTGTCTGTATCCACATATATTCCATTCTCATCGGCTGTCTTGACATGACCTCGAGAGGTCAGGTACGAATAAGAGTTGCTTGTAGATTCTCATGCTCGCATGTCACTTTTCTATCGTATAGTAAGCCTTACCTAAAAAAGGAAGAAAAAGACTACCTAAGTGGGAAGATTGCCTACAAAGAGCTCAATGAAGACATACCTTAATGCATAATGATTGAGATAAATTTAATTCAGTTTTCATGCTCTAAAGTAAATAGGTAAAATAAAATATTATTCTAGTTTAAACTCCTTTAAATCTTATCTCGAACATTTTGAATTTATAGTGCATTCCTTCTAACTTACTTCCTAGAAAAGGAAGAAAGAAGAATATCCTAATCTAAATTTGGAACTATGAAAGGAATTGAGAGTCTACACTTTCAATACTTGATAAAATAAAACAATACAAAATAGGAAAGGTGAATACAAAATATATAAGAAAACATATATAAGACTGAAATTAAAACCAAGGACCTAGAATCAAATCGAAGAATGAAGTCATTTATTTTAATAATCTCCGAATGAGTTATAACACTAATTAGGGTTTTAGAAATATATGGAGGATATTAAGCAAATTCAATGGTTGTGAGTTAACTTTCACTTAGCTTTGTTTGGTTCCTACATGGAATTTTTGTGGGACCATGAGTATTCAAGTCGCTCCTTCTCCTTTTTTATTATTGGAAAATAGTTTTTTGAAAGGGACTATACCCTTGTATGACAGAGCTCAAAAGCTAGATTTTAGAGACTCGACATTTCGAAAAGAGATCTAAATCCAAAATTAATAAATCATCCCAACAACAGAAAACATTCTATGAAGATCACATCCTATAACCAACAATTGTACATCTAAAAATTAACTAATAGACAATGACTTAACAATAGTAGTAGCTGCTCAGCAGTAGCAAAAAAAGTGTACAATCCAGATGCAGCAATGCAATCACACAATAGGATAGGTCTCCTACCTTGTCCGAGACAATGGAAGGTTTAGATTTAGTGTATCTCTTCTTTTTCCTATCCATCACCTTCCTTTCCTCATTTCCACCTTCCATGGATATTGGAAGAAGAACTTCAAATTACTTGAAAGGGATGTGACCCTCAGCAAGGGGCATCGAATCACATTCTATCGCTGAATCAACACCCTAGGGAGAGGGATCTTGAGGTTTCTTCTTTGTAGTGTTTAGAAGCTCTTCCATGTCAGGTAAGCTCCTTCTCTTGTAACTCTTATATTTTTAAATTAATATAATAGGAAGTTGTAATAGTATATATTAGGATAATTTTACATACCTTAAAGTATTGAATTATACAAGAAATTATTATTATTAAATTATTTCATTCTTATATAAAATAAACTTAACTAGACACGGTTCTTGATTCAATAAAATATAAATATTTTATTCGAATCAGAAATGTAAAACTATGATAAATGACATACAATTGAATCATAAAATTCTAAGTAACTTATTTTATATTTTAAATGAAATAAAATTAAAGGGGAGGGGCACTTACCTGAAATGGAAATTACCTCAGAGTCATCTGGGAATGAATATAGTGATGAAATGACATAACACAATGTCATGACGAACCTCAAGAAATTGTAGCGAAGGCACCTTGGGAAGGATGAGGATTCCTCGGGTTCCCTGGTCTTAACTTTGAGTTCCCTGGTCTGCGAAACAACTCAGAATCTAATTGTTAGGTATTAGGTATTTTTAGTACCTCACCTTTGATCGTGTGAATTTCGCACATGGTTCGCTGTTGTTTTCGTAAACCTATAATGAAGAATCACCAGCAAAACCCCACACAAAGCTTCAAAACCTAAAAAAGAAAGATGAAAAATGACGAGTCTGAATATCCTTAGTCACCATGATGATGGACTTACAACTGAGCGTTGCACTACATCTCATACCTAGTGTAGTTATGTGTGCTTATGTGTGTAATAATGTATCTAGGTTTCCCAAGCGCGAATGACATAGAGATACCAGGAAATAGCTAGATAAATGCAAAATGGTGGATGTAATAGAATAAACTCCCCTTTCTATGAAGTTTGTGATGCATGATAATGCCAAAATGTAGTCCCTTAATCTATGTAGATAGGTAGCCATTCATACAAATATTCTTTCCATAAGGTAGTATGTATGTTGTGTTTATCTAGGGACCTATTGTTAAAATTCCTATTGTAATGACCTGACAAGGCAACTAGTACCTTAGGAGATGATAGGAAAATCCTAAAATATTGACTTTAAATGAAAAAAATAAAATCAAGTTTGACAAGGACCAGGGCACCTATAATCATGACCAAGGCTCCTCAAGTGCCCTAAGCCCTCTCTAGGCTCCCTAGTAAGAGACTAGTGATGACAACTTAGTGAGTAATGACAAACAAAAATCCCTTATACCTGACTAGAACTGTGCGAGTGAGTAACAAATGCATAATACGAACAGTGGTAAAGTTAAAAAAAGACAGATAACTGGACTATTGAATAGGTCATCAATAAATATTTTTCATACGTAAAATCCATATATAAAACAACATACTTTGTGGTATAATAATAATAGTAAGTACATAATTTTGTGGCTACAGTGCTAGATTATTAATAATTAAATATTTAAACGATTTGATGATCACTAAATGAAATTTATATGATTTACTAATATACAATTTTTTCTTACTAATATAATTTCATTGGGATTTTAATAAATACATTGAGGTAGGGTGGGTTAAATTATAAATGTAATAATTAACATCTTTCATTACATATATGTTTCGTAGATCGATGTGATTAACATGATAGTAAATTATTATGATTATTTTTATAGTATATTAATATGATCAAATATATAACTTGAAAATTGTGGTTCTTGGAGGACCGTCATTTTATGGTAAATCTGCTCTCATAATCTGTTATTAGTGCCCAGGGCTGATATCATTTTATGCATTTTCGGTTCTTCCAGTGTGGATCCTCCTTTTTTGTCTACCCTTGGAGTTTTGGGAACCTAAATTATTCCTAAACGTGTCAAGATATATGGGTGTGCTTATTGCTATGGACCTAAACACGAAGGCACGATTAAGACTTGCTTTTTCCCATATATGCATTAATGTGCCTATGGGGGATAAAGTGTGAAATAGAATTTTCCTGAACATCTCAAACTACAAATGCGAATAGGAGATTGTTGATGAGAAGTCACCGATTATCTGTGAAAAATACAAGAAATTTTGGTATGATGACATGTCGTGCTGCAGGGGTGCTGTGTCTTCTCAGAAGAAGGACGATAATTGTGAGGATCCTTGTATACCTGTATCTTAGTTTTAGGATGTATCATAAGAGGAGGAGTCGAGTGAGGGATAAGATATATTGGAGGTGGACGAAGATACCATGGAGTACACACTAGGGGAGACAGAGGTAGAGGCGATTGCGCTTGCCGAGCAACATGGACCTGGTGAAGGCATGGTGAGGAGAGATGCCGGCGTGGCGGGGGAGTTCAGGGAGAAATGAGGTACCTGTCTAACGTGGATAGGTCGGATGGCCGATGTGGATGAGGGTCCCAGTGAAAAAAATTAATTTAAATTTAGC
Organism: Taxus chinensis; assembly: GCA_019776745.2. Classification (NCBI taxonomy): domain Eukaryota; kingdom Viridiplantae; phylum Streptophyta; class Pinopsida; order Cupressales; family Taxaceae; genus Taxus; species Taxus chinensis. The sequence goes on along the minus strand of CM034151.1, from coordinate 143,268,293 downwards.
ATTTCATGAATCCGGTGAATCGGTGTTTGCGGCTATGAAAGGCGGTCGCTATCTAACATGGAGCAACTTGATAAATGTTGGCCGAGTGATGAACGTGTTGGACATTTTCAGTGACAGTTCCTTTTTCTTGTTCGTGCGGTGGGAGGGGCAGTTCAAAATTTGAAATTAGTGACTCTGCTTCATGTGTACTTTGGTGTATTTACGTTGCCCCTTGAAAAATGGTGTGGGACCCACAATCGATAGACAAAGGATGGCTGACATTAAGGGAAATCTGGTTTTCCCTTTCGAGTTGGGAAAACCAGATTTCCTTACGGTAGACAGAGGAGGTGTCGATTGCGCGAGTTGTGGGGAGGGTTGGACTACAGTTCACATCAAAAAACTAGCCCATTTTGGATGGGTGATGTGAAGTCATTCCCGGGAGGCCAATGACCTGCGTTTATTGGTTCCTTATTTCATTTTCTTGCCAAGATTTTCTCTGATATTTGACTAACTTATTTCTCTTATAGATGCATCTTTGTGTTATTGGATTGTCTCTTTCCATTGCTGGTAGAGGCGGTATCTTGGTGCCTTCATTGTTATATTTTCTCTCCTTTGTATTGGTGGGTATTTTTGTTCCCTCAAAAACCAAATAGTTACCTAATCTAAATATATATATATAATTAGTTAAGGGGATTTAACTTATAAAAAGGTAAAAGGACCTACTGTATAGTTAGATTTGATTATCGCATCTTATCTAAACATGTAAAATGGGTCGCCTATCTTTTTTAACGATATAGTATGGTATTTTAACCATGAATATTGTCTTTTTAAAACTCGCTTCATTCTTTTTATTCACTAACTATGAGCTGTTATTGTTTCACCCTTCTACGTGGACGGATGCATACAACCATGTTTTGTCTCACACCCTTAAATGAGCTGAAAATAATCTCCTAATAACAAACTTTGTAAGATCACAATTAAATGGTTATCATAAGCTTGTAATTAATATTCTAATTATTGCCAATAAAGTAACACATATTTAAATTCTATACCATAATTGATATTAAAATATTTTTCTTTCTATTAACAAAGGGATAAATTCATATGAAAAATAGAGCAACATGTACTACTTACAAAGTATGAACAATATTATTCTAATATAAAAAATTAAATTTCTTTTTTTAGATTACAAGGGACGACTCAGACCCAAACCATCTCCAATCAAATGTTCTATCAGGGAGGTGGTTCAAGGGGGGAATGGTAAAAAATGTATGTCCATTAAACCTATGATGCCTATGGCCAGTAACCCTGGTGTTATTTTCAGTGAATAAGTGATTAAATCTGAAGCCTTATACTAAGAACATGGCTTAATATGTAGATGTAGTTGATTTTGGGCCATTCTTCTAGTCCTTCATGCTTGGATATCAAAACATTGGCTTCCACTTCTTGAAGATAGGTTAGACATCTACCCTTATGCGAGGGTAATTTTTATAGTTTTGTTTACTATGATATGTGATAAGGATTTCATAGATGAATACCTTTGCATTTTCCAATCTCATTATTTAATCATGAAACCCTTGTTTCCTTCATTCAATTGACTCACCAAAAAGTTTTCATTCAAACCGGCATGGATTAGACTGCCACACTTATTTATGAAATTTTCGGATTTGAATTATTTTTCTTCCATTGGTAACACTTTAGGAATTTTCTTGAATGTTTATTCACCCACCATATACTTTACTCATACAACCTATGCATGAATCCTTGTTGACCTAGATACTTCAAAGAACATTCGTGCTAACATAGAGCTTAAAGTTCAAGACCGAACATGCAATAAGCCCCTTTATTTATGAAGGAATTCCCTTGCAATGCAAAATATTCTTCCCTTTGGAAGATATTGTTGCAGATTGGAATATGGTGAAGTGAAAGAATGAGAGAACCAACTGGTGGAAAGATACCCTCATGGACCATTTTGTACTAGATGTTAATTAGAAGGGGGATTTAGATTCCATTACTGATTTCAAGGACATGGTCAATTCGGTTCCGGAAACACCTCTAAGGGAAATAGAGGTTCCTGTTATGGTACATGATTATGGTGAAATGGCAAAGGAGAATGTTCCTCATTTTTTAAAATTTTAGATGATTAATTGTATTTAATTCCACTTTCTAGGAAGATCTAAACATGAGATAGATGGCCTCATGGATGAGTGGAAAGTGGTTCATAGTTAAAAAATGATTTTATAAAAAACTACTACTCCTCTTTAAATGACTCTCATGTTGTTTTATTTATTGTCCTCTTCTAGTTTTGGAGTTGAAGCGAAGTTTTTTATATATTATTTATTTGGTGCTTGATTTTTATGTATTGGTTTTTTGACCTTATTGTACCTGGGTAGGGTCCCAGTCAAAAAACTCACCTTTTTGCTTATCGAAAAAATAAAAGAATTTTTTATCAGATCAAATTTAAAAATTATATACATATTTATGTGCGTGCATACATATATAAATATATATTTATATAATATACATAATATATAGTCAATGTATTCAGGATGGAATGTGTAGTAGAGTACAAATGAGATTTCACATTATTTAGATTTGAAGTCCAAAAAATGCTAAAAATACTCTCATACATATAGTGAGATTAAAATTAGGGCATGTTGATTAACATTACATCACACACCTACCACCATAATTGTTTTAAACACCATACTTATCAAACAATATAATAAATTGGCTATTTAGCATTTATTAGATGGTAGTTTTTAGTCACTCGACTCATTAATTTAATTTTTTAATGTAAGTAAAAAAAAGATATCTTACAAAATTATGTAATGAAATGATTGAAGATTGTAGAAAGTTTTGAGATAAAAACAACACATACCAAAATTAAAAATGCAAATACAATAGCAAATAAACCATAACAATATTATTGTGTGCTACATACACTCTTTATAGCCTATTTTCTTCCTTCTTGCTTCCTTTCTTAATTGATTATAATTGCCTCATGTAAATAGAGATCATTATCATAAAAATAGATCACGGAAACTCAAAAAACTGAGCATGGGAAAAATTGGGCTTTATCTTTCTTTTATTTTCCTCAATATATGAATAATAAAGTCAAATGAGAAAGTTTTTAAAAAACTAAGAAAAACAATGTGCTCTTTAAAGAAGACTTCAATTTTCCTAAAACTAGATCTTCGATGGGAGAAATTAATTAACTTTCCAAAACTCCCCCTTAATTTTGACCTTGCATTTTTTTATGATTCTGAAGTTGAGTCTGAAACTATATTTCTTCTTGATTATATAAACTCAAACAACTTCTCGAATACTAAAACACCTCTTTTAATAATGAATTTGTAAAGATATCAACAAACAGATCTCGAGATCTATAAAATTCTAAACATATCTATAAACCAACTCTCTAATGTTTGATATTTCATCCCTATATGTTTGCTTCACTTGTGAAAAACATGATTTTTTGACAATGATATTGTTGAGTTGTTGTCATAAAAATTCTATGTAGCTTATTCTTTCTTTAACCTCAAATATTTTAGTATTCTTCTCATCCAAACAACTTGACAAGCTACTCCCATGGTTTTTACATACTCTTCCTCTTGTAAAGAAAGAGTGAATATGGGATGCTTCTTAGATTCCTATGTAACTAACCCTTTTCCAAACTGAAGAACATAGCCAAATGAATTTTCTTTTACATCTATATTGCTTACACTATAACTATTTGTATATCCGATGAGTTTTAACTCATATAATGTTGAATACAATATTTCATAATTTTTAGTTCAACATATATTCATCAAAATAAATTTTGTAGTCTACCAATGTCATTGTTTGAGAGACTTCATGAACCTGGTTGCATATTCATTGTTTACGTGGGTGGTCTCTTAGCCTCCCACCTACACACCTGCCTATTTAACATGTCTCATTGTGATGGATGTAAATATTCACATCTATGATCATGATGTAACACCCAGTTAAGACACACACACACCATAAAAACATGACAAATAACAGATAATTTTTATTTTTTTTACTTGCTTGGAGTTTACACGACACTACAAGAAATCACAATGGCTACCACAAACTCTCAATAGTCTTGGTAGAAGATTTACCACCAAGCTACAAGGAAATCCATGACACCCAACATGAAATTGTTCACTTCCCATTTCGACAAGACATCATATACTAGTCCAACCACATAAAAAAACTTATGGTTAGGGGCATCCCATAGTGAAAGTATTTTTAAGGTTTCTTCTTTACTAAAATGTCTTTTAATTATTAAATTACGTTCTATAAGATTCATGTAATGATTTGCACAATTCTTCTTATGAAGCTAGATTTCTTCCTTTTATACTAATGAGTAATTAGCTTAAGATAAGATTTCCTAAAAGAGTGTTATCTCTAAAATGTCAACAACTTACTTAATTCATTTTATTAGTAAAGGAGGTTTACCATTTCACATAAGGTTATTTATCCATACTCAAGCTATTGAATCTTTTTTCATGCATCCATTGCACCAGGTACTAATCACAAGCTCCAATTGAGGGAAAGTACCAATTTAGATTTGGAACAATAATCTTCTTTTTACAAGGATCAAAATTTTAACATTACTTAAGAGAGATTACAATATACAAAGGTAGGGTTTAAGGGAAAAAGATAAAAAAGAATTCATCTTCATGATCTCATTGGTTATTAACCAGTCATTTATTGACACAAAGAATTTATCAAGATTGGTTAAAAGCTTATGTTATCCAAGTTTGTTCCTCAGGAAGATTTGAGTAAACATGACCTTGCACAGGAACAATGGGAAGATGGCTCAGTTGTGTAGCTTGCATTCGATTTCAAAAATCATGTTGCAGATGGGATCATCAAGGCAATGCATAATTGGAAAAGGAGTGGTGAAGTGAAACTCGAAGAAGAATGGAGGCAAAAGTATGCAAATTTAAATTTCAAATTTTTTGACATTTTAGGAGGAAACATGGAAAAACAGTCACGAAATGTCAAAAATTATGAATTTTGAAAGTTTGAAATTTTAGACTTTTGGGTTTCAAAGTTTCAGAAATTATTAGGCAAAAACATGGGAAAAGAGTCAAAAAGGTCTGAAATCTTGAAGTTTGAAAGTCCAAAATTTTGGAATTTTAGGGTTTCTTCGACCTCAGGATTCATTCGGGAAAAGGAAGCAAAAAATTCAAAAATCTGAAAGTCTAAAATTTTAGACTTTCGAGTTCCATGATTTTGGATTTCTTAGGGAGCGAAGTCAGAAAATGGAGGAAATGTTCTGAAACCTGAAATTATGAAAGTCTAAAATTTCAAAATTTCAAGCTTTAGGGTTTCAGGGATCTTAGTGAGAGGAAAAAGCTCGAAACATGAAACTCCAAAAGTTCAAAATTTTGGACTTTCAGGGTTCGGAGTTTCAAAAATCTCAAAGTAAAATGGAAAAATGGCCGCAAAATGTCTGAAATTCTGAATTCTGAAAGTCCAAAATTTTGGACTTTTAGACTTTTGGGTTTCAGAATTTCTGAACTCTCAAGCAATTTGGTGGATGAACAGTGTTTTTTCTCTAAAATGAAAATGTTTGAAATTAAAAAAATTAGGATTTTAGAGGTTTCATGCTATTTAGAATTTCAGATTTCTCTTGCCTTTTTTAACAGAATGCACCTCGACCTTCAGATGGCCATAACTTTTGACCAAGAGCTCAGATTTGAGAAAGAGAGGACTTTTTGGAAATCTCTCGACAACTAATACTCAACTACGAATGGATATATTTAAATTAGTTGGACTAAGTTCTTAAAAATAAAAAATATAGTTCTCCATTTTTTGGGGTGTCCCAAGTTTCTCACCTACTGCCATTAACGAAATATGTGTTTGCTTTCTTGCCCAACAAGGAATAGTACATGGAGGCATGGGCTTTGTCATGAAACCCATCATTGTTTCAGGTGAATTCAATACATTTCTTGGGTGGTTGAGGATGGATTTCAGGTTTCTTCTCATCTCCTTCTCTCATTCTTCTATTTATTGTAAGGAGGGGCAAATTTCTAAATATTTGACATTTTTCCTTTGCACCCTCCCTTCTTCTCTTTTTGAAAGTAAATTTGTGGAGTTTTCAAACCTACCTTTCTATTTGTAATGTAATATTTCATGTTGGTCATTGTAGTGTACTGTATCAATTCTAGAGCAATAATACATGTCTGTGGATTATTTTGAACCCTCTTAGTGCTCACTGCATTCATTTGATCTCCAATTGCAATTTTGTTATTTTTGCATGGTGGTTGTATTGTAATTTTAAAGGTTTGCATTTAATTGTAAAGAATGTGTTCAACATTCCTTTGGTCCATCACCCTTGTTAGTTTAGCTTTATTTCATGCATCTTTCTCAACCATGTCTCCTTAGAAAGTTAGAGTAGGTTTTCGAGTAAATCCTCTACAATTTGAAAGTGTGTACCTGAATAAAGGAATATGGACCGGCCTTCATGTGGAGATCTCTCCTAATCATAAGTCCCAAACTTTTGGAGAAGCTCCATGTTATGAAATCAGACTGATAATATTAACCCATCAAGTCACAGACATTCAGGGGTGTTGTGATCAAGCATCAACAACTTCATTTAGACTTTTCTTGATTAAGTTTTTCAAAAGAAGACACTTTAGGTTTCAAAATCAATGACCTAGATTTATGGTTTCTTAACCAATCCCTCTACTTACTGAGACCTAGGATTCTCCCAAAATTTAACCATTGATTTCACTTTAATATCATTTATCCTTTCACAACAATAAGGATACATTTTATTAGTTTAGCTTAGAAGTAGAAGGTAAATCATTTTTAAACAAGTATACAGTTCCTCTTCTTCCACTTAAAGAATCGGGATTTTATCAATGAGATCAAAAATTTCTTGTGTATGTATATCTATATATACATAATTTATTTATTCATTTATTTTTGATCAAATTTTAAAAGGATTTCCAACCCAATGGATTATTCCTATAATTTCATTGATACCATGACCTAAAAGGGGTTACCACACATAAATATAACTCAAAAGTTTACCATTACTCTAGTGAAAACTAAACATGATTACATCAATTCTATCCGACATGGCACACAAAATCATGATGGCAAAAGATTATATTGAACTTAGACTTGGGAACAAGAAAGTAAAAAAATTTGGTCAAGCAATGCCACATAATTTTAAAGATTTCTATAATATCATAAAAAACTACTCATAACAATATGATGATCAAATTATATTCCTCGCAGTAGAATTTACAAGTTTTGTTACAACTGGTTAAGACAAACTTACTTCAAAATTACAGAAAACACAAGGTAAGAAGCCTTTCAAACATATTTACAAGAACCATCACAAGATATACAACACCTTAAGATTTCGTACAAAAGAACTCATAATTAAAACTGAAAAAAATTCTACAAATGTTTCCTTTTTCTACCCGTAAAATCCATCTGTACATTTATTAATCTGAATTAGTTCATATGAAATGAGAAAGATAAGAATACACATAGCAACAATATTCTACTATCTAATAATATTTTGAAAGGAAACACTCTATTTCAAGAAAAAGGAAATGAGGATCTATCCATTAACTTAAGACAAAAAAAAATTCTACCATGCTACTAAGAAGGAAGCCATATATTTCCAATTAAGAATAATGTCTCTATTCAACAAACGTGTAACAAGTGATCAAAAAGGTCCATAGAATTTTAAGAGTTAGAAATAACATATCGATTGTATGGGGATTTCAATCATGTAATCATGTATATTATATGATTGAAATCCACTTAGTTAAAAAAATAAAATATTCACCATTTTGTCTAAGTAGGAAGTCATAAGATGTGGATAGCAACAATGTCCCAAAAGCCACAAAATTTTTACTCCCAACCAAGTAGGAACATAGCCTTAGGAGTTAAATCAAAGTAATGATTGTACTAAAATATCATTTATGTAATCCTATATATTATATGATTGGATTCTAATACACAACTAGCAATCTAAAACTTATCAAAGAGATACCAAAAGCACTAGCTACGATACTAGATTTGCATGATGAAAAATGTTGAACAGACAATCCAAGAGGAACCATGGGTTTAAAAGTTAAACATGAAGAGTCAAGTGTATTAAAATTTCAATCATGTAATCATATATTATTGATGTGTAATCAAAACACCCCTAAATGTCTGTAACTCGATGGGTGGAAACTCTCAGTGTGATTGCATAACATGGAGCTTTTCCTAAAGTGTGGGACTTTACAATTGGGAAATCTCTAGGGATAAAGGTTGGTTCCTGTTCCTCTATTATAATACACACATCCAAACTATAGAGGATATACTCTAAAATCTACTCTAACTTTCTAAGGAGACAAGGTCAATAATATTACAAAAAATTAAAGATAAACTAGTAGAGGTGATGCACCAAAGGAATGTTGAACAACTGCTATGAAATTAAACACAAACCAATAAAAATGTAATACAACCACCACGCATAGATAACAAAAACTGAAATAAGAGATTAGATGAAGGAAAAGAATAGAAGAGAGGGTTAAAACCGTCCACAGACTTATTGTATTGCTCCACAAATTTGATACAGTGCATTATAATGGTAAAGAGGCAAGATTTTGTTTTACAGTCTAGATAGGAGGTTTGAACTCCAAAAACTCACTTGCAGACAAGAGAAGAAGGGAGGGTGCAAAGAAAAATTGTCTAACACTAGAAAAATTCCCCTCCTTACAATATATATGAAGAATGAGAGAAAAAAAGGGAGAGAAGAATTCAAATTCCCTCTCCAATCACCCTGAAATTGATTTAATTCACCTGCAACAATGACGGGTTCTACTGTAAAACCCATGCCTCCATGTATTATGCCTTGTTAGGAAAGAAAAAAATTCCATACCTTCATTATTTTGGTAGGCGAGAATCCTGACACCCTAAAAAATAGTGGACTCTATTTCTTCATTTCAAATAACTTAGTCTCACTTAAATTAAGATAACAAAAAAGTCCTGTAAGATCTCCAAAAAGTCCTTGCTTATGCAAATTTGAGCTTCCAATCAAAATTTATGGCCATTTGAAGGTAGGGGCATCATTTTTCAAAAATGTGAGTTCTTGATCTTCTTTTTCAGAGTCTGAAATGCATACAACCTCTGATATCCAAAAATTCAAACTTTTAGACATTTTTATTTCAGAATTCAGGTTACTATTCATCTACTTGGGCACGTGAAAACATCAAAACTCCAAAACCTGAAAGTCTGAAATTTTGCACTTTTTGAATTTTGTAACCTTTTTACTTTTTGGACCTTTTATACTGTTCATCCTTTGAATCACCTTGAGAGTTATGAAACCCAAAATTCCACAACTCTAAAAATACCACTGCGTTGACTCCAAAACCAATTTTGTATTCTTAAATCTAAACCCTTTCGAGTTTCGTACTTTTGGGATTTTGGACATTTTTTCTCACTTATCTTGTTTTGTCATTGAAGACTCCGAAACTCTGAATTCTGCATCTTCGAAACTCTGAAACCATAAAGTCTGAAATTTTAGACTTTCAAAAATTTTGAACGTTTCCCTTTTTAGATCTTTTTCACTGTTCATCCCTTCACACACACTGAAATCTCTGAAACTTCAAAAATCAAAACTCTAAAATTTTGGACTTTCACGATTTTGGATTTCAGGATTTTGACTCTTTGGGACCTTTTTTCATTTTTTTCCCACCTTGTCTCCAAAATGCTAAAAATGTGAAGTCCAAAAAATTTGATCCTTTCTCCTTTCTTCCACTTGAGCTCTGATCTCCTTTGATGTTCCCTTATCCATTCATTTACCGACCTTCCATTTTCATTGTCAAGCCTAACTTCAACTTGACTGTCCAATCCTTAAATGTAAACTTCTGTGGCCAAAGGTATCCCACTAAATTTCATAGTGTGCAAGGTCATGTTCATCCAATTTGTCTTTACGATAAAATTGGATAGCATATATATTATATGATTGAAATCTAATACACGACCACCGATCTAAATTATTTTTGAGGAGAAGGAAAATATATATTAGTTTTCGTCATTGACTCCAAAATATTATATAATGATGTAGGAAGATGCCAATTCCCTTATAGGTTAGTAACAACAAACGAGTGTAAAAGAGAGTTCCATTATGCAACTAACATTCTAAACATCCATCCAAGTTTTATAGCACTATGGATTTATTACCCTCCTTAATAAGTCTAGAGTTTTAATTTAAATAAAAGGAACTATCACTTTCTCAACACAAGATCTTTTAAAGGAACCCTTGTTACTATAATCAAAACCAGTCTTACATATGCATTTACATATATTGCTAAATGTCGTTATTTTAAGCAACTCTTTCCATCATAAATCAACAAGTATTGATACATATTTAAATACTAAAAAATTCATTAACTATCATAATGAATTCCATCAAAAACCATCAAGGTATTTATATATATTTACAATCCAACCAATTGTCAATAACAACATTAACATTTTAAAAAAATCAGCAAGATAGATAATACTATATGCCACCAAAAGTCTTCCTGAGAGAGAAATAGAAAAAAGTAGTTCTAGTAATAACTGGGCACTAGAAATGCACAAATGTATATTCAATTTTGGTGATCCAACTAGTTATGGTTCAAGCTTTATAAGGACAGTCAAGGTACCTCGTAAGGAAGGCCTTTAATTTATTGGAGCAATTCTAATGATCATTGGAAATTTTAAGCAAGCCAAAATATGAATACATTGCACTCGATTTTTTTTTATTATAAAATTTTAATACCAAAACTCCAACCTGACTTAGCCCAAGCATTAATCACTTCAAGCCTAAAAACATTCTTTCATAGGGTGAAAATGGTTATCATAGGGGTCTGAGTGTAAGTCATCAAAAATAAAACAAGTAGATGCAATTGTTATCCTCCCTAAATAGGTTTAAGAAAAGGAAAAACTTTTGCACAAACTTAGGCTCAACTATACTCTGTCAAGGAGGCTATATCAAGATACAAAAGCCAACAATACAAATGCACATATTTTTATAATATTTAAAGTATAAGAATTTTAGCTAACTATTTAACCATTGCTATAAGCCTAAGGCATTAAACCAAATTAGAAGCATTCCATTTGATGGTTAACCAATAACTCTAGCGTGATTACAATCTATGATGGCTTTTATCAAACCAAAACATAAGCCAACCACATTAAAAAATAAACGTAATCATATGATTGTCGTGATAAGAGAAATCTCATTTTTGTAAATAACATACAAAATGTGTCACAAGTAAAGAGGGGTATAAATTTAAGCCAAATAAAACTTAGACTTCCCAGCATTTCAACTAGATACAGGAAAGAGTAAAACACCCACCATTATACACATTGAAACCCTTATTATCATACGATAAAATTTGACGAAGAAGGAAAATAATACACAGCCAGGCATCTAAACCCATCACATATTTTTAAGGCAACAATTTAATAGAAGGAAGATTTCCCAAAATGGAATCAGTCATAGTAACCCACACAACCAAAACATGATAAAAATAATGAGGCAACTAATTGGCCATCCAAGATAGAAGAAAAACCCACAAAAACCAACAGAGACATACCAATTTCAAGAAGGAGAATTTTCCATTTCAGAATATTATTAAAACTTAGCAATTATTGAAATGGTTAGGTTTATCTTAACTTATTTGAAGATTCTCTAAGATGCCTAAACACCTCACAAACCTACAACAACAAACTTCAAGTCAAATTTCCTTGTCCACAAGCATGTTGGGTGCTAAAACTACACTCACTCCCATGTTTTGCCACAGGCGGGGATACATGGCTAGGGTAGCAGATCCAAAATATTTGAGTTGCATTTCTAAAAGGGACTGAGGTCTCAAAGACTGATATGATTGTAGAATATATCCAAAATGGGTTTAAATAAAAATACCCATGAACTCCAAGAGAACGTGATTGAAAGCAGGAAAGCTAGACTCCACAACCTTTCCAACATCCTCCGAGCCTATGTCATAATGGGATGTTAGAGCAGGACATGGATATCCATTGAAGAAAAATAAAAATTAGATATTTTTTAGATGTAGTCGTAGTGCCACAGGAGCTATGTATGTAAAATGTGGAGGTATATATGAGGCATGTAACCTATTTCAAAAAATGCCTCAAAGAGATGTGGTCTCATGGTATTTCCACAATTGCAAGATATGCACAAAAAGGGTCAAATAAATGGTCTTGACTCACCATATGCGATCAATAGGTATCCATCCGTCTCAGTTCCAATTGCTAGCATGTAAACATGTAGTGGAAAAATGACATACGTAGGTCACAAGAAGCAAAAAAAGAGAAATTTTAGACAGAAACAACCATTACAAGGTAATGGCCAGCCTCCAGAGGCCAAAAAGAAAACATGGCTGATAAAGACAAACCTACTAAAACAAAACCAACGTCCAAAGAAAAAAATAAATTAATGAATACATCAGAAGGAAAGCATGGGAGATATGTGATGAGGTGCCTTTGTAGTGCCCACTTCCCTTCGACACTTGTTATGTTTTGATTTCCATTACTATTGGTTATATACATGGATATTATTGTATCATTTTGTCTTAACATGATGATTATATGATAGAGATACTTGAACTACTGATGGATTTCGATTCGTAGTATGATTGTGTAGATTTTTTTAGAGATAAATTTTATATTGATGATAATGTGTTGTTGACATATTTATATATTTCTAACATTCGACATTTTTATCATATTGAATAGGATTTAGTAGTGAACTAATCTTGTGATCTTATTGATATTGATGAAATATAGAATTGAGATGTTGTTGGAATTTTAAAATAGTAACATTATTTTCCTAGATGATGATTTCATTTATGTATGGATGATTTTTGGCTTATATACATATATTTTATGTTGGATGTTTTGATGTGGCCACAAGGCCGAAGGAGGTATTGTGTGTTTTGTAGGCGATTATATCACTACAATCAAAGGGATATTTAAGACCAACCACATCAGAATACTGGATGGATTCGAAAATGGTCACATTGGTAACTTGTGTAATGTTGTGTGTGTGTTTTTGTTGTTAGGGGGTACCCATGGGGGGATTACCTCCAATTGTGTCCAAGGGGTTTGTGTGTTGCTCTTTTATTTTCCTTTGTCTAATTTTAGAGTATGTGATTTTATGGTGATGTAATTCCCTTTTATAATTTATTTAGTTTTTGTCCAGATTAGTAAATTAATTATTTTACTTAAATAATTATGAATGGGACAAAAATACGTCATTTATTAGATTAGATGGTTGTTTGGTTTATGTATATTAAGTTGAGTGTATGTGATCTTGAGTGTTGTACACTCTACCTCTCCTTAGAAGTTCGGATTTGGCCTTAAGGGAGAATTTTGGAGGCTCGTGTGACAAGTTAAACTTGTCCCACACCTCTTAATTTATTATACGAACCCTACCTATGGGTTGGGGGTACAAAATAGACGCCATTATGTGTTTTGAAACGAAAAATGTGATTTTTAATTGCACTTTCTTACATGTGTTTATTTATTTGTCCTAAAGTGTATGGGTTGTACTGGTGTGTGTAAGAGGTTTGTCATATCTCTCAACCACCCATTTATATTTCCTTGGAGTATGGGTTTGACTTGGGTGATGTGGGGTGGAGAAGAAATGATGTGGCATCCTACATAGAGCCACATCATCTCCCCCCTCCTCCTTTCTATTTATTAAAAAAATTCGGAAGTTAATGGGGTTACTTACTTAGATTTGGATATTGGATTTTGGGGAATGATTTCTTGTTGGAGTTTAAGGGAGCTTAGAGTTTCTTGAGTTTGAAATATTTTGGGATTTTCTTGAAAAGTGGAGCTTTACCATACAAGTTAGGATCTTGCACTCTTGTTTTCTTCTTGGTTTCTATTATGTTATGTGTTGTATGGATGTGTGTTCTTGTTTGAAGTGTTGGGTAGTAAATTGACCTTAGGTTGTGTTGATATTTGGAAATGGGGATGAAATATGTTGAGAGGCATAATATCTTCTTGTATGTTTAAGAGGGACTGGATTTTAGATGCCCCACCTTGTTCTATTTTATTATTTTGTGTAATGTGGGAGCCATAAGTGAGAGGGAGGAATAAGACACATAGATTTGTTGTTGTGGGGAGGAATAAGATATTTTGATATTTATTGTGTTATGGATGATTTTAGAGGTGGGCATCCAAACTCTTGGGAGGCACAAGGGTATCCCCATATTCCTATCTCTACTTGGCTTATTTGAGAGTCATTGTCTTCGGAAGTTGTACTTAAAAATAAGTGCTTTTGTGTGGTTATCTTTCTTGTGTGTTTGTTGCTTGAAATTAAGTGTGGAAGCATTGTATAGTTTCCATGTGTTTGGGGCTTAGGGGCCAATGCGAATAATTTCTTCTTCTTCTCATTAGAGTTTTGGTTTGGTGGAGAGTGTTTCCTCTCCCCCATTTTTAGTTGTTGTGATCAAGTGAAGAAATATGGAGCCATGTTGACTATTTGATACTTGGAGAACTTGTAGAAGATTAAATAGGCCTCTATTGTAGTTACCTTTCTTGTAAAATTCCCTTTTCCAAGTGAAATATTTATTGTTATTTTTTGAATGAAAGGTTGTATTAAGTATTTGATATTAAGATTGTAGTGCTTTGTGGGAGAGAGAAACCATTTTAGTGAATTAAGTTTTTTTTATCATGGAAATGGGATTGAAAGGAAAATAACTTAGTCCTCTTTTCATTTCACTTGTTATCTCAAATAAGTGTGTAGTTCTTATTTTAAAAAAACTATGAGAAATCTTGCATATATTGCTTATGGAAAGGATGGTAAACTTGTTATTGTAAAAGAAAAGATTCATTCTTATTAATCTATTTTCATTTGATGGTTAGTATATTTAATTTGTTTATTCCTTGAGTAATAAAAGTTTAAACTCATATGTGGCTATGGAAACACATTCAATATTCCTTTGATTTCTTGGTTGTAAAACAAATGTATCCTATTTGTTTTCTAAAATCTAACGAAGTAAATAAAAATGCATGGTTACTACTAGTATTAAGATTCCGTTGTTTGTGAAAGTTTTAGTATCAAAATTCTACGAGCTTATACAAATACCATTTATCAGTAAAGTAATAATAATAAGAGGAAAAATAAATTTAGTTGTGTATCATATATATTACTATCGAACTACACAATAAATTTTAAGTATGAAATTAAAATTACTTAACACTAATTACAATATAAATATTACTCCTTTGATAGTAGTATTAAAATTAGAATATTATTAATATTAATAATACCAAGTTTTTATTAATATTAAAGTATTGTTAATATTATTATTAAAGACAAAAACAAAATGGAAATATATATATATATATATATATATATATATATATATATATATATATATATATACACACACACACACACACACACATACATACATACATATATATATATATATACATATACATACATACATGTGTGTGTGTGTGTGTGTGTGTGTGTGTGTGTGTGTGTGTGTGTGTGTGTGTGTGTGTGTGTGTGTGTGTGTGTGTGTGTGTGTATTAAACCACATATAAAGAAAAAAAGTTAACCGAAGGAATAAAGTAAATTGTTATACATGAAGGTTGTGGCCTGTATTTTATTGTTTTGGGAATAGGGTTACTGGGGGGTCGCCGACCCCACCCCTACCCCATTATGAAATGGGATGGAAGGTGGGGTCGGAGACCCTCCCCCCTACCCCAAACAACAACTATTATAACAAAACCCTCCCTGTATTCAACTAATAAAAACAAAACTGACCCAACCCCATAGCTAATCAAAACTTTGTGCATTTCCTTCTCTGCGGATTGTGTAAAATTGAAATTTCTGACCAAGTATTGTCCTTTTTTAAAAATTCATTACATGTGTGTGTGTGTGTGTGTGTGTGTGTGTGTGTTTGTATATATGTATGTATATGTATATGTATATATACATATACATACACACACACACACACACACACAAATATATAAGCACTAGAATATTTTTTATTTCAGGTCTTTAATCAATTAAAAATTTTCAAAATATATACATATACATGTGTGTGTGTGTGTGTGTGTGTGTGTGTGTGTGTGTGTGTGTGTATTCTTTTACAGAAATGCAAGCACATACCATTTAATCAAAATTGGCCAAAACCCATATGCTCATTTGGGAAAATCTTAAAATAATGAGATAAATGAAATAAATGAATACATGGAAACCCAATATGAGGGTGTAAACTAAATAAGAAAATGAATGAGGCATGTATGTCTCTCAAAAAGCTTGAGATGGATTCTAATGGATTCCTGCTTTTCCTCCACCAATCTATAAAACAAAAGAAAAATAATAAGTCAAATAAAAGAGAAAGAATCCTTTTATAAGAAAACTTAGGGTTACTGGAATTCTTTGATCTTGTAGCCCCAAATGAATCCATCCAATGGATGGGATTCATCCCAATAAAAAGTAGGTGGGGAGTGGTTGATTAAAATTAAAATTTTAAGTTTTAAATGCATGCGTTTAATTTTTAAGGAGGCCATTGTAATTGAGTAAGGGGTGGGATTATTTTTCTAACACTTGTGGTAAATGAAGGACCTTGCTATTTGTTTTAAAATTAATCGCATTGTGGGATTTAAATAACTTTACTAATTAAATAAATATACCCCTTTACCCATGAGATTAATTTGTTCTAGTTGACTATAGTGGAAATTAAATGTTTATCAAAATAACATTTAGGGGGAAACCTAAACCATACCTTAGGATAACTAAGGTTATGGAAAGACATGGAGAGTTTTATAGTTTTATTACAATATGGGTTAAAAAGGGGAAAAATTATTTTATTAATTTAAAGTAACTTTGAAACAAGAATGTGACAACTGTTATTTTTAAACCTTTTTATGAGCACACTTTTAAAAAACAAATTATTCCATAATTTTTCTAGCTTGCCCTAGGTTTTTCTTGGGTTCCGTATGGGAAAATTTAGTGGGTGTTACACTAGGTATTAGATCCATGGGTTCAAAGCTTGGACCCTTTGGCACACTGGAAAACATGAGACATGAACATTTAACCTAGCGTAAATACTTTTTTAAGACCTAGAAAACAACATTGTCTAATAATCATGTAATATAGTAAATGTAGAACACTAGAACAAAACCTAGAATGATGAATTAATTCTCGCCTTGATATATGTAAGAGGTGAAAACTAGATGAGGGCTTATTACACGTAGATCTAGACTTGCCACCTCCAGATCTGGATGTAGATTTCATTCTACCTCATATTTAATAGATGCTTCAAAACGTCAATGTTGTTATGCGTAAAGGATCCTTAGGAGGATGACTTTCTAGACAAGATAGGGAGCCATCAGTTGAGGTTCGTGTATCTACTCAATACAAAGAGGAGCATATGGAAAAGAAATCTGAAGTGGAGTTTGATAGAACTGAGTCACCAAAGAGGGGACATGGAGATAGGATTTCAGGACATAGGTATAGATCTCAGAGCACTAGGCAGAGGGGGGAGCATGTAGAGAGACCTAGAGTTTGTTAGTCGTCATTCGTAGACTATGTCAAGGAGATCCTGAAGCTATGCTCATTTAAATATTCTAGAGATACATTTAGTTTTAAGGGAGAGGCCTAGTTAGTGAGCTTAAGTGGGTGCTTCAAGAACTACCCATGTACTATGAAGATGAAATCTCGTGTTGCGATCCATATTCTGAGGGATGAAGCACATGTCTGGTGGAGGACCGAGGAGAAGAAGCTCCACATAGACTCAGAGAGAATTACCTAGGAGCTCTTCGAGGAGCATTTTAGGAGAAGGTACTTCTCCTAGAGGTTAATTTAGCAGATGATAGATGAGTTCCATGACTTCCATCATGCATACATGACTATAGCTAAGTATGCAAGTCAATTTCTAGACCTTACTCAATATGTCGAATATATGCAAGATGAGCAGGTCAAGATTCACAAGTTCATTAGGGGCGTGAACTTAGATTTGGGAGGTTTAGTACACATTCTCTCCCAACAGACCTTAGCAAAGGTCATGGTGAAGGCTTACATTACAGAGGAGACATGGGGGAAGACTTAGCAGGCTAGAGACAGAGTGCGGAGCCACATATAGTAGATGAAGGATAGTAGGTCGAGGGGGTTAGATCCTCCTCCTCGTGGCGGACATGATTATGAATAGTCTTCATTCAAGTCACCAAAACAACCACCTAAGCAGTAGCAAAATCATCCACCATTCAGACCTTCTCAAAGATTCAATGCTTAGAGGGGACAGAGTATGGAGCCTCCTCCTAGGGGGTCCCATTAGGACACATAGTACACCGTGAGCTTAGTCAGCATGAGCTCTTCAGCATAAACCTCAGTAGTCCATAGCTGGATCATCAAAATCCATGACACAAAACTTTAGAGTACCGACTAGAGCTACATCTCATTAGAGAGGACCGGGCATCTGTTATGGTTGTGGCATTGTTGGAAATCATTGGAGAGAGTTCCCATAGAATCCTAGTAATAAGGGTAAGGTATGGATTTCAGAGCCTATGGTTTGCAACAAGGGATGTAGTCAATAGATCTACCTAGCAGTCAAGAACTGTCAGGTGAAGCATGAGAGTACCGTGATAGAGACTACATGTAGCATTGGTTGTATTCCTGCCTCTATATTGTTTGATTCTAGTTCATCTCATTCATTTATTGTACCATCTTTAGTAGAGCGTTACAAGTTGGTGGTAGTTAGGTAGGGTCTTAGTTGGGATGTCGAGATGGCTTCTGGAGCCAAATTATTTGTAGACTCCTTAGTTAAGGAGTGTGTAGTGGGTTTAGGACACTTCACCACTACCTCAAATCTTCGTATCCTTCTATTGGGTTTGTATGGATTCATCTTGTGCATGGACTAGTTGTCTTCACATAGAGCAAGAGTGGGATTTTTCATAGGACTATATCATGTACATATGATCTAGGAGTTGAGTTGGTGATAGAAGGAGTTAGGAATCCTGTTTCCATCCACACTATTTATGGTATGTAGCTTAAGCGGTGTGTACGACAAGGTTACCAGATGTATCATTACAATTAGTAATAGATCTGAGGATGAGTCTAGTGGGCCATCTCTTGATGACCAGCACATCTTGAGAGAATTTTTAAATGTCTTTCTAGGGGAGCTTTTGGAGATACCTCCCCCACGTGAGATAGATTTTCAGATAGATTTGGTTCATGGCGCGGAGCCTATCTAACGAGCACCCTATCAGATGACTACCCTTGAGCTCTATGAGCTCAAGTTACAACATGAGGGCCTTTTGGAGAAATTCCTAATCCATCCTAGTGTATCCCTTTGGGGCGCACCGGTGGCTTTTTTGAAGAAGGATGGATCTCTACATTTGTGTATTGATTATTGCCAGGTGAACAAAGTAACGATCAAGAATCGTTAACCTCTTATGTGCATTGATGATTTATTTGATAACATAAAGGGGGCCACGATAGTTTCCAAGATAGATCTAAAGTTTGGATATCATCATGTGAGGATCACAAATGTAGATATTCCTAAGACAACCTTCTGTAAGAGGTATGGCCACTACGAGTTCATAGTAGTGCCTTTTGGTCTAACGAATTCCACTGCAGTGTTCATGAGCTTGATGAATAGGCTATTCTGGACATTTTTGGATCTCTTTGTGCTCATTTTACTTGATGAAATTTTGATATACTCACATACACATGAGGAGCACAAGGATCACCTTCACTAGGTTCTTCAGTGTCTTTGTGAGCAGCAACTTTAAAGGATCCTGGAGAAGTGTGCATTCTCTTAGATAGAGGTGCAGTATCTAGGCCACATAGTTTTTGGGGAAGGTATTCTAGTCAATCCTGCTAAGATTCAAGCCAATATGGATTGGCCATCTCCCATTAGTGTGGCTGAGGTGCTCAGTTTCATGGGTTTAGCAAGATACTACAGGATATTTATTCAAGACTTTTCTTGGGTTGTGTAATCCATCACTTCCCTTCAGTGGAAAGGGAGGAAGTTTGTTTTGTCAGATAGATATGAGCAGACCTTTTCAACACTGAAGGAATGTCTCATGATAGTACCTATTCTCACAGTACCATATCATCAGGGTGAGTTCTTCATTTTCACAAATGCTTCTTTGGTAAGTCTAAGAGGTGTGTTGATGTAGGAGGTTTGAGTAGTTACTTTTGAGTCTCGCAAACTCAAGGAATAGGAGATCAATTATCTGACTCATGAATTCTATATTGTAGTAATTGTGAATGCCTTGGTGTGATGGATACATTTCCTTTTTGGCTGGAGATTTGTACTCAGGACTGATCACTTGAGTCTTTGCCACATCTTCACGTAACCTAATCTCAATGCTTATCAACAACATTGGATTGAGTTTTTTTGTGAGTATGACATGGAGATATAGCATGTGAAGGGGAAGGAGAACATGGTTACAAGTGATCTAAGTAGACAAAGAAATGTGGATATGGCTACTTCATTGGGTACATATTTTTAGACTAGGATTTTGTAACAGCTTCCTCACGACAGCTTCTACCTTGCACCCAGAGAAAAGACTGAGTCATAGATACCCCTTGGGATATTTGATGGTTTTTCATTAGAGACAGATGGCCTTCTCAGGCACAGAGGTCAGATATATGTTCCTAGAGATGGAGGATTGAGACAAGACATTTAGACAGTGGCTCGTTATGCACCTTATTCATCTCATCCCGAATTGAAAAAGATGCACTCAACCTTGAGATAGTTGTACCATTAGAGGACACTGCACTAAGACGTGGCTCAGTTCTTTTCATGCTTCTTAGAGTGTCATAAGGTGAAGGAAAAACATCAGCATCCAACTTTCCTTCTCTTCCCTCACGATATATCAAAGTGTAAATAGGACACCATTTCCATGGACTTCATGTTTGGGTTACCGATGTCAAGATACCACCACGACACCATCATGGTCATGGTGGATAAATTGATGAAACTAGATCACTTTTCTTTGGTGAAGACCACCTACACATTATTTCAGTGACACGATTATACCTTGATGAGATTTTTAGATTGCAAGGAATTCCATGGAAGATAATTTGTGATCGTGATCCCTTGTGTTGTTCTCACTTCTAGACTACAATGCAGTATGCTCTCGAGATGAAGGTCAATTTCAGCACAGCCTATCACCCTGAGACAAATGAGAAGAATGAGCGGGTGAATCAAATCTTGGAGGATATGCTTAGGATGTACATCATGTACCATCAATCGAGGTGTGACGATTTTTTGTGTTTGGTTGATTTTACCTACAATAATAGTTTTCAGAGTTCGATACGCATGGATCTTTTTTGGGCATTATATGGAAGAGAGTGCAGGACACCACTGACTTGGGATAGGTTAGATAATAGGGTTACTCTTGGGCCATATTTACTACATGATATGGAGCAGAAAGTTGTTATGAACAGGCAGAGATTGAAGGAGGCACAAGATAGGCAGAAGAATTATGTGGATCAACATAGAAAGATCATAGTTTTGAGGTGGGCACGAAGGTGTTTCTTTGTGTCAGGCCTCATAATATCCTTATTCATTATAGAAAAGGCTCTAAAATTTCTCCTATATTTGTGGGTACCTTTGAGATCTTGGAGCATATCGGTCCTTTGGCCTATCGTCTAACATTTCCACCTAGTTTTTATCACGTCTACGATGTGTTTAATGTTTTTGTACTTAAGAGATACATTACAGATCCTTCTCATGTATTTGATTGGACCTCATTGCAAGTGAAAGATCAGGGGTAGGTGATGGTGGAGCCCATTCATATTTTAGAGCACAGGCCCTGGGCCTTCGAGGCAGAGAGATTGACCAGGTTTGAGTCTAGTGGGATAGGTATGATGAGACTACTGCTACATGGGAAGATGTTACATTGCTACGAGTCCAGTTACCACACCTATTTTAGTGACTTCCAAGAGGAATTCGATTCTTAAAGGAGGGGGAATAAGTACCCACTTCCCTTTGACACTTATTATATTTTGACTTTGACTTTTGTTAGTTATATACATGGATATTATTGTATCATTTTTTCTTAGCATGATGATTAGATAATAGAGATACATGGACTATTGATGGATTTCAATTCATAGTATGATTGTATTTATTTTCTTAGAGAGACATTTTATATTGATGATGATGTGTTATTGACATATTTATATATTTCTAACATTTGATATTTTCTTCATATTGCGAAGGACTTAGCAATGAACTAATCTTGTGATCTTATTGGTATTGATGAAATATAGAATTGAGATGTATTTGGAATTTTAAAATAGTAACATTATTTGCCTAGATGATGATTTAATTTATGTATGGATGATTGTTGGCTTATATGCATATATTTTATTTTGGATGTTTTGATGCGGCCATGAGGCTGAAGGAGGCAATGTGTGTTTTGTAGGTGAATATATCACTTCAATCAAAGGGTGGTTGGAGATAAACCACATTAGAATGTTAGATAGATTATAAAAATGGTCACCATGGCAACTTGTGATATGTTGTGTGTGTTTTTTTGTTATCAAGAAAGTTACCATGGGGGGGATTACTTCCAATTGTGACCAAGGGGTTTTTCTATTGTTCTTTTATTTTCCTTTACTTAATTTTAAAGTATGTGATTTTATGGTGATGTAATTCCCTTTTATCATTTATTTAATGTGTGTCTAGATTAGTAAATTAATCATGTTACTAAACTAATTATGGATGGGACAAAAAGAAGTCATTTATTATATTATATGGTTCGTTTGTTTATGTGTTTTAAATTGAGTGTATGTGATCTTGAGTATTGTACACTCTACCTCTCTTTAGAAGTTCAGATTTGGCCTTAAGGGCAAATTTTGGAGGCTTGTGCGATAAGTTAAACTTATCCCACACCTCTAAATTTCTTATACTAACCTTACCTATAGGTTAGGGGGTAAAAAATAGACCCCATTATGTGTTTTGGAAGACAATAGGTGAGTTTTAATTGCAGTTTCTTACATGTGTTTATTTCTTTTCACTAAAGGGTATGGGTTGGAGTGGTGTGTGTAATAGGTTTGTCATACCTCTCAACCACCCATTTAGTTTTCCTTAAAGTATGGGTTTGACTTGGGTCATGTGGGGTGGAGAAGAAATTATGCGGCATCCTACATAGAGCCACATCATCTCCCCCCTCCTCTTTTTTATTTATTGAAAATTTTGGGAAGTAAATTGGGTTACTTTCTTAGCTTTGGATCTTGGATTTTGGGGAATGTTTTCTTATTAGATTTGAAGCGATCTTGGAGTTTCTTGAGTTTTAAATATTTTGGGACTTGCTTGAAAATTTGAGCTTTACCATTTCAAGGTAGGATCTTCCACTCTTATTTTATTCTTGGTTTCTTATATGTTATGTGTTGTATGGATGTGTGCTCTTGTTTTAAGGGTTGGGTAGTAAATTGAAGTTAGGTTGTGTTGAGATTTAGATATGGGGATGACATATGTTTGGAGGCATAAGAGATTCTTGTGTATTTAGGAGGGAGTTGGTTTTTAGTGCCCCACCTTGTTCTATTTTGTTATTTTGTGTATTATGGGAGCCATAAGAGAGACGGAGGCATAAAAGTGGGGGAGACATAAGAGACATAGATTTTTTGTTGTGGGGAGGAAAAATATATTTTTAGATTGATTGTATTGTGGAGGATTTAATAGGTGGGCGTCAAAACCCTTGGGAGGCACAAAGGTATCCCCATATTCCTATATCTACTTGGCTTATTTGAGAGCCATTTTGTTGGGAAGTTGGTGTGCTTAAAAATAAGTGTTTTTGTGTGGTTATCTTTCTTGTGTGTTTCTTTCTTGAAAGTAAGTGTGGAAGAATTGTATACTTTCCACGTGTTTTATTCATCCATTATTGCCTTGTGGTTGAGGCTCGAGGGACAATAATAAGAATTTCTTCTTCTTCTCATTAGAATGTTGGTTGGGTGGGGAGTGTTGCCTCTCCCCCAGTTTTGGTTTTTGTCATCAAGTGAAGAAAGATGGATCCATGTTGAAGATCTGATACTTGGAGCACTTGTAGATGATTAAATATCCCTCTATTGTAGTTACCTTTGTTGTAAAATTCCCATTTCCAAGTGAAAAATCTATTGTATTGTTTTAAAAGAAAGGTTGTATTAAGTATTTTTTATTAACATTGTAATGCTTTATTTGAGATAGAAACCCTTTTAATGAATTAAGATTTTTGTATCATGGAAATGAGATTGAAAGGATAATAACTTTGTCCTCTTTTCATTTGTCTTGTTTTATCTGTAGACACCAAAATTGGGTCACACTCCCCTTGGTCCCTCATTAAATAAACACCTTGAACACATTCACCTAACCATGGCCTCCTTCACCCCACTCTAATATTAATTTAATTAAATTAATTCATTATCCTCACAGTATTTATTATTTAAATATCCTAATTGGGATAATGCCCACATATTCACCTCATCTAGCCACCTCACCTTAAGACCTATTCTTAGTAAGCTGCCATAACTAACTAAGATCTACCCAAACCCTAAAAATCAAATCCTCATTCCCTCTAACCACATTTCCACATGTTGAAAAGGGAAACTTCCATTCTAATCCACAGCGCAAATGAATGAGATCGCAAAAAATCAAGGGGATCTACCTAGTTTAGTAAACCTAGAAAATCCCTCCCTAACCGACGCCGGTTACCCTAAACCACCACCGGTTAACCCGGAACCTCTGTTAGTTGCCATTTGACCCCCAAAACAACCTTATTTCAAGGTTAGCACATTGTTTAGAGGTTGATAGATCTTCTGAGAAAAAGTGACAAATAAAGAGATGCATGCAAGTAGAACCAACACCTATACACGCATCAGAGCATCCATAGCCAGCACATGAAGCAACCACAGAGCCATATGCCTTCACGGGAGCATCCGTGGAAGCACCATATCCAAACCGAGTTCCTTCCATTTGATCACCCACCATTGCCAACAAGAAATCAAGCTCATACAAATAGTTAGTTTTTTTAACTAGCACTTGTCCATTGTCATTTAGGTAGTTTCTTATATTCTTGTTATTAGTTTCTACTACTTTTTCTATTCCCCCACCATTTTACCTCCATGAAAACTTCACCATCTCTTCACCCACACCCCTGAACTGCCCATACCTAGATTTTAATCATTCATGTGCATACCTAAGACCCACATGAACCTTGTCATTCCCCTTTCATTTTCATCTAGCCTCCAATCTACCACCTTTCCAAGTTTTTATTGAGATTCCTGTACCCCGACCATACCATCACCGGTTACCCACAACCATTTCTGATTAACTTAAACTGATACTGGTCATACCAAATAGACTTCGGTCTCTGTATTTTTGTCTAAAAACCAAGAACAAAGCTTAAAACCTCCACTAAATACCTAAAATAGCCCAAAACCTCACCTTGACCAATACCAGTACCCTAGTAGAGACCTTGACCTTCAGATTAAATCATATCTTAGCCTGTTGTGAATGAATTTTCTTATTGTTGATGAATGAGATACCTAAATCATTTTAACTACAGTAGGATTTCCTTTATTGTTATCATTAAGTTGTTTTAAACATTTGATTGACAGTCGTCTAGGAAGTATCACACTTCTTGGATCTAACACTTGCTAGGCAATCCACTATATATATTGTTTAACATTCACTTGGTGGTCTTATTTTCGATTTCAAGTAGTTCCTCTAAGAAAAAAGGAAGTTCTCACAATCAATTGTGGATCAAGAAGTCATATGCGCACAACAACCTACAACCAACATCTCAACATGTATTGCTCCTAGCCCTTTACCCTTATCTGTTTCATCCACATTTGAAGAAATGGTCTAGAATCCAGTAGGACCCATTCAGGGTTTTTTGCATTCTTTCATTTTCTAGGTGAAAAAGTTGTATGTTTGTTTCTTTTCTACAAACTTCTTACACTAAAATTTTGTCCCCATGAATCATCTTTCCTTCTATTGTCTACAAGCAATCATAGTTTGGTTCATTAAAAAGAACATTTCTTCCCTTTTATTAGTATTTCATTATTGAAAGAGCATCCTTCTCATGTTCATCTTCTTGTTTCATCAAATTCAACACTTCGATTTGGGTTTAAAAATCATTTGATTGCATTCTACTTTTCTACATTAGCTCACATTAATTGAGGGAAACCTATACGCTGGAAGTCATTCACAACTGATGGTTCATAAACAAATCATAGAAAGCACACTTTTCTATCTCTCTAAGTCTTACCAAACTAAAAAAATTCAAAAATATACACATTCTAAAATGAAATATTTCCTGGCAACACCTGTCAATGATCACACTGATAAGAGGATTGGCAGGTACTTCCCATCTTGCTACTTCTATCAAGTCATACTTCAGAAGAAGGCCCACCCCCATCATAACATACCTGAAACCTCTCCTTGTAGATCTCTTTCTTCGTAGGAAGCCATCCTCACAAAAAATTCTATTCTAAAGTTCATGAGTCAGTCCTTAAATAGCATAAGTTGAATAAACATAATAGAAAAGGAACTCTTAGGATTATATTTTTCTTAGTGTTTCTATTTGGCTTGCATTTTGAGGTGAGAGCATTTGTTCTTCATTTTATTATTTCCCCTTAGCACACTCCTCATCATAGTTGGTGTATTCTAGCTTCATCTGAGTTTTCCTCAACCATATTCTCATCATTCTCAGAATTCTCAGTTTGATTCCACATCTAATTTTAACTCACAACCACATTTTCTTCATTGTTGTTTCAATTTCATAGTAATCGGTGTCGGTCCAGCAACTGTTGTCCGTTACCCTCTGAGCGTCATCAATTTTACCCAACCGTCATCGATTTACTGTTATTTTGGTTAACCTACCCAAAAGGACACCTATTCACCTTCTTTACTATTCAAAATATTTGTCACTATTATCATATTCACTTTACAGGTAAATTCCATTAGCATCTTGCATACTTGGCAAATTATTGGCCTTTTACCTTTTTTTCATCAACTTTCTACTTTCCATAGTGATAGACCACGGTTACCTATGACCCGCGTCAGTTTACCCTAACCGGCATCGGTTAGCTTGTGTAATTTTCTAGTTGATAGTTTAACCCTAATTCACATACCATCACCTATTTCTCCCATCTCTACTGTATTTTAGTGTCATCTATAGAATACAATCCTACCACATCAGTACTTGTTCACATGGTGGTGATGCGTAGCCAAGCAAATGCCCTCATATTCCACGCTAGTTGTCAACCACTCCCATCTAGTCCTTCATCACCTTCAATCCTATCACCACCCATGGAGCCTATCCAACCTATCTCTATTAGTACTAGAGATGAGGAGTTCACACAACTCCTTGACCAGAACCCTATCGCCTTACAGTTTTATCTTTCCCACTCATCCACTCGAGATGCCTTAGGTCAGTTCATATACGACATGCTGGTATATATCCCCCAAAATCTCGTTTAGACTCCTGCATCAACCTCCTCTGGTTCCATACTACCCTCACCTACCTTGCCCCAAGTCATTTCATAGCTAGTCCCTATACCCGATATGACCGCCATGTTTGCCACATCTGTTATACCCGCCACATCCACTATACCCTCGCCAACCACCAAAAACATAATCTCTTTCGTACCTATTTTTTTACATATACCCGTAGCTACACAACCACCTCAGGTGTCGGTGACCCCTACCCCTTTTCAAAACATTTTCCTTTCTATTCCATAGTCCTTAGCCCTCATTGATATTAGGGTCAGCACGACCCTTCCACCTCTATATACATACTATCAGCAGCCTCCCGTTTAATCTATTATTCATTCTGGGTATGTACCCTATCTCCCTCCCTCCTTCTCAATCTACCTTTATGGAAGTGCCATATGCTAGAATGTTGCCCTTGTCATATGCCCAACACCAACCCTCTTATGCTAAAAGAGGCACCCATTCATCACAACCTACCAATGACCTAATCAAGTTAATGATGGAAAAGATGCAGACATTGGAAGCATTAGGTTCTGGCTCCTACAACACTCTCACCTATGATGAGATTTGTAATGAGCCTATCCACCCATCCATTCCTATTTTTCCATATCCCATACATTGGGAAATGCCTAAATTTAACCACTTCAACAACAAAGAAGGCCTACAACAACATTTGTGGTCTTTCAAACATGGGTGTTATCTGATCGCCCATGATGACGTGTTGCTCCTATGGAACTTTCCCATGTCTCTGACTGGGCCTGCATTAGATTGGTATAGTGGGTTACCTAGACACTCTATTTTCTCATTTAATTAGGTAGCCCAAGCCTTCTTGGATCACTTCTCTATTAACATTGTTAAGAAGGTTACCATGACTAACCTCTACTCTATATATCAGTATGACGACAAATCTATTGCAGATTTTGTCACTCATTAACATAGTCTGATCAATCAAATCACATTCCAACTACCAAAAACCAAACTCAAAGAGTTATTCAAATGGGATTGTGCTAGGCATATCTCACCAACCCTGCAGGTCTAGACGTTTCGAACCTTCGATGAGGCATTCACCATGGCATGAAAGCTTGAGACTCGGGCAATCGAAGAAAATAAAATCCAACTACGCAATAAGAACTTGTCATTCAAGTTGAATGATACCTCTTCTTCTTCAAAACCGCATAACTATTATTCAAAAGCCAAGGGAACTGCTTTCACAGTGGTACTAAAAGCTGGCCCAACTCATCCATCAAATTAGGCTAACCTCTTATCTAATCTCTCACCCGTTCAGACCTTTCAATTTAGACGGGAATAACAAAAATACACCCCAATCGGGGATCCTTATTCTTTTGTCTTAGACAATCTCATTAAATCTAATGCCATCACCCTTCTTCCCGTACAACCACAGTGGTTTTGACCCTACTCACCCAACACCCACTTGGTAAAAGGAGCACAACTTGTGCAACTATCATCGAGTAAAAGGTCATAGTGATGGAAATTACATCACTTTCAAAAACTTTTTCCAAGAAATGCTCAAGAAAGGCGAGGTAACCTTAGATAATGCTAATGCACCTACCAATCAAAACCTACACAACTTCAAGAAACCATTTCCTAATCATGCTCCTTCTAATCAAACCGAAGAGACATCAACTCACGATGGCCACACTATTGAGGTCCATGCTATTTTTAGTGATGCACTTGTTGCTTCCCAATACCTCATATTCCTTCCATAGATGAAACTCTAGCCCAAAGTCCTCCACCTACATTTGAAACCTCACCTATTCCTCCACCCACATATGAACACCCTTCAGCTCCTTCCTCACCCATGGAGGAGCCTTCTGTTAACATGGTAAATATTTAGAAGAGATTCCATTATTCTTTTCTCTAAATGCACAAAAATCCTTTATCATCTAAACTCCACCTTCTTCTAAGATCAACAC
Source organism: Taxus chinensis (assembly GCA_019776745.2). NCBI lineage: Eukaryota > Viridiplantae > Streptophyta > Pinopsida > Cupressales > Taxaceae > Taxus > Taxus chinensis. Next base: position 143,238,877 of record CM034151.1, on the reverse strand, counting down.
ACAACCAAAAATGGGGGAGTAGGCAATAGTCTCCACCCAACCATTACTCCAATGAGGTAGTGAAGCCTACTTCCACATCGGCCTCCGAGTCCCAAAAATGAGACAATAAGGAATGTTTGACAACCATGGAAACAAAATACAAGAGTTTCACATTTACTACCAAACAACATTCACACAAGAAAATAACCACAAAATACTCATTTTTAAACCCATTAACTTCCCATATATACCCTTGTACCTCCCAAGGGTTTTGGATTCCCACATCAAAAAACCTCTAAAATACAATCAACCTTAAAATCTCTTATGCCTCCCCACAAATAAAATATATCTCTTATGCCTCCCTCTCTCTTATTTCCCCCACAATGAACAAACTAACAAAATGAAAACAAAGTGGGGTATCCAACCCACAAACTCCTAAATACCCAAAAGAAAATATTATGCCTCCCAAAAAATTTCATCCCCATTTCACTCTCACATACACATCCTAAAGACATTTCACTACCCAACAACATCATGAAAGAAACACATTCATTCAACACATAAACATTCAAGAAAAGAGAAGAAACCAAGGGTTCAATACCCTACCTTACCATCGCAAGAATCCTCTTCACAAGAAAGTCCCAAAATCCTCCAAGCTCAAGCAACTCCAAGCAATCTTCAAATCTGACAAGTACTTTGAAAGGCAAGCATTCAAAAAATGAGAGACGCAAAACCAAGAAAGTAACCCTGAAAACTTTAAAACAATTCTAATAAATAGAAAAGAGGGAGAGGGAGATGATGTGGTTCCATGTAGGATGTCACATCGTTTATTCTCCATCCTATTATCTCAGTTTTTCCCTCAGGAAAATTGAGATAACACGACCCTATGCAGGAAGAAATCTTGGGGTCACTGTCATCACACGATCCCACATTTCAAATCTAATGATCACATTGCAGGATGGATCTAAATTGAAGGAGAAGGGTCAGTTAAAGAGGAAAACAGTGTCAAAGAAATTGGAGGATCAAAGAAGGAAAATGGGGAAAGGAACAAAGGATTCAGGCTTCACAAATGATTCAGAGTGAGCCCAAACTGGCTAAATATGGAGGAGACAATGGAAGCTTCCATGTGCCTCATCGGCGCATCTTCAAAATGTAAATCCAAAGCAGAGAATAAAATGAGTGTGAGGATTCTACATGTCTATGGTTTGAAAAAGGCATCAAACTAAATCGGCTAAGTATCACAGACTCGTAGAATGAGCCACATGTCAGCTTCGTGGATATTTAAAGGTAAATCTAAAGTGGCTATCCTAAACAAGCATTGGCCTTCCAGGCATCCCAGGTTTAAAAGGGATAGATTCGAAAGTTAAAAAGTCAAGATGAGTAGAGTCAGCGGAGGGTACTACGTGCCTAAACCATGCAAATTCAAAAGGGTCAGCCCAAGGGCCAGACGTCTCCACGTGTCCCAGGTTAGACATGTGGCCCCACTAAACAAAAGGACTTAGCTAAAAACATAAATAGAGCAAGTTGTGGAAGGTGCCATGTGTCTCCTCGATGCAACTTGAAAAAAAAATTCTAAAATTGGTTCCCAAATGCATGCTAGCTCTACACATGGCCATGCTTCAAGTTAAGGAAGGTGGGTCGTCGGAGGTAATTCAAACTTTTTGGCTCAAAAGGCGTAAAGTATAAAAATTAACCGCACCTCTGCTGATGCCCAAAAGCCATGTGTCAAACCTCAATTACGTGTGGTAAGGCGGGCGTGGGGATGATTTTTCACCCAAATGGAAAATGTGACTGATGGCCCCAAAGATGGTTTTTTGACAAAATGAATTACAGGGCTGTGTGGCATTTATTGCATTTTTTATTTTTTGGTGCTCAAAGGAGCAAAGTCAGTTTCGTGACCACGGAACTGTTCTACTAAATTGTTTTCTCCATTTTTGTACGGACCTAACTTAAACATTTAAATGGATATATATTTCAATCTAGTGCCTAAAATCAAACAAATTTTACACCATTGGAAAGGTCTCAGCATCGTCTATGCTAGGGGAACTTGATACTTTAATTTTGATGAGGTTAGGTGGGTAAAAAATTAGAAAAATTCTTCATGCCATTAATATGTAATCCGATTATCCCCAAAAACCAAATCAGATTTAATTTGATCTATCGTTCTTCCTTCCTCATCACACCAAGTAGACAAAGTGTAGTGGACTCAACAGATTGTTGGTGGATTTGCAGTGGCATTGATGGCCAGTAGATGAGTTTCAAATCACGTTTCCCACCTCTTTTCTTCATCCCTCTTCACTATTTTTATATAAGAAGGATTTGGGCTCATTATAAAGGGTTGGACATTTTTGTTTTTCATCCTCCCTTCTCCCCTAGTCTGCAGACGAGTTTTGGAGTCCACACCTCCCATTCAAGTTGTAATACAAAGTTCTACCTCTTGGCTACCGCAATGTACTATATAAACTCTGGAGCAATAATATATATTTGTGGATGATTCCCAACCCTCTCATGTGTTCATTTTTGTCTTCTTACCTTTCATTACAGTTTTGTTATCTGTGCATGGTGGTTGTATTACATTTCTATGGTTTTTGTTAACTTACAAAATGGGTGTTTAAAATTCCTTTGGTACATCACCTTGTTAGTTTAGGTTTATTTTCTCACATTTTCTTAATCTTGTCTCCCTTGTAAGATAGAGTAGGTTTAGAGTAGATCATTTGCAATTTATTTGTGTATACCTAAACAGACAGATAGAAACCAACCTTCATCTAGAGAGCTCTCTCAATTTTAAAGTCCCACACTTTGAGAGATGCTCCATGTTATGCTATCACACTGAGAGTCTCAACTCATCTAGTTGTAGACATTCAAGGGTGTTGTGATTTTGCACTAACAGTTTTTGGCATGCCTGGTAGGACCAAGAGGTTTTCATTCTACTATGAAAATATTAATGTGTGCTTGATTTAAGGTTTCATCTTGTAAGGATATTTGAAATAACACATCTGGCAACTCTAAAAGAGGCAGAGTCCATTGGTTTCAATAGCCCAGGCTTGGTAGATTCAAGAGAAGGATACAAACTAGATCGAGAACTAGAGAAAAAGGGTTGTTTGTCTATCTTCACTTGTCCCTAGACAAAAGGGGAAGCGGGAGAAGAGATCAAAGGTCTCCATAACCACCAAACAGAACCTTGTCAACACCTCCTCCAGGTAGGTCATTCATTCAATCACCAAGGGTTCTCAGGCCAATCATAATGGCATAACTACCCAACCCCTATGTCAATTTCATTGGCAGCATCTCACTCACTCTCAATGCATAAAATATAGTCCCAGTTACAACATTAAAGAGAATCCCTTATTTCACTAGAGAGAACCATACTTCTCCTAGTGATCATATTTAAGACATTACAAATGTCTGTGCGATTCCTAAGATCACTGAGATGGACATTACAAGTAAATTGTTAGCCTCTTCACTCAAGGGTAAGGCTTCACAATGGTTCAAGAGTCTAACAACAGACTATATTTAGAATTGGGACCATCTGTACAGAGCTCTTCATAATAAATTTGGAGAAAAGGGAGATAATCTATCCTTGTTGGAACAACTGACAACAATCAAGAGGGTCCCTAACAAGTAGTTGTTGACATATTTCAACCTCACATTTCAAAGGACATGGAATAGGATTCCATTGGCCGTGAGGCCTATAGATGAAAGTGTTCTATTATAATTTCTTAGAGCTTTAAATTCTTATATTACCTTAATGATTCAATCAATGGGAGGTACAACCTGACCTGTAGCCTATAACATTTCGATTACAGCCGAAAATTGTTTTATTCAAGCTAGTAAAATTACTTCTATGCCACCTACGCCTCTGTATCCAAAACTAGGATCTCCAAGAACTAGTCAAATACCCACATTAGCTCTCATACCTACTCCCTAGAATTAGAGTCAAAATGAAGCTTCCACCTCATCATCTATCACTTAAAAAGAGCTATAAGAGGTTATGAAACAATTGTAGAATCTAGGGAATGAGCTAGTGACTATCAACAGTCAACACACTTAGAGTTCTAGGTCATATCAGCCTCAAAATAAGTATCAAGCTAGGCCCCCATACCAGCAAAATAGACCACCAGCTTAGGCTACAAATCAAAATCAAAACCAAGGACAACCTCAAGCTTCTAGGCCTTATTGGCCATATGATCTAAATACAACTTCAACATTGATGGCCTTGGTTCCTAAAAAAAACAACATGGCACAAGAATATGATTGGTGTTTCCCATGCGTTCATCCCCATAACAAGTCAGTGTGTTTTAATGGTGTGCTGAACCGGGCCTTGATGGTACAGAACATTGGTGTGTCCTAAGAGACTAATCAAGAGGAAAATTAGCAACAAGAAATCCAGAAAGAGGCACCTCCAAGTGAGACCATTCTTGTCAATTGGCAGGCTGAGGATTTTTGTGGTATGAATCAAGAACTTCCTCATAGTGTGGTGGAAAATACATTGTCCAAGAAGAGGATTATTAGAGAGGATAAATACTCCAATTCAAATGGTCCAAAACCCTCTATTTCCCCATAGAGTGTAACTCCCAATGCGTAGAGTCATCCCAAGAAATGTTAGAGACCCACTCAAACACCAGTTCTAATGACCCATGTGTAGAAGAAAAATGTACCAAAGAAGGGGAAGAAAAATAATAGCTCATCCCCATCTTACATCATTGAACAAATGAAGAAAACAAATGTGAATATTTCAATGTGGGACTCGTTGGCTATCTCAGGACAGAGAGATTTATTCTAGGCTACTATGGCTGATTGGTCAGCCTCGAATCAACCCCCCAACCAACAAGAGAAAGTGCTTACTAACGCAGCTCAGCCCGAAGAAAACAATGGAAGATAATAAGGTAAGAATCTGAAGCCTCCCCCCTTATATGTCTCATTGATCATTGGAGACAAGCTAGTGCATAATTACATGATTGATTCGGGAGCAAGTAGCTCTGTAATGCTAAAGAAAATAGACAATCACCTAGGTCTTCAATACGAAGTCATATCCAAGAGCATTGTGTAATTGGATGGGACAACAGTAATAATGGTTAGAGTCATAAAGGATTTGAGGCTCACACTGCATGCATGCCCTAATGTGACTGTATTGCAAAACTTATCAATCATAGACTTGCCACAACATTTTACGTTGTGTTTGTCAAGAGACTTCGCTACTAAAATTGGAGGCTATTTTTTTGCTGATTGGTTGCACTTGCTTTTTAGAACAAGGTATGGAGCCAAGGCTATGATCAAATATAAACTCATTACAGATTACCATATCAAGCCTTATGTACGAAGCCCAATCAATGTGAATTGTTCATATTTTTATCAGAAGGACCTCCCAAGCACTTGGGAGGTAGATACTAAGGTTGGGTGCAGTCCAGACTTGACTCTTGATAAGTGAGAAAACAAGAGGCATGCTTTTTACCCCTATAAGGAAATGTAGGAATCTGAGCTTGGACTCTACTGTTCAGATGAGGAGAATCATCATCTTCCTAACATCACTAAGCTAGACCACAAGGATGATAATGAGGTATGGTAGTTATTCTTTGATGGCTCAAGGGGTAGAAAAGGATCCAGAGGAGGAGCTATGATTGTGTCACCTAAAGGTACAAAATATTACTCACCCTTTTGTTTCCAATTTTCTTGCTCAAATAACATAGCAAAGTATGAGGCCTTGATCCATGGACTGCATTGGGTATGAAAGAGAGGGATCAAGAATCTACAATTTTTTTATGATTGTGAGCTAGTTATGAATCAAGTACAAGGAAAAAATGATATTAAGAATGATCTGTTAAAAAAATACGAGAACTAGTTATGGGATCTCATCGAATATTTTGAAGCATTTGACATCAATTACATCCAAAGGAAGAAGAATGAAGCACCAGACAGATTGACAGTAATCAAGGAGGCATTTGATGTAGTAGAGAGTATCAAAAGTGATAAGTCTCAGCCTCATATCAAGGTGGTTGTGAGGCCAATTGTCCAGGATAATAACACAAGTTGGCAGGTCTTCGATAATGATCAAAAAATTGTCAACTTCCTACAAGAAGAAGATGAGTTCTCTGCTAGAAACCAAGACAAGTTAGAATAACTATATGGTGACCAAGTGGTGCAGATGAGAACCAACAAATTACCAAAGGGTCTTGTAACTTTGGACTCAATCTTAAACCCAAATGATCAATTCTGGAAGGAGAAGTAAAATATCTAGGTAAACGGTTAAGATTCAGAGCCCACTTCCATAAAAGAAGGCAAAATGCTGTGAATTGGAAAGGTAAAAACTCAACAAGAAAAATCAGAATTTATTGAACTTTGTCAAGAATTCCTAGATGTCTTTTCTTGGACTTACTAAGATTTAAGAGGTTTTAACCCAAGGTTGGCAGAACACACTATTGATCTGGATCCAGGATCTAATCCTTTTAGACAAAATAAAAGGCCAATAAATCCTCACATTGAGCCTCTCATGAGGAAGGAGTTAAACAAGTTAATTGAGGCCAAAATCATCTTCCCTATCAAGTATTCAATATGGGTTACAAACTTGGTGCCTGTGAGGAAAATAAGTGGAAAAATTAGAATGTGTGTCAATTTTTGTGATCTGAACAGAGCATCACTCAATGATCATTATCCACTTCCATTAATAAAACAGATCTTACAGGTTATAGCTATATTTGAGAGCTTTTCATTACTAGATGCATACTTAGGATATAATCAGATAATGGTGAAAGAGGAGGTTAAATTCAAGAGAGTATTCACCACAAAATGGGGTACATATGCTTATAATAAGATGCCATTTGGACTTTCGAATGCCAGAGCAACATTTTAGTGAGCTATGGACATGGCATTCAAAGACTTAATCAACAATATTGTCCTAATGTATCTAGATGATAGCACCGTCTTCTCAAAGAATGTTATAGACCATCTCTTCAACTTTAGACAAGTATTTAAGAGGTGTAGAATGTTTGGAGTGTCATTAAACCCAAAGAAGTGTGTATTCTTAGCACATGAGGGAAAATTGTTGTGCCACATTATCTCAAGATAAGGGTTAACAATTGATTCTAAAATGGTTAACAATTGAAACTTCTAACCCTAAATTTTGGACCTTATGACCTCTAATAATTGTTAATAAAATAAAATATGTTATAGTAGAGTAGAATTGTTCCAAAACCTATTAGTGACAACTGTTGTCTCATAACCTGGTTGTAGATTCTTTTAATAAAAAAAATATTTCATAATTTTCCCTAACTAACCCTAGGTTTTTTCTTGGGTCTCAAGTGGGTTGTTTTAGCGGGCATTACAGTTTTCAATGAAACATATACAAATATATATAAACCCATTTTCAAATGGAAACATTAAATAATGCATCAAGGTCGATTCCCCGGAAATATTTATTACAACATATATTATACCCACTCCCGATTTGCACAAGATAAAACACAACAAATCAATTTCAGAGAGTATGCATTTAATACCCCTTTTAGATTTATCAAATATAATTCACAACCAACCTATTTCTAGAGAGTATAAATATACACACATGAATGTATAATACCCATTTTTGTTTGCACAATAGAAGTCACATCGTGTCAATTTTTATAGAATATATATATATATATATATATATATATATTAAACTCATTTTCAAATTGAACAATAGAAAAATCATAAGTTGATTTCATTATCCCCCACTCAATTCAAATAAAAATTACCAGAATAAAGTTAACTATCCAAGCAACCATTAGTATACAGGTAATAACAAGAATAAGCAAAAATCATGTGCCAAAACCATTTACAGACCCACATATTGCGATGAATCATCCTTAGAAACAGCTAAAAAAATAGGAAATAAACAAGAAACATAACTTGAAGGATGAAAATCGATTGGAAACAACCATAAAAATCCAAGAAACAACCACTTTATCAAATAAAAGAAAATTCCTTTCATGATATGGTTAGAGCTAGCATATAAGTCAAATAGGTAGTGTTCATCATGCCTATTATGATCTTCTGAAAATGCAATGACATCCACTAGGCCCTCACTACTAAAACAACTAACAATATTCCTCTGAGTTACTTCCTAAGAGACCAAGTTCATGGCCACATTTTGGCATAGGAAGGGAGAAAGTGGTAGAAGGATAAGAAAATAGTTGTGAAAACATTTGTTTGAGAGTTTTTAATGATTTTCCAAAAGAACCCAACTACCTCCCTTCCAAAATCATGTGTCCAACTAAATGGGTGATTGCAGGCTGACAAATAAAAGCCAAAGAAGATCATATAATAAAACAACAATTACACAGAATGTGGCCAACAATTAATAGACATTCATCCCAAAATACATATGCCAAATCATTTTTTAATTAAAACCACAAGGAGAAGTAGGCGGCCAACATATATATGAAGTTTCAGGGTCTAATCAACAAACTCTTGTGCAAATCCTTCACAAGAGGAGATCACGCAACCAGAAAAACTTGGGTGAAGACAGATAATAAAGATCATGGCAGACTTAAAAATCAAAAAAATAAATTAAAGAAAGTGTGGTCACCCATAAGGTAAGTCCAACATATCTAGAATTTAGGAGGTTTAATGGAATGGCAGGTGGCCATAAAATCCACCCAGCTCTAGCCGAACAAAGAACCAAACAAGCAGTTAAGCCTCACATCCCTGTTCATACCAAGCAAGTACACAATGATCAAAACAGATATGCAAAGTCGATGGGGAGCACATTACATCCACTCTTAAATTTAGCAATTTAAAACAATCTCAAGAATAAAGGATCAATCGGTCAAGGTGGAAAGTGGTGGTTGAATTCTTAGATAAAATATTAAACGTGACCACGACTCCCAAACTAGGGCGCCACCACAAAAACAAGCTCCTCCTTTTTGTTGGTTGCAAACAAGGCTCGGTGAGCAGAAGTGACCAACAAAACAATAGAATAGTTTAACGATAACTAAAGATTATATTGATAAGAATTGATATTAAAATAATAAAATATAATTGACGATCGATAATTAAAAAAATAATATCATTATTATTGTTTCATGTTTTTCTTAGATCGTTTCTTTGAAGCGTTGATGAAATAGATAAGGTAACGACCATAGAACGAATACCTATTCAAATGTTGGTTGAGGGGTTGTTGCGTGCGTATGACTTTTGAATCCATATCTGTTCATGAGAGCTTGCTTTTGGCTAGTAGGAACTACCTGTAATGAAAACAAGACCATAAAAAAGAATTAAATAATATGGGCAGTGAATTGACTAGCGTAAGCTAGATCCGGGAAGTATGATACTTCCTAGATGGCTGTTAGTCCACTATTTTAAACAACTCAATGTTGTAAACAAAGTAAATCCTATTGTTATTTTAAAAGGATTTAGGTATCTCACTTAAAAACACAATAAGAAATAGAATCCAAAGGTCAAATGATTGGTTCTAGGTCTTTGCAGGTCTGATAAAGGTCTCAAGTAGATCACAAGTGAATGAGGGTGAGATAAAATTAAGTGGGTAGGTCTATGTTTAGAGCTGTGTGGGAAAACATAGAGATCGGTGTCAGTTAGGGGTGACTGACGATGGTTAGGTGTAACCGGTGCCAATTACTGTGAGATCTAGAAATATCATAGAACAAGCTTTTTGTGTCCTTTGTGATTACACAAAGTAATTTGGTTGGTTGGGATGATGTATTGGGTGACTGGAGTAGGATTTTGTGAGGTTTTAATAGGTACATTGAGGTGAAAATATGGAGAAGTTCAATAGGGGTGAGGTAAATAATGGATGATAAAATGATGATGAAATGAAATAACCAGGAAAGTATGATGTTGTACTTACTTGGGTTCCATTCCTGAAGGCTTGTGTGTGAGGGATGGAGGTGCTGATGATGGGTTTGATGGTTGCAAGTGATCACCAACTGAAGAAAAGCTTCTACATGGGCTGCATGTAGACTCCTCTTTGCTTGGATAGATCAGATCGTGGCTAGGATGGCTGCGCAGGAGAAGATGCTCAATCTCCTTCCTTGGATGTGAGTTTTTGCTGGAATTTACTCTTTAAAGATAAGTTATCTCTATGAGATGTTTTCTTGCATGTAAAATTTCTCCCAATGTTTTCCAACCTTGAGAATAAGGTAGTTTAGGGGTTAAAAGGGGTAACTGACATTTGTCAAGGTGGGATTTCGTAGGTTTACTAAACTAGGGAGATCCTCATGCTTTCCTTGGATCTCCTATCATTATCCTGCAGATTAGACTGGAAGCCTCTTGTGAGCATGTGAGAATGTGGTTAGAGGGAATTTAGGCATTGATTTTTAGGTTTTCGATAAGTCTTAGTTAGTTATGGGAACTTGCTAAGAATAGGTCTTAGGTTAAGTTGGCTTGGTGAGGTGTTTAAGTGAAGTATATATGGGGATATTATTTAAATAAGATATTTAAATAATAAATATAGTGAGGGTAATGCATTAATTTAATTAAATTAATTAAATTAATATTAGTGGGGTGAAGGGGGGTCATGGCTAGGTAAATGTAATAAAGGGTGCTTATATGTCGAGGGACAAAAGGGGAGTGTGACCTAATTTAGTGTCTACATTTTGCCCATTTTTTTTGCATAGCTTGTATTGGTAAGCGATGCTAACAAAAATAAGATGTGGTTGCCCCATGTGTGGCTGAAGGTCATCCCCCTCAAACTAGGAACTGAAAAGGTAGCAGGATGAAGCGGTGAGTGGTTTGATAAAAGGGAAATGTGAGGAAAAGGCAAGTGGGTATAGGGTAAAGGGATGAAATGTATACTAAAGAAATCTAGGTAATGGGTGAGGGTCACAGGTAGCAACAGTCAAATGCATGCACACGTATAAATTATAGCACGCTACCGGGTTGAAGAGCAGGAAAACTCTACATCATCTAAGGTCAATAGGCTTATCCGAACAAAGTTAAAGTGAATTTCATGTCCAAGGCATAGGATATGGTCAAGAAACACAACGTTGGTTAGGTGTAGGAACGTTTTAGGTATGTTACAGTACATCAAAGGTAGGGTCAGGATAAACGGTCATGGCAATAGGCTAGGTAAGGTCATTAGGTCAATCAACACAGGTAATAGTGCCATAGGGTATAGTGAACAAATGAGGTCAAAGGTCACTAGCGATGGTCCAGGTCCAAATATCTAGGTCGCGGCATGGGTAAGGCTAAGGTAAGGGTAAAATAATGAGTCCCCAAAGGAGGACACATGTAGGTAGTAAATGATTAGGTCTAGAAAGGTAAGGTAATGGGTTGGGTAAAGCTTGGATGGGGTAAAGGAGCAAGGTAGAGAGTGGGGTAAAATGTCAAAGTAGGGGCAATGTGTATTTTAGGGTGACCAATGGTGGTCATGGATAACTGACGTCGGTATAGGAAAACCGATGACAGTGAGGTAAGGCATGAAACTGATGCCGGTCAAGGGGAACCAATGTTGGTTAGGTCAGGTTTGTTATAAAAACAAAAAATCCAAATTTATATTATTCATTTGGTTATTTACGAAGTGAAGAAATGACAAACAAGAGAGAAAAGAGGGAAAGTGTCAAGATAAAATAGGACAGTGAGCTGACAGTATGATTTGACGAGGGTTAGGTTGGTGAGTAGCAGGTCCACGAGATCAGGGTGAGAGAGTTGATTGGTCGGAGATTGCGGGTAGATATTCGATCAGACGGACCACCAACACAGCGGCGAGACATGTCACTGAGACGGCGGTAGTGTGATGAGGTAAGCACCAAACTCTATAGTGTTAATGAAATAGATTATAGGTTGTGGTTACTGTTATTTGTAGGGTTGTGTGGGTGTTTTGGTTTTCGTGGGTGGGTAAAAGTTAAAGTCAGGTATGGGGGGAATAACGGGTGAAAAAGAGGGAGAGAAGGGTAGTAAAGTGTATAGGTGGGGTGGGTAGAGGTCCAGGCATAGTTTAGGTCATTGTAGGTGGGGTAAAAGGGATAGGTGGAAGGGTTAAAAAAGGGGGGGGGTTTGGGAAGTCACGGAATTTTCTACGATAGTGACTGGCGTCGGTCAAGCTTGGCTGGAGTTGGTTGGTAAGAACCGAGATCAGTCACCAAATAGGTGACTGATGCCAGTTAAGTGGTAACCGTGTTCGGTAAAGATGAACTAGTATCGGTCACCAAATAGGTGACTGATTCCAGTTAAGTGGTAACCATGTTCGGTAAAGATGAACTAGTATCAGTCACCAAATAGGTGACCGATGTCGACTTAAGGGTGACTAATGTCGATTAGGATGAATCGGCACTGGTCAGGATTTTGGGCACAAAGGTGTAAAAAATGATGTAGGTTAGGTGGTTAAGATGGGTAATGTAAAAATAGGATGGAGGGTGATAATAATTGGCTAATATGGTCATGGTAAATGTAGATTAATGTTGTTCTTAGATTGGATGCAGGGGAGATCGCAGTTACATATGCGAGACAGGGTTCCACCGCTATTGGTGACATTACGTGGCTTAGTGACCCCTTTGGAGCTACACCACTTGGAGGCAGTGGGCTTAAGTGGTATTTGGTGCTACTGACATGTTGTTCAGTAGCCCACTTTGATGCGCTCATCGATAGATGGGACTCCACAACCAACATGTTCCACCTTCCAAATTTTGTGGTTACCCATATTGGGGGCCTAGGTGTACTCTATCTCCTCCGAGGCCTCAGAGGAGCTGATCAGGATAGTTCTTGGTGAGGGAGTAGTGGAGCTGAGATTCCATAGTGCCAGTTTGAGCTATGGCGAGATGTACCTAGCCTGTCTAAATGAGATGAGGCTAGTGGTTTTATTGATGGAGGCAGTGTACTGCTATGCACTACCTAGTGTAGAGGGTGGATTCTTTCCCTGATCACTGATGGGGGTGCTCCATGATATGATGGTGCATGAGACACGCTTTACCTAGCCACCAACATTCTTGGTGTAGCTATACAGAGATTTGTGGGTGTATGGGTGGTTACACAGGTTTAGCCTGTGTTGTACATTCATACTACACTGTTGGGCCTACGATCACATAGTCCGTGTTCGACCTATAGCAATGCCTTGAGTACATACATTTCCCGCAAGATGTGTGTGGATGAGATACAGGAGATGGGTGCCAGTTGCAGGAGAACAAACGTCAGATAGGCAGACATATGATGTGGCCCATTTTCAGTAGTTATTGGAGGGGTTGTGCAGAGTGGACATTATCTTGAGGCCATATGTGGGATTCCTGTCATATAGGCACATGCATGAGGAGCTAGCTGAGCTCTAGCTAGAGAGTTGGATACAGGGTCACCGTGCTGGAGAGGATGAGATGATCTAAGTAGACGTGGAGATGAGGATGAGATATTCCTTCAACCTTCCCATAGTATCAGAGAGATGACGTGGAGAGGCCTCTACCTCTACCATAGCCTATAGTGCCTACAGGGGAGGAGGAGAAGCCAGTGGATCGGCAGATTGATGATGTTGGAGATGAGGATGAGGATGAGATATTACTTCATCCTTCCCATAGTATCGGAGAGATGATTGGAAATGAGGATGAGGATGAGATATTCCTTCGTCCTTCCCACAGTATCGGAGAGATGACATAGAGAGGCCTCTACCTCTACCATAGCCTATAGTGCCTACAGGGGAGGAGGAGAAGCCATTGGATCAGTGGATTGATGATTTTGGATGCACATATAGGTATAGGCAGTGGTGGGAGGCTCAGTTATGAGTCATACCACCTAGACTGGGGCATTCTAACTTAGCTACCATTATAGTGCAGAGAGACGCCCTACAAGGGAAGGTAGCGATGCTGATCATGTAGATAGGTATACTGTAGACACAGTTGGAGGGGTCAGAGGCAGAGGTAGAAGAGCTACAAATATAGGTGGCCAGTCTGTAGGCTCAGAGGGTGGATGAGATGGAGACAGAGATGGTCAGGTGGTAGGTTTACAGGGCCAGTTGGCCATAGCCTAGGCACAGATTAGGGCCTTATAGGCCCAGATATAGGCACAAGGATAGGGGGCACCACCATAGGAACATGGGCAGGGGGCACCACCAAAGGCACAAGGATAGGGGACACCACCATAGGCATAGGGGAAAGGGGCACCACCATAGGCACAGGGATAGGGGCACCACCACAGGCATAGGGAGTTAGTCCCAGTTCACAGGCTGGTGCAGGGTAGGTACAAGGGCTAAGACCTATTGGACCACCACATACCACGATTGTATCTAGGTTATGGGATGCCCTAGGTGAGGTGAGATATTATCAGGACCATCTCATGGCAGCCAGGATAGACTTCCTCTCTTACAGAGAGTACAGGGCACAACAAGCGTCTCGTGAGAGGAAGAGATCCCACACACAGTGTGGAGAGCATAGAAGGTCAGCGAGCTCTGAGGCCCGATCAGGGAGAGCCCACTAGCGCACGACGACTAGAGTGAGGTGATGTGCTAGCTGGGACATAGGAGGCCAAGGGTATAGGTGACACAGAGATGGAGGACATCTGGTGAGATGCCTGAGATGTGGTCACCTGAATTTTGATGTATACTAGTGAATTTTTGATATATAAGTGCCTATGTACTAGATATAGTTGTATTTTTTATCACACACCGGCCTATGTGCCTAAGACACTGAGGATATGCAAGTGAGTTTTGTATATTGTGAGCATATACCAGCCTATGTGTTGAATATTTTTTGTATTGATTCATTCATTCTTTTTGTATATACGAGACTGGCCGACATACCGATGGCATTTTGTATTATACATCGGCCTACGTGCTGACATTTTGAGATAATGGTCATGATGAGATAGGCATGTATTTTGAGATACACATTTTATTGATTTATATGATGAGATTCATGGTATTTTGTTATGTGTTAATATGTTTATGAGATATTGGATGTATGGCTTGTGTTAGATGAGATATGGATTTGTTATTTTAATGTGGTTTTAAATTAAGTGAGTTAAGCATGATCGAGTCAGGTTATAGGCATGGATCGAGTCAGGTTTGGTTAGGCATGGATTGAGTCAGGTTATGGGCATGGATCGAGTCAAGTTTGGTTAGGCATGGATCGAGTTAGGCTATAGGCATTGTGCAGTCAGGTTATAGGCATGGATTGAGTCAGGTTATGGTCAGGCATGGATCAGTTAGGTTGGTTTATGATTCATTACTATTTGCAATGAATGATATTATGGGTCATATGTGAAATGTTGTATAATCTATACATAGTGATGATAGAGAAATGGTAGGTGTACTAAATGTATAAAATGGGAAGTAACTTGTTTTGTATGTGGCTTAATTTCCAATTTTGTTATAAAAGGAAAACTAAGTGAAATGTGACGTAAATGGTGAGTTAGGTATGGTTGATGAATTGTTTTAGGGTAGAGGATGGTCGAACTAACCTCCAAGGGCCCCATGCCCTCGGAGTGTTGCCTACATAGTCCTGACGAAAAAGGGACCTAAGGCCAATGTAGTTCTCCCATGAGCTAGGGAAGAATATGAGAATGGGTTGGTAGGTTTTTGGGCATGTAGTGGGTTTAGGTGTAATAGGTGTGGGTAGATAGTAGGTAAAAGGATGCAGGTGAAGGCGATTATGGAAAAAGGGGAGGATTACCTCAAAGGTAAGCGTTGAGTACCAAGTCCTATATAAGGTAATCAAAATGTGATCAAAGATGGTTAAAAGATAAGAGGGGGGAAATAAAGCCACCTGATTGGGTAGGATCATACCGAGTAGATCATACCTTGGAGGAGGTGAGGAATAGAAGACCCTAAAGACATGACACATTTGACAGTTCTATGGTGAAATTAGTCACAAGATCACCAAATGTTGAAAGCTCAAGATGTCCCTTGAGGTGATTGAGGAAATGAGAGTGGAAATGGTAAGGTGTGTGAAAGGTATTTAATTTTATATGTTTTGGGTAATAGGGATTTTGGGCAAGAGGTTTGAGGACACAATGGGAAACTCCATGACTAAAAAGTGTTTTGTTTTGATAGACTGATCGATGTGGGAAGTCTATATGGGATAAATAATACGATATTCCTTCAGGTCTTCGTGAAGCTGATTGATGCGGGAAGCTTCAGTTTCTCTCGTTTGTTTTTTTTTTTTGAAAGCGTCACATAGCTATCCTTTGAGGGATAACAACAATTTTTTCAAGAGGAAGATGTCCTTCTAAGGGATTCATCTTTAATTATAAGTTTGAGTCAAGGAGTTTGGACCCATGTGAGGTCTTTGAAATCATAGACAAGACCAAGGTGGAGGATAGGACTCTTGTTCAAAAGGCAAGGTGGAATGACCATGGGATCTCATATAAAGGTAGATGAAAAGTATCCATCTGAATCATGCTATGTGCAGTACCATGGTACACATATTCAAGAGAATATCACAAGTGATGAGAACTCACATGATTCTTTTTGAATCATTAGGGAGATGTATGGAGTGGATAGCACTCAAGGGACGAGCCTGTAAATAGACAAAGGGTGAGGTAGGACAATGAGTCAACAATAGAATGGTCGAAGATGCAATGCATTAAGGGGCTCAGGTTTTGGGTTTACCCTCAAGTGAGGATAAACGATAGGTACCTGATCCATGGGTATGAGTTACAATCTATGGTCCAAGCCAATTAGGAGCGAATTTTCCCCGTTTAGTTTTTCTTCTTTAGTTACATGTTGATTTTCTTTCAAGACAAGGTCATCGACTTGGAACGTTCATTCGTGAATACTTTTGTCATAAGCACATTTGATACGTTGTTGGTAAACTCGAAGGTGATCCAGAGCATTAAGATGACGTTCGTCTAATAAATCTAGTTGTGCTAAGCGGTCTTGATGAAATTCATCATCAGTAAGCATGTCCTAGAGAGAAATATGGAGAGAGAGGATCTAGAATTCGAGTGGTTGAACATCCTTTGTACTATAGACCAGTGAAAAGGGTGTGGCCACAGTGGAAGTGCAAATACTAGTGCAGTATACCCATACGGAAAAAGGAATGTGCCTATGCCAATCCTTCCCAGTATCACCAACCACTTTCACAAGAATTTTGTTGAGGGTTTTATTAGTGGATTCAGCTTGGCAGTTGGTTTGTGGGTAATAAGGTGATGAGAAACTAAGTTGAATGTCAAAGGCATCGAAAAGTTTTTGCAGTGTTTTTATTTTGAATGATTTTCCATTGTCAATGATGAGGTGATGAGGGACACCAAAGAGGAAAATGATGTGATGGTTAATGAACTCACATATTTTCTCATATTTTGTGGAGATGAGTGGTATGGCTTCCACCCATTTTTTGTAGTATTCAGTAGCAGTTATGATCCATTGATGGAATTGGGAAGAATGAGGATTGATTTCTCTGACAAGATCCAAACCCCATTGGGAGAAGGGCCAAAAGTCACGAGCGACCTTTAAGGCATGACTGGGTGTATGATGAAGGTTGGAATGTTGTTGGCATTTCACATACTGCTTGACATATTCACAACAATCATGGTTAAGGGTTGGCTAGTAACAGCCTAAACGAAGATTACACTTAGCAATAGCAAGGCCACTAAAGTGACCTCCACATATGTCGTCATGAACCTCCTTAATGGTATAAGGGATTTCAGAACTTCTGAGGCATCATAAGAGAATGCCATCAAAGCCACGTGTATAGAGGATTCCACTTAGAATGATGAAATGAGAGACCCTTTTAAGGAAAGTGCATTGTCTGTTACGGGTGAGATCATGAGGTAAGATGGAGAAATAAGAAGGTGAATGGGGAAAGGTAGTCGGAGTATTGTTTATACCAAAGGTCACTTGGATCAGGGGTGTCATTTCCAATTAAGTAAACATTGTTAGGTAAATAAGAAGGTGAATGCCCCACACCCACACTGACACTTAGAACCATCGAAGAATAGTGTCATTTGGTAAGGGGGTTCGTCCAGGGAAAGAGTAGTAATTGACTCATCAGGAAAGTCAAAATTAGAGGGTTGATCCCCAGAATAGGTTGGTTTTGGAATCGATAGGGGAAGCAGTATTTAGGAAGCTAAGTAGGCCCATGGTATCTGTAAATTTGTTGGTTGAACATGGGATGGTTTAAAGGGTGTAACGATCAAAGGTGGTTAAAAGTATGTCTACATGATGTTTATAATTTTTAAGTATCTCATTACGACATTGGTTTATGACCAATTTTGAATCACCAAAGATGTGGATTGATTTGACATCTAGGGCATATGTGGCCTGGAGAGCTAGTACAAGCACTTCGTACTAGGAAATATTGTTGGTGCTTTCAAAGTCTAGTTTGAAATACAAAGGCATGGGTTCTCCATCTATAGGAATGAGGATAACACTAGCCCCACACCCACACTGACACTTAGAACCATCGAAGAATAGTGTCATTTGGTAAGGGGGTTCGTCCAGGGAAAGAGTAGTAATTGACTCATCAGGAAAGTCAAAATTAGAGGGTTGATCCCCAGAAATAGGTGTGTCATCCAGTTGGTCGGTGATAGCCTAGCCCTTAATGGACTTTTGGTGAATGAATTCGAGGTCAATATCAGCTAAAAGCATAAGCCATTGTGCACCGCACTAATTTTGATAAGGTTTGGCATACATGAAGTGTAAGGAATCGGTGTTGGTCATGACATAGGATTTGTGGTTGAGTAGGTAATGGTGGAGTTTGGTGGCAAAAAAAATTAAGGCTAAGCAAAGATTTTCTGGATGGTTGTATCAGGTTTCATAGTCCAAAAGAGTATGTCTTATGTAATAAAACACTTTCTCCCTATGTTGTTCATCGCGATGAGCGAACATGGCTGTAATGCCCACTTCCCTACGACACTTAGTTGATTATCATTTTGAGTTATGCAGACTTTGGATATGGACATGACTTATACTTATGTTGATTAGCATGATGTTTTGTGACTAGATGCATTTGGATTAGGATTGGATTTTGTTTTCAGTATGATCTACACTGACTCATGGACAGACTATTGGATACCGATATTATTTTTATATGGATATATTGCATGTGTTCTAACATTGGATTTCTTCGCCATGATGAGTAGAATGTAGTTGTTGAATTTACATTACTACAATTTTGGATAATGATGAAATGCATAATTAAGTTTCGATTTAGACCTAGAAATAATGATTGATTGAATTACGCATAGATGTTAATAAATTTCATGGATATGGTTATTTTGGATATTTTGACATGGCCACAAGGCCGAAGGAGGTATTTTGTATTTTGCAGGAAACACAACATGATCACAACCATGAGGGGGATTGGGAACCAAACACAACAGAATGTCGGGTGGTTACAACAATTGGTCGTCAAGGCAACTAGTAAATTGTATTGTGTTACCTTTGTTCTTTTATGTGTTGAGAAAATTTCCATGAGGGGGAAATTTTATAATGTGACCAAGGGGGTAAGAATTTTATTTACTTGTTTTAACTTACTTTAGTAGGTGATTTTATTTGTGATATTTTTATAAAAAAATTCTTTTGCTAAGTGTGTTTAGATTAAATTAACATCTTGTTTTAATTTTTAAGTTTTGGAGGGAAGTCTTGTGGATGTAATTAATTTTGATGGTTGGCTCCTTGAGCCTTGTGTTTCCTCATGTATTGAATGCTTGGTTTTGAGTGTTGACCACTCCAAATCCCTTGAATCTCGAATTTGAGATTTAGGGCAATTTTGGGGGACTTGTGGGACAAGTTGAACTTGTCCCACACTTCCCAAAACCCCTTACCAACCATATCTATGGGTTGGGAATCCAAAAAGGGGATTATTTATTGTTTTGGGAAGGGAAATATGACTTTGGAGTGCACTTTTCTTCATTTTGCATTTATTTGTGCCTTAAGACACATGGGAAGGGATGGATGTGGAAGAGAGTTGTCATTCAATCCAACCACCCATTTATGGTGTTTTGGGATTTGAGTTGACTAAAGGGAGGTGGTCTTGAGGATGTGTGATGTGGCATCCTACAAGGAGCCACATCACCCTCACTCTCCCCTTTTTTCTATTTATAGGAATTTCCTCTCTTGTTGAGGGGGTTGGATGTTTTTGTTGAGGAGTTCTTTTCTTTTATTTTCTTTTGGGAGAGGAAAGAATTGGGAGAAAGAGAAAAGAAGGAGCTTGGACTTGCATGATTGGGATTGCTTTTGGAGGGATCTTGTGCAAAGCTTCTTGGTTTAGGCTTCTCCAATGGAGAGGTAGGAAACCTTCTCTTTTTTGTTGCTTTCATATTGTTGTTGATGCTAAAATTGTGAATAGTGTATGTTTACTTTTGTGTATTGTGAAAATGGATACAGTGCTTAATGTGTAGTGTAGGAGAGGTCTATGGGAAAACTCATGAGGGAGGCATAAGAGTAGAATAGGATATTGTGGAGGGAGTTTGAGAGGGATGCCCATCTTGGGTAAGAATGTTCACATTCTTACCTTGTTCTTGAGGGAGCCATAAGAGGAGGGAGGCATAAGAGTATGGGAGGAAAAAGGGGCACTTGAGGGAGGCATAAGAGTCATAGGGGCTTGAGTTTTTTTGTGGAGGGTTTTGGATGGGCATCTCATCTCAATGGGGAGGCATAAGGAAAACTTTCCCATAGTTCCTTCTCTTGTTGGCTTGGATGAAAGCCTTGTTGTGAAAAGTATTGTGTTGTTTGTGTTTCCTTTTTGTTTCTTCTATTTTAGCTTTGAATGTTGTGAAGAAATTGTATTGTGGAAGCAAGTATTGTTGCCTTGAGTTGGAGACCACCCTTCATTGTGTTGTGTTTGGGGCTCGGGGGTCAATGGAGGAGATTGCTTCTCTTCTCCATTGAGTTTTGGTTGGGAGGAGAGTGTTGCCTCTCCCCCTATCTTGGTTGTGATTGATATACTTGGAATTTGGAGCATGGATGAAGAACACCTTGGAGCTTGTGAAGACTTCTTCCTTTTTCTTTTATATGTATTATTTTGTTGTAAAATTTGTATGTGAAAGAAAGTTGTAACATCTTGTTTTCATTCCAAAAAAAAAAGGGGACATTGTAATCTATATTTGCCCAAAAGTTCACATGGGTAAAATGTTGGTAGATCTTGTTTAGAACTTTATGAAAATATTGATGGACTCTCACATGGAATGTTAGTATATTTACAAAAATATATATACATACTAGATTTCATTTTGTTGCAAAAAAAAAGAGGTATTGAAAAGTGATACTATTAGTGTGTACCTTCTTCTTGTAGTATGAATGGAAAGAGTTAAGTTTTATTGAATTTCCAATATGCTAATAGAGTAGATTACACCCAAAATCTATCATGTTCTCTCTTCATTTAAGAATTTCTTGTGAATCCTTTGCGAATCGTAAAAAGGGAAATGAAATCGATTCTTTTGGAAACCCATGTTATGTTATTGAATTGTGAAGAAAGAAATCCTAATGCAAAGTTTCTAGCTCAATAAGTCACCACCACATTTCAATTAAAAGGAAACTAATATTTTAATTATTAACCATGTCTATGAGAATTAAGTTTGTCCCTTATTAGAAACTGTATCATTAATGGAATAGTTATGAAACATTAATGCATTGACTGCCATGTATAGAGCAGGTCGCTTTTGACAGTTTAGAGTGTCTCAAGGAAAACACGTGTTGTTTCTTACACGCTGTGTAATTTATCATTTCTATCTGTGCGCCAACAGGTGAAGCACTGTGAAGAGAAAGCGAGTTTCCATGACAAGCTGATTTAAGCTCTCTATTCTCATGTTTTTTGCCTGTTGTTTATCTTTTAGTTTGAGTGCTTATTGGCAAATAGAATTATAATAATGCAAATCTATGGAAATACCATAATCTATTGCCAGAACTATTACCATAAGCTCCTTAAAGATACTATTTTCTGACAGAGATTAGGACAACAGATTTCAAACATTTTTTGTTTACAGATTAGGACACTGCGAGTGGTCTTAGCTTCACAAATATCAAGCTGCATGGCAGGCCTCGCATCTGCCCAAACAAATGTAAAGTTAGTCCCAAAATCAAGACTAGTAAATCACCCTTAGGTCGTGTCTAAGAGAATATTTGCTAATATGCAAAAAAATGATGATACGTTTCAGTAGATATGCCCGATAGACAAATTGATACACAAAGCGCTGACTGCCACAGCGAATATTTAAATCGTTGCAATGCTTACCAAGATTTTGAACTTTTTTTTTAGTCTAGGACACTGCGAGTGGTCTTAGTTTCACAAATATCCAACTGCATGGTAGGCCTCGCCACTACCCAAACAAATGTGAAGTTAGTCTCAAAAATCAAGACCAGTTAATCACCCTTAAATCATGTCTAAGAGAATAGCTGTTAATATATAAAAAAGATGATACATTTAAGTAAAAATGCCTGACAGACAACTTGTTACACAAAGCGCTGACTGTCACAACGAATATTTAAATCGCTGCAATGCTTGTAAAGGTGAGTTCTGTGGTTGCCTAATTAACAGTGCTGTAATAGACAAGAAATAGTGTTGGTTTATAAGGTCCATAGTTGACAGATGGCGTATCCAGCCTCCTTTCTCACCACTGTGCAAGCAACTGCGTCCCTTGACCATTCTAATATGAAACAGACTTACCTCTATGAGATTTTCCACCTCCTCACGTGGCCAAGGGCAGTTAAAGCCGGTAACACGCCTCCCTCATGCGCCTGTAGCTTCAACTGTGACCACCCTTTGGTCTGCACGCAGCCAAGATGGTGGAGTGATGATAGGGTGGCTGGACAGAGGCTCAAGATTTGCAAAATCTTGCTAAATGAATGCTTGATGTGGTGGGAGGAAGGTTTTAATGGTTGACAGGGTTGGGTGGCCACCCCAACCATAAAATTTAAACTTTGTTTGAAAGGTGAGACGTGACAAAGACTTTGGTCTTTCATTTTTTTTTTATTATATGTATATGTTTATTCTACTCAACAAACACATGTAGCTGTATAGGCTAGTTTAAGTGTTAACCACTATTAAAAAATATTAGTGACACATAATATAACCTTCATATAATAAGAAAAATGGACATAAATAAGGTGCTATGTACAACTAAACACATAAATACATACAATGTAGTAATGTAATGTCGAAGTATATAACTTATTGTATGATTTTCCTTGATATATATATATAACATAATGAAATGTATTAAATTCTCGAGATAACGTAATGTAAATGGATGATAAAACAAAAATAAACATCGAGTGGATAGTATATTCATTTCATAACAAATTATACCTTACTCTAAGGTTAACATTGAAAACACTGCCATTGCGATATCACCAGACATTAGACAAAGCAACTCGAAAGACGACCCTCCTTTCCTTTTTGTGAAACGTCGAATGAGGTTAAATTAATCATCATTGTTCCCAAAGCATTATCGAGACTGTTTTGGTTCGAGCTTGTATGTGGGCACACCCCTTTTTGTAAAAAAAAAATTTATCGCATTTCGGGTTGTCTGTTCGTCGAGCGCAGCGTCGTCGTCTTTTTGCGGCGCTACAATGGCTCCTAAGGAATGATTGGTAGTTGATATATATAGGTAAAAAGGTTGATTATCTTTAGGTGGAATGAGTACAGGTGGTTGGAGAAGGTATTGTTTTAGGGCCTCAAAAGCTTTGTGACAGTCATCATCCCATTTAAAGGAGACATCCTTCCTAAGAAGATGATGAAATGGTTGACACCGATCAGATAATTGTGAAATGAAATGGAGAATGGAATACAATTTACCTTACAGGCTACAAAGTTTTTTAAGGTTAGTGGGCGGAGGCATTTCCTGAATGGCCTTGACTTTAGCAAGGTCAACTTCTATACCACGGAGGGAAACAATAAATCCCAGGAGATTTCCTGAGAGAACTGTGAAGATGCACTTTTTAGGTTGAAGGTGGATGCAATATTTAATGAGGCATTCAAAGATGGTGTCGAGAATGGCAAGGTGCTCAGAGTGATGTTTATATTTGGCTAAGAGATCATCCACGTAATCTTCCAATATGCGATGCATGATATCATGGAAGATGTAAGTCATAGCACGCTAATATGTAGTACCAGCATTTTTAAGGCCAAAAGGCATGACTCAATAGCAAAAGGTTCCCCAAGGGGTAATGAATGCGGTCTTGTACTGATCTTCTGGGGCAAGTAGAATTTTTTTATAACCTGAGAAGCCATCCATGAGTGATAGCATCTTGTGACCAGTGGTGAGGTCAACCAATTGATCAATACTAGGAAAGGGAAAATTGTCTTTCAGGCAGGCGAGGTTGAGGTCATGGAAGTCCATGTAAACATGGAGTCCCCATGTTTCTTTATTAATAGGGACAAGGTTAGAATCCCAATGTGGATAATCAATGGGTAAGATGATGGAAATGGAAAGAAGGTGCTGAAGTTCTTCTTTGATGACAAGAGAAATACGAGAGTGCATTTTCCTCAGCTTTTGTTTGACAGGTTTGGCATCGGGAATGGTTACGATATTGTGGACCACTATTTTGGGGTCAATACCGGGTATTTCTGCATAAGTCCAAGCAAAAGCATGGTTATGATCTCAGAGAAAAGAAGTGATGGCTTCCTATTCAACAACATCTAAAGATTGTTTGATCTCTAGGATGTGTGGGTCATCCTGAGTATGAATGTTGATCTCAATAGTCTATTCATTCAACATGGTTTGCGTCTCAGATGGCAAGGATTGATGAATATATGAGTCCTCTGTACCAAGGTAGGTGAGTATGAATTCATCATCGTGACATTGAATAATATTAATTGTAGTGTGTCATCATCAATCATCTCAATATATAGGAATGGAAGAGTGGGAGGGGCCTTGCCTTCACGTTGATAAGTCAAAGGCCCTAAGGAAATGGTGTTTATGAAAAATTTTTTATGGGGGATAGGTTCAGGATCGACTGTGTTGGTGAGGGTGGTGATGAAGATGAAGGTGGAGGAGGGCTAGGGCCTTCAATGAGTTCAATGTGGGCTTGCTGGGGAGTAGGTTCGGGGAAGCCGATACCACTACAGTCATTATGTGTACGGGTGGTACATGTAATAACAATATGATGGCCTTTCTCATAAAAGTAAAAACCAAAACCCTTCCACGCATAGTGGTGTAGGAAAGTGTGGGCGAAGCAATGATTAGTAAGTGATTGGAAGTCAGCGGAAAATGGGAGGGGTTGTGATGGTGGTTCAGGTATGTAAGTGGTAGTATCAAGTCTCCCATAGGTGATACTAGTATGAAGATGAGGAGGACTATAAAGGAGGCATTCTCCTATATAGTGATCATAGCAAGGGTGTTGGTGAAGGCTTCCATACTTTTGTGGAGTAAGGAATGTGTTGAAACTATATAGGTAGTACTCCCCCTAGAGTGAGGCATTGAAAAACACCTTCCAAAGGGATCAGTGTTTGGTATGTAGCTATCTGGAATGGATGATGTGTCAAAGGTCGATGCAGAGGTGGAGTTAAAAAATTGGGAAGCTAATAGGTTAGCCGTGGAGGTTGTAGCAGTGGTAGGAATGAGAGGAGGTATGTGTGGCTGAAAGTAGCGGTTGTAACTCTACTGGTAGGTGGAGGTGTAAGTGAAGCGATATTGGTTGCGGAGGTAGACATCTTGACAGGTATGAGCACGTCATTGGGTCAGTAAAGCATGTTGCATGTTTTGAAAGGTGATGGGTCAGCCATAATGGTATAAGTGTGTCCTTTATGTTCAAACTTTACACAACGATGAAAAGTGGAAGGAATGCAACCCATGACATGGATTTAGGGTCTACCAAGCAACAAGTTATATTGGAATCCCCCCTCCAAAACATAAAATAATTTAGGAACAGTACGGGGCCCCATGCAAACGTGAAGGATGATAGTGCCTAGTGTGGAGGTGATAGCGTCGTTGAACAAAGGCAACATGGCCGGATATTTATGCATGTAATTATCAGGTATGCACATTTGAGCAAATGCATGGGATGAAATGATGTTAATGCTAGCACCTCCATCAATCATCAGATAACATACCCGTATGTCATCAATGTGGATAGAGATGAAGAGGGCTGGGTTTGGGTCATCATTTTGGTGTGGAATGATCTCATCCTATAAGAAGCTAAGGGAGGCCACTTGGTGAAAAAGGTGAGGTGAGGATAAAGGTGGTAATTTGGTGAGAGAGGCTACATGATGGGGTGTGATAATGGAGGCTATGGGTGTAGGGTCATTTGGTAAAACCTCAATAGATTAAAGAACCTCCATGAGGGCTTGATGATGGGATTCTGAGGTTTGGATGAGGTCATATAAGAACATTTTCAGGGGAGATTGGTGTAATTGTTTGAGCATGGTGAAATGTGTGACACTATTAGAAATGGGGTACATGGGCCGCAAATAGCTATTTTAGGTATGGGTGCATATGGTATTTTGGTTATAGGATTGGTTGGTAGGTCAGTTTCCTTTTCTTTTCCCTTCTACACACGTGTAGTGAGGTGTATCATGTTGATTTGAGGGAAGTTGGCAAATGGATAAGGTGTAGGGTGAGTGGTATAATGACATGATGGCAAAAAACCTACTGGAGGAGAAAAACCCTGTGAGGTCAACTGGGTGTAATGACATTTGGGTGGTGGTGTGGCAAGTTCTCTTATGCAAACCATGTTAATTTCAAATCTTGGGTGTTTCTCTAGGAGCTGTGAGGGTGGAGCTTATGGTTGTTGAGTGGGCAGTGTGGGAATGGGTGTTGGTGAAGCAAGATCCTCATCGAGAAATTCATAATCATCAAAGTTGGTTTATAGTGGACACAATTGGATAAGGACGGTTTTCAAGGCCATTACAGTTCTCCACATCATGCCTTGGTACATGATGGTATGCGCAAATTTTAGTATCATCAAAACCTTTTGGCTTGGGTTTGAGGGGATCGTAAGGTTGGAGTGACAGTAATTTGATAACAGAAGTCTCGAGGAGGTTGGATAAAATTTTGGCATAGAACCCTGCTAGTGGATCCCAATGGGAAGTGAATGTGGGTTTGGGTGTAGGTATGGTTGATTGTCGAGGAACTATTTTTGGAAGAGGAGGAACGGGCTGAGCTATGGGTTTAGGTGCCAGTGTTGTTTGAGGTATCGGTTGTGTTCATTTGGGTAGGGGTACAATAGATGGATGGGTAGGAGGGTGCGGGGTTGTTTGGACTACCTTGTTGTGGGGTAATGGGGTTTTGTTTTTGGGTTGCACCTTCTTGGGTAAAGGTGATGTGGGTTTACGAGGTCTAGAAGTAAAAGCAGATGGAGGAAGAGGGAAAGTTACCCATGGGGATAACAGGGGTGCTATGAAGGTATATGACACGGGTCGTACTTGGGGTGTGAGGGACAATAACTGAAGTGTAGTGGGTAGTGACACAATAGCTGAAGGTATTGGACGTATTGGTGGTAAAGAGACTACAGGTGTGGGTATAAGTCGTGTTGTGTGCCTACGTAGGTTAGATGTTTGTGAGGAAGGGATGAGTTGTTGCGTTATTGGTTTATGGATGGATGTAGGGTTCTTAACCATGTTGGCCAGCTGAGGTCTTAAGGTAGATGGGACAAGTGTGGGCATGATTGGTGTGGTCGGGGTATGAGGTCGATGAGTTTGTTTCTTTATTTTGGGTGTCGGCATAGGTGTGGTTTTGACGTCAGAGGATGTAGCTAAACCTAGATTAATAGGTGGATGAGTAAGTCTGGTGGTTGGGGTGACCCCTAAAGTGGTAACAGGTTTACTTGAGGAAAATGCTATGGGTGTGGGTTTTGGTTTTGATGTAGGTCGGGTTATGGGTAAGGGTGTGGTTTGAGCACTAAGAGGTATAGTGGAAGGGGTTGCAACAGTAGTGGTTGTATTTTGTTTGATTGGTCAAAATGTGTTTGTGTAGATAGTGAAGGTATCAACGAAGGATCTTTGCATCTGTGTTGAGACAGGGAGTAAGAGGCACCCCCATAGTAAATCCCTATCCACATAATCTAAGTGATCGGCCAAACATGAGAACGACACGTCTGTGGGTGGAGTTGGTGAGGACCTAGTGGGAATTCCCATAAAATGTGTCTTAGAGATAGGGAATTGGATAGCTTCATCTTCCGTGGGTATGGGAGCCAAAATTAGGTCTGTTGGATTTTGGGTAGCTAATGAAGAATTCTTGCCAAGAGGTAAAGGTATCTCAGTTGGGCCTATGATGGGTGGAGGAGATGATGGGAGATCCTCTATAAGTGGAGGAACGGATAGATGATCCACTGTCGGTGGAGGAGGTAATGGGTGTTCCTCCATGGGTGGAGGAGGTAATGGCTGATCCTCTATGGGTGGAGGAGGTACTGTAGGTAAAGATTCTCTTAGTGGAGAACCCAGGGGTGAGATGGTCTCGATGTTAGTAGAAGACCCCTCCGTCGGTGATGAAGGAGATGAAAGGTGTTCCTCTGTGGATGAAGCAACATGGTATGTTGGTTCCAATGTGGAAGGAGGATTTTGGGTTAGGATCTCCTTTATGGAAGGGATGTGAGGTAATTGAGAGGTGATAGGTACCTCATTAAAGATAGTGTGAATTACACGGGTATGGGTATCGTGAGTTGATGTCTCACCAGTTTGATTAGATGAAGGGGCATGGTTGGGAAATGGTTTTTTGAAGATTTATAGATTTTTGTTGGGGGTGGCGTTGGGATTATCCATAGTTAACTAGCCTTTCTTGAGAATTTCTTAGACAATATTCTTAAAAGTGATGTAGTTGCCATCACTGTGACCCTTTACTCGATGATAGTTACAAAAATCATATTCTTTATACCATACGGGTATGGGGTGAGCAAGGTCAAAACCAATGTGTGGTTTTATGGGTGGAAGGGTGATGGCTCTAGCTTTGATAAGATTTTCTAAGATAGAAGAGTAAGGTTCCCCAATTGGGGTATATTTTTGCTACTCTCTTCTGAGTTAAAAAGTTTGGATAGGTGAGAGATTAGATGAGGGTGTAGCTTGATTCAACGGATGAAGTGGGCCAGCCTTGAGTACCATTACATTAGCAATGCCTTTAGCTTTTGAATAATTGGATTTTGGTTTAGAAGAAGAAGAGGTTTCATTCAACTTGAATGCCGAATTCTTATTGCATAATTGAATTTTCTTCTCTTCGATGGCCCGAATCTCTTACTTTCATGCCATAGTGAATGCCTCATCGAATGTTCAAAAGGTTTGGACCTGCAAGGTTGGGGATATGTGTCTAGTGCAACCCCATGTGAATAGCTCGATGAGTTCATTTTGTGGTAGTTGGAAGGTAAGTTGATTGATCAGGCTACGCCAGCGAGCGACAAAATCTGCGCTAGATTCATCCTCATATTGAAGTGTGTAATATAGATCAGTCATGGTAACCTTATTGATGATATTGATAGAGAAATGATCCAAGAAGGCTTGGGTCACCTGATTTAATGAGAATATAGAGTGTTTAGGTAACCCACTATACCAATCTAATGCAGGTCCAGTGAGGGACATGGGAAAATTTCTCAAAAGTAAGGCATCATCATGAGCGATCAGATAACACCTGTATTTAAACAACCACAAATGTTGTTATGGGTCTTCTTTGTTATTGAAATGATTGAATTTAGTTATTTCCCAATGCACAGGGTATGAATGGATAGGAATGTATAGGTGATTAGGCTCGTTGCAAATCTCGTCGTAGGTGAGAGTTTTATGGGAGCTAGAAACTGATGCCTCCAATGTCTGCATCTTTTCCAACATAAATTTAATTAGGTCATTGGTGGGTTGTGATGATTAGATGCCTCTTGTTGTGTGAGGAGGTTGGTTTTGGGCATATAAAAAGGGTGGCACTCTAGTGTATGGGGCTACCATGTAGGGTGGTGGAGAAGAAGGTAGTGAAATAGGGGGTACGTACCTGGAATGAATAATGGATGAAACAAGAAGTTGGTGGTAGTATATATATGGGGGTGGAAGGATCGTGGTAACCCTAGTGGTAATAGGGACTATTCATTGTGGAATGGAAAGAACCACATTATGAAATGGGGTAAGGGTCATCGAAACTGGAGGTGGGAATGTAGCTACAAGTATGTATGAGACATTAGGGGTAGATGAGGTTATGTTTGGGGTAGTCATCAAGGGTATGAGGGATGTAATGGGTGTCACAGAGGTAACATATGTGACAGTCACAGTGGGTATAGAACCTAACTACGAAATAACTGGGGGTAAGGTGGATGCATAGTGGGTGTGAGAGTCGGGGGGATAGATATGGGCTGTCATATATCAATTGACCTGAGGTGTCTCGAGTGGATGATTGGGAAAGGTAAAACTGCAAGGCGACGAGGTTCTAGTCAAGGAGTCATGTGAACTCCTCGTCTCTGGTAGTGATAGTAGTAGGCTAGATGGGATCCATGGATAGTGATAAAATAGAAGGTGGTGAAGGACTAGGTGGGAGTGGTTGACAATTGGCATGAAATACGAGGGCACTTGCTTGTCTTCGGGTCAACACCATGTGAACTAATACTGATTAGGTAGGGCTAATTCTTTGTAAATGATACAGAGAACAACAGGAATAGGTGAATCTGGTGATAAAAAGTGGATGAAGTAGAAAATGGTGGCTGGCATGTGAAATAGGCTAACCGATGTTGGTTAGGGAAAACTGACGTTGGTCAGGGGTAACCACTACCGGTCACTGCAGAAAATCGACAGTGAGTAAACAATGAGGTAGAAGGTAAAATCTGACAGGTATTCCAAATCTGAGGATGCTTAAAACATCAATGGGAATAATGGTAGTGACAGAGACTGTGAAAAGTGGAAGAAAGTGAAGTAAAATGTCCTTTTGAGTAGGTTAGCAAAAGGAATTAGAACCGATGTCGGTTAGGTAAAAATGATGGCGGTTAGAGGTAAACGATGA
Organism: Taxus chinensis; assembly: GCA_019776745.2. Taxonomy (NCBI): domain Eukaryota; kingdom Viridiplantae; phylum Streptophyta; class Pinopsida; order Cupressales; family Taxaceae; genus Taxus; species Taxus chinensis. Next base: position 143,208,148 of record CM034151.1, on the reverse strand, counting down.
TGGTTACTGTGAAATTGAAATAGTGATGAAAGAAAGTGGTTGTGAATTAAAATATGATGTAGAATCAAACCCATAATTCTGGGAATGATAATTATATGGCCCAAGCACACTTAGGTGAAGCCGGAATACACCAGCTATGATGATGAGCATGCAAGGATGAACATGATCTCTCACCTCAAAACCCAAGCCAAGAAAAAACACTAAGAAAATGTGATCCTAGGAGTGCCTTTTCTATTATGTTTGTTTAGCTTATGCTATTTAAGGATTGACACATGAATTGTGAAATAGATTTTTTGGTGAGGATGGCTTCCTACAAAGAAGGAGATCTAAAAGGTGAGGTTTCAGGTATGTTATGGTGGGGGCGGGCTTCACTCTGAAGTATGACTCGACAGAGCAGTGAGTTGGGTACCCACTGTGCGGTGATCGTGTGATCACCTACATCTTCTTCTAGGTAGGATGTTGTTTAAGAATGTATGTATTTTGAATTTTTGTGTGGTTTGGTAAGACTTAGAGAAACAGAAAAGGATAGAAGTGTTTTTCTATTATTCCTTTGTCAACCATCAGCTGGTCATGACTTCCAGTGTATAGGTTGCCCTCAATTAATGTGAGCTAATGCAATAAATCAGAATGGAATGTACTTATTTTTAAACCCAAATTGAAAATGTGAAATTAGATGACACAATAAGGTGAAGAGGAAGAGGGATGCTCTTTCACTACAATGCAGAAAACATGAAGAAATGATTCCTTTTAATTACACTAAAAGAAAAGTTTCCTTTAGAGCAAACAGAAAGAAGAGGTGGATTACTAGGGAAGAAAATTAGTGTGTATGCTTTTTAGAAGGGAAAAAAACACATATTTTTTTCCTAGGAATGAATGAAATGCAAGGAACACTAGATGGGTCCCACCGGGCATGCCAAAATGTTTCAACTTTTTCTTCGATCGTTTCTTTGAAGCGTTGATGAAACAGATAGGGTAACGGGTGTAGGAGGAATACTTGTTCAAATGTTGGTTGATGGGTTTTTGCGTGCATACAACTTCCGAATGCACAATTGATCGTAAGAGCTTCCTTTTTTATAGGAGGAACTACCTGTATTGAAAATAATACCACTAGAAACAATTAAACAATATGGGCAGTGAACTACCTAGCGTAAGCTAGATCTGGGAAGTATGATACTTCCTAGATGGCTGTCAGTCCATTGTTTTAAACAACTCAATGCTGTAAATAAAGTAAATCCTATTTTTATTTTAAAATGATTTAGGTATCTCACTTAGAAACATAATAATAAATAGATCTAATCTAACAGGCTAAGCTAGAATAGAATCCAAAGGTCGAATGATTTGTTATGGGTCTCTACAGGTCTGATAAAGGTCTTGGGTAGATCAAAATTGAATGAGGGTGAGATAAAATTAGGTGGGTAGGTATCTGATCAGGACTGTGTGGGAAAACACAGAGACTAGTGTCGGTCAGGGGTGGCCGACAGCGGTTAGGTGTAACTAGTGCCGGTTACTGTGAGATCTGGAAATGTCACAGTACAAGCTTTTGGTCTCCTTTGTGATTGCACAAAGGGGTTTTGTTGGTTGGGACAAGGTATTGGGTTACTGGAGTAGGCTTTTGCGAGGTTTTAATGGGTATATTGAGGTGAAAATGTGGACAAGGTCAAGAGGGGGTGAGGTAAACAATGGATGATAAAATGATGATGAAATGAAATAATAAGGAAATTATGATGTTGTACTTACTTGGATTCTATTCCTAAAGGCCTGTGTGTAAGGGATGGAGGTGCTGATGATGGGTTTGAAGATTGCAAGTGATCACCAACTCAAGAAAATCTTCTACATGGGCTACATGTATACTCCTCTTTTCTTGGATAGATCATATCGTGGCTGGAATGGCTACACAGGAGAAGATGCACAATCTCCTTCATTGGATGAGAATTTTCACTAGAATTTTCTCTTTGAGGATGCATTATCTCTCTGAGATGTGTTCTTGCTCATCAAATTTCTCCCAATTTTTTTCAACCTTGAGAATAAGGTAGTTTAGGGGTTAAAAGGGGTAGCCAATGGCGGTCCGGCTTAACCAGCGACGATTAGTGGTAACCAACATTGGTCAAGGAGGGATTTCCTAGGTTTACTAAACTAGGGAGATCCTCATGATTTCCTTGGATATCGTATCGTTAACCTGTGGATTAGAGTGGGAGCCTCTTGTGCGCATGCGGGAATGTGGTTAGAGGGAATGTAGGCATTGATTTTTAGGGTTTGGATAAGTCTTAGTTAGTTATGGGAACTTGCTAAGAATAGGTCTTAGGCTGAGTTGGCTTGTTGAGGTGTCTAAGTGAAGTATATGTGGGGATATTATTTAAATAATAAATATAGTGAGGGTAATGCATTAATTTAATTAAATTAATATTAGAGGGGTGAAGGGGGGTTCATGGCTAGGTAAATGTAATAATGGGTGCTAATATGTCAAGGGACAAAAGGGGAGTGTGACCTAATTTTAGTGTCTATAATTATTATTATTATCATTATTGTACAGCTTACAAAATAATTATTAATTATAATCCTAATGGTCAAAAGTCAAGATCGACAATTTAAAATAAATATTATTCTGGATATTGCCTTTTAACTAGACATGGCCTAACAACACCAAAACACTGTTCTAGCCACCTATTAGGCTTCAATAACATGATCTACCTTAACAGGGTAATAAAAAAAGGGCACTACGGAGCACCTCCACTAGATGCATCGACAAGGACATAAGGAGTCTAGATGGGGAGGAAGGATGCTAATTCTTCTCTATGACAAGTTCGAGATCAACTAATGGTCAACTGGAGCACACACAATAAATCCCCATGCTTATCAACAAGGTCATCAGAGCAAGAACTGGGGTACCATTGAACTTAAGAAAGCATTGTCCTCGATGTGACAAAGCACAAAAGGAAGAAAAAAAATGGTAAGAAACTAGGAACAATTAAAGACAAAAGTACAACCTATGGTTAAAATTTGAGTCATTAAAGTGTGGCCACTGGGTAGCCTTAGAAACATTTTGGCATAATGTTTAACTTTCAAAGTTCTGTGAAGATTGGAAATTCTCTCTTATTCATTATTTAATTAGACTCTTTCTATTTACATTATTCTTAATTCAAGTTCTTTAAAATTTCATTGTTGTAGAATTTTAGTTTATTCATTCTTGTGGGTGCCCAACATGAACTGCTATCACAACACCCTACTAGGGTCATACAAAACACTAATGATTCACAAGAATAATTTTACATACTTTCATGATGGTACCACACCACAAGAGCTTAACCAAATCACGGAAGGGAACATGCATGGTTTACATACCATAGTACTTGTCACACATCTATGATTGACATATAATACTCAAACAAAAGTGTACTAGAATAACAAAAAATTCCCACAATTCCACAGATGAAGATTTCACATGGCTCAGAATAATAGGTACATGTACATAGTGTCAACAAGGGCATCAACACCATATCCTCAACTTCACAAAGCATATCCAACTAACATGAGTATCACATACATCATAAAAATACAACCAAAACATCATAACAACTTTGCATACCTCTCAGAGCATGAGTAACACACACACACAAATATCTTATGCCTCCCTCAATCTCTTATGCCTCCCTCAAGTAGTAACAAATAAAATAAATTTCCTTTTGACTCCCCAAAGAGGCTGGTTTCCCTATGACCCTAGGCGCATAGAGTCTAGGAACCCCTAACCCAAGTGACATAATAAATCATGGTTTGATATCCCACTAGTTATCTATAACTTCTTGGGGCATACCCCCATACAAAGAAGTGGGTCTATTGGTCCAACCAATCTATGGTGCATTCCATGACCCTATTCCACACATAATGACAATAGGACCAACATAGCAATCCAATTCAAATGACAAGTGGAAAAGTACAAGCCTTGGGAAAGGCAGTAAAATCTTAAAATTTTAAAATAAGATCCATATCCAAGAAAAACAAATGGCCAAATAGCCATAGTTAGTGAAAAAATCCACATGTTATTACCATAAACAAAGGAAATGCCCCAAAATATAAAACATTGTAATCAAGAAAACTGCTGGTCCTTACAAAATAAAATAAAAAGTTCAATTTATGAATAAAATACACATATAAGAATAGCACATTAAAATGACTATGTGGCCTTATCTGGCCACCAAGGGGCTACTAAATGAGTTGCTGGCACTCGGAACATCATGCCTCATATCATAAAATAACATAACAATTATACAATTTTCATCATCTCTGTCTAATCATCCTGCCACCACTTCGATAAGGCCAAACATAGTCATAGATACACTTAGGTTGAATCCATACAACAACCATAAAGACACATAAAAAGAGGATCAAATGTCATCATCTACTGACCCTAAGGTCAACATGAGTGACTACCCCATGGTACACATTCCCTCATTCCAAACATACACTTTTACTAATTTCCCTCAAGGTCGATTAGCTTAAGGTTCACAACATAACATGTAACTAAATCACTAACACAATGGTGGTTCATGCACATGAACTCTAGAGCATCTTACACATGGTACTGATACAAGGTATATCACATACATTACATTCATGGCTTACAACATACCACATCACCACATGTTGCACCCAAAGTGCAATCACTATACGATAGCGATCATATACCCACCATATTTCCCAAAATCATGACATGAATCATTACATATTACATGAATTATAATTATTATGAGCACAATTACAACATACAGTCAATTGCCATATAACATGGGAATACACACATTTCTACAAAAATGATAATGACATAATTGAGAAATCCAAATGACTACAAACCAACCTTGTCGTACAATATATCAACACAGTCACACAAAACAAGATGGCACATCACACTAAATTATCAAATAATTCATGAAAAGGAGAGAGAATACTCTCATCTCCAGCACATAAATATGCTAACAGTTATGCACTAAGTGTCATACACAACATGTGCACTCACCAAATCATAGTTACGACATAGTTCACATCACACTTATATCACATTACTCTTCCAATATCTACCATCATCATTCAATACCATCACCACTCCATTCTGTCCCAGAGGTTCGAGAGAATGAACCTCCGCTCTGATACCAAGTGTAACGCACAAAAAAACACACACATGAAAGACAAGGGAAAGGTCAAGTAATATTTTATTATTATGAAGCTTAAATGACACCACAAGGGATCACAGTGGCCACAACTACTCAATAAACTTGACACAACATTGACCACATAGGCAGAAAGGACTCAATCAACACCCATCAGGAATAATTCACTTTTCTCTATGACAAGCCACAACGTAAAAGTCCAACCACAACACATAGTTACATTTAAAGACATCCCTCGATCTAAGGTCTTATAAGGTTATGTGTTTACAAAAATGTCTTTCAAACTTGACTTTATGTTCTAGAAGATTCTTGTTTTGATTCATACAAATATTCATAAAAGGGTGGACTTCTTTCTTTTATACTAATGACTAAATTTCTTAAGATCAAATTTTCTAAAAGAGGATCATCAATACTATGTCAATAACTTACGTAATTCGTTTAATTTATAAAATACATTTTCCATCTCTCACAAGGTTATTTATTCATACTCAAGATAAAAAATCTTGTTTCCCACCTCTATAGCACCAGGTGAGAAACACAAGCTAAATGAGGGGAAAGTACCATTTAGTTTCAGAATTACCACCTCCATGAGCAAGGTGTTGGTACCCAAATTGATTCTCCTTCAAATTTTGAGCAGCATCACAGGTTTGGCAAGAAGCTTAGAGATACATGGATCATAGTGAATCTTTTTGTAGTTGGAGATGGGATCTAATTGTCCCTCTGTCACTCAGATGTGGAGAAATGGATTGCACCCTCAAGAGGATTTGATCTATCCTCACTACTTTATGGTTGTGCCTTTCAACCAGGGTGAGAGGACCCTTTTGTAACCTATTGTTTATGGAGGATATAGGTAATTCCTTCCTTGTGAAGTGTTTGAGAAGACCTTGAAGCAAATATGATCAATACAACAAAATCTAACTCTTATTAGTTATCACTCTAGATAATGGAGATATTTTCTAAGCAAGGTTCAGGGCACTAAAGACAATGAAAACCTGAGTGTTTCTGCATGTTTTGGTAATAAAAATTGTACATTTGTATACACACAGGACAAAGAGGGGTAGTATGGGTAATATTAATTGTTTTAAAATGATTTTGGTGGGAGGTGAAGCAGGATAAAGTTTATTATACCATATCTTTGATAAATTAAAAAAAATGGAGAGTTCGAACAATAGAATGCTTCAGGGTAGCTAGGATGTTCCTTTAACAAGAATATGTGCTTCAAGAGAGGCCTAGATCAATACTTTTTGCACAAACTTCAAGGATCCAAAATGAAGGCTCAAATTGGAAAGAAATAACTGAACATTATCAATCTCTGTTTCATCATGCCTAAGATACCATCAAAGGGTAACAAACAATCTAATAGTCATGCTAGGAGTCACAGTGATTTTAAATTTGTTTATTTCACTATCAAATGAAAGATCTTCTGATAAATGAAATTGCAAATTCCACGAAACTATCACAAGGATAAGATCTTGTGTGATTAACACAAATTTCAATGTAAGGATGCAATGGAAACAAGAAAAACTACTTACAGAAACTTACAAACAAAGTAAACATATTTTTCCCAAAAATAACACAGATTAACTCAAGTTTGATTAAATTTATCAGTAGGGGAAAGTTTCTCAAGCAATATCAAAGCTTGTCAATGGATGTACACTCGCAACCACCTTGACATGATCAAATTTAAAACAAACGAGATGAATAGGTTTCTTTAGATAGTTTTAGAGAAGGATGAGTTCTATCAAGATTTTCTCATAGAAAAATCAGTTCTGACCCCTAACACCGCAACCTTCCAACACTTTTCACAGAAAAAATTATGCCATTTATAACATTTTACAATAGATTTTTAACCCCAAAAACTAAAATATTGAGTGTAACAGTGCTCACCATGATCCCGATGGCAATTCCAAGAATAAGATCTGTAAAAAAGTTTTCAGATGCTCACGAGGTAGATCTCTTTGAACATCTCCCACTTTCAACTCCTTCAAGTAGATCACTCTTCCTTTTACTCGCCAACCACTTTCACCCCTAATCTTTCAAATCTAGTTCTTTGCAAGCTCAGGAAGGAAAAATGGAAGATCAGATCAATCTTGAATGTTAGATCTCATCTTAATGGTAAAATCCATCCCAAGATTTTCCCCACCAAACCAAGTTATCAATATGTCTCTCGTGTTCCATGGAAAGAAAAATTAGGTCGAATGCAATAGTCAAATTGCATATTTAATGGTGAGAGACATTTACAGACCTTCCGCACCAAACCAGGATACCAGATTAATGTTCCTCTTCATTTAGCATGCAAGAGACTCCAAGAAATGATAAAAAAACCATAAGAATACACATCCCCAGGAGCTTTGGAGTGAAAATTTCATAAAAATCAGATACAAATGCACAACTGCCATTGATTTCTATTTTGAATTTGGATCGTCCATGTGGGAGATTAACTTTTAAATGGTCTTGCAGGTTCATTTTTTCATTTTACAACTTTTGGAAAAATGTAAAATTTTCACATTTTTCTCCTCACCTCCACCTTTGAGAAATTAGCTTGACACGTGTCATAAGGTGGTTCCTAAAGGAACTGCAGCCAAATTATGATATTTCACCTCTTTTTTAGAAAAGGGAAAAATTTCCAAATTTTTCCCACAGCTCCACCCTTCTACCTCTAGTCTCTGATGTGGGTCCTAGTGGAAGCACATTCAACCATTTATACTTTTAAGTACATTCTTCACAAGATAGAGACCATCTAAGCCAAATTTCAAGCTAAAGGTCCACACCAAGCCATTGTTGACATTAACAAGTAATAAATTTTGTAAAGCTAGTTGCATTCATATTGATCAGGCCTGCAAGCTAGGTTGAGAACTACATGATGTTTTTAGTCCTTTTGATGACAAGAGGTATAAAATCCAATGTTAGGTCTGTATAAATTATACTTCAACCTGCAACCACTAAGACTTTTTATAGAAAACCTCAACCTACCCATTGTCGGGCTTGCAGGCCATTTTCATCATACAAAGGGTTAAGAGGCAGAAAATTCAAGTATTCACCGATGGTCCGCTTCCCCACCTAAAGACACATTCAAATTTGTAGACATGTCACAATGGCACATCATTGAGACGGTCTCCTAAAGTTCAGACCTTGAATGACTTAGGGCATCATAATGTGTCCTGGCACCGAATTTTCTTTATGGATAGCTTGACGAAGCTCAGATGGAAGGCGCCATGGGCCAAGGTCTGAGGCAATATCATGTGGCTGTTGAATGGTCCAAGGAAAATGCAAATTGAGAAGAGGCCTCCAAGTGTGCGTGCTGGTAACTTCTTGATCCAATGTTGACTATGAGAGCTTCCTTTTGGCTAGGAGGAACTGTCATCAGCAATCCGGCACTATGATAATTCTTCACCGGGAACTCCTCGTGCTATGATTATTTACTAATGCACAGCCTTTAGTTTGGTGGACGTAATCTGGAAACAAAACAACAACATAACACAAGAATACCATTGACTATGATAAGACGGAATGACGAAAAATCTGAAATATCAAAATAAATTATAATATTAACATGAAACTGTTACAATCTCACCCATGAGATTCTTCAACAAGACTATGGGAGAAACTTTACAATTACACCTCTCGATGGCTTCTTCAACACACCTTTAACTGATGGCTTCCTTCGCACACTTCCTACAATATTTCTCACTACTTCTTTCTATGCTAAATGAGGGGGGTGGCCTCTCTATTTATAGAACTTCCAGGCTTATCCATCCTATCTCTAAGATAGGATAAGAAATCCACTCTGACGAATCATATTCCATACCTTAACTCTTATCTGTACATGTAAGCTTATCTGTTAAGATAAGATAAACCTTATCATTTTACATGGGTTCCACATTTTTAGAATTTTTACAAATAAAATACACAAAATATTTATGACCTCACTCCTTGTCCTTATTACCAATATAATATTTCTAATTCCTAATCATGTAGACCCTACTTCTCTAATTACCCAAACTTTGACATTTTAACATTATCGGACCACTTACGACAAATATTTACTTTTTACAACATTCCTATTGTACTTTGACTGTTACCGTACTCCACATTATTGGCGGCACCGTACTGACGGCGCCGTTATCTTCTATCGGACGCTACTACTAATTACACTTAACAACATCCTATTCCTAATACATATATTAATGAAATGGAAATTTTGGAGGAAAATTTTAGTGTCGACATCTTCCCCCTTCCTAGCTTCTACTCCGTCCTCGGAGTAGACTATTCTGGTGCTTGGAAAATCTTCAACTTGTCGTGGTTGACCCATTTCGTAATGGGAGTGCCATCCAATTCCTCCAGTCGGTACGTACCATTTTCATGCACAGCTGCTATTTTGTAGGGCCCCATCCATTTTGGAAGAAATTTTCTCTGTCTTCTTTTTTTGTATCTGGAATCATATACTAGAACCAAGTCATTTACTTGAAATGGAGACCACCGGATCTTTTGATCAAAGTACTCCTTCTGCTTCATTTTCTTCTTATGGCTTGTATCCTTTGCTATTTCCCTCATTTCCTCTAGCAAATGAAGATGTACCAACCTTTCTTTTACTGAATCACTTTCATCCATCCTTTCATTTTTCATAACTCTCACAGTGGGAATATCAAACTCAATAGGAAGAACTGGATCAATGCCATAGGCCAACTGAAATGGGGAGTATCCTGTTGCTGACTTTGATGTTGCCCTATATGCCCACAATGCTGCATGAATCCTTTTATCCCATTTATGTACCTGCAAGGCTGCATCTTTTGCTAGAATTTGACACAGCACAAAATTTGTTCGTTCCACCTGTCCATTTGTGCTTGGCTTGTATGTTGTTGCCTTCCTGTGCTTGATAGAAAACTTATTGACTAGGGCTTCTACCACCTCATTAATGAAGTGGCTTCCTTGATCTGTTACAATTTCTAATGGACAACCAAATCTGGTGACAATGCGTTCATATATGAACCTTGCCACTTCATCCATGGAAGCTGCTTTCAATGGCCTAGCTTCAACCCACTTGGTTAAATAATCTGTGGCAACTACAATATACTTATTTTGACGTGATGTAGTTGGAAGTGGACCTACAATGTCTATTCCCCATTTTTCAAAGGGACCAAGGGGAAGAATAGGACATAATGGAGCTGATGAAGTCTTACGGTTACCATGTGTTTGACAAATATCACATGTCTTACAATAATTATAACAGTCTTTAAAAAGAGTGGGCCAGTGATAACCTGCATCCAAGATCCTTCTTGCTGTAAGTTGTCCAGAGAAGTGCCCTCCACATGTACCATTGTGGAATTCTTCTAGAAGCTCTTTTCCTTGATCACGTCCAACTGCCCTCTTGTACTGTCCATCAGGTCCTATTCGAAATAATGCTCCATGCAGAATAGAGTATGGACGACTGGCTTGAGTAATCTTTCTCTTAGTCTTTGCATTGGCACCATCCGGAAACTTGAATTCATTCAGATAATTCCAAATATCTATGTATTCACTAGGGATTGTGTCAAGGGAGAACAATGCTGCATCGGGAAAATCATCATCATCACAAGATGATCCTAAACCATCATAGGCTCGAGAGAGTGCATCTGCATTGACATGCTTCTTTCCTGGCCTATCTATAATATCAAATTCAAATTCTTGTAGCAAAATTATCCATCTTGCTATCCTCCCTGATGGGTTAGGCTTATTGACAATATATTTTAGAGCCTGATGATCCGTTACAACTATAAATTTCTGCCCTAGCAAGTAATTTCTAAACTTCTTTACAGCAAAAATGATAGCCAGAGCCTCTTTTTCAGTTACAGTATAGTTTACCTCAGCACTGCTCATTTGTCTGCTCCCAAAGTAAATTGGATGTTCATTCCCATTTTCATCCTTTTGGCTCAAAGTACTACCTAGTGCTGCATCTGAGGCATCAGTGTACACAATGAATGGCTTGCTCCAATCTGGATTCTTCAAAACAGGTGAAGACACCAGGGCTTCCTTCAGTTGTCCAAAAGCTTCATGCGCCTTGTTTCCTAGTTCATAAGTAACATCCTTCTTCAAGAACTGGGTTAGTGGCTGTGCAATCTTTGAGAAATTCTTAATGAACCTTCTATAGTAACCCACATGGCCTAAAAATGATCTCAATTTACTTCTATTCATAGGAAATGGTAAATCTTTGATTTTTGAAACTTTATCAGGATCAGTACCAATACCATCTCTGGATACAACATGCCCTAACAAAACGCCTTTAGAACATCCAAAGACACACTTTGTAGGGTTTAGTGAGGCTTGTGCTTCATCTAACCTTTGAAATGCTGTCTCCATCTGGTGCAGGTGGTCCAACTTGCTCCCATAGATGCAAAAATCATCCAGAAATACTCTGATGAAGGTCCCAATGTAAGGTTTGAACACCCTATTCATCAAACGCTGGAATGTTGCTGGAGCATTACACAAACCCAAAAGGGCATAACTCTATAAGCAAACGTTCCCCAAAGAGTGGTGAACGTGGTCTTCAGCTAATCTTTCTCTACTATACGAACTTGGTTGTAGCCGCTATATCCATCAGCAAAACTATAGCACTCCTGGCCAGCTACTTCGTCCAAGATCTGATCTGAAAATGGAAGAGGGTAATGATCCTTTTTTGTTGCCTTATTGAGCTTCTTGTAATCAACACAAATGCGTAGCTTCCCATTCTTTTTTATTGAGATCACAATGGGAGAAACCCATTCTGAATTCTCCACAGCAAATATGAATCCTGCATCAAGCAACTTATCTATTTCTTCTTTTACAGTCTTGAAAAAATTAGGATTCATTCTATATGGCATTTGCTTTATGGGCTTAGCACCATTTACCAGCTCAATAGAATGTTCTCCCCAACTTACTTGACGGAGTTCCTTGTAATCAAAAGTGAATAGGTGTATGTACCTTCGAAAGAGCTGGAGGTAGGATTCCTTCTCACTCTCCATCACAGCATCACCAATCTTTATTTGTTGGAGACGATCATCAACTTCTTCTTCAGATAATTTTATGGGGTCATGAGTTGGTGTGACTGGAAGGATATCCATGACTGAAACATCCACCTTGCTTTCTTCATCTTCAGTGTCCACTTCACTGGTACTAGAGTAATCAGAGGATGTCCAATCATCAGTTTCATCACTTGAATCCATAGGTTCTACTTTATGATGTCGAGGGATCATGTTTATCTTCACCCTCTCTCTACCACGTCCAAGTGTCATGAAACCTTCATTCCAGTAGTTTTCTTGCATGAACTCTCCTTAGCCATGGTCTCCCCAGCAACATTGGGTACACAACAGTACCATTTTTCATCACCTGAAAGTCTACCACACATACAACACCCATAACAGATATTGCCACATTTGAAACTACACCTTCTGGTTTAGTTTTTCCTTTATTTAATGACCTTAACATAAGTGTTGAAGGGTGATCAATTTTTAAACCCAACATATTCATTACAGACTCAGTCATTACATTAACTGCAGCACCTCCATCAACTAAGACATCATGAATTGAAATACCATTACATAATACCTCAGCTTGTGGAGCATAGGGATCTGCCTCTGCCTCCAAAACAGGGACCTCAACCTCCTTCCTTCTTCAAGCATTGAGTCCACCTCGCAACTCCCGCCTCTTCTCAGAAGACATAGCCAAGAGTTGACCATATGTAATATTTGCAGGCCTTTTGGACAGATCTTCCAAGATGGAGTATGGTCCTTGCCCCTGTGAAATCAGAAAATCCTGCACACCCAACTTTCTTCTCCTATGTTTCTTACTAGTTTCTTCTTTCATCTTCTTAGGATCATTTCCATCTTGATTATCTTTTTCTTTCTTTCTTTTTGTTACAAACACATCTACTTCATTATTTCTGCTCTTATCTACTACATCAAAAGAATTCACAGGTGCTTTTCCTTTATCATTATCTCCCTTACTAGATGTAGAAGCTCTATCTGGACAATTATACTTATAATGACCCTTTTTATAACAACCATAACAAACAACTTCAGAAATATTTCTCTTTGGACCTCTATCTCCTCCCTGAGAACTAAATTCCTTTCCTTGAAGAAGATTAATAGTTAACTGACCCATCTTTTTGAGCAGATCTTCATACTCAGTAGATGTATTAGGAGAAATATTTGTGCTCACCGGGAGTGGTTGTGGATTCAGGACCAAAGGTGCTGGTGTAGGCTCTACTTTAGCAACAATTTCTTTGGGCTCCTCTTCCATGCTTTCTTCTTGCCTTCTTGCAATCTCCTTTGCTTGTTCAATGGTGGCTGGGCGGTCATACTTCACTCGTTGTCTGATCTCTGGCTTCATCCTAAGAATGAAGTGCTTACAGAGGAGATTATCCATGCCATTCATCAACCCATCCGCTAGTCCTTCCTTCCGGATCTGGGCATTGAGCTTCCTCCTTAGCTCTAGAACACGAGCATGATAATCCCTTATCTTCTCCTTCTCTCCTTGGGATAGCTTTGTGATCTCGATCATGAGATCTGCATATTTCTGTTGTTCACCAAATTCTTCAAGAAAACTTTCAGTTAATAAATCCCATGAATTTTTCACATTATCACCTAGTGTTTCAAACCACCTAAGTGCTGAACCATCCAAAAAGGTAGGAAAAAATTCAGTCCATTGTTCCCTTCTTATAAGGCCATTACAAATACAAGATTGTTTAAACTCTTGAATGAAAGAAGAAGCATCTTCATTAGATTGAGCTGAAAAAACAGGAATCTTTCCCATTTTCAAAAGTAACCACCGTGAAATACCAACCCACAAGTACAATTAACAAGACTTATGTGCACAAATAATTGGAATCACTATACTAGAAAGTGACTTTACACCTTTCTACAATAAAATAGAAATGACCATGGCAAACTATGGTAAAACTTGACTTACTACGGTAAAAACTGACTTTACTGTGGTAAACACTATTCACAGTAAAAAGTGAAGTTACTGCGGTAAATACTATTCATGGTAAAAAGTGACCTTACTGCGGTAATTACTATTCCCAGCAAAAAGGACTTTACCAGGGTAACTACTATTCATGGCAAAAATGCCTTTAACATGGTAACTACTATTCATGGTAAAAATGACTTTACCATGGTAACTACTATGCACAGTAAAAACAAGGTTACCCTCCAATTGATTTTTGACTTAGTGGGAATATCTCTCCAGAAAATCCACCAACGAGGAATGGTCCAGGCAACGGAACCAAAATGTCATCAGCAATCCGGCACTATGATAATTCTTCACCGGGAACTCCTCGTGCTATGATTATTTACTAATGCACAACCTTTAGTTTGGTGGACGTAATCTGGAAACAAAACAACAACATAACACAAGAATACCATTGACTATGATAAGACAGAATGACGAAAAATCTGAAATATCAAAATAAATTATAATATTAACATGAAACTGTTACAATCTCACCCATGAGATTCTTCAACAAGACTATGGGAGAAACTTTACAATTACACCTCTCGATGGCTTCTTCAACACACCTTTAACTGATGGCTTCCTTCGCACACTTCCTACAATATTTCTCACTACTTTCTATGCTAAATGAGGGGGGTGGCCTCTCTATTTATAGAACTTCCAGGCTTATCCATCCTATCTCTAAGATAGGATAAGAAATCCACTCTGACGAATCATATTCCATACCTTAACTCTTATCTGTACATGTAAGCTTATCTGTTAAGATAAGATAAACCTTATCATTTTACATGGGTTCCACATTTTTAGAATTTTTACAAATAAAATACACAAAATATTTATGACCTCACTCCTTGTCCTTATTACCAATATAATATTTCTAATTCCTAATCATGTAGACCCTACTTCTCTAATTACCCAAACTTTGACATTTTAACATTACCGGACCACTTACGACAAATATTTACTTTTTACAACATTCCTATTGTACTTTGACTGTTACCGTACTCCACATTATTGGCGGCACCGTACTGACGGCGCCGTTATCTTCTATCGGACGCTACTACTAATTACACTTAACAACATCCTATTCCTAATACATATATTAATGAAATGGAAATTTTGGAGGAAAATTTTAGTGTCGACAGGTCCTCAAACATGCGCAATCCCTCCACGTGTCCCAGACCTCTCAAAACCTTTTGAAAAAAGACTAAGTATGGGAAGACCTGACAGAAACCGCAACGTGCCTCATGGTGCAATTTCAAAATGGTGCCCAAGAGTGGAGACCCTGAATGAGCGTGGGATCACCACGTGTCCCTGTCTTGCCAAACTGTATTGGCTAAAAAAAAAAGTTCTTAGTCCGGGAAAATTAGTGAAAACCTCCATGTGTCCTACTAGCGCTAATCCAAGCCCAAATGAAAAATCAAATCTTGAAATGATCACCGTCCTTCCACGTTGACAGGTTTTTAGGTTGAGGTGATTCATAAAATTTTTGAAGTACCCTACCGAGCCACATCCAACCAAAAGAGTGCATGTTTCCTGTTGATGCAAGGATGTAAATTTGACCGAGAGAAATGCCTGTCAAACCATAAAATATAGAAAAACAACCATTTGATCCTGAAGATGAAATTTTCTCCAAGGACAGAGAATTTAGAAATGTTACAAGGCTCAAATACATTGCTCCGAGCTACATCCATTCTTTTTTCTTCAAGTATTTATGGAAAAAATGTCGAGGACAACAAATCCCAACTATGGAAGGTGAAAAGAATGCTAAAGCCCAAGTTTTAGAGGAACAGTGAATGGGAGACCCAAATTAGAAACCCTTTGTAAATAAACAGAGAAACAACGAAGCAACCATGGATCCATACATGATCCTTGGCTCAGAAACAAATTGATTACAGCAAGAAAAGGAAGGCAAGGAATTCTCAGGCACAACATGAGGAGATAAAATATGGTAGAGGCCATAAATTGATAGATTTTCTATGGCAAAATGGGGCAAAACTATTTTGAGCAGCAACACAAGGATCAAACGTTGAACGTTACTTAGGAAATATTACAATGTACCAAGGCAATGGTTAAAGAAAAAGGTCAAATTGAATTCATCTTACTAATCTCATTGGTTACTAACCAGTCTTTCATTGAGGCTACGACTTTATTAAGTATGGTTAAAAGCCTCTTTTAGGCTTTGCTTGATTAACTAGACAAAATAATACAATTTTTTTTTTTTCTTTTTTTCGAATATGATCTATATTTATGGTTTCTTAACCAATCCCCCTTACTTAATAAGCTCTAGGATTCTCCCAAAAGTTAAACATTTATTTCACTACAATATCATTTATCATTCTATACTCAAAAGGATAAGATTTATTAGTTTAGCTTAGGGGTAGAAGGTATTTCCTTTTACACAAGAAGATAGTTCCTCTTCTTCCACTTAAAGACTCAGCATTTTATCAACAAGATCACAACTTTTAGATAAATAAATATATTTATTTATTTATTCATTTTTTTATTAAATTTTAAAGGATTGCCAACCCACTTGATTATGCCTAGAGTTGCATTGATACAATGAACCAGAAGGGTTACAAAAAAATATATAGCACAAAAGAAGAGTTTACCATTACTTATTAAGAAACTATACATGGTTATAACGTTTCTACAATATAACAAAATATTCATAACAAAGTTGCGAATAAACTAAATCATTTACAAGAATGTATTACATGTTTTAGTTTTGATTTGAATGTTTATGGCAACATTACTCCAAAAAATAGAAGGCCCCAGGGTAACAATCCCTTCAAAGTTCTCTACAAATACCACTCCAAGATCTACAATACATTAGTCATTCTCCCTAAGGAACTTCATAAGAAAAACTGAGGCAACCTCTAGAAATATTTCGTCTTTCTACCACACTAGCCATTTGCACAATTATTAGCCTAAGTCAGTTCGCGAGAACTTGGCATGATAAAGAATACACATAAGAATAGAATTCTACCATTAACAATATCATTAAAGGAAACTTTTATTTAATTAAGGGGTGTCAAGTTCTAAAAACTAACAACACCATTACAAGTGCTAGGAATATACCATGGCAAAATTAAGAAGGGAGCCATAAAAGTCCGATATGAACATTTTTTTAAGGACAACAAATGCTAAACAAACATATAAGAAGTAGGGTTCAAAGACCTGATAATTATGAAACAAAGTGTCAAGTGTATTGGGATTTCAATCATAAAAGAGAATAGATTATATGATTGAAATCCGATACTCCAACATTATCAATGTAATGCCCCGGCCAATGTTTACTCCAGTCTTCCTTTGTTGACCATGTTAATAAGAATTGGACATTTGTTGAGTTCCCCTTTCGATTGTTAAGGGGTTGTGACCTTGTTACAAAGTTATTTCTGAGTCCTTTCCTTCCGTCGTACTTCTTGCGTTGTCATTTTGATTGCTTGTTGTCAAGGGTTCCCTGTAGCATTTGTTTTGTATTTTTTTACAAGCATCCTCACTTTAGGATTAATGTATTTTCCATTTGAATAAGAGAGAGTTGTGTTTGGTGGTGCTATTGTTTGGGAGGTCTATTTCTTGGTAAATTTTTGAATTAATTTATTTAACTGCTACTTTCCCCCCCCTTGTCAGAAAGTTGGTATCCATGTATGCCCAAATTTTAAACAAGTTAGTGGTGGATTTAATTATTTCCCAACCACCAACCATTATTTTATTGTTGGGCACACTTGTGTTTTTTACCTCCATCTTTGGATTCCTTGTTGAAATTTGTTGTTATCTAGAAATGTGGGAGTGTGGGGATGTTGGCCACCTACTTCCTTTATTATTTCATTAAATATTGTTTTGTCCCACATGTTGTGGGTATGAAATGCCTCTTTCCTCTCTGGTTGTTGGTAGCATATATAAATTTTGGTTGTTTTATCAAAATATCTCCTTGGATTCTTGTTAGTAGATGCATACGCCAAAATATAGAACTCCTTGCCACATGAATACCTTGTTGGAGGATTGCAGACAGGGGTATGTGGAAAATAATAAACATTGAAACTTCCAATCGAATGCTTTTTTTCAGGTTTTAAACTCTTTACCTTGTCACAAAACTCCTAGCCAGTGATAAACGTAGTTGCTAGATGAACATTGTCTTCCAACAAGCCAAAAGAAGGGATGTTTCTTAAGTGTTTTGTTCATGGGTTCTAGTTGACGTGGCTGTAGGTTTGAGGTGTTTAAATTAGGCATGATAATACTAACCATTGCAATGTTTTTCTATTTTTAAAAATCTCATGAAATGAACTGTTCTGTCCCTAAAATGGAATTTATATTTAGTTTTTGTGGTTTCTTTATTTTCTCCTTGATAGTACTAGTTATCCCTTCATATTTATTTGATTATCTGGTTCTCAATGACTTTGTTTGCAAAAAGAAATGGATCTATGCATGGGTTATTGTTCCCTACCTCTGGTAAATTTTTTCTTCCTATATTTATGAAAAATATCTGGAATGTATGTGTAATGATTTATTGTTCCCATTGTTGGATTATATTTTCTTTAGTGTCCTTAGAGTATTTCTTCTAGTAAAATTGCAATGGAGGAATTTTTTACAGAAAAAACCCTTTTTCGTATTGTTGGGGTCTGTGTAATATCGTTGAAATTGAGCCCTTAGTTTATATATGTGGGTAGTAGATATTTATAAAATCCTCTCTTATATGGAAATGTGGAAGGAAATGATTGAATTGTTGTGAAAAAAAAATAGGGTGCTAACTGAAAATACCCCTGGGAACTCTGCGTTGTGCAGTTGGTTTTTAATTGTTATAGAATGATCCTCCTTCAGAAAAAATTGATCTTGAGGTAATAAGTCAATAGTATAAAATAAATAAGTTCACCTTTGTATGAAGAATTTATCGAATCATAACATGAATCTTCTAGATTGTAAGTCAAGTTTGAAAGCATTTTTTTTGTAAATAAAGCATAAAGATTTTATCTGTGGGAGTTCTTAATTATAACGAGGGATAGGTTGGATTTCTGTTACATTGTGCACTGTGTAACGAAGAAAAGTGAAACATTCGTGATGGGTGTGTATGATTCTTTGTACATAAAGTTGTTAATGTTGTGTCAAGATATTTGAGAGTTGTTGAACCCTTTTTTGGAACCTATGATGTTGTGTAACTCAAGAAAGCAAAGTAATTATCTGAGTTTATGTGTTATATTGGGGTTGTTATTAGGCTACACTTGGTTATGAAGTGGAGGTTTATACTCTGAACTCTAGGATACCTTGGGGAGGATTGCAGCAGGGGTATGTGGAAAATACATAAACATTGAAACTTCCAATCGAATGCTTTTTTTCAGGTTTTAAACTCTTTACCTTGTCACAAAACTCCTAGCCAGTGATAAACGTAGTTGCTAGATGAACATTGTCTTCCAACAAGCCAAAAGAAGGGATGTTTCTTAAGTGTTTTGTTCATGGGTTCTAGTTGACGTGGCTGTAGGTTTGAGGTGTTTAAATTAGGCATGATAATACTAACCATTGCAATGTTTTTCTATTTTTAAAAATCTCATGAAATGAACTGTTCTGTCCCTAAAATGGAATTTATATTTAGTTTTTGTGGTTTCTTTATTTTCTCCTTGATAGTACTAGTTATCCCTTCATATTTATTTGATTATCTGGTTCTCAATGACTTTGTTTGCAAAAAGAAATGGATCTATGCATGGGTTATTGTTCCCTACCTCTGGTAAATTTTTTCTTCCTATATTTATGAAAAATATCTGGAATGTATGTGTAATGATTTATTGTTCCCATTGTTGGATTATATTTTCTTTAGTGTCCTTAGAGTATTTCTTCTAGTAAAATTGCAATGGAGGAATTTTTTACAGAAAAAACCCTTTTTCGTATTGTTGGGGTCTGTGTAATATCGTTGAAATTGAGCCCTTAGTTTATATATGTGGGTAGTAGATATTTATAAAATCCTCTCTTATATGGAAATGTGGAAGGAAATGATTGAATTGTTGTGAAAAAAAAATAGGGTGCTAACTGAAAATACCCCTGGGAACTCTGCGTTGTGCAGTTGGTTTTTAATTGTTATAGAATGATCCTCCTTCAGAAAAAATTGATCTTGAGGTAATAAGTCAATAGTATAAAATAAATAAGTTCACCTTTGTATGAAGAATTTATCGAATCATAACATGAATCTTCTAGATTGTAAGTCAAGTTTTGAAAGATTTTTTTTGTAAATAAATAGCCTTAAAAGATTTTGATCTGTGGGATGTTCTTAATTATAACTATGTATTATGGTTGGACTTTTACATTGTGCCTTGTCAAAGAGAAAAGTGAACTATTCGTGATGGGTGTTGTATGATTCTTTGTTACATATGTTGTTAATGTTGTGTCAAGCTTATTGAGAGTTGGTTGTAACCCTTTTTTGGGAACCTATGATGTTGTGTAAACTCCAAGCAAGTCAAAGTAAATTATCTGAGTTTTATTGTGTTTTAATTGGGGTTTGTTCTAGTAGGCATTACACTTGGTATCGAAGTGGAGGTTTATACTCTTGAACCTCTAGGATAGATTGGAGATGTGATGGTGTTGCACAATGGTGGTGGATATTGGAAGAGTAATGTGATATAAGTGTGATGTGAACTATGTTGTAATTGTGATATTGTGAGTGCACATGTTGTGTATGTCATTTAGTGCATAACTGTTAGCATGTTGATGTGTTGGAGAAGATAGTATTCTTCCTCTTTTCAAGGAATTCTATGAGAATTTAAGTGTGAAATATTGTCTTGTTGTGTGTGTGGAAGAAATGTGATTATTTATTTCAAAGTGTTGGACCCTTTGGGAATTTTTGATGTGTGGGTGTGTTGATATGTTGAACGACCAGGTTGGTTGTAGTGAATTGGATTTCTTAATGATTTCATTATCATTTGTGTAGAAATGTGTGTATTTCCATATATATGGTAGCTGACTATATTTTTTAATTATGATCATCATAATTATAATTCATGTAACATGTAATGATTCATGTCTCTATTTAAGGAAATATGGTGGGTATATGATCCCTATCATATAATGAATACACACTGGGTGTAGCATGTGGTGATGTGCTGTGTTGTAAACCATGAATGTTACGTATGTGATTAACCTTGTTTATGTACCATGTAAAGGCACTATGTTAATATGTGTGAAGTACCATTGTGTAGTTTTGTGCATGCGTGTTATGTTGTGAACCTTACGCTAACCGAACCTGAGGGAAATATAAAAAAGTGTGTGTTAGGAGTGAGGAATCATATACCATGGTCCAGTAACTCGAGCTGATATTTGGTTCCATAGATGACGACTTGTACTTCCTTCCTCTCTCCCTATGTGGTTGTTGTATGGATGTAACCTAAGTGTAGCTATGAATGTGTTTAGCCTTGTTGAAGTGGTGGTAGGATGATTCAAATAGAGATGATGATAGATGTACTATTGATATATTATTTTGTGAGCTAAGGCTCAATGTTCCAAGTGCTAGCAACTTGTTGATTACCAACTTGGTGGCCATACAAGGTCACATAGTCATTGTAATGTGTTATTCTTATACAGGGATTTTATTTGCAAGCACTAATAGTTTTCTTGTTTGTCATGTTTTATATTTTAGGCATTTCCTTGGTTTTTGGTACTAACGTACGGATTTTTTCACTAACTATGGCTAATTTGCCATCTATTTTGCTTGGATTTAGATCCTCTTTTAAAATTTTAAAATTTTAGCACCTTGCACTAGGCTTGTATTTTGCCACTTGACATTTGAATTGGATTTTTATGTTCGTTCTATTATCATAATGTGTGGAATAGGGTAATGGGATGCATGATGGAATGGTTGGACCTATGGACCCTCTTCATTGTATGGGGGTACACCCCATGGAGTTACATTTAACTAACGGGTTGTTGAACCATGAGTTATTATGTCACTTGGGTTAGGGGTGTCTGGACACTATGTGCCTAGGGCCATAGGGAAACTGGCCTCTTTGGGGAGTGAAAATGAAAATTTATTTATTTATTACTACTTAAGTGAGCCATAAGAGATTGTGGGAGGCATAAGAGACTTAAGGGAGGCATAATAGATTTGAGGGAGGCATAAGAGACTTGAGGGAGGCATAAGAGATTTGTGAGTGTGTGATTGATGCTTCGGGAGGTATGTAGAGTTGTTATGATGTTTTGGTTGTTGTGTTATGATGTATGTGTTACTCGTGTTAGTTGGATATGTTTTGTGATGGTGTGGATATGGTATTAATGCCACTATTGACACTATGTATCTGTATATATTGTTCTATGTTATGTGAAATCTTCAACTATGGAATTGTGGGAATTTCTTGTTGTTGTAGTACACTTTTTTTTCTGATTATTATATGTCGTTCATAGATTTGTGACAAGTAATATGTGATTAGTACCATGCTTGTTCTCTTCCATAGTTTGGTTAAGCTCTTATGGTGTAGTACCATCATGAAAGTATGTAAAGTTATGTTTGTGAATCATTAGTGTTGTGTATGACCCTGGTAGAATGTTGTGATAGCAGTCCAGGTTGGGCACCCATAAGAATGAATAAACTAAAACTCTTAACACAATTAAATTTTAAAGAACTTAAATTAGGAATAATGTAAATAGAAAGAGACAAATTAAATAATGAATAAGAGCTAACTACAAATCTTCACAGAAATTTGAAAGTTAAACATTATGCCAAAATGTTTATAAGGATACCCAGTCATTGTGCTTTAACAACTAATATTTTTACCATAGGGTATACTTTAGTCTTTATTTGTCTTTTGTTACGTATCGCCCTTCTTTGCTTCAGTTTTATGTTGCATCGAGGAAGATGCTTTCTTAATCGGAGGAGAACGTAATGCCCCATGGAATGTTTACTCCAGTCTTCCTTCGTTGACCCTGTTACTAAACATTGAATGTTTGTTGAGTTCCCCTTTTGACCATTAAGGGGTTGTGACCTTATTACAAAGTTAGTTTAGAGTCCTTTACTTCCATCGTACCTCTTGTGTCATTGTTGTGCTTGCTTGTTGTCGAGGGTTCCCTGTAGCATTTTTTTTTACGAGCATCCTCATTTTAGCATTAATGTATTATCGATTTGAGTAAGGGAGAGTTGTGTTTGGTGGTACTATTGTTTAGGAGTTTGATTTCTTGTTAAATGTTGGAACTAATTTATTCAACCACTACTTTCTCCCCCTTTTCAGCAAGTTGGTATCCATGTATGACCAAATTTTAAACAAATTAGTAGTGGATTTAATTATTCCCAAACAATGACCATTATTTAATTGTTTGGTGCACTTGTGTTTTTTCCTTCCAGCTTTGGATTCCTTGTTGAAATTTGTTGTTATTTCGAAAATTCGGTGCGTGGGGATGTTGGCCACCTACTTCCTTTATTATTTCATTAATTCTTGCTTTGTCCTATGTGTTGTGGGTATGAAATACCTCTTTCCTTTGGTTATTGGCCACAAACATAAATTTTGGTTGTTTTATCAAAATCTTTCTTTGGCTTCTTATTAGTAGCTACATACGCCAAAATATAGAATTCCTTGCCATGTAACTACCTTGGTGGAAGATTGCAGATAGGGGTCTGTGGAAAAGAATAAACATTGAAACTTCCAATCAAATTATTTACGTGGGTTTAAAACTCTTTTCCTTTCCACAAAACTCCCTACCTATGCCAAACATGGCTGTTAGTTGAATATGGTCATCCAACAAGCAAAAATAAGGGATTTTTCCTAAGTGTGTTGTTCCTAGGTTTTGGTCAACGTGGTTATAGGTTGGAGTCATTTAAATTAGGCATGATAATCCCAACCATTGCAATATTTTGCTATGTTTAACAATCCCATGAAATTAACTTTTCTCGTCATGAAATGGCATTTTTATTTGGTTTTTGTGGTTGCTTTATTTTCATCTTGATATTACTAGTTTTCCCTTCATGTTTCTCTTATTATCTAGTTCTCAATGACTTTGTTTGCAAAAATTAAAAAAATAAGAATGGATCTGCATATGGGTTATTTTTTCCTACCTCTGGTAATTTTTTTCTTCCTGTATATATGAACAATCTCTGGAAAGTATGTGTAATGATTTCTTGCTCCCATTGTTGGAATATATTTTATGTATGGAGGATTTGAAAAAAAAAACCAAGTTCGTATTGTTGGGGTCTACGTAATATCGTTGAAACCAAGCCCTAAGTTTTTGAACGTGGGAAATAGATATTGATAAAATCCTCTCTTTTATGGAGATGTGGAAGTAAATGAGTGAATCGTTGTGTAAAACAAATAGGTTACTGACTGAAAATACCCCTGGGATCTCTGTGTTGTGCAACTATTTTTCTATCTTGAACTTGTTAATAAAGTTTATATCCCTTTTTATAAGGTTACATTGCGGTTAGGAGGAATATGGTCTAGTAGAAACAGGTAATTGTTCTACTTTTAAGATGAATAGATTTAAAACTTGGCTCTGCATTTTTGGGTGTGGGTCTAGCTTGATGGGTTATCTGTTGTAACCCCACACCCAATTATTTCATCCTTAAATTATCTTGTCGCGATCTTCGGTTTTAGAATAGACAAAAAAAAAATTAGTGAGCTCACTAAATTCTAAGGGCATTGGGTTCATCCATGTCTTAAATAAGGTACATTAAATCACTCGATTTGGGTCTATTCATGAGCTTGGAACCATTTTTTCCTACATTCTTACCTGATCAAATAGTATTTAGAAGAAAATATATCTTATTGTATTTCAGACTTGAAAACCATTCTGCTGGTTTATAACTCCCCCCCCCGCGAAATCTTTCTTTGGGTAAAATATTTCACATATATTAATGAATAAGAGGCCAAACTATGAGACTAAGGAAATTGAGTTTATTTTTCTATCATGAATAATAATGATAAAATGATACTTTGAAGCTAGATACTATTGTGGGGTAAATAAATTATTAAGTTCTAAATCTTTTGGGAACGTTGGTTGAACAAAAAAAAAAGTAGAATTGAAGGAAATTTGATTGATAACTATGAAAATGTCTTTTCAGCCCACCTCATCCTCCGATGCTTGAGGTGTTTAATGTCAATACAAGTAGTGAAAATGATATTTTTTCCCCTTATCTCTTCAGCATTGCAAGTAAATAAATTTATTAGTGAACAAGGTAGATTATGTTCAAATGTTAAAATTGAGTTGTTTTCTCTTTAGTCATCTGCAAGAAAAATATTGATTGGTGAACAAGGTAGAAATGTTCTTATTAACTGTTGGTTCGGGGTATTGATTTCAATCCTATAATCTATATGATTATATAATTGAACTCTCAATACACCTGACACTCTGTTATGAGTTATTGACATATTGGTTAGTTTTTGTTTTGTTACCATTAATAATTGTAATATAATTGGTCAGATAATTAAATTTTGATTGATGGTTTGAGTATTAGATTTCCATCTTATAATCTACATGATTACATGATTGAAATCCTAATGCACTTTATGCCTTGTGTTTGAATTATTATATCAATGTATCCCACTCTTTTTATTGTTTATCTTTTGTCATTTAGAGACAAGGTTTAAAACTGATACTTATGAATTCGTTCTTGTTGGCATTATAAAAGTTTTAGCATGAATAGGAAATTGCTAATGTTTTAGAGCTTGAACCATTTCATTAATTTGAATTTTACCTTTCATGATATTGTTAAATGTTAGCATATTATTTCAATGCATAGTCTTATCATGCTCAGTTCTCATGAACTCACTCAAGCTAATACTTGTGCAGATTGCTTTTGCGAGTTAAAAAATAAAGGAATGACTTATAGAGAGTTGCATCGGTTTTGCTTATGAATTTAGTTTTCTTGTATGTTTAAATATGTCAAAAAAAATTGTAGATTAGTATTTGTTTGGAAAGTTAGAAAGACACGATCTGTATTGTGGAGTAATGTGGTCATAGCCAGCTCAAACTAAAACTCGTAAATACTATTGTGAAAGCTATAAATTGATCGCCGGATTGATATGAGTATTTTTATTGTATTATAGCAACCTTAAAAAATGTATATATATTATAGCATTGTTTGACCAATTTTTTTACCTTCTTACTCCAAAGTCAAAGTTCAATAGAATCGTTTGCCATATTTGGTTTGTGTGTCATGTTGGATAGGAATGATGTAATAATGTATATTTTAGAAGGGAAGTGGTAAAAGTGTCATTCGAGTGATAACCTAAGCAGTAAACCCTTCTAGAGTAGGAAAAAAATGTAATGCTAGGCATAATACGAGGTTATTACAATCCTATATATATATATATATATATATATATATATATTATATACAATGTTTTAAACAAGATGATGTAGTAAAGAGTTCTTCAGTGGAATAAAGGAAACTATCATCTTGTGTCAAACAAATTTACCTTATTATTCTCAACTTATGTTGGTAGTTTCATCTTCTGAGTTGTTGGGATGAAAATTATAGTGAGTTGTGTGTTCAATGAGAGATTTTACAAAGAGCTATGGATATGGGGAAAAACCCCAAAGCTTTGTGCAAATCCCCTCAATGGACCATCAGATAAGAAATGAGAAAGTAAAACTACTTTGCATGAATTAAAACATGAAATAAAAAAGAAATTTGGCAAATATAACTAAACTCTATTCTTGAAAGCTTAATAAAATGAGCCTAATAAGGATCTAAGCAATCAGTTTTGTTGTTTACTCCATGAGTGTGAATGAATCTCACTAAATGCCTACATGGAAAAGTTTAGCTATTCCATTACTAACCTATCATGGGTGCAAGATGAACCTATTTTAATGGAGGATAGCAAAGATCAAATGCCTATTAGCATGGCTAATGCAAATGACTTCTAATGCCAATATCTCCAAATGTGAGAGAGATTTTGTTATGTAAATAAGGTGTGTGTTTTGAGAGGGAGGGGTGACCCTTCTATTTATAGTTTTTCACTTGGGAGAGTTTGGAATTAGGGTGCTTGTGGGACTAAAGCTCAAAAATAAATTTTAGATTAGATTAGGATGAACATGTTTTAGGCTTAGATAAGCTTGGTTTAGGCTAGTTAACTAGGGTTTAGGCTATTTAAAAATGATTAGCAAGTGATTAGAGACTCATTGAGAGTTAGGAGGAGTTTGGTTAATCATTTATGACTGATAGATACCCTAGGAAGCCAATAGAAGTTGACTAGAGAGAACTAGGGAGGTTCTGAATGGTCAAAGGGAGGAATGTTAAGATAATAAGAGATATATTAGACAAGCGAGTTGATTACAGGAGGAATACGACTGAGAGGGTGTCATGAATGGGCATCCTAGAATGGAGCGAAGAAGGGGGAATTAATGAAGTGTTGTCAATCGGTTAAATGGGAGGAAATGCTAAGTGTAAGCATATATTAGGTATCTACATTTGCCCCTCTTTAAGGTTGTGTAAGCAACGTCACATCAAATAAAGTAGACAAGAATAAACAAGTAGAAAAATTTGAAGGGATAGAAGAAAAATTAGTAGAATGGATGATTCCCCCTCGATTATCGATGGAGAGATAGAAGAACTTGATTGACGATAAAAAATATGACAAAAAGATAACATAAGAAAGAACAGTGTGAAGAAGAAAGGGGATATACAAGAAAAAAGGAATATGAGAAAGAGGGAATGAGATAACATCCATCCAGTGCCTTTTAAACAACTTTATTTGTCATGATATTACTAAAGATCTTCATCATCGGTCCTTATTAAAAATAATGAACAAAAGTGTAGTATGACATAAAAATTCATATACGAACAAATGTCCATTACTAAAAACACCAACTCCATGCAACATACGAAATGCAATGCAATACAAGAAATTAGAAGATGCCTAACTCCATGTAACATACAAAATGCAATGCAATACGAGAAAGTAAACAAGATAACCTAATAGAGAAACATAATGTAATGTTTTTGTTATCAAGCTTTAGCTACAACCTATTTGAATTAATGACAAGGGTTAATGATGATGCCCCAAGAAAGGATACATGCAAAGGGAATAATGGATGACACTTCATTTTGATGATAAAGAAATGTGCAGTATGAAATAGTACCAGACAACTCATTGTGCCCCAAAGTAGAGATGAAGTAAGCAACTTAGTTTTTGTTAATGGAGGTAGATCAAGATGATGCATGAGTCGTGCACATAAATAGGTGAGAACTAAAGAGTGATGTTTTGTTGGATGATTTTCACTTTTTATAAGTTTTTTGAAACATATTTGAACATTTTGATTTTTCTAACATATTTGAATGTTTTGGTTTTTCTAACATATTTGAATGTTTGATTTTTTCTAACATATTTGAATGTTTTTGTGATTTTGAAAGTTTTCTGAAACTATGTATAGGAATATGAGGAAGCGTGGATGCCACTAGCGATAGATGGGATGTACAAGGTAAGAAGGCCACATGTATGTGAGAAAGGTGAATATGCACAAATGCCCCAGTGATTAGGTGGGAGTATTCAAAGGAAAACTAGTCACAACTAGAAACGGGACCCAAGGCCATTATGGATAGGTTCAACATGATGGTGAACATAAACCAATGAAGTGCTGGGAAGAAGCAAGGATGCCCCAAGTGTAAGTCAGCCTAAAATCACATGATAGAAAGGAAGGAAAAGATTTTTTTGGGAAAGGGGAAAAATTTGTTTGCAAACATGGAAAAAAAGTAATCTTATACACTTGGATGTTCTGAACGAAGTAGAAGATTACTTATGTAAATAAACAAGAAACTAGCTAAGTAGTTCCATGATCTAACTAAACCTGTCATAAACATCAAGATGAGTGCTAAACAATATAACTTCTACAATAATGAATTAAACTAAAACAATATCATTTTATCTCTAACTACTCTATGATTACTTAAAACATAAATTGAACCTAGTTAAACCTATGAGAAATCAAATTAGATTTGTTTCCTTCTTCAATGGAGGTGAAGAGGTCTCTCTAAAATGGCTACAAGGCCAAGTTAGATACCCTCTTACTGAACTACTATGAAGTTATGATTGTAAGCTGGAGGAGTTTCAACAATGGAGGATAGCTAAGAACAAATTCCTATTAGCTTGGCTAATGCAAATGAGGTGTAATGCCAATATCTCCAAATGTGAGAAAGAAGAACTTGTGAGTGAAGTTGTAATTAGCCAAAGGAAAAAATTGTGAGATGAGATAAGGATTAAAAGTAAGAGTTTGAACGAGGTCCAAAAAAAAACACTTGTTAATATACTAATCATGTTTACTCATAGAGATCTAGTGTGTGCACGTGGAATTTAATTACCTCTTGAAGGCAAGATTTAATAGACAACAATTGAAGACACCATAGCCAATGTGTAGGAATGATTTATTTTGATAGATGATAGTTGATTTGTGAATGAAGGGTGGAAGGATAGTCATAGATTGCTCTGCTGTCAGCCAGATGTCCATAGCCCTGATGGAGATGTATTTGATTCTAATCGCAACATTGGTCTACTACTAGTTAGGCATCCATAGCCCCGATAAAGATCATTGGAAATACCCCAAGAGAGAGTAACATATGAATTTAATTTTTCTTTGTAGCTTTTAGCTTTTGATTGATTGATTTTGTTTCTTTTGTCTTTTTGAAAACTTATTTCATCTCTATTGTTTGACAAGGGGTTAAGAACCATAGATGGCTTGATGAAAGGAGGTGGAAGTGATTGTGATGACGAAATTGGCTAGTGTCAACAAATATGCCAAAAATTTCTTCGCAAAAATTTTATTAGATGTTGAATATGATAGGATCTCTAAGAGATCAGTCATTCTTTAATTTACCAAGGTGATAAAAGACCAGGATCAAATGGATACCATAGAAATAAATGTCACAAAATGCATGTGAATAGGCTAACCAAAATATCATAGAAGGGATGAAAATGGTAGGAAGACTTACAAAAGAATAAAAAGGAAGGGAAGAAATAACATCCATGTTTACGTAATACCTGATTGCAATGTTTTCTCTTTATACCTTTGATTTTGCTTGTGTTTTCTCTCTTTTTTGTATTTTCGAATTGTTTTTTATTTTTAGGTTTTTGATGGTTTTAAGAGGTTTAGACTATCAAAGTCAATCTATGTGGTAAGATTCAACAACAATGTTTGTAACTTCCTTGAGAAGGGATACTAGGCGTGTTTGTTTATCAAGAGTCATGTTATCCCAAATCTCGATGATCGAGGTGAGTTCACACTGAATAAATGAATATGATTTGTTTTGAATCATGGATTCCATATGTGGGAGATTTAATTTACCATCCAGAGGTTTATTTACTTTGCACCATACTTGATGGTTGCATTGATGTGCGTTCTTGAATCATGTTTTATTTACAATTTTTAGATTGTTCGATTTCTTTAAGGATTTTGTGCTCTTGGAATTTTTGAACTGAGATTGATAATCAACCTGTTTGGGTTTCTTATAAGCTAATGTGTGACTTATCTGATCCCGAGAAGTGGAAGAAAGTGAACGTGGATGTTTAGAATTGATGGGACAAATGATTGCGAGCTTTCCACAACCATTGATAGAAGAAATATATGATGGATGAAGAGGATACGGTCCAGGAATTGAAGAAGATGGACTATTGGGATGTAAGCCATAGATAGAAGATGAAGCACTGCTATGATGTGGCCTAAGAATAAAAGAAGAAGGGATGCCAGGATGTGACCCATACATAGAAGATGAAGGGCTACTAGGATGTGACTCAAGAATATAAGAAGGGCTACTAGGATATGACCCATAGATGTAAGATGATGGGCTACTAGGATGTGGCCAAAAAATAGATGATGATGGACTACCGAGGGGTGATCCATACCTAGAAGAAAAGGAGCTAGTTGGGCATGCCCTAATAATAGAATATAGTGGACTACTCAAAAATGTCCCACAAATAGCAAAGGAAGGGCTACTAGAAGGTGACCCACACCTAGATGATGATGAAGGGCTACTAGGACATGGCCCAAGAATAGAAGGTAATAGGTTACCAAGAGGTGACCCACAAGTAGAAAATGGAGGGCTATTAGGATGTGGCCCCAAGATAGAAGAAGTTAATGGGCTACGCAGCGATGACCCAAGGTGAGATTGTGATTGAGGAAAGATGATAGATAATGAATGATTTGGTAATGAGAAGATAGGCCATGGCTCAATGTAAGACCTCAACATCTCATCATGCTTAGAAGAAGGTGAAGATGGAATAGAAGAAGAATAAAATTCCATGTCCTTAGGCTCCTCATCTATATTATGAAAAAAGGGATAAACTTATTTTCCCTAATACATGAGCGTATCGAGTTCTAGAAAGAATCCTTGTTTTCAATCCTCTAAATGGATATATTCATGTGGTCTCATTGTTTCTAAATTTTGAGAGAAATCAATCAGTGAAGGCTATTTTTCTTCAACTATGGGAGGTTGACTAGAAGAAACGGGTTCGCCAAGAGGGGAAGATTGATTGATAGAAGAAGATGAAGATGGTTGATGATGTAGATGAGGGGAATGTCTGACCTTATCACTCCGACAAAGATTTTTGATAGTGCTTTGAAAAGATATATTAGGACATGGGTTTCTTGTAATTGTTCGACATGGTTACAGACATTGATCTTTAGAAGATGATTGAGGAAATGGTACGATATGGTTGAAAGGGCTCAAGGGCTACAGAGGCATGTCAGTTGGACTGATAGCAGAAGAAGACTCAAGATACGACGTAGGATTGGTGGTGGGTGTCTCATGAATAGATGAATTAGATCTGAAATTAGATCATTATTCTAAAAGATGACATAATTTAGGAGACAAAATAGAATTACATAGCCATGCATTAAGTTACTATGTAGGATTCAAATGGGGTGATTGACTAGAAGGAATCCGAGTTGTGGAACTATTCGACGGAGGAAGAGGTCCTTTAAAGAAAGGGAGGACCATGACTCAAGAACTGAATTAGATCTTTGATCGATGGAACATTGAGTCGCATGAGTCTTCAAAGGAGGAAGACATAGTGGAGGTGATTTGGAATAAAGGTCCTATGATGGAAGGGAGGAATGTGTTTCGAGATTTGATCTAGGGGTATCCGAACAATAGTTGGGATCCGAATCTTTAGAAGAAGAGTGGGAATCCGAATGGTAGTTTGGATCTGTATCAAAACAAGAAGAGTGGGGGGAACCTGAATAATAATTTGGATCCGAAGCATCGAAACCATACCACCAACTATGAGATGAAGGTGGGAAATAGGGTACTTGAATGGGTCCTCTAGTACAAAGAACGAAACAAGGTTTAGTTATAATGGGAATCTTTTGATTTGAACTACTAAACCTAGGTTCCATATTATTGTAAATGTGAGAAACCGCATGATAGTCAGTCATTTTTGGTGTTGTTTAGGTGTGAATGCCTAGACCTAGATAATGTGATGGAACTCCTTTAAAGTGAATGAAGTGACATGTCGATTTGGGTAGAATAAGGGAAACCAACTAGACATTTGGTAAGTATGGAAATCAAAAATGATTGTCCTAGAAAACAATTTTTGTATATGAGTAATCACAAGAAAAAATCATGCAAGTGTGAAACAAAAAGACAATCAACAAGGAAATACACCCTATGCAAATGCATGTGCAAAGTAATACTTCGATGCAAAGATGATCAAAACAAGGTCAATACTTACGTCAAGCTCAAAATGAACAAGGCATAAATATTAACAAAGGGTAGACGTGACTCCTAATCAAAGGACACAACAATGCATTCAACAACCAACAAGGCTAAAATATTAAAGGGTGAGGTTTACAAATGTAATCCATGTAACCATACCAATTAGATGCATTAATCAAGGTTCACAAAGAAGTGAGATATTAATGCCAATGTGGTATCGAGATGACACAAACAAGTAAGAGACACCTATCAAGATTTGAAGTGATGTTCAAATTTAAACCAAATCAAGGTATACTAAGGATGTGTTATAATGTGTGTATCATAATTCCACAATGTATATACTTAGATCATTTTTATGAGAAACATGACATAAGTACCTTAATTGTGTTGAGATAATGCAAACGAGGTAACACGTCCTAGGGGAGATAAAATGATGAATCAATTCTAACTATGATGATGATCCTGACATGGGTATCAAGATCACAAAGGCTACCAATGATATAAATATTTCTCCACACACTTTATACATTTAACTAACCCAGCCACAAACATGAATGGGCGTAAGAAGACAAAAAAGTGGAGAAATAATCAATTGATAATGCAAAGGTAGTCACTCCTCTTCTAATAAAAAAAGTGTCAAAAGAAAGTGAAGGAAGTAGATCAAATGGGGGTAAAAAATACTAGCCTCACTTTGGAAGATTTTCACTTTACCTTAGGGTAAGTGAAAAACTAAGCGAAAGTAACGTGTCACGTGTTTCGTGGTGAATAATGGGTCACAACATTAATACCATTTTAAACTGGTCAAAGTGGGCTCCTGGACAAAGTATATTTTCCTGGGTGGTTATCTCGTCCTAGGTCTTACAAAGTGATCTAAGAGCGGGTTACGATTTACCCCAAAATTCACAATGACTAATTTGGGAGTATCTCAGCTTTCCCCCCTTCAATTACAATGGGCACTAATTGCATCCATTGTGTAATCTTTCTAGGGTTGCGATACGAAAAAATTTGTAACGCTAACTCACAAGGAAAACTAGTCAAATGGGTGCCCAGAGTGCTTCCTCTTTCATCCACGAGGTTACACAGTGGTCGATTACTTTAGGGTTCCTAAAACCACCCTCATTATTATAGCTTAAGGTGTTATGCCAAAGGGGTTATGTTCCAGTTGAGTGGACATGGACGTACCCTTTTCTGAAACCTACAATATAGTGTGATGTGGAATGGTTTGTTTTTTATCTTTTTAAGTTAAATGTGATTTTAAGTAGCACACCATTTGACAATCTGTATGAGAACATGTGTATTAGAAGGTTTGTATCTTTTGGTTTTGGCGTCTTTCTTTGACAAGTGATTTTTGTCCTACATATGAAGGTTAGTAATTTTCTAAAATGTCATACAAAAGAGATAAGATATTGTTTTTGATTTCCCAAATCTTCCTAAAATGCAAGGAAAGAGAATACGAAACAAGGTATCTCACTCAAATTTGTAATAAATGGAAAATTCCTAACTACAATGCAAAAAGGAGTTCGTTGTAACTAACTTTGAAAGATAAATAAACCATTTTACAAGTACAAAGAAAGTGGTGAAGTGTTTCTGATTCCCAAGATCATCTAAAAAGGAACGAGAGAAGAGAATATGCATTTCAAACTTTCCCTCGTAGATTATGCTTCATTCTCTTCCCCACACATATTCAAACTCTGAAAACAATTTAACGAGTCAAAAGATATGATTAAAACAAGGAGCAGTACAAATTCGTAACCAAAACTGGATCAAAAAAATATACCTGTAAACTGAAATGTCAAGAAAATCTTTGTTTTTTAATTTGTTAGTCGTAGAATCCTACAGTAAATGTTAGAAAAAAATATTTTATAGATTGTTGAAATTTTTTCGATTTCAACCCTGACACCTGTGCACCCCAACCAACAGCAGCGCATGTCAGCCGACAGGTATGCACCTCGACCAACACCAGCGCATGGAAAATAAAATGGATAGAAACAACCAACGCTTACAAAACCCCTTTTTTACTCATACATTAGTATTTCAATGCAGATGTGCCTAACCCAATGGATACACCTACAACATAGAAAGTTAATAAAATCCACAGTATACTCGAAAGCACAGACGCATCCAGAGTGATAAGGACACTCACAACCCAACGCGTATGCTTAGGTTTTAATGGATACATGCCCAAGCATAAAGCAAAAAGTTCCAAATTTTTACATAGTGAGGTGATTTACACAGATGCGTACAGAGAGAGGAAGACGCCGACCCACCAACGGAGACATGTTTACATCCATATATAGAGGAATATTTTTAATGATGAGGACAAACAGACATGTGTGTTCCTATTCCAATGGGGACATTGGGGTTTTGACGTGGACGCACCCCTTTTATGACACCTATGCGTACCCTATGAAAAACCCGCAAAACTCATGGATTTTGAAGATTTCAAAATCAAACAGGTTAGTTGTTAGTCAAAGCGTTCTATTTCTATATCAAACTGAAAAAATACATGCAAATGAAGTTCATTTATCTAGTGTCAGAAACAAAAATGAGGAAATAACAAGTGACTTGACCCAAAAAAATTTAAAATGAACTTTGACGATCTCAAAAGACCTCCATTAATGGAGGATGGATGTAAGTGTCCCACTGTGTGTGCCAAATGTGTTCAATGAAATATTTTACAAAGATATATGGATATGGGGAAAACCCCTAAAGCTTTGAGCAAAGCCCCTCAATGGACCATCAGATAAGAAATGAGCAAGGAAACCTACTTTGCATGTATTCAAACTTTAAATAAACAAGAAATCTAGCAAATATAACTAACCTCTATTCTTGAAAGCTTAATAAAATGAACCTATTAAGGATCTAAGCAATCATTTTTGTTGTTTACTCCATGAGGGTGAATGAATCTCACTAAATGCCATAGCAAGGTTTAACTATTCCATTACTAACCTATCATGGGTGCAAGATGAAGCTATTTTAATGGAGGATAGCCAAGATCAAATGCCTAGTACCTTGGCTAATGCAAATGAGGTATAATGCCTATATCTCCAATGTGAGAGAGATTTTGTTATGTAAACAAGGTGTGTGTTTTGAGAGGGAGGGTTGACCCTTCTATTTATAGTTTATCACTTGGGAGAGTTTGGAATTTGGGTGCATGTGGGACTAAAGCTCAAAAAGAACTTTTATATTAGATTAGGATAAACATGCTTTAGGCTAAGACAAGCTTGGTTTAGGCTAGTTAACTAGGGTTTAGGCTAGTTAAACTTGATTAGCAAGTGATTAGAGACTCATTGAGAGTTGGGAGGATTTTGGTTAATCATTTATGACTGATAGATCTGGCCTAGGAAGCCAATAGAAGTGGTCTAGAGAGAACTAGGGAGGTTCTGAAAGGTCGAAAGGAGGAATGTTTAGCTAATAAGAGAGATGTTAGCCAAATAAGTTGATTATAGGAGGAATATGACTGAGAGGGTGTCGTGAATGGGTATCTGAGAATGGAGCGAAGAAGGGGGAATCAACGAAGTGTCATAAATCGGTTGAATGGGAGGAAATGCTAAGTGTAAGCATATTTTAGGTGTCTACAATTTGTAAATTAATATACAGTAAATTGAAAAGTCAATGAAGTCATGCTAAATGGGGTGATTGGTCAATGAAACATCACAAAATAATTTATCAAGTTATAAACTCTAAATTGTAATTATTAACTTTTTTTCTTCTTTTTTTACGCTTAATTGCACCTACTAGCTTAGGAAAATAATATACAAGCTTGTGTTGTTTCCATAGCCGGTATGCTTTATATCATCATCATAAACCTATAAATCAGGGATGAATTATTTTACATTATCCTAGAACATATTGTTTCCCCGTTGGTTTTATTGTTGGGTGTGCATCATGGATGATTCTTTCTTCTAGGTTAGTGTCCTCTAAAAAACCAACCATTTCATATTATAAAAACCCCTTTGGTCTGAAATCTTATAGTTTTTTCTTAGACTGTCAACTAACCCTGAATGTGACCTTCAAAGTTGGAATCACTTTTAAACCGATTATCCATTTGGTCACCAATTGGGTTTATGGATCATTTCTTGTGTTACTGGTGAACCTTTATCAACTTTGAACTGGTTGTAGGTTGTAGGATTGTAACCTCTTTCAGTGTGAAGGAGAAGAGTGTGTTAGGTTATTATTTTGTAATATATAATCCTTATTGTGGTGAGTCCTTAAACAACTCTATGGTGAAATGAATGGTTATATTTTAGAAGATACAAAGGTTATAATAAGTAGGAGGAAATTGTTTAAGAAACCATGAAATATATCTCTTCTGTTTGAAACATAAATTATATACATTTTTCAACTCGTCAAGTGAAGCCTGGTAAAATTTCTAATCATTCGGGGTAAATCCTTAGCCCCAATAAAATTCTAGTTAATAACTAATGAGATCTTAAAGATGAATCCAATTCGACCTTCTTCCCCTAACTTATTTTAAAAGTGATTTGTAATATTCTCTTGAGTGTTCATAAACATTTAACCCTTGCACAAGGAGGTTATAATTCCAAAGCTGAATGGTCCCTTCCCTTAATTGGAGCTTGCACTCATCACCTTGTGAAATGGTAGTAGGAAAGAAGGTTTAGTAGCTTGTGTGTAAATAAATAACCTTGTAAGAAATGAAAAATGTCCTTTAATCAATGAATTAAGCAAGTTATTGACATATTATAGAATGATCCTCCTTCAGAAAACTTGATCTTGAGCTAACGAATAGTATAAAAGAAAGAATTTCAACTTTTTATGAAGAATTTCTCGAATCATAACATGAATCTTCTAGATTGTAAGTCAAGATTTGAAAGATTTTTTTTGTAAATAAATAACCTTAAAATATTTTTGTATGTGGGATGTCCTTAACTGTAACTGTGTATTGTTGTTGGACATTTACGTTGTGCCCTGTTAAAGAGAAAAGTGAACTATTTGTGATAGGTGATGTATGATTCCTTATTGCCTATGTTTTCAATGTTGTTTCAATCTTATTGAGTGTTGGTTAGAGCCCTTTTCAGGGCACCTATGTTGTCATGTTACTCTATTTGTGTTGTAATTGGGGTGTGTTCTAGCCGGCGTTACAATCAACATTTTCCCAACAATATCCCAAGATCCAAAAGATTAAAGGTTTGAAGTACAACATCATGTACTAACCAATATTCACCCCTTCCAAAGAAAATTCACCCCACAACAATCCTACGCCTAATTGTTTGTAAAGAGCATACGAAGTAAGTTGAAAAAGGAAAGTCCAAACATATCATCATCTTGAAATTCTATTTACATCAGCCAAAAAGTACGATAAAGGAAATAACCCATATTTAGTAAATCAAACAATTAAAAAAATAATGTAATGTCACCGTCTTACCAAGATTTAAAATTACAGTCCAATCAATCTAATTACCCTTAAACATATATCAATATAATTTAAACAAACCGTCCCAAAGGAACTAGTACAATGGTGTTATACGAATTACACTTAACCAATAAATAACCAAAAATGCTATGTTTCCTCAATTTATTCAAGAACCCTTGTTTAGTCAACTAACTTAAACAACTAAAACACAATTCATTACATTAAAAAAACATAATTCTTTCTCTTATTTCTTTTTAACAGTAGCATATTCTTCTATCTCGTCACTCCTAAGTACCTTTGTCCCTCAATCTTATCTTAACAAAATGAACTGAAAAATAATTTACTTCCAGGTAGAAGGTTAGCAAAATTCTACCTTAATAAAACCCAACACTAATGATTATCCTATCCAATTCATAATATCTTAATCAAATCGTGCGTTTTTAATTTTCCACAGCTACCTTAATCAAATCAATTCTCCCAACTAAGATGAATAATTATTACAAAGATAACATTTCTATCAAAACTTTAGTATGGCTTACAAAGAAGGTCAAACATTATTCCAACAACATATCCTCATATATGTATGAGGCAACTTTCCACTTCAACAAAGAGGATGAGATAACCATCTATCTAAATGTTGGAGTGGATTTTCATACCAAATCGATACACTATTTCCAAGCCATATTTCTATATAGATAATGGTTTCCTTTGACCCTTCTATAATTCCGGGTCGAATTTCAAATTAGAACATGAAAGGCACAAAATATTATGCCTTATATGAAAGAGAAAGGGTTTGAATTGATTTTTACCTTATCGTAAATTTGTATGATAAGGTACAGGATGCTAATGTCCACATAGACCGACCCAAGACAAAATTTTAACAACTAACCTTCAACCTATTCCAAAACAAAAAACCCTTCATTCATTCCGCAAGGAAAAACAATGATTAAATCTAACCAACTTAGTAATTACCAGCATATCAACATTCAATCTAAGAACACGCATAACTATGCATTCACCCATTTTCACTAATACACCTTTTTATCTATTTTTTTATTTTTTAAGAAAAGAAACTTAGTGGTTGAAGTATCAACCCACGTAACTTATCATTTTCAAGGAAACATATACAAATATATATAAACCCGTTTCCGAATGGCAAAATTAAATAATGCAGCAAGGTCGTTTCCACGAAAATATATATTACAACATTTATTATACCCATTCCCAATTTGCATAAGATAAAACAAAACAAATCAATTTCAGAGAGTATACATTTAATACCCCTTTTTTATTTATAAAATACAATTTACAACCAACTGATATACATTTCCGTTTTGCATAATAGAAGTCACATCGTATTAATTTTAAGAGAATATATATATTAAACGAATTTCCAAATTGAAAAATAGAAGCACCATAAGTTGATTTCATTATCCCCCACTCAATTATAACAAAAATAACCAGAATAAAGTTGAGTAGCCAAGAAACCATTGGTATGCAGGTAACAATAAGAATAAGTGAAAATCATGTGCCAAAACCATTTTTAGACACACATATTACAAGGAATCATCCTTAGAAATGTCTAAAAAAAAGGAAAGAAACTAGAAACATAGCTTGAAGGATGAAAATCGATTGCATAAAACTATTAAACTCCAAGCGACAACCACTTCAGAAAATAAAATCAAATTCCTATCATGATATGGTTAAAGCTAGCATAGACGTCAGATGGGTAGTGTCCATCGTGCTTGTTATGATCTTTTGAAAATTCAGGAACATCCAGTAGGCCCTCGCTACTAAAACATCTAACAATATTCCTCTGAGTTGCTTCTTGGGTGACCAAGTTCATGGCCACATTTTGGCACAGGAAGGAAGAAAGCGACAGAAGGCTAAGAAAATATATGTGACAACATTTGCTTCATATTTTTAATGTTTTTCCCATAGACCCAAGCTATCTCCCTTCTAAACACATGCAGCCAACCAAATGGGTGAGTGTAGGAAAATAAAATAAAATCCAAAGAATATCATATAATAAAAAACAACAATTACAAAGAATGCAACCAACAATCAATAGGTGTTCATCCCAACAAACGTATGCCAAAGAATGATTTAATTAAAACCACAAGGAGAAGCAAATGGCCAACATATATATGAAGTTTCAAAGTATAACTAACAACCCCATATGTAAATACTTCACAAGAGGATCTCACGTAGCCAGAGAAGACTGGGTGAAGGTAGACAACAAAGATCATGGTGGATTTACAAATTAAAATAGTTAATGAAAGAAAGTGTGGCCACCCATAAGGTAAGTCCAAGATGTCTAGCATTAAGGATGTTTAATGGAATGAGAGGTGGCCATAAAATCACCCACCTCTAGCCAAACAAGGAACCAAACAAGAAATTAAGCTTCAAATCCCCCTTAACACCGAGAAAGTACAAAATGATCAAAAGTGATGCAAGGTTGATTGGGTGGAAAATTACATCCACAATAAAATTTAGTAATTGAAAAAAATCCAAAGCATGAAGGATTGGTTGGCCAAGGTGGAAAGCAGTGGTTGAAGTCTTAGATAAAATATTAAACATTAACACCACTCCAAAACTACGGTGCGACCAACAAAACAAGTTCTTCCTTTTTTTAGTGCAAATGAGGCTCGATCAGCTATAGCAACCAAAAAAACAATAAAATAGTTTAATGATAACTAAGGATGATATTGATAATAAGCAATAATTAAAATACTAATATCATTATTATTATTATTATTATTTTACAGCTTACAAAATCATTAGTAATTATAATTACAATGCTCAGCATTCAAGATCGATAATTTAAAATAATTATTATTATGCATATTCCCCTTTAAAGATATAAGCCCTAACAACTCTAAAATTCCATTCCGGCGCCCTACTAGGCTTCGAGTACACAATCTTCCTTAATAGAGTAATCAAAAAAGGGAATTTTGGAAGCCCTCTACTAGAAACATCGAAAAGGACATGGAGAGGAAGGATGCTAATCCTTCTCTGTGACAAGGTCGAGGTTGACTAACGGTCAATGGGAGCACACAAACAACCTTCCCACATTTATCAATAGGTTAGTCAAAGCAAGAACTGGGTAACATCAGTATTGATCCGACAATTGGATCACCTTGAAATTAACGAAGTGGTAGATCGTGTAG
Source organism: Taxus chinensis (assembly GCA_019776745.2). NCBI lineage: Eukaryota > Viridiplantae > Streptophyta > Pinopsida > Cupressales > Taxaceae > Taxus > Taxus chinensis. Next base: position 143,166,871 of record CM034151.1, on the reverse strand, counting down.
ATACTTTTCCTTGCCAACTAAACTTACTTAGCTAGATGCCATTTGGACATAATTTTGGTGTCGAATTCCTTTATCTTGTGATCTAAAATTGGCTCGGGACCTTTTTTTTACCGATTGTCTAGAACATCAAGTTTTAATATCATTTTCTCCACTTGATGGAATATATTAATATTTGGTAGAATCATTCATTTATTGATGTATTTCATGTGGGTAAAATTAGGGCATCATCTAAGGTGTTTTCATTGTAGATTTTTTGTTGTGTTTTGGCGTTTTGACATTTTAGGGTTATTAGAGCTAGTGGAAAGTAAAAATTGGATTGTAATCTTAGGAAAGATTAGAGTGGATTCAACAATGAGAAAGAAGTTATTTCAAATTTTATAACATTTTTGAAAATTGTGTGTGCGTCTTCGAGGTAATTTTACCTCTTGCAGTGGGATCTGCATAAATTTGTATCAGAGTAGAATTTACATCTTGTAGGTATAGACATCTAAAATGTCAACCTGCTTAATCATAGTTAATCCATCCCATAAACATCCCAGAAATACTTAATTACAAGATTAATTATTATTATTTAATCCATTTTATCACATTAATATCTTGTTAATCCCAATATCATTTTATCATCATTTATAATTTTTGATTAATCCTTTAAATTCATCTTATATCCCATTTTATCATTAGTGTCATTAATATATTGTTATATCATATTATCTTATTTTAATCCTACATTAAAATTTATAGGAATTTAATATTCCTACATATCACCTACCACCTACCCTACACATCCCTACACCTAGCATTTCCATCAAATCACATCCGTAATTATATTTATTTAACCTAATCTAATCCTAATCTAATCACATCCTCACACCTCTAAATCTGGAGGATTATATTTCTAAAAGCCTCTCTAAACTTACCTCCTTCTAATTTAAATATTCAAATATCTTCCTCCCTCCATTTAATTTTTAATTCAATAGAAATCTCTCTCAAATTCTAGAATAATCCAACTCTATTATCCTCCAATCTTCTCATCAATCCTCCACCATTGAATCCACCACCCATTAACTATAAATTAAGATCTTCTCCTCCATGAGAGATAGCTTAGAATAATATTAAGAATCCATACCCAACATTTTCCATTTATAGCAGTCAATAATCCATCTTCTATCCAATCTAGCATCATTTATCCTTCATCAAGAAATCATTAAACAAGAAAAGGGGAGGAGGTGCCCAAGTGTCTCCAAAATCTGAAGCAATCTAAGAATCATCAGGTAGAGTTTCTCTCATTTTTTCCATTCATTAATCTATCTATTGTTTTGTTGTAGATGATTAGAGTAGGAGATCACTTTCTTAGTTTTCTTTCATTTAAAAGATAGTCTTTTCTTGCACTATAACTAGAATGTTGAGGTTAATAATTATTATATTTGTCTATTTGATTTCTTACTATTATTTTATATAAGCATGGGTAGATGCGGGAGAGTAGGTTATGCCCAGATGAATAGGCATATGTAGGAGGTAAAGAGACAAGTTTTTTAGCTTAGACGAGAAGATAACCACATCATACAAAGAAATACAAATGGGGATGTAGACCAAATTAGCGATACTAAAGAATTTCCTCCACTAAGGAATGTAGTAGGAAATTTTGAATAAAACTAGAGATAAGAAGAACCATTTCATGAGACACCTTTTCAGGAGAGATTGATTTGAGATTTGGAGGGAGATAATGATTATATAAAGATTAATTTTCCAAATTATAGTGGAGGGTTTTAAGTAGCACTGAGTTGATCAACTAGTTGAATCACATGTAAAAATTATTTGAGTGGAAAACCATGTCACTGGAGAAGAAGGTCAATTTTGCATGCACTAAATTGGTTAGAAATGCATTGGTATAGTGGGATCACCTAAAAAATGAAAGATTAAAAATAGGAAAGGACACGATCTGAAAATAAAATAGAATGGTGAAGAAGTTGTAAGAAAATTTTATTCGTATACATTATGCCCTAACAATATGTCAAAGGTTTCAAAACTTCAGATAGAAGGATCACAACATCAAAGAGTATCTAATGAATTTTAAAAGTTAAGAGTGTTAATCACATATTGTTATGAATTATATTAATGGAATGAGTTATACTGTACAAGATGAATCGTATATGCTTAGGATCTATTTCAAACATGATTTTTATCAACCAATATTGAACCCATATGAAAATCACAAGAGGAATAAATTTAGGAAAGGATTGAAGAGAGGACTATCATCATCTCCAATAAGAGGGAAAGGTATATTTCATTCATGAAAAGGTGAATTCTCTAATATAGAAGGGAAGGAATATTTTTGTCAAGGTTGTGGTACCTACCAAATATATAGGAGGTTTGAATGAGGAATAAGTTATGGTTAATGACGAGGTTGGAATATGCCCCAAAGGCAGTATACCTATTATCGATGTGGTGAAGAAGGGAATAGAGCTTTTGAGAAGCTCTTATATCCTACATGAGAGATATGGCAAGAACAATAGTTAGAATTAAATCTAGTTGAAGTTGAAGAGGAAGAAAAGTAGGTTGTAATAGACTTGGGTTAAACCCTCATGATAAGGAGGATGATGATTTTCCAAAGGAAGAAGAAATAATAAGGTAGCGTTGGTGGTGATTCTTGGGTGCAACCAAAAATATTTTGAAGAAGATCCACCTCTAGAGGGAAGGTATGAAAAATAATCACTGATTGTGGTATTTGTAAAAATATGGTATCAACTATGTTAATTGATAAAATAATTTTGAAATGTGAGAAGTGGAAATATCCCTATTGCATATCATGGTTCAAGAAAGGGAATAAGGTAATAATAGATAAAAGATACCTAATTAATTTTTATATTGCAAATACCTATAAGGAAGAGGTTGGTAGTGATGTTATCCTAATGGGTGCATGCCATATATTATTGGGGATGAATTTTAAATATGACAGAAAGGTTACCCATGATGAAGGGAATAATACTTATAATATTTAGATGGACCGTGTAAAGATTTTCTCATTCTAGGATTAAGGTGTAAATATGAGCATGGTGACATTACCAATTCTTTCAACAACATTATCCTTATTCTCTCTAACTAGATACTGATCTCTAGTGGGATGATACAATAGTGAGTCAAAATGCTTCCTATTAACCATTATATGCTTGTTTACACTTGAGTCAATTAACCAAACTGGTTGCAATAGTTGCGAGCTTTTATAGACATTTGTTTTTTTTTCACATTTTTACCACAATTTGATGATTCTGGTAATTCCTCATCAGACGTAACATATTACTTGGATGTGATATTTCCATTGTGTTTCTTATGATGAGAATGTCATTTGGATTGTTGAGAATGAATGTGACCAAATGTGCTCTCTTTAGTAGAATCTCCTTGAGTCGGGCTATTATACTAATAGCTAGGTGTGTCATACATTATTTTAGTGTAATTATGACATCACCGTTTGAAATTTTGTGACTTCTGCTAATGTTTTTACTTCTAGGGTTGCTTTTGATGTTATCTAGAGATCATTTTTGTGTTGAGATGAGTTCTTGCATCCCAAGATCAGTATTTTTTCTTCAAACTCCTCTTGTACTAACTAGATGGCTTCTTTGTGATAGATAAAATTCAGTAGTTCTTTAAAGGAAAAAATTATTTTGTGATGTTCAATATCATGAAAAATAATTTAAAACTTGGAAGCAAGATCTCTCAGAGTGGTTGCGACTAGAATATTTTCCTCCAACTTCTGACTAAGCAAAAAAACTGCTACTCATATTTCTACCACATGACAAAAGAACTCCTCTACTTTATAATTGTACTTCCCACTCCTCTTCGACATAGATCTTACCGTGTTTCTTGATTATTTTGGATTGGATGCATAGACCTTGTTATCATATTTGATTAGAAGAAATTAATAGATGGACATTATTATATTTTATTAGTATTTTGATAGATATTATAGATATTTTGATTACAGATATATGGTGACTCATAGTGTGGATTATATGTATGGATTCACATTTCAGTATTGATGATAATATAGAGTTACTACCTTCTATATGTATTGCCGCATTGGATTTTTAGACATAAATTTTCTTAGAATCTAGCTAGTCTTGTGATCTTATTATTGATTGATGAAATGATATAATTGAAATGTTATGGAATTATAAAAAATTAATGAAATTTCTTTATTTTAGATATGATCTAGTTATGTTATTTGAAGATGTGTATTGATATGTGTATGTGTGTTTTATTATTTTGATGTTATTGATACGACAAAGAGGACAAAGAGGTATTGTTTTGATTTTGCAGGAAATTGTAAGACAACAAACAAAAGGGGATAGGAGACCATTAGTAAAATAATTTTGTGTATTCACAATTGGTCATCTTGGTAAATTATGTTTTTGTATATTGTTCATTGTTCATACATGTTTTTAGAGAACCCCATTAGGGGGTGACCTTAAATGTGACCTTGGACAAATGTGTTGGTTTCCCTTTTATTTTAATTATTTTATGAGTATGTAATTTATTATTGTAATGTGATCTACTTTATTATTGTTAATTAAGTGTGCACTAATTACGTTGATTAATCTTGTTAGTTATTGTAAAATGGATGTGACCAAAGGGGTATTAAATTGTTATAGGTTTTCCTTGACTTTATAATGGATTTGAAAAATATTTTCATTGGTTTAAGTGTTGTGTTTTCAACCTTGCACGTCAAATTCGGATTTGGGCTTCAGAGCCATTTTTTAAGGCTTGTGGGATAAGGTAAGCTTGTCCCACACCTCTTAATTTAACCTACCAACTATACTTATGGGTTAAGGGGTCAACAATAGACCCCATTATGTGATTTTCAAGGTAAAAGGTGATATTTATGTTAGAGTAGGTATTTACCTTAGCTCATGTTCACCTACGTACTTTATTTATCTTTATTGTATTTATCCTCACCCACTTATGTGTGTGGATATTTCTTTTATTTATTTAGATATTAGAGGGATATTATCTATTTTTAGGTATAGTTATTTCCTTGATCTATGGTATTGAATAGATCCTTGATGTCTAGTTCTCTCCTAAATCTATGGACTTAACTAGTTCTTTGATGACACGTTCTTTCCTTGATTTATGGCTTGATCTACGACCTTGACTAGTTCTTAGATTGTTATTCCTTGCCTATATAAGCAAGGCCCATTCTCATCATATTTCATTAAGTTACATAATAATATATGATATAGTTGCCCATTTTTTTTCAAAGGTTTATATAAAGTTATTCTGGTGAATTGATTTCATCTTATTGATCCTGATGTTTGATTAGCATCTATGTTTTTGGCTTGCTATGATCTAGTTATCATTCCTTTTAATTTACTGTACCTTCTTACATGAGTTTTTATTATTTTACTTTAGAGGTTTGGGTTTGAGTTTGTGTTTATAAGAGGCTTTTCATTTCCTCAACCACCAATTTATTGAGGTTTAGGGTTTGGGGTTTGACCTTGTGATGTGGAGTTGAGGAGATGTGATGTAGTATCTTACATGGAACCACCTCAACCTCCTCTTCATTTTTTATATTTCTACAAGTTTATTTGATGTTTCTATGGTTATATGTTATATTTTCACTCTTGAATATTGGCAGGAGCTTGTTTTTCGAGTGCTTGTTGGGAGCTTGGAAGATTATAGCTGATTTTTTCAAACTTGGAAAGCTTGGAGCTTGGTCTTGTTCATTGGATACTCTTGCAATGACAAGGTATTGAATTCACCCATATATTTTTATTTCTATGTGTTGTGGATTTGAGGAGATGTGATTTGGCATCCAACATGGAGCCACCTGACCCTCCTCTTTTATTTTTCTATTTATACAAGTTTATTTGATGTTTTTGGGGTTAGATGTTTTATATATTCACTCTTTCATTTTGGGAAGACTTTTTTTTTGGAGTGATTATTAGGAGCTGGGAATATTGTTTAATCTTGTTTTGAAATTGGAAATCTTGGATCTTGTTATTGTGGATTGGATAATCTTGTAAGGGAAAGGTAGATACTTCAACAATGTATTTTTATTCTCATGCATTGTGAAAATTGTTGTAAAAGAATGAGTGTTGTATATTTTGGTTTTGGGATTAAAATAGCCTTGAGATTGTGTAGGAGAAATAAAAAAGGGAAAATATTGAGGGATGGATAAGAGTTCATATTATGCTTTTAGAGGGAGTTTTGGGGTTGAGTGTTCCACCTTTTGATAATAAGAAAGTTTTTTTAGTTATCTTAATATGCTTATGGATGGAGGGATAAGAGTTTAGGGAGACATAAGAGAAATTGAGGGAGGGATAAGAGTTTAGTTGATGTTGTGTGAATGAATTTCTAGAGGATGTTGATGGTGGAAAACTAAACCCCTTGGGAGGCATAAGTTATTTCCCATGTTTCTTCTCTCCCTTGGCTTGAATTTTATCCTTCGTGCTTGGGAAAAAAATTATATGTTTGTTGTTATTTTGTATCGTGTTTGTGTGTGGAAAGTTTTTTCTAAATAGTTATTATGGAAGCCTTGTGAAATTCCTCATGGTTGTTTTATACCCTCCATTGCTTCAATTTTGGGGCTCGGGGGCCATGAGGAGGATGGCCTCTCCTTCTCATTGGATTATAGGTTTGGTGAAGAACATTGCCTACTCCCATTATTTTTTTGTGTTTTAAGTTGAAGATAGAAGGAGTCATGCTATGTTAGAGCCAAAATGAGCACCTTTGAAATATTGTTTCAATGTTTAGATAGTGAAAGTTGTAATCTTGTAAATGATTCTTTCATATTGTTGGAAATAAGAGCCTTTGTATTGTAAGAAAATGAACTATGCTCATTGAGAAAAAATAAGTGTATTGTTGCCTTGTTGAAATTGTATTATTGTAAAAATATAAGCTCTTGAAAAATTTATGTAGTGCTCTGACTCGGGATACAGGAAACCATACCTAGTGGTAGTTAAAAATTTGGGTAATTTTTATAAAATTAAACAAATACTATACTTATTTGATTCTCATTATTAATTATTTTATACCAATATGATTTACCCAATTCATTATCTATGTGTTCAATTCCAAATTTAATTTTTTATAATTGCTAGGGTCATATTAGAAAGTCTACATACCTTTTTTAATTAATTTTCCCCCCACACCTTCTTATTAATTATTTACCCAACTCCTACAAAATTTCATAACTTATAAGTTGTATAGGATTTAATATGAAACCTAGGATCAAACTAATCTTGACCCTTGGTTTAAAATTTTTTCTAGAGTTTCCCTAATCCATACTTATGTTTTTTTTCCTTTCTTTTCTCTTCCATTTGCTTCAATTTTTTTCTTCTTTGTGTGGGTTTAGGGGGAGCCATGGAGGTTTTGGAATTCTTGGGATTGATCAAGATATTATCTTTATCCTTTTGATTTTTACATCTGCATATATATATATATATATATATATATATATATATATATATATATATATATATATATATATATATATTGAAGAAGAAAGAAGAAGACATTGGTCTGTGGAAATGGCCGTAGTTGGGGAATGTTTGGTGGTGACAGTCTGGAGAGGGGAGTTAGCATTATGATGAAGGGGAGTGTATGGTGTTGGCTCCACAGGAGGGTATGGGGTGTGGGGATTTTGGAGGAGGGACGGTGGTGTGGGCCACACCACCAATTTTAACTCAGGTTTTGGGGGGGTTCGACCCCCTCCCAAACACTTTTCTTTATTTAAAGCACTATAATTTCCCACAGTGGGCCACAAAAACTATAACTCCTTGTTTTTGTTATTTAAGTTTGTTAATTTAATTTATATAGATATAGATATATAAACGATATTAATTATATTTTAATATATTTATATTATATATTATATTAAAATAAATGCAAGTTCTAAATGATAGGATTTTATTTGTAAATATACCAATTTTATTCATTTATATATCAACATCTTAAAATGAACTATTTTAAAACCTCAAATCATTTATGAGAAATATGTTATATTCACAATTTTTTTTAACCATATAAGTTTTAAAAATGGATTCGAAGAAATAAATATTTTCCATTGAAATGTAATAATCAAATTTCTATAATTTTTATGGAAAGAGGAGAAAATTTAACTCTGGTTTCCTTCTATCTTTCATCTTATAATAATTTGAAATACTAACAATTAGTGTAACAACAATAATATCATTTTTCAACAACAAACTTCTTATTGCAATGAAAATTTATTTTCAAATACAATAGTTAACTTTATTCTTTTCCAATATTAACAAGAAAGAGATGCACTTTCATCTAAAAATCTTAACATTTCATTTTACACTACTATTAGAGAAGACATACTCATAAAGTATCAAGCTTTCTATTCAAAGAGATATCCCTGTATTACAAGTAAGATCTTTGGCAAAACAATAACTACTTCATAAAAGAATGCTTCCATTTCAACAAAAGAATAGTATTGGCTCCATTTCACATTTTAAGAGCTACAATCTGTATATTTAGAAAACAATGAAGATCATAACTTCTCAATAGAACAAGACTCTTACAACATTTACCATGAAAGAAAAGTTTGCATCCCGATGAAGCTAAAGCTTAAAAATACAACATATTTCTAATATACTTGAGAATAAGGCTTCCTTCTAAGATGGAAGGAATATTACACAAACTAATGTAACACTATTTTATAAAGCAATCCCAATCAAAAAATGGGAATCTATTAGGAAAAATAAGTTCCAAAAAAAAAATCCATATGATTACAATAAGTAAAAACATTCCCTACCATTTGAGAACAAAAAGATGCCAAGAATTCAAGGGAATACTCCAACCATCTTCCAAACTTGAGCTTCAACTTTTTTTCTCTTCATAAAATCCAACACATAGAGAAATACTTGTTTTACCACCCACCCTATAGGCATAATTACATGTATTTCCAAATATTGGAAGACATGTTAGCCTCCCCTAATCCCATGGGAGAGAGAGATAGCTTCAAAAAATGTGAACAAGAATAAGGGAGAAGTAAACACAAGCATAACATACAACACTAACCCATAACCTAAACAAAACACAACATTTACCAACCAAATAAAAAGGAGGAAAAAACTATATTTATCCTCAACAAAGGGTAAAAGTAGATGAGACATCTTATAATGCCAAAGATTGTGGTTCAACCATAGGATGCAAAATTACAAGATCTTCAAAAACTTTATTATCCCTCCAAACAATCATCCCTCCTTATTGCTCCTCTCATTCGCCTAAAATCCTCCTTAGGAGGATTTTCAAACACATTAGGTTTCCTTTGTAAGGACAGGGAATGGGGTTCAAACCATATAAACCACCTTGCCCACCTCAAACCATATGAGGGAATGAAATAACAAACATGACTTTCCCATCATGTTATGAGGTTTAGAGGGGAAATCCCTCCCTCTTCCCCAATAAAAATCTCAAATCCATCAAGCCATATGATGGATGGAGAAAATAACAAATAAGATACCCAAGAAATATATAACACATGAAACAAGACACAAATTTAAAACATAATAAAACATAATATTTAACATGTCAAATAACAAAAAATAAGACCAAAGATCCTACCTCCACAAGTTCTCCAAATCCCTAATATTTTCCCAATTCCTTCTCTAAGAAAAACTAAAACTTTAAAAACCTCCAAGAAAAAAGAAAAAGTAAAATAAAAAGTTCTCATTCCCCCCCATGAGGGAGTATTTGAAGAAAATAAAATAAATTTCCACACCAATGAGGGGGTGACATGTGTCACCGCTCTCTTCCCTCCAAGACAAGATTCCCAAAACAAAAAAAGAAGATAAAATCATATTTAATCACCCCTCTCCCAAATTACCCAAAAATAAAATGAGACAAGCTTATGCAACTTTTCACAACACACACATTCCAACCCATCTTACATGGTTGGTGACAAAAGAGAGGCTAAATGGGAGGGAATTTCCTTCCATGCCTTGGAAATAAGCCCCTACCTAATAGGTAGTGTCAAAGGGATTATTTTCATGCTAAGTGAACTCCCAAAACCAATAGGGGTCACTTAAAATGCCAAAAATAGCCCAATTTCGGGTTTGACACTTTTAGACACATATGTAGAGGATGTGGGGCCCACTCAAGGGTGCTTATGTGACCCCAATCCTATTTAATTAAAAAAAATACAAAATTACATAGATAATGCAAGTGGGAACTATTAAGTCCCCCAACCTAGTTTATTTAACAACATTAAACAACCTAAACTAAATTAATTTTATAAAAATACAACATTACAAATAAGGGTCAATCACGGTGCCCAAAAAATACAAGAAAACTATAACGTCTCATATAACTAACATGGTTATGACTTAACCCCATGGGTAACTTGTGCACAATTTGAGTAACTACCCTGAAACCTACGTTCTCTTGAGTCTTGTAACATGCACACTATATGCAAACATTAAACACATATGTCCAATACAAGCGTAAATCAAATACTCAATAAAGGATCAAGCCTAAACATGCAATCCATGCTATCACATCATCAACATGGAGTCATAACATAGAAACATGCACATTTTCACATAAATTTACCATGTGTTAACCATTGCAATCCACACTATCATGTGTACTCATCAATAATCGAATAATCTATATTTAGACGCCTAGTTTTGGTATAGCACCCCTCCGTTATCTCACATTCATCCAATTTTTATTCTCACATATCTTTCTCTTAAATTAAATAAAATCCTATCTATTTGTTCACATTATTTGATTAGTTTTCAAATGCGCTCCATGTAGACCCATTTGATAATTCAACTTTTGACATATCCCCATCCTTCACAAGTTATTTAATTCATGGGTATTAATACACCCATCTGACATCTTTTTTTTTTAAATGGAATCTTTATCCCACCTACCTAGTTGCACATCTTCCCCACTTAAGTTAAAATCAGTTCCCACCTAAAAATCAATCTCCAACTAAAAATTCAATTCCGTCAAATTATTAAATTATTAACCCCACCCATGAAGTCAATAATTCACAATCTCAATATCTAACAAAAAATCCAACAACTGAATAGTTAAAGTCAGCACATGGCTTCACTATTATAGCTAACCATGTCCCCACTCCACATCACACCTTTTCTTTTTCTCACATCATGAACCCTACCATCAAATCAACTCTTCATCATGTCCTCTTAATTGGATTACATTTGCAAATTATGGTTACTCGTTATTCCTCTATTTTAATCCAAATTCAAATTATAAATATGAGCATTCTCCCCCTTAAAAAAAGGAGGGCAAAAATTCAGGTTAATGTTGTGACATTTTAGTCATTTTATAATATCATTATTGATCTATCTGGGTGATAGCACATGGGATTTCAATGGAATTATGCTCGTAATTTGGGTTCATATGATGAGATTCATGTTGCACGCATCAAATCAGTAATTTTGTCTGCACACTAGTACCATCCATGTTCTTTTATTTATCAATTTGTATGTAATTTGTTTTAGACACTATTGTACTATTAGTTTTATTGCATGGGGGTTGACAACCACCATGGAAGTTAACACTTCCCAGATCTTCTTTCTCAGGAAGCCCCTGCAAAAAATCTTTAACCATTATTTTCTTAGTGTATGTGAGCTGCAGGTTTACTGGGATCACACCAAGAAGAAAAGGATCGAAGACCTAGAGATACCTAGGCCTAGAGAAGAGAAGAAATAGCTTAATTAAATTCTTCTAGTTTAAGGAAGAAACCTTTTCCATGATTCATTATCTTTCCATCTTGATGCCTGGTTCATCTCCATAATAGAGCACAAGCTAAGTTCCCTCATCATTTTAGTTACTTTTTATATTCCATTACTATTGTTCCTCATTTGTTATTATCTTGTCTGACACGGTGGTTGAAATCCTCCAAGGGAGATAAAATCCTCTTGGAATCAGCACCGTTTGGGTAACCACTGCATATTGTGATCTAATCTTATGTATTTCAGTTTTGTAGATCCATCTTCTTTATATCATGGATCTATCTTATTTGCACATGTATCATCCATCGTCATCTCCAAGGTACTAAGACCTTGCATAGCTAATGATGTTTAGTGTTTCATGAATACTCGTACACTCGTTTTGATAGGAAGATGGAAATACAAATCAATATTTGGCACGCCCAGTCGGACCAGATCCAAGGTTTGGTCATTTTTTTTGTTTTTTCATTTTATTTACCTCATGAAAGTTTGGTGTTATCTTCGTCTATAGCAAAGGTTTGTTTCATCTTCAAGGTAATTACTCTTCTTGTGTTTAACTGACTTAGTACTGAGTTTCACCCACATGGGAAATGAATCAAGAAATTAACCTTATCATTTTGATATGTTTTCAAGTTTGCTTGTGTAATTTATTATTTTCCTAGTTTTCTCCATGTAATATCTCTTGCAAATATTTTGTTTTCCTGACTCACTTGGTTATAGAGGTGGTATTATCTTCCTTTGTGTGGTTTCATATTTACATTTCATAGGTTTCAGTCATCTTGACGGTAGGTGCTTTTGGTTCTTCACTGAGCTTCATCGAGCTTTTACGGTAAGCGCTTCAGGTTTGTCATTTAAAAACTAGGTGATCTAGATGTTTGGCATTTATACTTAACATCAAGTGTATTTTTAGTATTAATTATAGTAAAACTTTAAAATTAAAAAAAATTACTACAAAAACTTGTATTACTGTTATTATCCTAAGCTACCTCACACAATTCATCCCCCTAATCATTTCCTCACCTTTCCACTCGACCAGCTCGGCCACATCTCCTTTCCAGATACAACTAAGCTACCTGCTCTACACGAGCATCCACCTCACCTCTCCATGCAAGCTCCCTACACCACTATGTCTCCCCGCAAGTCTCTGATCCTAACTTTCATCACTTCCCTTACTCCCTACCCCACATCCCAACTCTCAACCCACACTGACTCCATCTTGAACACCACCACACTCCTTCCCACAACCCTTCTCTCCACCTTTCTTACTCGGCTTCCACAGCCCTCAGCCAATGCCTCCAATCTCCTTTACCTTCCACCTCAACTTGCATAGCCCTCAGCTGATGCCTCTCATCTCCTTTACCTACCACCTTAGATCCCATAGTCCTCCCGACACCTCCCACTTTTCGTTGAGATTTTGCAAGGCCTCCCAACTCTCCTTCTACTTAAGCTCCTGTCCATATTTCTCCCAACCATTCCACATAGCTCATCTCCTCTCTTTGTTCCATTCCCAACACTCCCCATCTCTACTGACCTCTCTCTCCTCTCCACTCCCCTCATCTTCAACTCATCCACCGCCTCTCTTCCTTCTCACCCCCCAACATAGTTCTTCTTCCCTTCCACCAAAAATTCTCCACACATCTAGATTTCCACATTCCCCACTCCCACACATCTCTTTTGGCATAGCGTAGGTAAATTAAATATTTGATTTTTTAACCCTTTTTTGATTGAGGATTTAGGCATAGTTCATGAATATCAGGTGCATTGCTCCAAAACTATTCGCAGTCTCAGGGATCTTGTTGTGGCCAAGGACAAACTAAAGGAGCTCAGGTCTTTATTCACATAAAACTTTGTGTCCTGGAATTCCTAATTATTTGTTCCTGTATTTCACTAATGACTTATCTCTTTTAGATGGATTTCCATCAAAAAGTAGTTCACCTAAAAAATAAATAGTGTACATGAGATTTTAATGCTTGATTCTCCCAACTATCTCCAATTTCATATCAAATTCATGTAAAGCTTTATGGGGAATGATTCAACGGTGATTTTTAGCATTCTAATTACCATAGCAACTCCCTCTAACTCCCACGTCCCTATAATCGAAACTAAGCCAACCTTCCCATAAAATTCTTGTTTTTCCTAACTATCTCCAATCATCACCACCCCATGTGGAATGTGTGGTCAAATTCCACCTTAATATCGCCTCAGCGACAACTTTAAGCATCATATTTCAAAACACTAACCAACCTATGATTTCAAATAATGTAAAGTATTTTAATATAATATATATTTTTTATATTTCATCTCATTTATAGGTAATCTTAATCTTATATATAGTTCACTTAAAAAGGAAAGAAAGATGAAGAAATAAATAAATAAATGCAACACACTTATTAATTTTCATCTTTGGTGTCATCGCCAATCATTTAGTTTGTTTTTTGTTTTGATCAATAGTTTATTGTTTTATAACTCAGTAGAACTTTATCATTTTATCATTTTCATAATCTAATGCTGGTCTGTCATTATACAATGAATGTCATAATTTATTATTCCAAATCCATTACCACATTGTAGAATTCTGCATTCCTTTCTTTGATTTGGAGTTTAATGTTTTTTTCCTTGTTTATTTCATCGGTTAAATTCTCTTCTAGTTGATTAGTTTTCATATATTTCTTATTATAATTACATGTGAACGTGAACGTCAAATTAATTTTTTTAATGAGATTAATGATGCTAAATCTCTTGATTTGCATAAATAAATTAATCAATAATTAAATAAAATCAACACATGAAATGAAAAATACAGAAGACAAAAACTAAATGTAAATAGAATGGAGCAATTTGTATTGAATATGAGAGGGAATTTTATACAATTGCTTGCTCCTAAAATCATGGAGTCAAGTCTTATCATTTTATCCCCATATCTCTCATTTATTCCCTAGTCTTACTCCCAATCCCAAAATATTCTCACACATTCCTATCTCTATGAGTTGTGCATGAAAACTAATTGTGCACACTCATAAATTATTTTAGAAATATTAAAAACTATTACTAACAAATAAGTCAAACCACTCCTAAGTGTTCACAATATGAACAATATTTTTGTAACAGTCACCCCCTTAGTGTGAACATGGGGAAAGCTATCTCTATACCTGCTCATGATCTACAAAGAAATGAATGTTTTCAACGAGTGCCAACAACTCAAAGAATATGATGTTTTCAAAGAGAACCTCCAACTCCGAAAATGGTTTTCTAGTTGAACTAACCACTACATAGTAGCATACATTATTTTGTTCACATCATTGTTTCTAACTTAGAGGGATTACAAAACACAAATTATGCTCATGTAGGAGCTTTAAAAAGGAATTTTACTTTTAATCATTATTACAACATAAATTAAACACACCAGAGAACAAAAATAAAAGTTCACCAATACCATGAAGCAAACTCTTTATTGATGACTAACAAGAGATGTCAATTTGTCTCCATCCTTATATGCCTCCATCCTCCATCGTGATGTTGCTAACTCAGCCGAATTTGTCTTTGAGGATCATTTTACAATTATATTGGGTGTTGGTTTCAACTGATAATGCACCCTTACAATAATAACCAGATTTATATTTAACCAAAATAATAAAGCATGTCAGATTTTTATTGTTGGAAATCACTATTTTTTTGTAAAATAATTTGAAACATCGAAATTGTTTCCATGATTTATATTAAACTATGAAATGGGTTTCTATAATATTTTGATAGAAGTTTACCATAACACAAATAAACAAACACAAAAAAAATTAGAAAATTCCAAATCTGAGTTTTTGAGAAAAACACAAATTACAAGTCATTTTGTTTTAAGATCAGAACCTAGAAAATGGCGATGGAAGCTTTAAAACTCTCATATCTGCATCCTTGAGGCTATGGTTTTGTCTTGAAATCACTCTCATAAATCTTCCTAACTTTCTTTGATACCAGATGATGCTAAATCTCTAGATTTGCATAAATAAATTAATCAATAATTAAATGAAATCAACACATGGAATGAAAACTACAAAAGATAGAAACTAAATGTAAATAGTATGGAGCAATTTCTATCGAATATGAGAGGGCATTTTATACAATTGCTTGCTCCTAAAATCATGGAGTCAATTCTTATCATTTTATCCCCATATCTCTCCTTTATTCCCTAGTCTTACTCCCAATCCCAAGATATTCTCACACATTCCTATCTCTATGAGTTGTGCATGACAACTAATTGTGCACACTCATTTATTATTTTATTAATATTAAAAACTATTACTACCAAATAAATCAAACCACTCCTAAGTGTTCACACTATGAACAATATTTCTATAATAGTGACCCCCTTTGTCTGAACATGGGGAAAGCTATCTTCTGTACTTGCTCATGATCTACAAAGAAATGAAAGTTTTTAATGAGTGCCAACAACTCAAACAATATGAAGTTTTCAAAGAGAACCTCCAACTTAGAAAATGGTTTTCTAGTGGAACCAACCACTACATAGCAGCATACATTATTTTGTTCACATCATTGTTTCTAACTTAGAGGGATTACAAAATAGAAATTATGCTCATACATGAGCTTTAAACAGGAATGTTACTTTTAATCATTATTACAACATAAAGTAAACACAGTAGAGAACAAAAATAAAAGTTCACCAATACCATGAAGTAATCTCTTTGTTGATGACTAACAAGAGATGTCAATTTTCCTCCATCCTTCTATGCCTCCATCCTCCATTGTTTTTTTGCTAACTCAGCCGAATTTTTCTTTGAGGATCATTTTACAATTATATTGGGTGTCAAATTCAACCGATAATGCACCCTTACAATAATAACTAGATTTATATTTAACCAAAATAATAAAGCATATCAGATTTTTATTGTTGGAAATCACTCACTATTTTCTTACAAAATAATTAGAAACGTCAGAATTATTTCCACTATTTCTCCTAAACTGTGAAATGGGTTTCTGAAATATTTTTATGGAAGTTTAGCATAACAAAAATAAACAAACCCAAAAATATTCAGAAAATTCTAAATCTGGGTTTTTGAGAAAAACACAAATTACAAGTCATTTTGTTTTAAGATCATAACACAGAAAATGGCGATGGAGGATTTAAAACTCTCAGATCTACATCCTTGAGGCAGCGGTTTTGTCCTGCAATCACTCTCATAAATCTTGCTAACCTACTATGATACCAGATGATGCTAAATCTCTAAATTTGCATAAATAAATTAATCAATAATTAAATGAAATCAACACATGAAATGAAAAATACATAAGATAGAAACTAAATGTAAATAGAATGGAGGAATTTCTATTAAATATGAGAGGGCATTTTATACAATTGCTTGCTCCTAAAATCATGGAGTCAAGTCTTATCGTTTTATCCCCATATTTCTCATTTATTCCCCAGTTTTACTCTCAATCCCAAGATATTCTCACACATTCCTATCTCTATGAGTTGTGCATGACAACTAATTGTGCACACTCATATTTTATTTTATAAATATTAAAAACTATTACCACCAAATAACCCAAACCACTCCTAAGTGTTCACACTATGAACAATATTTCTTTAACAATTACTTTCATATGCGAAGGACTTTCTTATGCACACAAATATTAGTGCATTTTTTTAACTTATGGGCACTAATTTATTTATTTTAAGTCTCTTTTGTAGGTGAAATCTACAAACTACACAACATTTTGACAAAAACAAATAATGTTGTCAAAGACCCATATTTAAATTTTTTTAAAAAAACACTCATTTTTACTGGCCTCATCTACAACTCTAAACGGTGCCATTTCAGTGTACCCGGGATTTTCAGGTCACTAACTAGTGCTTTTAAAATACATCATTATCACATGTAATCAAATAAGACCGATAAGCGATTCTCTAGGTATTTCTCATTTTTCTCTATTTTGCATCAAACTTTCTGTTTTCTGTCTATATACATTAAACGTCACATTTCATTTTGGTCTAAAACAAACCTTCTACATCTTGCCTGATCACATAGCTTAAGTAAAATAATTTAACTCTTTACCTTTCACTTATCACACACTGCCTAAGATTGTACAAACATAATTAACACATCCAAACATTTGTCTCACCTGGTTAACTGATTGAGACCTAAACACCCAATAGGTAACCATTTCAGACATCTCATAATCCATAACTACCTGAAACTAGCCATAGACGCCTTTAGGCACCTTCATTACTTATTTTTCTTTTCTGTTCACATCCTCTAAATTAATCATGATGCTAAAAAATATTTTTCTTGATTTGTTTGTGAACAACATACATAAATAGATGTTTCTCTATTTCACACCTATTGTTGCCCTCTCCCAAATCGAGACAAAACAACAATCTACTCTATCCAATGATTTTAATTTTGCTGAGGATCTCAATCGACAAGATTATAAACTCAAAACCACGTCTCCAATTATTCAACCTCTAGTCTCTATGGTTTCACCTCATGAGAACCATGTCATACAAAATTCTCCCCACCTTGACACCAAGCCTCATATTTCTCATCAAGCCAATCTTCCTAACTCAATCGCACCATAATCTCCTGCTCTTCTAGATACACTCAAATCTCCTCCTAATCTCATATATGAAATCTTACTCCAGAAATCTCCTATAATCTCTCAATTCTCCCAATCTAAAAAATTGGTGGATCACATTCCACGCACATACCATTTTGACAATTTCATTAATAGGCCTATCTAGCCATCTCAAACTCTTAACACGTATATTCCCACTTATCATCATGCCCCTATTGCTCAACACCAACCAATGCAACAATCCCAATCTGTGACACATATTAGTATTTTCCAAGCAACTTCTACAACATCTACATATCCACAAATTAATCAACTGTCTTATCGAACCATTCCACAAACATCCTATCCACAAACTTATCAACCACCTTATCAGACACTTCACCAAACACCCACACACCCACAAACTTATCATTCCCCTAATCAAAATACTTTTCAAACCACATAGTCAATCCAATATCAACCTTACAAAACCTCAAATGATTCAATTCACACCTTAATGAATCGGTTAGCCAGTTTAGAAACCCTTACCGTACCACCCAAGAACACCTTGTCCTATGAAAAAATCTATAACAAACCGATTCATCTGTCGGTTCCAATCAAACACAATCCCTTCATTGAGAACTTTTACATTGAATAAGTTTAACAACAAGGAAGATCCCCAATAGAATCTCCTCACATTTAAAAATGCATGTTGTCTTATTGTGCATGATCATGATTTACTTCTTCATACTTTCCCTATGTCTTTGTCTTGTCCTCTGTTGGACTGGTACCACAGTATCCCATGACATTCCTTTTTCACTTTCACTCAACTTGCAAAAATTTTCTTAGAACACTTTTCTATCAATATCACATGGAAGACCATGCTATCACTTATCTATATACCATTCGACAGTATGAAAATGATCCCATCGCCGACTTCATCGCAAGATTTCATGATGTTATAAACTAGCTATCCTTAACTATCCCACAAACTGAACTCATTTAATTATTCTCTTCTTCGTGTGCCAAACATATATCATCCACTTTGCAGATCCAATCATTCTAAACCTTTGATGAAGCTTTCACAATGGCTTGCAAGCTCGAAACCCATGCCATCAAGCAGGGTCATCTTAAACTAAGTTCAATTAAATAAAAATTTGAATCCACTAAACCATTCACACATAATGGCAAGTTCAAGGCTATAGCCAACACTGTGGTCATTGAACCCTCATCCACATCTACATCAAGCACATGATCTTAACAATGATCCTCTCAATCAATAACCAACTACACTCCTTTAGGAGAATCATACAATTCTATATTTGATAAGTTGATGAGTGTAAACTCCATCCAAGTTCCTCCCATAAGACCCATGGACAACTTGCAAGCCAAGCCTATTTGGTATCACGAGACCCACTTTTGTAAATATCATCGAGTCAAAGGTCACAACTTTGAGAGATGTCATTCCTTTAAAGATCATGTCCAACATCTCGTAAATCAAGGGGATATTCAAATTGATACCTCTACTACAAAAAGTAATCAAGCACCAACAAATTGCATCACCCCCTTTACATCTCAACTATCAAATGCTTGTATGGTTGATACTATCAATGAAGGTCCCATTTTATCACCAACTACACATGTTCCCATAGTGGACATTATTCTCACCTCTTATTCAGAACCTGTCACACCTACATCAACTTTTACTAATTGTGTTGGACCTACACCTTCTCCTTTCCTTATCACATCTACATCAACTTCAACTATATCACCCATTTCCACCACTTCAAATACACCCGAATCTACCACATTAGATTCATCCTTAGAACCTATTTTGGCTGCACTCCTATCCATGTGTATCCCTACATCTCTCCCATCGATTTCTTCACCCATTTCTACCTCATTGAAACAACCAGTCCTTTCTACTTGTACATCCAAAAATGATCCTACATTTACTACATTACCCATACACCGGTTATAACATCACTCACATCTCCACATATTCAAAAAATGCCTACATCTTTATTTATGCCAATGATCCCTATATCTATCATACCAACAAATACACCTACCTTGACATATGTACTTATATCTTTGCCCATGGCCACATCACCCATTATATCCTAATTCTCTTTACCTAATCTTTCTATCACACCAACCCAATCCTCTCGATCTGCAACCCTATCAAATATACCCCTTGAATCACCTACTAAACCAACACATCTACCTAAATCAAATAAAGATGCTTTATCTTCTCCTTCTAAAAATAATCTCTTTCCATGCCCAAATCAAAACAATCCACATCTCACATAGATATCATTAATCACATCATACAAACACATATCTCTTCATTAACATCTTTGTCTTGATTAAGGACAGTCTCTCCATTGATAACCACACCACCACTATCAGATCCTCTAGTTGAAATTCTTGTCATCCTTACTAGAGGTAAATCTTCTCGGTCAAATTCTAAGGTGTGGGGAAAACATCCCCGACAATCCCCTATACCTCCTCAGAAATATTCAGGGTTTTCCTCTTCTCAACAATCTAATGCCACAACACCCATGTCAAGATCAGTTTTTTCAACTATGACATCTTGCAATAATCAATCCACATCCAAACAATACCATCCTTTAACCAAATTTGATTTGTCCTCCAAAACATGAAATTCACACATCTAATCTACATCCACATTTTCTCCTAACTCCAAGCTGAGACATCCTATGAAAACCCACAAGAGTTACCTTCCACATGACACAAGTCAATGGGGTCATACGCAGATATCTTCGACATTTAACTCAAACATCTACCATAAAACTTCCTCATATTAAATCCTTTAATCTCTATGGTCCCAAGCCATCATGGTTCAATCCTAACTGCAATTACGCCTATCATCGTACCCCAGGTCATGACATCGAACATTGTAAGCCCTTTCTGTCAATCATCCACAATTTTATAGAGAAAGATGATTTCCACATTTATGGGAATGTTCCTTCTCCATCTACCTTGAATCCAATCCATATCCCATCTGTTAGATCCCGCATGTCATTCCTCCTAAGGAATTCCCTCCATTTTTCATCAATGCCACTTATCTTACTTAGCACACTTGTGGTCTCCGATCGTTTACCACATCCAAATCTAAAAAAATCTCATCTAATCTCTTTCGAAATCCTTTACCTCCTTCACATTTAACTCATTGGGGGAACAATCTTCCCTTGCCCTTGAGTATATCATCTGTACAACTCCCTTGTTACTAGAGGACTTTGCTCTTTGACATTGTTTTGTATAACTCCTTCACATTCATCCAATCTAAACTATTTCTATGAAAATCCTCACTCATTTTAAGTCCATCATTCTAGCCATATCTATGTCTCTTTTGGGGCATCATATTTTTCATTGAAGTCCTCCTTTGAAGCCATGTTTATCTCTCCATTAAGGGACCCCTTTTTCTCCAAGTCCACCTTTGTGCCTATATTTGTGTCTCTTTTAGGGCATCATCTATTTTGAATTCCACCGTTGTGGCTATATGTGTGTCTCTTCTGGGACACCATTTATTTCATCAAGCCCTCCTTTGAGGCCATGATTGTCCTTATATGTTTATGTCTCTCTTGGGGCATCATCATTTATTTTCATCTAAATCCACCATTGTGGTCATATGTTAGTTTTATTTCTTGCTTGGCTATGATTTCATCTTATTACAAATTCATTGTCTTCCCTCTCATGGTGGTAAACTAGAGACAAAATCTGTTGAGGCATTGCACTTGCAACCAATCTACTATTAGCATATTTACTAGTGAGAACTTAGTTACATCCTTAGATTGTTCTGAAATCTTTAGTCCCTTCCATTTGTCATTGTAATAATTTGAATTATGTGCTCCACCTTCACTACTTTGATGTGATCCCGTAACCATTACATCCTTCACCTTCTCCTTCTCTTATTATAGCCATGTGAATGGTCCAGAGTGTCTCTTGTACATTCCTTATCCCCTCTTAAGTGGTTTACTTAGCTATTACCAGCTCTCCCCCATGTGAAGCTCAAATTCATGTATGTAAAAGGTAAAATCAAAGTTATCAAAAATAGACTGATGCCTCAAAGGACAATTGTTCATTCAAAAATACAAAAGAAAAATAGAAAATACAATAAAAAGAAAAGTATACAAATCAAAATATAAACAAAATAATAAAAAAGACCGATCCATTGAAGGATGGCTATCATATTATTCTTGCCATCTATATTATGTATAAAGTAGACCATACCCTCAAAGGAAGGCTACTCTATCATTATGGCATCTGGAAGGTTTTCCGCATTGATCAGTCTTCCTTTATCAACATTTTCTGAAATATTCCCACATTTATCATCTTTCTACTATTTTTCTTTTCCTTTCCTACAGTTTGTGCATAGACTTAAGGAACACCACCTTTGGAGATCCCTCTTACAATGTACAAGTCATATATTCGATACCTTTGTTATGTCAACTTTAGGATTACAAGCATTTTTCATCCATATCTCCCTCATGATCTTTTGGCATAACTAACTATCGATGGTTATGTATTAACACTTTCTATTGGATACAAGTGCAATGCTTTGAGTGGTAACCTTCCTTTTTTATCTCCAATCCAGTTCGAAACATATTTTCCCTGTATGCCCTTGTTACAGCTATGTTTCATTCATCTCATCTAGATCATATTTTATAGAAATCACATCAAATTTCACACTATGAATGTTATATCTATCCATCATCTCCGTGAATGTGTTTGCAAATATATTTTTTGGTTTACAAATTCTACTTGATCAACATTGAAGTTTGTGAATCCTTCTCAAGGAAAGTTATTTATCGTAGTTCCTGTTATCCAAAATTCACCCCTCAAGGTAATTTTGATAACATGCATCAAATTCTTTAGTCCCAAGAAAATAGATTGATTTAAGGCAAAAAATCGTGTTTCTGAGGTCCCCTCGGCTTCTTTCTCTCTTGTCCAAGAAGAAAACCTAGCAAGTTTTAAAAATGTGAAAAAATTACAAAAGCCAAGCTTGGTGCTGAAAAAATGAAGAAAATCGGATAAGTCCTAGTTTGCGTAGCAGTTGGGACAGTTGGAACGTCGGGGCGCGAATCGGCCGAAAAGCCGCCAGGCAGTCCACGGAGCAGTTGGGACGAAAGGACGCGCGGGACGCGAAAAGGCGAACCGGCTGAAAGTGGGAAAATTTGCCAAATTTTGTTATCACGCGGTTTGGGACAGTTGGGACAAAAGTACGCGGAGGACACGAACCAGCCGAATCGGCCGAAGTAGGAGTCTTTCATCCGAAACAGTTTGGGACATCCGAGCCAGAGGTACGCGCGGGACGCGAACCGGCCGAAAAGGTGAAAAGGCAGCAAAAGAGGGACAAGGAAGCCTGAATCAGCTGAAGCAGGAGATTTTCATCTGGGACAGTTGGGACAAAGGTACGCGCGGGATGCGAGGGACGCAGAAAGCCGAAGCGGCCGAGGGCAAAGAAGAAAAGTCAACGTTTGACCCGTGAAACTTCAAACGGCCATAACTTTTGACTCCGAGCTCTGATTTTCACAAAATTGGACTTTCTGGAATAAGCACGACGTCCTCTACGATTTCTTATTTTTAATGAGGGTAGATATATTTAAATAAGAGAAAAAATTTCAGCTCCATTCAATTAATGCTCATTCCCGTCAAATGACAGAAAACGCCTGCCAGACCCAAAACAACTGCTCGCACTCAGAAGGCCATAACTTTTGCATTTCTCAACAAAATCACACAAAATTGGTACCGTTGGAATTGTGGCTCCGAGTCCAATGCACAACAATAAATAAATTATAGATTTTATGAGAAATTGGTTGAGAGTTTTTAGAAAACGTGGCTGGGTTCATAACAGTGTTTCATTTGGTGGTTGGGAGTACAATTAAGAGGCATGGTCATCATTCTTTCTCTACTGCAGCACCTGGGATAGTATAGGGAGCCTTTTTCAAGTAATATATAATCATTTTACTCCATTTAATTCCTCTTACAGGTGGTTGAAGGACAGATTTCAGGATTTACATTTTCCCTTCTCTTTTCCTTCTCATTTTTCTATAAATTGGAGTGTTGGGCTCATTGTAAAGGGGAGAGTTTTTAGATAGCAAAGCTCTGTCAAAATTTATTTTTGAAGCCAATGTGTTGTAGGTCCTTGTATTGCACTCCTTGCATGGTGATCCAGGCCCTTGTCTTGTAATAGACTGAACTGTGCATATCATGAAGCAATAAAATATCAGTTTGTGGATGTATCTTCCCTTGCTGTGTTTTCTTGCATTCTTCTTGCCCCTTTAAACCTTCTACAAGAATATTGTGTCTATTATTATGTTCTTGCAGGGATCCATTATCATTGTGTATGCTTGGAATATTGTTGTGAATGCATTTTGCTAGATTACGGAGAACTTTCATCACCTCTTCTAATGTTTACTTTGTTTCTGTATTTCACACATTAGGAGACTACTCTCACACCCTCCTTTTCTGGTGTATCACCGCTTTAGTGTAGGATTTTATTTTATGCACTCTCTCCCCTTGTCCCTTGGAAATTTAGATTAGAATAGTTAGTTTCCCCTGCATTAGAGTAGATTGTGGTAGGTAGTTTAGGAGCAAGAAAAAACTTTCTCTAGAGGTCTATCTCAAGTAGCAAGTCCCACAACTTGGAGATAGTACCCATGATATCCAATCACACCATGAGTTCAAGTCTATGCACTTGTATAAACACAGGGGTACTGTGATTCGGTGATAACAGTTCCTTATCTCTCAACATGTTCAACATCGTCTTTGATCCATTACTCCTCACTCTCCATGTCCACTCATCACCATTTGTCTCCACATCATCCTTCTCACCTTTCTGTCCCCTTGTACGGTGCTAGATATATTACTTGTCTTTCCTCTTGAGTTTGTCTTTTAGTATCCTACTTTTAGTCTGACAATCTTTTTTAACCATCCACATAGCCATAGAACCTTAGTTAAGGTATATATTCTTCCTTCGATCCTCTCACCACCATTTCCTCTTTCAATAGATGACAACCACCACCATGTGGGCATCCCAGTTAAAAATTTCCCTTACACTCTCCATCTACATTGCATATGTTCCTCCATCCATGTCACACTCCTTTGTTTCCTTGTTATCACTTTAATATCACCTCCATTCATTTGTTGTTCCATTTTGGTATACACTGCTCAATCTTTTCATCATTCTTATTCTTCTTGGGTTTGGCAATCATACTTAACCATCTCTGTCACATGGAAATCTTACTTAAGAGTTTATATTAAGAATGGTTGGCCATCTTATCCTTCCATCTCCCATCATCTCTTCCTCATCTTGTGTCTCCCACCTCTCATTGTACTCATCCATTCTCACCAGCCCTTCCACACCTGCATCCAATACAATGTTGTCTTTCCTCTTCCATATTGTCATTATCTATTTGGTGATCTTACTTAAATCCTCATGCAACATGACAATCTTACTTAAGAGTCCCTCTTAATCATGATTTATCATCATGCACTGCCCCACTACTCCTCATCATCTCCATCTTAATTTTATCGCCATTCCCCATGATCACATCCTCTCACCTCCTCTTTTTTTCACGCAAACACCACTTCTTACTGTCCCTTTTTCATCTCCATCATCTGCATCCAGGTAATATTACTTAAAATTTTCTTCTTCATTCATTTTGTGTCTTGTTTCTTGATTTCTCTTTCACTCATTCTCATTCACTGCATCCTCTCCTTGCCTTCATCTTCCTACACATCATTATCCCTCCTTTTTTTACTCTTTCCACTCCATCTTCTAGATTTCTCCCATATATCTACCACCATATTTACCTGTATTTGTCATTGATCTCTCTCTAACATTATTTCATAATCATATTCCATTTCTGCACTAGTAATTATCGATGGACTTCTCCTAAAATTCACTCATCCCCATTCTACACAACCTGAATCATTTTCTTTGACCTCCTCCATTCTATCTTCATTCCTTCCTCTTTATCATCTGATCATTATCAGAAGACTTATCCTAATGTCCTTTCATTGGTGCTCCCTCTCCCGTTCTTCATTTACCTTCTATCTTGTCTTATCTTTTGTCCCATCTTTTCCTACTGATCATTATCAGTGGATTTCTCCTAATGTCCATTCACTGGCATTTCCTTTCCTATCCCTTCCTTTATTTTTCCTCACCACCTCTCTATCTTCCATTTTTCCTTGCCAATTTCTTCAATGTCTTCATCATACACTTCTCTATTTTCTTTTCATTAGCATATCCTCATCTCATTCATCTCCATTTCTTTGTCCAATCATTGTCATTCCTTCCCTCAAGTTTCTCTTTACATTCCGTATGCTTCTCACTCTCTACCAAATATCTTCATTCTTAGTTCCCTTTTGTCTACATAATTTTCTTTGTTGTCTTCTCCTCCTTTCTGATCTTCATCTTATTTCACTTCCTCTACATCTTCCTTCTCCCCATTTTATCTCGCACTTCCTCCTTACTTCCCCGTCCAAAACCTGACTCTTCAGTGTTATCTCATTTCCTTTATCATATCATCAACCACATGCATTTCCATGCGGTCAGTTCCATATTTTTTGCCTTGGATTTCCTCACTATGATCTGTTTCCTTAAATTTTCTTTGCTCTATTATCTTATTTTTTCCATTACCTCTCTATTTTCCTCTTCTCCATCCTTCATCACCCCTTTCATCTTGAATAATTGTCTCCCTTTTTCATAATTTCATCCTCTACTTTGTTCTTTTCTTGTTTTCTCCTTGTTTGTCCTTCTTCATTTCCCCCTTTCTCTATGATCCTTATTTTTTATCTTCTTACTCCCCTTTCATCCATTATTTTCTCCTCCTCCATCTTCATCCCTCTATTCCATACCCCTGTCGCCTTCATATTCAATATTTCTTGCTCTTCTCATAATCAACCAACCCTCCTATATATTCCTTTTTCTCTTTCTTAACATCCCTTACATCTGGCATTCACATCCAATGCCAATGTTTCTCCATTTATGTATCGCCATCTATCCCTTTCATTATTGTTCTTGTTATTCTCTTTGTCACATTGACCTCTTCTCTTTCTAAGGACCTTGTCACATCTTTTATCTTCGTCAATCCTCTTGTAAGGACATCATCATATCCATTTATAACAATCTCTTCCCATCTTATTTTGACTTTTTTTTCTTGGAAGATACTATAACGGCCATCACCTATCTAATCTTGTTCTCTTCCATGAATATTTTCTCTAATTTTGTCACAAAAGTGCCTCTATCACAATTGTCAAAGAAACAAGACTTATTTCTCTTCTTCACCTTCTACTTTGCTAACACCTATGCATATTTCCTATGAAATATGATTGTCATCATATTTATTACTCTTGTTAGAAAATTTTAGCTCACCTTTCTATCTTATCTGCTCATCTTGTCCACATTTACGATTATTCTATCTATGTATTATGTTAGGGCACATTTTCATCCTTTTACTTGTCAATTCATATAACTCAATTTTTGTCCTTTTTGTGCCCTGTGCTGGGGCATCATTATCTTCATCCACGTCTTTTTTGTGGATGCATGAATTTTCGCATGATTCCTCACAAACAAAGGATTGCACACATCTTTCACATTTAGTTGCACATATTTTGATGTTTTCCTATACCCCATTGGTCATCTTTGTTTACATCCATAGTGTAGTGGTCTTCACCCACTTGCTGGTCTGGAGAATGTTGTCATCTATCTTCATTGAGACCACAATTGTCCTCTAGTGATGTGATATTTGAGTCACCACCGTACTTTTTTTTATTGTTATTGTGATCCTTTTTTTCCTCAGGCATCTTGCCTTTGGTCATGTCTTCATCCATCCTTGGACACATCTTTCATCTAACCATTTTCATTTTTGTCTCATGGCTTGCTATCGCAAACCGCTCAACAAAAAGGGGTAAATGTAGACACCTATTTTTGGTATAACACCCCTCTATCATCTCACATTCATCCAATTTCCATTCTCACATCTCTTTCTCTTAAATTAAATAAAATCCTATATATTTGCTCACATTATTTGATTAATTATAAAATGGGCTCAATGTAGACCCATTCGATAATTCAACTTTTGGCATATCCCCATCCTTCACAAATTATTTAATTCATGGGTATTAATACACCCATCCGACACCCTTTTTTAAAAATAGAATCTTTATCCCACCTACCTAGTCCCACATGTTCCAATCAGTTCCCACCTAAAAATTTAGCTCCCTCAAATTATTAAATTATTAACCCCACCCATGAAGACAATAATTCACAATCTCAATATCTAATAACAAATCCAATAAATCAATAGTTAAAATGAGCACATGGCTTCACTATTACACCTAACCATGTCCCCACTCCACATCACACCTTTTATTTTTCCCACATCATGAACCCTACCATCAAATCAACTCTTCATCATGTCCTCTTAATCAGGATTACTTTTACAAATTATGGTTATTCGTTAATCCTCTATTTTAATCCAAATTCAAATTATAAATATGAGCCTTCTCCCCCTCAAAAAAAGGAGGAAAAAAATCAGGTGAATGTTATGATATTTTAGTCATTTTATAATATCATTATTATTCTATCTGGATGATAGCACATGGGATTTCCATGACATTCTTCTCATAATTTAGGTTCATATAATGAGATTCATGTTACACACATTAAATTAGTAATTCCATCTACACACTAGTACCATCTAGGTTATTTTATTTATCAATTTATATGTCATCTGTTTTGGATGCTATTGTACTATTATTCTTATCACATTGGGGTTGACAGCCACTGAGGAAGTTAACACTTCGTGGATCTTCCTTTTCAGGAAGCCCCCACATAAAATCTTGAATCATTATTTTCTTAGTGTATGTGAGCTACAGGTTTGCTAGGATCACACCAAGAAGGAAAGGATCGAAGACTAGAGATACCTAGGCCTAGAGAAGAGAAGAAAGAGCTTATTAAGTTCTACCAGTTTAAGGAAGAAACCTTTGCCATGATTCATTATCTTGCCATCTTGATGCCAAGTTCTTCTCCATAACATAGCACAAGCTAAGCTCCCTCGTTATTTTAGGTAATTTTTATATTCCATTACTATTGCTCATGATCTATTATCATCTTGTCTGACACGGGGGTTTACATCCTCCAAGGGAGTTAAAATCCTCTTGGAACTAGCATTTTCTATGCAACCCTTGCATATTGTGATCTAATCTTATCTGTTTCAGTTTTGTAGATCAAGATTCTTTATACCATTCATCTATCTTATTTTCACCTATATCATCCATCGTCATCTCCAATGTACAAAGTCCTAGCATACCCGACATTGTTTAGAGTTTATTGATTACTCGTACACTCATCTGGACATGAAGTTGGAAACACAGATCAACACTATATCATTAAGGTGTGCAACTAAACTAAGTATCCATCATATCTCAATTAGGCCCAAATAACATAGCAATATGTTAGTATCCACAACATCTAATGAAATGTGTCAACATACTAATCAAAGCTATGTTGGCGCTACGTGCCTAAATCATCATACATGTCCGTGAAGATCAAATATCGTAATATAATGTAAAAAATATGTTAAAATCCCTGTCAAATCATAACTGTGAGTAAATAAGTCAAAAAATAACCGATCCTATAAAATGTGGGCACTATAGTTTATTATCAAGTATTGTTGTATTAAAAAGGGTGAAAAAAGAACTTGAAAGTTGTAATTTATTGATTACATGTTCATATCAAGTCTCGAAATGTATCATTTTTACTTGTGCTTTCATTTGTTAAATTGGTTGTGTTCGTGTTGAAAGAATGTATGAAAGTTATACATGAATTGCCTTTTTGGAATCAATATCACTCTTGTTATGTAAAGAAAAAACGCTACTTTGTAATTGGTTAAATTTTAATGATTTGTTTTAGATCTTAAAATAAATTTTAATAGAAAGGAAATCTTGTAGTTGTTTATTATACACTATTGCAATGAAAAATCTATGTACTTAGTAATTTAGGACATGAAATGAAGAAATGATATCAATCCATCAACTATTGAATTGTAGGAAACTTAATTAAAATTAATGTTACCTTAAAAACCAACCTAACTAGAAAATGTTTTGGAAAATACTTGAAATTATAGTTCTATTTTTAGGAAACAGAACGACCATCCTATGTAGAAAAGGAGTTTTAGAACTGCCACCCTGCCCAAAGTGGAGGTTTCAGGATCATCACCCAGATAGGGTGGCGGTTTCAAAATCGTCACCCTGACAGGGTTGCGGTCACGGGACTGACAACTTGCTATGAGTGGTAGTTTTCTCACTTTCAAAGGAAAAATAAAATCCATATCTATGCAAATTCTAGAATGGATTTAATTAAAATCTAATTTTTAAAACTTCAAAATGTCACTACCAGTAACTAGTAACTGGAAAAAATCATTTGGTTAAGAATATAAATCTTCTTATGGGCATCCAAATGTGTAAAATCTTCTAGATCTAATGAAATGGGGTTTTCCCCAAATAATGAACTTTAAAAATGGATATATTAAATAAGAAAATTATATCCATAGTGGAATCTCTACAATAAACAAATAGGGAGCCTTGTAATGGAAAACCCTTGAATAAACAAAACTAAATAAAGAGAAGAATGGAATGGAGGAATGGTTTCCCCATTTGAAAACTAGTTCCAAAGAAACTTTCTCCATGGTTTTATTTCTTACTTCCCAACTTGCAAATTATGATGGAAAAAATGAATGAGTTAGGGAAAAAAGAAATATAAGAAGACTCCATAAGGATGTTTAGGGTTCATTTGAAAATACCTATATCTAAGGGTGTATATCCATTTAATCTAAGGGTTGAGGATCAACCCTACACATTTCTTGTTGTGGCACTTTATGGGGTTGGGTAATTTTAAAAGTATGGGTATTTGAGTTGAATGGGGCCAATTAATTGTTAGGGAAAGTTAATACTCTAACCTTATAAACTTAAGTGGATAAATGGCTTGGGTCCTTTAAGGATAAATTAAATAATTGTAAAAAGGGTAACTTGGTTATGATTTATAAGGGTTAATTAATTAGAATTTAAAATGTTTAATTAGATAATCTTAAGGGAGGAATTATTATTAAATGTTGTGGGAAGTAAGAATTAAACTAACTTAGGAACTATTCAACCCATTGATATTTGAAATAAAATGAATTAATGGTGACCCAGGAAAGGGATTTATCATGAAGTAGCCTTTTGTAAATTAATAATGATAATAGTAATCAAAATCCGTTCATATGTGTGAAATCTATTAAATAGGTAATAATTAAACCTAGTTGATAGCATCTTGTTGCAACCCTTTTAAACAAAAAAATTTATTCCTTATTTTCCCTACATCACTATTGAGTTTTGTCTTGGGTTTTTTATGTTGAAAATTTGGGCGTTACACTTGGTATCAGAGTTGTGATTTCAGTGATTGGACCCTTGGGAACACATGGAAACATAAAAAAAAATTTAACGTAACTCTTACTTAAAACACATGACATTGTGGATAACTAAAAACATAAAAAAAATATAGAAAACTAAAATGAACCTGTTGAGGAAAAATCACAGCACCCCCGAATGGCCTCGGATCTTAGTGGGGAACTCGGTGTGATTGCACAACATTGGACCATATCTCAAGCTGTGGGACTTGTGGACTTGAGATGGCCCTCCAGATAAAGTCGAATTCTTCTTCGTAAACTACCTACCACAAGCTACTATAGTTTAGGAAAAACTAATCTATCCTAATATAACCATTCCATGGAAATAGGGAGAGATATAAATACATGAAAATTAGAGCGTACACTAAAGTGGTGATACACCAGAAAGGAAAGAGGCAAGATACTCTGCTGAGGGAGGATGAAACAAGGGAAAAGGAGATGAGGGAGGTTAGACAAAAGTGACATAGACCTAAATCCTAATCCACTATCAAAACTCCATGAAACATGACATCTTACACCTGCAAACGTGAAATACATGCACAAAAAAAAGATCTGAAAGGGAGAGACATGGAGAAACAATAAAACATGAGAAAGGGTTGAACAACACCACAAAGTCATGATTTTATTGCTCTAGAAGGTGCATAGACCATTAAATTTCTTTCCAAAGGCATACATATGCTTATTGGGCATAAGAGAAGGCTTACAACTCAAATGGAGTCAAGAAACAAATTTTACAAAGTTTCTCCACACCCAGAATGTATCCCCTCTCAAATGAGAAGTGTTTACAATATATAGAACATCGAGGCGAGAGAGAAAGAAGAAAATTTAGACTCTACTCTGAAAGCTCTGAAAGTATCCCTCAGGCCCACAAGCCCGCAACCTTCTCATTTTTTGTTTGTCATCCCCAGGCCTGTCGGCTCGCATTTTCCACTTAGCAAAATAAATCCTTCTTGGGCTCATGGGCCCGTAATTATAACTTGTGCCTTTTGTGAAAAGTGCAAAATGCCAAAATATCTCCTGTCGTCCCTTTGGTTTGCAATCTTCCCCTTTGGCGAAAAGTCCTCCCCATGCATGCTGGCCTACTTTTCATAAAAAAATACTTCCAAGGCCCACCTCCCCGAATGTAATTTAGGCCTGACATGTGGATTCTCTGGGTGTTGGTGGAGGTGCAGATTACTTTTATACTTTTTACACTTTTTAAAACAAAATCTAAAATTCCAAAGTTCCTCCGACAACCCGCCTTCCTTCTTTGACCTAAAACATGGCCACATGTCCCTTTATGGGCATGTTCTATATTTTTGTGTTTTGGCTAAGTCCCTTTTGTTTTTCAGGGATGTATGTCTGACCTGGGACACGTGGAGGGATTCGCACTCATTTGGAAACCACCCCCAGATTTCACCTTTAAAGTTACACGTTCAAGGCACATGGAGGCTTCCCTCGACCCTATTTTACTTTACTGATTCATCCTACTACCTTTCTCAATCCCTGACTACTTGGAAAGATGACACATGTTTGGGGTCTCTTTTTGGGCCGGCCTTTTGAATTTGTGCTAATGAAGCACATGGCGCCATCCGTTGGCCTAGTATACTTAGCCGATTCAGACCTCGATCCATTTGATTTCTGTTGGACCCTAGACACGCGGATTGTATGTGCACATTTAGGAACCCTCTTTTGGTTCTTATTTTTAAGTTTCACTAAGATGAAACATGGTGCCTTCTATAAGTCCTTTGAAATTTCAACTACTGACTCTGTCTCTTTTTTAGACTTGGTACACATAGAATCTTCTCACTCATTTGGGGTCCCTGCTTTGGATTCTTCCCTTGGAATTATACCGATGAGGCACGTGGAGGCTTCATGCTCATTTGGGGTCTGTCTCTTGGGTCTTGCCCTTGGAGTTATACCGATGAGACATGTGGAGGCTTCCCCTGTCTCTTCTTTCCTTAGCCAATTTAGGGCGTTAAGTGAACACTACCTTTCTCCAATTTTCCCTATTGAGCTTCTGATCTCCTTTGACATCATTGGTCTCCTTTGATAATTGGCCTCCATTGTCAAGCCCACCTACTCCTCAGATTTGGGATTGATTGTGAGCCTGCTGGACTAAAGCGACCCTTCCAATTTTCTTATGTGAGGTCATGTTTGACAAATTTTTCCAGGGGGTTCATAATTGGGATAATAGAACCTAGATGACGATGAACTAACTCTTGCCTTGGTCTGTGTAGGAGGCAAAAACTAGATCTACCACCCCTGGAGTAGGTAGTTGTTACATGTCAAGTTAGATCTACTACCCCTAGAGAAGACAATTGTGTCTATACTACTGCATATCCTACAAACCTTGTAGGATGTCAATGCAGATATACGAGGTGGAGTAGTGGGGGCACGACCTAGCCAACATGATAAGGAGTCATGACATGACACTCAACACCCTCCACTACACACTGTGGAGCATAGAGCTGATTACTCACATGCGAGGTCAGCGAGACTAGATTCACCACCTATAGGGCATAAAGATAGGGTTGAGGGACATAGAGAGAGATCTAGGAGCCCTAAAAAGAGAGATGGCCATGATGAGAGACTTAGAGACATGAAGTTGATAGTAATAGATCATAACATAGAGATTTTCAAGATTCATCCATCTCATTTTGTTGAAGACATGGGTGGATTTTACATTGAGGCTTGGTTAGTTAGCATGAGCGTATGCTTCAAGCTATGCCCATGTACTGACAACATGAAATCTAATGTTGCAATTGATATTTTGAGGGATGGAGAAGGAGTTTTGTGGAGGACTAAGGAGCTAAAGCTCCACGTAGATTCAGGGACTGTTACTTGGGAGCTATTTAAGGAGTGTTTTAGAAGCCGATACTTACTTAGATGGTTCACTCAGTAGAGTTTTTATGAGTTTTATTAGTTATAAATGGCATTAATAACAGTGGCTGAGTACGAGAGCCAGAATTTGGAATTTCTTCAATATGTTGAGTACATTCATAATGAGTAGGTTAGGATTCATAGGTTCATCGGGGGCCTAAATTTTTATTTGCTAGGGTTATTATTATCCAATTTTTTCCCCAGGTAAAATTGACCAAACCCAACCATGCACAGGAAGAAATCTAAATGTCTGTTCCATTGTACAAGCCCATGTCTTGAATCCAACAATATGTTTGAAGGTGGACTCAGAAATGGAGGCTATAGGGTCTCAAGAGAGAAATAGGGAAAGGCTCAAAGTCATCGGGCTTCACAAA
The DNA here is from genome assembly GCA_019776745.2 of Taxus chinensis. NCBI lineage: Eukaryota > Viridiplantae > Streptophyta > Pinopsida > Cupressales > Taxaceae > Taxus > Taxus chinensis. The sequence continues at coordinate 143,131,864 of CM034151.1, read as the reverse complement.
TAATTCAGAGTGGGCCCAAATTGACTAACTATGGAAGAATCAGTGCAAGCTGCCAAGTGTCTCAACGACGCACCTTAAAGGGTTAAAGCAAAGGGTAGTTCCCCAAACAAGCGTGAAGCTTCCACATGTCCTAGGCCCAAAAAGGAACAGAGTTGGCCGTTGAAAAAGTCCAAATTAGTGGAAGGAACCACGTGTCAACTCAAGGTAATTTTAGAAGTAAGAGCCCAAGGTGGAGACTCAAGCTAGTGTCAGCTCTCCACGTGGTCAGGGTTTAATAGAAGTTAAATGGTAGTGAGCCCAAATCAATTAAGTATTAGAGTGTCGATGGATGCTTCCACATGTCTCATCAACTTATCTCTAAGGATCAATCATAAAAGTCAGTCTAAAACAAACACTAAGAATCCATGTGTCCAGAGTCCCACAAAAGTCACACCGGCCATTGAAAAGTCTTCGAGTTAGCACAAGGTGCCACATGTCGACTCGGCACAACTTCAAAGATAAATCTAAAGAGTGGAGACTCAAACATATGCCAGCCCAGTACGTAGTTAGGGCTCAAGTAAAGCATCAGCCTGAATCGGCTAAGTATCAAAAATTTGTGGAAGGCGTCACTTGTCTCTTCGGTGCATCTTCAAATGTAAATCCAAAAGTGTGTCTCCAAAACAAGAACTAGCCTTCTACATTTCCTAGTTCTGAAAAGGGACAGAGTCAAAAATTGAAAATTCAAGATGGGGAAGAGTCAATGGAGGGTGACATGTACCTCAATGGCATAACTTCAAAAGGGGTAGCCTAAGGGCTAGTCTCAATCTATTGCTAAGCTTCCACGTGTCCAAAATCCAAAATACAAAGAAACAAAACAAATATGTGGAAGGAGACACGTATCTCTTCAACACAACTTCAAAATCAAAATGAAAAAGGAGGCCCCAAACACATGCCAGCTCTACACGTGGCCATGTCTCAAGTCAAGGAAGGAAGGTGGGTCATCGGGGGTAGTTTGAAATTTTTGGCTCGAAAAGGCGTAAAGTATAAAAATAAGCCACACCTCTGCTGACACCTGAAGAAGCCACATATCAGGCCTAACTCACATATGGGGAGGTGGGCCTTGGAAGGATTTTTTGCTAGAAGTGGGCCAGCAGGACTGCATATAACTTTTCACCCAAATGGAAAATGCGGACCAGCAAGCCCGAAGATGGTTTTTTGGAAAAGGTGAATTGCGGGGATGCGGGGCATTTTTTGCATTTTCGTATTTTTGTGCAAAAGGTGTAAAGTGAATTTTGGGTCCATGGACCTATTCTACTAAATTAGTGTTCACCATTATTGTATGGATCTGACTCAAACATTCAAATGGATATATATTTCAGTCTAGTGTTCAAAATTCAACAAATTTGGCACCATTAGAAAGGTCTCGACCTTGTCTATGACATGGAAACCTGAAATTTTAATTTTGAAAAGGTTAGGTGGGTGAGAATTGGGAAAATGTATTCATGCCACTAATATGTGATCTGATTGCTTCAACAACGATATCAAATTTGATTTGATCTGCCATTCCTCCTTCTTCGACACACCAAACAAACATAGAGTGGTGGACTCAATAGATTGTGGGTGGATTTGTAGGGGGATGGATGGCTGGTAGTTGAGCTCTAAATCAAGTTTCCTACCTTTTCTCTCCTCTTCTCTTTGCTACATCTATAAAGGTCAGATCTTGGCTCATGGTAAAGGGTTGGACATTTTTTTTGCACCCTCCCTTCTTCCCTTGTCTACAAGTGAATTTGTGGAGTTTTCTAAACCTTCCATTTAAGTTGTAATAAAAAGTTTTGCCTCTTAGATATTGTAATGTGCTATATCAACTTTGAAGTAATAATATATGTCTGTGGATGATTCTCAACCCTCTCATGTGTTCATTTTTGTCTTATGATGTCTTATTGTAGTTTGGTTATTCATGTATGGTGGTTTTATTGCATTTCGATGGTTTGTTCCTTTGGTGCATCACCTCGTTAGCTTAGGTTTATTTTCTCGCGTCTTCTCAACCCTGTCTCCTTGGCAAGATAGAATAGGTTTTAGATTAGATCCTCTACAATTTATTTGTGTGCACCTAAACAGAGGAATATGGAATGGCCTTCACCCGGAGAGTTCTCTCACTTTCAAATTCCCACACTTTGAGAGATGCTCCATGTTGTGGAATCACACTGAGAGTCTCAACCCATCAAGTTATAGATTTCAGGGGTGATTTGATTTTACACTTATAGTTGTTACACACCTAGTGAGACCAAGAGGTCTCCATTTTTTATTGCAATAAGATTGATGTGTACTTGTTGTAAGTTTTCATCTTTAAGAAGCTCTGAAATTGCACATCTGGTGACTCCAAAAGAGGAAAATTCCACTAGTTTCAGTAGCCCAGGCTCAACAGATTCATGAGAAGGATTCAGACCAGATCAAGAACTAGAGAAGAAGGATTGTTTATCTATCTTCTCATGTCCCCAGATAAAGGGAGAAGGGGGAGAAGAGCCCAAAGGTATCCATCTCCACCAAATAGAACCTTGTATACACCTCCCCCTAGTAGGCCTTTCATCCAATCAACGAGGGTTCTTAGGCTAATCATAATAGCACAACCACCTAATCCCTATGTCAACTTCACTGGAAGTAGCTGACTTGCTCTCAATGCACAAAATCTAGTCTCAGTTGCAACATTGAAGAGCATTCCATATTTCACTGGAGAGAACCAGACTACGCCTAGTGACCACATTCAAGAGAATGAAAATGTTTGTGCAATTCATAAAGTCATGGAGATGGACATTGCAGTCAAATTTTTAGTCTCTTCACTCAAGGGTAAAGCTTCACATTGGTTTAGGAGTCTAACATCAGGCTCTATTGATAATTAGGACCATTTGTCTAAAGCTCTTCACAATCAACTTGAAAAGAAGGGAGATAATCTATGCTTGTTGGAACATCTGAAAACAATCATGAGGGCTCCCAATGAGCAATTAACCAACTTAAAATTCAGATTCTAAAGGATGTGGGATAGGATCCCATTGTCCGTAAGAGCCACATATACTTCCTTAGAGATTTAAATTCTGATATTGTCTTAATGATTCAATCAATGGGAGGTGTGACCTTACCTGTAGCTTATAACAGTTTCATAGAGTTGAGAATTGTTTAATTTAGGCTGGTAAACTTATAGCTAAGCCACCTATGCCTCTATATCCATAACTAGGAGTTCCAAGCACTAGTCAAACACCCACATTAGCTCCCATAGCTAGTCCAAGGACTCATAGTTCAGCTGAAGCTTCCACCTCATCCTCTATCACTTCAAAAGAACTACAACAGGTTATAAAACAACTATAGAACCTAGGGAATGAGCTAGTGACTATCAAGAGGTAACAAGCTCAGAGTAATAGGCCACATCAGCTTCAAATTCAGTATCAAGCTAGGCCCCCATACCAGCAAAATAGACCACCAGCTCAGGCTACAAATCAAAATCAAAACCAAGGACAACCTCAAGCTGCTAGGCCTTTCCGACCATATGATCCAAACATAGCTTCAACATCGAGGGCCTTATTTCCTACACAAAACAACTTGGCACAAGAATATGATTGGTGTTTCCATTGTAGTCAGCCCCATAACCAGCCATTGTGTTTAAATGGTGCGCTAAATGAGGCATTGATGGTACAGACCATTTGTGTGTCCCAAGAGCCCAGTTAAGAGGAAAATCTACAACAAAAAACCTAGAAAGAAGCACCTCTAAGTGAGACCATGCTTTTCAATTAGTAGGATGAATATTTATGTGGTATGAATCAAGTGCCTCCTCATAGCACTTGTGGAAGAAAATACACCGTCCAAGAAGAGGAATATTAGAGAGGGGAAATCCTCCAATTCAAATGGTCTACAACCCTCTATTTACCCACAAAGTGAAATTCCCAATGTGTAGAGTCAGCCCAAGCCACCTTCCAGACCCACTCAGGCATCGGTTGTAATGACCCATGTGCAAGAGAAGAGTGTGCAAGGAAAGGGGTAGAAAAAAGATAGCTCATTCCCATTTAACATAATTAAACAGATGAAGAAAACAAATGTAAACATCTCAATGTGGGAGTCATTGGCTATCCTAGGATAGAGATACCTGTTGCATGCTGCTATGGCCAATTGTTCAACTTAAAATCAACCCTCCAATCAACAAGAGAAAGTTCTTACCAATGCAGCTCATCCTGAAGGAAACCATGGAGGACAATAAGGTAAGAATTTGAAGCCTCCTCCCTTCTATGGCTCATTGATCATTGCAAATAAGCTAGTGCATAATTACATGATTGATTCAGGAGCAAGTAGCTTTGCAATGCCAAAGTAAATAGCTGTTCAACTGGGTCCTCAATACGAATTCATCTCCAAGGGCATAGTGCAACTGGATGGGACAACAATAACAATGGTTGGAGTAATCAAGGATTTTACCGTCACATTGTATGCATGCCCCAATGTGACCATATTTCAAAATGTATCAGTTATAGACTTGTCACCACATTTTTCATTATGTTTGTCAAGAGACTTCACTGTCAAAATTAGAGGTTATTTGTATGTTGATTGGTCACACATTATTTTTAGAACAAGGTATGGATCGAAGGCTACAATTAGATCTGCAACCATTATGGATTACAATATTGAGCCTCATGTACCCATCCCAATCATTGCGAACTATTTAGCTTTCGATCAGGAAGACCTCCCAAGCACTTATGAGGCACATACCGAGGTTGGGTGTATTCCATACTTGACCCTCGATGAGTGGGCGAACAAGATGCATGCTTTTGACCCTTACAAGGAAATGGAGGAATCTATGCTAAGAGTATCCTATTTTCTTGAGGATAATCATCCTCTTCCTAACATCACTAAGCCAAACCACAAGGATCATAATGAGGTATGGCAGTTAAGATTTGATGGCTCAAGAAGTAGACAAGGAGCTGAAGGAGGAACTATGATTATTTAACCTGAAGGTATGAAATATTACTCAAACTTCTATTTCTAATTTACTTTCTAAAACAACACAACAAAGTATGAGTCCTTGATCCATGGACTGCATTGGGTAAGAAAATGAGGGATTAAAAACTTGCAAGTGTTTGGCAATAGTGAGCTGATTACGAATCAAGTCTAGGGACAAAATGCTACCAAGAATGATATGTTAAAGAACTACTAGAATCAGGTATGGGATCTTATCAAATATTTTGAAGCATTCAACATCAATTCCATCCCAAGGAAGAAGAATGAAGTAGCTGACAGATTGATTGCAATTGGGGTGGCATTTTATGTAGTAGAGAGTATGAAAAGTGATAAGTCTCAACCTCATATCAAGGTGGTTGTGAGGCCAGTTGTACCAGATAATAACACAAGTTGGCAGGTCTTTGCGAATGATTAGAAAATTGTCAATTTTCTACAAGAAGAAGTTGAGTTATCCTTATGAAACCAAGACAAGCTAGAACAATGTTATGGTTACCAAGTGGTGCAGCTGAGAACCAACAAACTACCAAAGGGTATTGTAACTTTGGAGTCAATGTTCAACCCAAATGATCAATTCTGGAAGGAGAAATAAAATATCCAAGTAAAGGGTGAAGATTCAGAGCCCATTTCCATAGAAGAAGGAAAGACATTGCGAATTGGCAAAGTATGTACTCAACAAGAAAAATCTGAATTCGTTTAATTTTTTCAAGAATTACCAAATGTATTTTCTTGGACTTATAAGGATTTAAGAGGTTTCAACCCAAGGTTGGAACATCACACTATCGAGCCAGATCTGGGATGCAAGCCTTTCAGATAGAAGCAAAGGCCAGTAAACCCTCACATTGAACCTCTCATGAGAAAAGAGTTGAACAAGATAATTGAGGCCAATATCATCTTCCCTATCAATCATTCAAGTTGTTTCTATGAGGAAAAGAAATGGATAAATCACATTGTGTGTAGAATTCTATGATCTAAACAGAGCATCACTCAAAGATCACTACCCACTTCCATCGATGGAGAAAATCTTGCAAGTTGTAGCTGGCTCTGAGAGGTTGTAATTACTAGATGGATACTCAGGCTATAATCAGATAATGGTGAAAGAGGAGGATCAGTTAAAGACATCCTTCACCACCAAATGGGGGTACTTATGCTTATAAGAAGATGCCATTCAGAATGTGAAATGTCAGAGAAGCTTTTCAGCAAGTTTTGTATATGGCATTCAAAGGCTTGATTAATAAGATGGTGTTGGTGTATCTAGATGATATCATTGTCTTCTCAAAGAATGTAGGAGACCATCTCTTCCACCTCAGGTGGGTATTTCAGAGGTGTAGAAGGTTGGAAGTGTCACTGAACCTAAAGAATTGTGTGTTTGTGGAACAAGAGGGAAAGTTGTTGGGTCACATTGTCTCAAGATAAGGGTTAAAAATTGATCCTGAAAGGGTTGAAGCCATCCAAACACTTCCATTTCCACAACATAAGAAGTCTCTTCAAAGCTTTTTGGGGAGAATAAACTTTGTTTTCAGATTTTTGCTTGATTTTACCACTCTTTTGAAGGCTTCAACAATGATATTAAAGAATATTCTTGCATTTAAATCGACAACAAAAGGGAAAGAGAGTTTTGAGGCCATCAAGTAACAATATCACAGGTCCCGAATCTTATTAACCCGTACTTTTCAAAGGACTTCATGTTGTATGCTTTTTGAGGGTCAAACACAATCTCAACTATCCTGGTTAAGCCGAACAAGGAAGGTTCAGAACAGCCCATAGCTTTCTTAAGTCAAAGCTTAGAGGATTACAAGGTAAAGTATTCTTTCATTAAAAAACATGTCCTTGCTATCATTAGAAGTTTAAAGAAGTTCAGACACTTGGTCTCGAACAATAAGATTTAACTACTACTGTCTTATGTTGGTATCAAGGATTTTCTCCTAAACAAGGACTTGAATAAGAAGAGATCAGGATGGTTAACTCGTGTAATGGAGTATGATATTGAAATCAAAGTGACCGAACTAGTTCATGGAAAGGGTTTATTCGAGTAGCTCACTTCCAAGCAATAAGTTGAGTCAATGGATGAAGAAGAGGTTATCCTGAAATTGTAGAATGATAAAGAGTAGCCAGGTAACGATGCTCCTATTCCATGTTGGAATCAAGCCTTAATACATTATCTCCAAACAAGTTTGTGCACTCTAGAATGGAACAAAGCAAAGAGGAGATACTTTAGGTTACAAGCAATCCCATACATTCTTATTGGTGGTGTCTAGTTCAAGAAGACATCAATAGTGTTCTATTGAGGTGTAGTGGGACGAGCCAAATTGAAAGGGTGTTGCATGAGTTCCATGATGCAGAAGTAGGAGGCCACTTTTCTCCTCATGTAACAACTCTCAAAATTATGAAAGATGGTTATTATTGGCCTAGGGTGTTTAGTGATTGCTACTCATGGATCAAGAAGTGCAAGAAGTGTGCAGTCTTCATAGGGAAGGAAAATTTAGCAGCCCTACCCCTTTGTTTGATTTAAGTGGATCACCCATTCATGCAATGGGGACTAGAAATCTTTGGAGTGATTAACCCAAATTTAAGCTAGGGCCTATTGAAAATTTTTGCACTTGTGCAAAAATGGGCAACTCGAAACTTTGTCACGATGGATATCATTGGTGAAGTATATCTAAGCTAGGGGAGATCATATCAGATTATGTCGTTACTACTGATTTATTTAAAAGATTACATGAAATCTATAACTATGTGTGCTATTACAAAACATAACAGATCACATAGTCTACAATTTCATGAACATTCTCAGTAAAAGAACATAAGCCCCAAAGGACAGTTGTGTTGTCTTGATGAAGAAATCCAATTGTAGAATAGGTGAAGTGTAAAGTTTTGGAACAGAAAATATAAGTGCAGATCACAAAAAATTAGAGTTCATTACCGAATGTTACACATTCTATTCAATGTTCTTTCCTTTATGATTAAAACATTCAATTGTGTTACTGAGTTGTTTAGTTCATTATACAATCCATACAGAAAGTAGAAATATAGAAAGAGAAATACAAAATTCAATGTTATATTCATAAGGAGTTTTGAAATGTTTCCGTCACAAGCCGTGGGATGTAACTGAAATGTAAAATATAGCTACTAAAAATAAAGATACACATGCACGAAAGAGAAAGACAAGGAGTATGAGCGAACCCATCAGTTCCTTGGGGTTTCTGTTCTTCATTTGAAGCATCTTCATCTTCATCTTTTGTTTCTCTTTCATCTTCATTGCAGAATCCATTGTACCTAAAAAGAAGAAAAGTTAACCATCAATTACAAGCTCAGGGATCAAACCATATTCCTACAGTATCCTAATTTGTGCATATGAATCTTCCTCTAGCAGGAGATGTATTCTACTTAAAGAACATAACTACATGCATACTTTTTTCACTTAGAAAGAAGAAAAACATGGACATAAAATAGGCTAAGAAGCCTAATTATTTTCTAACTATTTTCCTAAGTGTGCAGGTACACGTTGCAGCCAAAAAGAAAAATAGACAAGTCATAAGTGCATGCAATAAAAGAAAGAATGTAACTAAAAGTTCCAACAACTGTTTTGAAATGGAAGAAGTTACATTACAAAAGAGAGAGTGGAAGATAAAAAAACTTGTTTTAGTTGCAGTAGAAGAGGGAGAATAAGATTTCAAGAAGCTGAAGCTAAATGGAAAGAAGGGATTACAGCACAAACAGGATGATAGAGATGCTGGGAACATTTGGACAGGGCTTCGCTATGTAAAATGGACATTTACAACTTTTCATCATGTTGTTTTCAATTACTACATGCTTTAAAGGAACTATGCAAATCAAATAAGTGATACAGGGAGTAGAAAAGCATCACATGATCAAGATAAATAGCTAACATATTTTCAGTTCTCAAATTAGTATATTAGTTCAACAAGAAAAGTGTTACTTTTTGTATTCTACATTAGAAAATACAACTACTATTTCTGGAAAAAGCATTATAGAAATGATTCTTGGAAAAAATTAGACAGGGCTTTGCGATTAAAAATCAACATTTCAAATTTTCCAGTAAGAATCTAAGTAAGAAACATTGCTATCAAATAAATTAAGCATTGGAAACAAGGCTTATTCCTGAAATAGTACTCACAAGCTTCATATTAGAGCAATGATCAAGATCATAAATGATGTTGTATCAAAAAGTACATACATGAATGCAAAGAAGCATGATCTAGATTTTAAAAACTTATTACTTTGAGCTCATTATTGAAAAGGGAAGATAAACACATTTGAGCAAAGGTCCAGATCCAAGGATATCAAGGTGAAACACAAATGCTCAAAAGAATATTTCTTTCAGACTACTACAAAGTTACAAAAGGATAGCAGGTTTACAATAAAATGGTGGATCAACTATATACTCAAGATCTCAGAAAAAAAATTATTCACAGATCAAACAAAATGACTCTTATAAGAAGAATGAAAGATATAGAAATGGGAAAGAATGAAGAAGTCAAAACACCCACATCAATGAGCCTTCAGGTCTAATCATTTCAGAGAAAAAGAGGTACCCCATAAGCATTCAAATTACAATATTACAAAGAAAACCTTTAATCAAAGTTACATGCACATTCTGGCTAAAGAAAGTTTCAATGTTTCTTTCAGAAGTCAACATTCCCATTGAAAATATTTTTGAAGTTGCAGATCTAAGAGTGAATATTACAGTTTCCATATTTAATCAGAAAACCCATTATTGGGTATCAAAATTAGGACAAGTAAGTACCTACTGATTAAATTGGAGTTTCAAGATAATCTTACAAATCCCAACTATTCTAAGTTGCAGTTTCTAAAAGAAGTAAGTATTAAGTTCCTAGAATGCTACAATATAGCTTCAGAGCCAAGATTAAATGCATGGTTCATAGTTTACAAGAACAGTAAAATATTACAACACTTCAATAGAATAAGATATATTGGATTGATGGAGTCATAGTTCTTAAGTGAAAAGGAAGATTTCGTACAAAAGGTATATCAAATATAGGACTTGAAGGGATCAAATCAGGAAATGATAAGGATCAAGCTCATTACAGCCAACTGAAGAAAATCCAGTTTATCTAATAGGCATGATTTGAAAGGTTAAATCAAGTAGGTACAGTTGAAGAATAGAATCTCTACAAGAAAAGGCTAAGTAATAGATAGTGCAGGGTTGAATTATCAGGTCATGGCTGAGCCTTTCAAAGTATTTTTGCAAGTATAAAGAAGATGGAATGTATAACATAATGAAGAATATCTATGGATTTTCATAAAAGGTTCAATGATTGACCGCGAGTAAGCTTCGAATAAAAAAATCATACATACCCAAGTCTGAGAAATACTCAAGAGTTTCAAAAATTTGTCATTCCCATTAAAGCTAGATTCAAGTTGTAGTATTGAAGTAAAAGGTACAAATCCTAGCCAATGAATGAATACCCATTAATGATTAGCAAGGAATCATAGTAAGAAATAGAAATCACCATTTAACATGGAACTATTGAGTCGTCAAAAACCATTGAATTCATAACAGGAAAAATGAGGACCCAAAACATTTTCAACTCGAAACACCCTAAAGAACCACGAAGGGATGAGATATGTGAAGAATGAGAAAAATATAAGTGTTTTGAAATCAAGATGATAACTATGATGCAGTTGAAAATCTCAAAGAATGGAAAACTTACCATTCCCTCATTAAAATAGTGATGCTCCTCACACAGGAACCAAGTAATGAAGCTTTAACTTCTCAATGATTACAAATAAGAAGAACACAGAGATTCCTTTCCACAAAAAATCCAAGCTTGAAAAGAAGAAAAATGAGTCTTAGAATGACCACAGGGAGCTACAGAAGGTCGAAAGAATCAAAAAACCTGAGCCCATAAAGCTCAACGATCATGGCAAAGAGAGAAGGTAGATTGTAGAACTTACAGGAAGGGGTCTGTGTCAGAGATCACAACAAGGAAAGGAACTCAGATTAGCGAACTCTTCATAACCCAAATCTCGAAAGTAATCAAAAACAGTTTCCACGTAGCATTGCAGAGAGTTCAAGAGCCAAGATTGGTGAATAATGTCACAAAATATAGATTCAATACCTATTTTCAGTGACGGCCAAGATTCAGAAAGAACAAAAATGGCCTCCAAGAAATTTTTTCCTAGGCTTCACCTGCATACCAAAAAACTTAATGAAATGATCATCAAACCCAAGCTTACCTTTATTGCCTAAGCCCAAGTATGGGTTAAGTTCGAAATCAACCATGATTTAGGCTCAACGATTAGGATTCATCAATTACAAAGATTAAATGGCTAAAGATCATGCTCAGAACTTGAAACAAACAAATAATGTTAGTTCTCAGTGACCACATTAATTATAGAGTTACAAACCCTAACCACAAGTTAGAGATTGACGGGATCAGGCCAATTGGTACAAAGATCAATGGTGCAGGTTCCATTTCAAACATCAAAGAAAACTCGGCCTAGGTCAAATTTCCAACAAACAATCCTATGAGGGGTGAGTCACTGTGCAGAAAGGGATAGGCCACATGTCCATCAAATAAATAACTCATTGCCAAATACTTTCAAAGTCTAAACAATAGTGTATGCCTTTAATCAAAAGCCAACCAAATTATGTCAAATGATCACCGAAAAGGTGAGTTTCAAATTATACACTACCAAACATGCAATGACCAACACATATATACATGTGTGTATTTATCAAAAGGTGGTGGAGAATAAAGTGGCATGTGCCATGTAAAAGGGTCGACCCTTTTATATCGCTAAGTCCACCAAGGTGGCCAAACACAGTAGATTGGAGGTGGTCCCCATTTCAAGGAGGTAGAGGTAATTGTTATTTTGTCACTATTATGACCTTTAGAAACCAAGGAGATGTCAACATCATCAGAACATGTGCAAATAGCAGGTGGTCCCTTCAGGATGAATTATTTTGCAAAGTATTGTAATTAATGTAACTATTTTTCTCACAGGTAGAGAATTGATTTTTGCATGCTTCACAAGAAGACAAAATAGAGAAGATACAATTTGCATGCCATGGAGAGAGACTTGCCTAGCAGGAAATTTTATTTTTAGAAAAATTAGTAACCCCTCTTTATTAAAAATAGAACAATCAACTTCAGTTGACTAAGATGTAATCAAAGGTTATTAATGCCTCTTGCAGTAGTTTGTATTATTTCATCCTTTTATTAAATAAAGGATAAAATTAGGATGCATGGGCGAGTACAGCCTTAGGCTATTTTTAGGAAAGGTGGGATAATTTTGTTTTTTTCTATATATTTTGTTCCTTTGCAAGGCATAAAGATCTTCTAGAGGAATTTTAGATATAGGAGTACTGAAGAAAATTTTTGTAAGTTTTTCCTTCTGTGTGTGAAGTATTTTTCTATCTTTCCAATTATTTGTAGTCTTCTCAATGCAAATTCCCTAACCAATCATCTTACCCTACTGCAAAATACAATATTTTCTTCTAAATTTTAATGTGCATGTTAAATTTTCAGTACTGTTGTAATTTTCCCTCAGTACAACCAAGTGTTTACCCTTAAGCATTCTATAGAAAATTTTTGGCTCATGCATCAAGAATCCTTATCATATAAATTATGCATATACTCAGTCAAAGCCCTCATATAAATTTGGTGTATCACCCCAATCCATTTATATCATAGCCATCTTTTGCGCTTAATCCCATAAATTCAATTTAGGATACATCAATAAGGAACTAGCCTTTTAATCCTAGAGAATCACCTCAAAATAGGTATACCCATAGACCTGAGGTGTTTCCATTATATCTACGAAAGAGAGCGATCAATTTTTGCAAGACTAGAAAACTTACAGCCATCTCTCTACAAGGTGCACTTTTGAGAGATAATAGTTGTTGGCATGCCCAGTGGGACCACGAATCAGATCTGCATGTAGACAATAGATTTATAGTAGATTAAAGTTTACTTTCAGGAGCAAGCTACAGAAATTTATTCTAAGGATTTTACAATCTTTTGGCAACTCCGCAAAACTGATTTCAGAACGCTATTGCAGCACGTTCCATGCCTAAAGTGACTACAAGATCATTGGTAACAGGAATTCCTCCTGAATTTGTTTCCTTACCTTTGAATTCTTCTAGAAGGAGAAGAGTTTGTAATAATTTACCTGATAATAGACCTAGTTTTGACAACCCTCCTGATATTTCTTCAACACATATTAATTTCTCTATTAACATCCCAATTTTTCAAATGGCTATTCAACTTGCTAGGAATTTTGTGACCTTTACTAATGGCAACCCATTAGTAATACCAGTTTACCATGATATTTTTAATGCTACCATGAAAAGTCTACAATCATTCATGGGTGAAAATTAGGTTACACCAGCTAAACATATCAAAGATGTTGCATCCCTATGTGCAGTCCCTAATATCACTCATGAAGAAGTAGCTCTAAAAATTTTAGCTACATATTTTAAGGGGTAGATCTTGCAATGGTATAGAAACCTAGAAATTGGCAGCATAAGAACTTGGCATGACTTAGGTGAAAATTTAATGAAACAGTTCTAGGATAATTCAGATCATTTGTCTCTCATCGAATAGTTGTCTACTATTAAAAGAGCTCCAAATGAATTTGTCCAGTTTTAATATCTGCTTTTCTAGAACTTGGGAGAGAATTCTAGCAAGTGTCAAGCCTCAAGATGATCATGCTTTCCTTTATTATCTTAAAGCATTAAATAGTGATATCTCAACTATGATTTAGTCAATGGGTGGAGAGACACTCCCAGCAGCTTATGATATTGCTATCTGAGCTAAAAATGGCCTTATTCAAGCTAGAAAATTGGTGCCAAGGCCATCAATGCCTTTTTTGGTAGATTTAGCACCTATTCCTCAACCTATTACAATCATAGAGCCCACTATTGTAGCTCCATCAAATGATGTATTCAAAGCTTTGTAGACTATGGGAAATAAATTGAATTTGATTGAGAACAAAATTACATTACCTAGCAGACCGTACCACACTCCTTATCAGCCCTACCAACAAAATCAGCAAAACAGATAGCCCTATCAATAGAATCAAAGACATTTTGACACAAAGGCTCCTAGTTCATCTAATGCTTTAGTCCCAGTTAATATGACTACATACAAGTGGTGTCAACCTTGCAATCAATCTCATTCAACTACAACTTGCCTAAATGATTTTCTGAATCTAAATCTTATTGCACAACCTCAATCTGAAACATTGTTTATGCCTCAAATGGAGGGTGGGCAGCAAGAGAATCATGTTCAAAAAGCACCTGAACAGAATTTAGTCAGTTTTAATGAGGAGGATTTCATTACAGTCACTACTAGGGATCAAGAGAGGGCTGCTGAAAATCAAAAGTAGAAAAATAGGCCTTTCCTGCCTACTGTCACTGACAAGACAGCCTCTACAGCTCCAAAGTCAACTAACAACCCTGTTGTTCCTCAAAAACCAGCAAGTGTCCCAGTTGATAAATTTCATCAAAGATAGCTACAACCTGATCTATAAAGACTGTTTATACCTCAAATATCCAAGGCAGCTGAAGTAAAATCAGTTTTTGCTAAAGCCTACTCTAAGATAGTTGATTATGTCTCTAAGACACTTGCTTCTTTTAACATTGTTGATGTAATGAAAAAGGATAATGTTAACATCTTGATGTGGGATTCTCTAAGTATTTCTTGACAACAAGATTTACTTTCTCATGAACTAGCTAAGCTACAGATTTCGTCAAATACAACAGAAAAGGAAGTTCAGAAGATAGACAAGGTACATGGAATGTTTGAGCAATACCGTATTAAAGAAGTTAAGTGGATGGTTTAGAAAGTTATGAATGCTGATGACATTAAGAAACCACCACCATTTTATTTATCACCAATTGTTGGTGAAATCTAGTTCATAATTACATGGTGGACAGTGGTGCAAGTACCACAGTTATGCCAAAAGCAATTACAAAAAAATTAGGGTTGCAATATGAGCCTACAAAAAGGAGTGTCTTACAGCTTGATGGAATTATAACTAATATGGTTGGTATAATCAAAAATTTAGAAGTGACGTTACATGCTTTCCCAAATGTTTCTATTCTGCAAGATGTTACTGTTGTGGACCTACCTCCATATTTTGCCTTGTGCTTATCTAGAGATTTCACAGCAAAAATAGGAGGTTACCTCTCTTCGGATTGGTCCTTCTTATTTTTTACTACACATTATGGAACTAAGGTTACTATCAATTCAGAACCATTGGCCAGATTCCATATTGAGCCTCATTCTCCAAATGCAGTAGCTAATTACTTAGCTTTAGAGCAATCTAATTTTGATGATGTAGCTCAGGTTTCAACATTAGATGGTGATTCTAACATGTTTATGGATGAAAATAAAGTTGAAGAACATGTCCATGATCCTTTTAAGGAAATTGAAGAACATCTTTTTGATGTGTATTGCATGTATGAAGAAAATACACCACTTTCCTTGTTATCCAAAATAGAAAATTTAGCAGAAGAGATTTCAAAGCTTCATTGTTGATGGAGCTAAGAACAAAAAAGGACAGGGAGCAGGTTTGATGCTCACTTCCCCAACAAGTAAAAGGTATTTCTCAACTTTGAGTCTCTAATTTTCATGTACTTGCAATGTAGCTGAATATGAAGCATTAATTCATGGCTTGCTTTGGGCCAGAAAGAGAGGTATTAGCATGCTACAAATCTTTGGTGATTCTGAGTTAGTTATCAATCAAGTAAAAAACTTCAATGTTTGTAAGAATCCACTAATTAAGTCTTACAGACGTAGAGTTTCAGACTTAATGGAAGATTTTGATGCTATTAATATTTAGTCTATTCCTAGAGCTGAAAACAATAATGGAGATAGACTTGCAGTAGTTGGTGCTATTTTCAAAGTGTTGGGACAGATGGAAAATAGTAAAATCCATCCTCATATTAAGCTAATTGTTAGGCCTTCTATACCTGATAATGAATCAAATTGGAAAGTTTTTGAAAGTGACGATCAAATCTACAGGTTTTTACAGCAAGAAGCTAAGTTTTTTGCAATAAATCAGGATAAGTTACAACATTTATATAGTGATCAGATTGTTCAATTCAAGATAAATAAATTTCCTCAAGGTCTGGTCACATTGGAAGACATCTTCAGCACCGATGATCAGTTAAGAAAGGTGAAGACTAAAATGTCAACCCCCTTTGATAATTACGAAGAGATCTTGGTTGATGAAGGGAAAAAACTATTTCTTGGAAAGATATGTTCCTTAACTGAAAAACATTCATTTATTAATCTTTGTAAAGAGTTTAAGGATGTTTTTGCTTGGAAATACCAAGATTTGAAAGGATTTGATCCCAGTCTAGCACATTATACAATTAAGTTACATCCAAATGCTAAGCCTATTAGACAAAAACAGAGGCCTGTAAATCCAAAAATAGAACCTCTGACGAGGAAAGAATTATCTAAATTGATTGAATCAAGTATTATATTTCCAAATAAGCATTCAAGTTAGGTAGCCAATCTTGTTCCTATTAGGAAGAAGAACAGTGAAATCAGACTATGTGTAGATTTTAGAGATCTTAATAAAGATTCATTAGAAGATCATTACCCACTCCCGAATATGGATCAAATTTTTAGAACAATCTCAGGTTCAGATAGACTATCTCTTCTAGATGGTTACAGTGGCTATAATCAGATTTTAATTTGAGAAGAAGATAGATACAAAACAACTTTTACCACCAAGTGGGGTACTCATGCTTATAAAAAAATGCTTTTTGGTCTTTCAAATGCTGATGTAACTTTTCAACATGCAATGGACATGTATTTTCGGAGCTTGTTAAATAAATGTATTCTTGTTTATTTGGATGATATTATCGTGTTCTCAAAAAATCTAGAACAACACTTGATGCATTTAAGGTAGATGTTTTAGTTGTGCAGGTAATTTGGAATATTCTTGAACCAACTGCACTCTATCTTTTTAGTACATCAAGGTAAATTACTTGGTCATATTGTTTCGAAGAAGGGTTTAACAATTGATCCTTTCAAAATCGAAGCCATATAATAGCTATCATTGTCTCATCATAAGAAGGAATTACAGATTTTTCTGGGAAAAATCAACTTTGTTAGAAGATTTGTTCCAGATTTTGAGCATTGGTCAAACCATTAACAACTACATTAAAGAAAGAGAAAACATTCTTTTAGACCAGCGAAGGGAGAGAAGGTTTTGAAGAAATCAAAATAGCTATCGCTCAGGCTCTTACTCTTGCAAATCCAAATTTTGATAAAGATTTTATGATGTATGCACTTGCAGGAGGTGAAAAAATCTCAGCTATTTTAACTTAGGTTAATGATGAGAATATTGAGCAGCCAGTTGCTTTCTTTGGACAGAGTTTGCATTATTATGAAATAAGGTACAAATTTCTTGAAAAAAGGTACTTTTAGTAGTCAGAGGACTAAATAATTTCAACTATATTCTTTCGAACAATAAAATCTACATTCTTGTTTCTCATCCAAGTGTGAAAGCATTCTTAATAAATAAGGAATTAAATGAGAAAAGAGAAAACTTGATAACAAAGGTCATGGCATATGATGTTGATATATGGGTTGCTAAGACAGTTCGAGGTTAAGGTCTATTTGAGCATGTAATTGTTGATATGGAAAAATAGAAAGCTGCGGAACCCGAAGATTGAGAAACGCATGTTGAAATCGTGTATCAACAATCAAATATCATGGTCCAACCAGAAAATCAGCAACCTGAACTTGCTCAAGAGATCCAAGAATCAAGGTGGATGACTAATTTGGTTAACTACTTATAACATGGCACCTATTCGGAAGGTATGGATAAGAATAAAAGAATATATTTCAGATTACAAGCAATTCCTTATCTTTTCGTTGATGGTTTGTTGTTCAAAAGGGAAATAAATGGAATCTTTCTACAATGTGTTGACTATGATAAAATTCAGAAAATATTATCAGAATTCCATGAAGGACCTACAGAAGGTCACTTCTCAGCACGTACTATAGCTTTAAAAATCATGAAAGTAGGTTACTATTGGCCTAGCATAATCAAAGATTGTTTTGAATGGATTAGAAATTTTAAAAAATGTGCTTTCTTTGTTAGAAAGGAATGTCTAGCTTTGTTGCCTTTATGGCCTATTTCAACTGACCAACCTTTTATTCAGTGGGGTCTTGATTTTATTGGCACGAGAAACTTACGTTCGTCACAAGGACATAAGTGCATCTTAACTGCTACAGATTATTTTACACGATGGACCGAAATAATAGCCTTGAAATATGCTAATGAAGCTTCGATACTATCCTTTTATGAAGGGATAGTTTACAGATTTCGTGTTCTAGCAACTATCATATCAGATAATGCTCTAGCATTCTTTAGTGCAAAGATCACAGATTGGGTTGTTAACTATGGAATATATCTAAGTTCTTCATCTAATTATTACCCACAAGGTGATGGCTTAGCTAAGAGTACTAACAAGAATTTGTTAAGAATCATTAGAAGAATGCTCAAGGATAATAAAAGAGCTTGGCATCTAATGTTGAATTCCATCCTTTGGGCTAATAGAGTGACTCTTAAAAGATCAGTTGGTAATTCACTGTACAAACTTGTGTATGGAAAATAAGAGATAATGCATATTTCAATTGAGTTACCTACATTAGATTTTCTACATGAAATGGAGCTGCTTGAGAATGAACCATTACAGGTTCATTATGTAGAGTTAATGGAATTACAAGAGCTAAGGGACCAACCTCATTTAAATATGGAAAAGAATCAGAAACAGGTTTAGAAGACTTTTGATAAGAAAGTGAAATTTAGAGTCTTCAATGAAGGAGATATTGTTTTAAAGTGGGATGTTGATCGTGCAAAGATAGGAAGACACTCAAAGTTCAACACACTCTGTAGTGGTCCTTACATGATTTCAGCTAGCAAGGAGCACAATGCTTTTCATCTTTTGAAGCTAAATGGAGAGGAACTTCGCATTCCTATGAATGGTATGTTTCTCAAACACTGTTATTGAATATCTTGTAGTGATTGTTAGAGTAGGATTTCCCTTCAATAAGTGTAGTTTTTGCACATTGTGTTGCTTTTTAATTCAATAAGTGCATTCGTGCATGCAATCTGGTTTACCAGATATTTTTCCATTTTTAGTTTCATTTTGGAAAAGTTGGAATTTTCAAAAAATGCAAATTGTTGTTACATGTTTGGACTTCATGCCCAATGGACAAGAGCAAGGAACTGGTATATAAGCTAGTAGGTGGCTTTCTCCATAGGATCACATGAAATTTTTACAATTGTTACACTTGTGCAAAAATGGGCAACTCAAAACTTTGTTAAGATGGATAGCATAGGTGAAGTATACCTAAGCTGGGGGAGATCATATAAGATTATGTCATTACTGTTGATTTATTTAAAAGATTACATGAAATCTACAACTATATGTGTTGTTACAAAACATAACAGATCACATAGTCTGCAATTTCATGACCATCCTCAACAAAAGAACACAAGCCCTGAAGGACATTTGTGTTGTCTTGATGAGGACATCCAATTACAGAATAGGTAAAGTGTAAAGTTTTGGAACAACAAACATAAGTGCAGATCATAGAAAATTAGAGTTCGTTACTGAATGTTACAAGTTCTATTCAATGTTCTTTCCTTTATGATTAAGACATTCAATTATGTTACTGAGTTGTTTAGTTCATTATACAATCCATACCTAAAGTAGAAATGCAAAAAGAGATATACAACTAATTTACAAAATTCAATGTTATATTCATAAGGAGTTTTTAAATGTTTCCCACACAAGCCGTGGGATGTAACTAAAAAGTAAAATACAGCTACTGAAAAGAAAGATACACATGCATGAAAAAGAAAGTAAAGGAGTATGAGTGAACCCATCATTGCCTTGGGGTTTCTGTTCTTCGTTTGAAGCATCTTCATCCCCATCTTTTGTTTCTATTTCATCCTCATTGTAGAAGCCATTGAACCTAAAAAGAAGAAAATTTAACCATCAGTTACGAGCTCATGGATCAAACCATATTCCTACACTATACTAGTTCATGCATATGAATCTTCCCCTAACAGGGGATGTACTACTTAAAGAACAGAACTGCATACATGCTTTATTCACTCAAAAAGAAGAAAAACATGGACATAAGAGATGCCAAAAAGCCTAATTATTTTCTAACTATTTTCTTAAGTGTGTAGGTACAGGTTGCAGCCAAAAAGAAAAATAGACAATTCATAAGTGCATGCAATAAAAGGAAGAATGTAACTAAAAGTTTCAACAACTGTTTTAAAATGGAAGAGGTTACAGTACAAAAGAGAGAGTGGAAGATATAAACACTTGTTTTAGTTACAGCAGAAGAGGGAGAATCAGATTTCAAGCAGGTGAAGCTAAATTGAAATAAGGGATTACAACATAAACATGATGATAGAGAAGATTCTGGGAAAATTTTGGCAGGGCTTCGCCATGTAAAATGGACAGTTACAACTTTTCATCATGTTGTTTTCAATTACTACGTGCTTTAGAGGAACTATGCAAATCAAATAAGTGATACAGGGAGCAGAAAAGAATCACATGATCAAGATACACATCTAACATATTTTTAGTTCTCAAATTACTATATCAGTTCAGCAAGAAAAGTGTTACCTTCCATATTCTGGATCAGAAAAATATAACTACTATTTCTGGAAAAGGCATTATAGAAATGATTCTTGGAAAATTTTTGACAGGGCTTCGCCATGAAAAATCAACATTTCAAATTTTCTAGCAAGCATCTAAGCAAGAAACACTGCTATCAAAGAAATTAAGAATTGCAAACAAGGATTATGCTTGAAATAGTACACATAAGCTTTAAATTAGAGCAATGATCAAGATCATAAATGATGTTGTATCAAAAAGTACATACATGAATGCAAGGAAGCATGATATAGATTTAAAAAACTTATTACTTCTAGCTCATTATTGCAAAGGGAAGATAACCACATTCGAGCAAAGGTAGAGATCCAAGGATATCAAGGTGAAACATAGATGCTTAGAAGAATATTTCTTTCAGACTACTACCAAGTTACAAAAGAAAATCAGGTTTACAATACAATGGTGGATAAACTATATACTCATGATCTTAGAACATAAATTATTCACAAATCAAACCAAGTGACCATGATAAAAAGAATGAAGAAGTCCAAACACCCACATCAATAAGCCTTCAGGTCTAATCATTTCAAAGCAAAAGAGGTAACCCATAAGCATTCAAATCACAAGCTTACAAAGAAAACGTTGAATCAAAGTTACATGCACATTCAGACTAAAAAAAGTTTCAAAGTTTCTTTTAAAAGTCAACATTCCGATTGAAAATATTTTTCAAGTTGCATATCTAAGAGTGAAAATTACAGTTTCTGTCTTTAATCAGAAAACCCATTATTGGGTATCAAAATTAGAACAAGTAAGTACCTACTAATTAGATTGGAGTTTCAAGATAATCTTACAAAGCCCAGCTATTCTAAGTTGTAGTTTCAAAATGAAGTAAGTATTAAGTTCCCAGAATGCTACAATATAGATTTAGAGCTAAGATTAAACACATGATTCACATTTTACAAGAACAGTAAAATATTACAACACTTCAATAGAATAAGATTTATTGGAGTCATGGAGTTAGAGTTCTTAAGTGAAAAGGAAAATTTCGTACAAAAGGTATATCAAATTTAGGACTTGAGGGGATCAAATCAGGAAATGATAAGGATCATGCTCATTATAGCCACCTAAAAAAAATCTAGTTTATCAAATAGTCATGCTTTGAAAGGGTAAATCAAGCAGGTACAGTTGAAGAACAAAATCTCTACAAGAAAAGGCTAAGTAACAGATAGTGCAAGGTTGAATTATCAGGGAATGGCTAAGCCTTTCAAAGTCTTTTTGCAATTATGAAGAAGATGGAATGCAGAATATAATGAAGAATATCTAGGGTTTTTTAGAAAAGGATAAAGGATTAACCGCAAACAAGTTTTGAATTAAAAACTCATACATACCCAGATCTGAGAAATACTCAAGAGTTTTAGAAATTTTTCTTTCCCATTAAAGCCAGATTCAAGTTACAGTATTAAAGTAAAAGGTACAGATCTTAGCCAATGAATGAATACCCATTAATGATTAGTAAGGAATCAGAGTAAGAAATAGAACTCACCAGTTAACATATAACTATTAGGTCCTCAAAAAGCATCGAATTCAAAACATTTTCAACTCGAAACCCCCAAAAGAACAATGAAGGCATGAGATATGTGAAGAATGAGAAAAATATCAATGTTTTGAAATCAAGATGATAACAATGATGCAGTTGAAAAGATCAGAGAATGGAAACCTTACCATTTCCTCATCAAAATAGTGATGCTCATCACACAGGGACTAAGTAATGAAGCTTCAACTTCTCAATGATTACAAACAAGAAGAACATAGAGATTCTTTTCCACAAAAAAGCCAAGCTCGAAAAGGAGAAAAATGAGTGTCAGAATGACCACGTGGAGCTACAAAAGGGTGAAAGAATCAGAAAACCTGAGCCCACTAAGCTCAACAATGGTGGCTAAGTGAGAATGTAGCTCTCACAACTTACAGGAAGGGATCTAGCTGAGAGATCACAACAAGGAAAGGAACTTAGATCACTCGAACTCTTCATAACCCAAAGCTTGAAAGTAATAAAAAATGGTTTCCACTAAGCATTACAAAGAGTTCAAGAGCCAAGATTGGTGAATAATGTCACAAAATATAGATTTAATACCTATTTGCAGTGAAGGTTGAGCTTCAAAGACAACAAAAATGGCCTCCAAGAAAAATTTTCCAGGGCTTTGCCCGCATACCAGAAAACTGAATGAAATGATTGTCAAACCCAAGCTTTCCTTGACCACCTAAGCCCAAGTATGGGTTATGTTTGAACTCAACAATGATTTAGGATCAATGACTAGGATTCATCAAGTACAAAAATGAAATGGCCGAGGATCATGCTCAGAACTATAAAAAAACAACCAAGGTTAGTTCTCACTGACCACATTAATTACCGCAAGTTAGAGATCAACGACATCAAGCCAATTGGTACAAAGATCAATGCTGTAGGTTCCATTTCAAACATCAAAGAAAAGTCAACCTAGGTCATATTTCCACCGACAAAGCGTATGAGGGGTGATTCACCATGGAGAAGGCGACAACCCATGTGTCCATCAAACAAATAAATCATTTCCAAATACTTTCAAAGTCGAAACCATAGTGTATGCCTTTAATCAAAAGCCGACCAAATTATGCCAAATGATCACCGAAAAGGTGAATTTCAAATTATACACTACCAAACATGCAATGACCAACACATATTTACATGTGTGTATTTATCAAAAGGTGGTGGAGAATATAGTGGCATGTGCCATGTAAAATGGTTGACCCTTTTATATTGCTAAGTCCACCAAGGTGGCCAAACCAAGTAAATTGGAGGTGGTCCCCACTTCAATGAGGTAGAGGTAATTGGTAGTTTGTCACTATTATGACCTTTAGAAACCAAGAAGATTTCAACATCATCATAACATGTGCACATAGAAGGTAGTCCCTTTATGATGAATTATTTTGTAAAGTATTGCAATTAATGTAATTATTTTGTTCATAGGTGGAGAATTGATTTTTGCATGCTTCACAAGAAGACAAAATTGAGAAGAGACAATTTACATGTCATGGAGAGAGACTTGCCTAGCAAGCAATTTTATTTTTGGCAAAATTATTCACCCAACTTTATTAAAAATAGAACAATCAACTTTGGTTAACTGAGATTTAATCAAAGGCTATTAATGCCTCTTGCACTAGTTTGTATTATTTTATCCTTTTATTAAATAAAGGAAAAATTAGGATGCATGGGTCAGTGCCACCTAGGCTATTTTTAGGAAGGGTGAGAAAATTTTATTTTTTACTATATATTGTGTGCCTTTGCAAGGCACAAAGAGCTTATGGAGGACTGTTAGATATAGGAGTACTGAAGCAATTTTTTGCCAATTTTTCCTTCTGTGTGTGAAGTATTTTCTACCTTTCCAATTATTTGCAGTCTTGTGTATGTTTCTATTAGTCTTGTGAATGCAAATTCCCTTACCAATCATCTTACCCTGCTGTAAAATTTAGTATTTTCTACTAAATTTTAATGTGCATGTTTTTTTTTATTAAGGGCAAATAGTTTTGAAGGGACTATACCCTGTGTACAAAAGGGTTCAAAAGCCAGATAATAAACATGAGAAAAGTAGCCCAGAGAAGGGTAAAACAGTCAACTAAGAAAGGCTCAGTAGCTAGATATTACAATAAAGGTGAAAAGTGGATCTAAACATATAGAGATCTAGAGTAAAGGAGACAAGTTCAAAAAGAAACCAAAAGAGAAACAGAATACAGCGCTCCGTCAAAAAAAATCTCTAGAGCCGCCCGATGACAGCCAGATCACAGCCAAAAAATAGTAGCACATCAGCCCGTTACTTGAGGGCTCTTTCAATCTTGGCCTTGATGGCCTGCAGTGACATGAAAAAGGCAATGGCTGTGGCCTGAGAGGGGTCCTTCATGTCTGCTTGGGAGATTGCAATGTCCCTATTTTCTTTAGGGCCCCATATATCTTCATTGATTCCACTTAAGCTGCAAACACTATGGACGTGTTGTTCAATGAAGTTATAGATGATTTTTAGGGTAGACAAAATACAGTCATTGCGGCTTTTGGCATTCCCCAATCTGCCATCAAGGGACTGCAGCTTCTTGAAGACTTCATCAATGACCCCCTCTTCCTTCTCACCTTGCAGGATCCTTTTACCTTTGGCTTTCTCCATGTTCTTAAGATCCCCTTGGAGCTCTTGAATCTCCTTCTCCAATCTGTCAACCTTCTCCAGAAAATCCTCCTCCTTGGGCTTCTCCACAGGCATGCTGATATGAAGGAGGCTTTCAGCAAGTTCTAAGTCCTTGTGATTTTAATGTGCATGTTAACTTATGAGTACTGTTGTGATTTTCCCTCAGTACAACCAAGTGTTTTCCCTTAAGCATTCTATAGAAAATTGTTGGTTCATGCATCAAGAATCCTTCTCATAGCAATCATGTATATACTCAATCAAAGCCCTCATATAAATTTGGTGTATCACCCCAATCTAGTTATTTCATAGCCATCTTTAACCCTTAATCCCAAAAAAAAAATTTAGGATACATCAATAAGGAACCAGCCTTTTAATCTTGGGGACTCACCTCAAAAAAGGTATACCCACAGACCAGAGGTGTTTCCATTGTATCTACGAAAGAGAGAGATCAATTTTTGCAAGACTAGAAAACTTGCAGCCATCTCTCTATAGGGTGTAATTTCGAGAGATAACAAGGCCACAAGTGGATACTTACATTAACAGACTATTTCACCAAATGGACTAAAGTAGTGGCACTTAAGGAGGCAAATAAATCCAACATCTTAGATTTCTATGAAGGAGTAGCCACCAGGTTTAGAGTCCCTGCCACTATTATATCAAATAATGCATTAGAATTCCTTGGTACAAGGATCACTAAATGGGTTGTCAAGAATGGTGCATAGCTCAGCACTTCATCAAACTATTACCCTCAAGGTAATGGCCAAGAAGAGTCCATAAAAAAGAACCTACTAAGAATTATAAGAAGGAATCTTGAACAAAATCAAATAATTTGGCACACAAACTTCAAAGCAACTCTATGGGCTGATAGGATCACATCTAAAAGGTCCACATGCAGCTCCCCATACAAGCTTATGTATGGAAAAGAGGTAGTATTACCCATATCATTGGATTTGCCCACTTTAGAGCTCATGAAATAGTTGGAACTAGCTGAGTTTGAACCTATGGCAATCAGGTATGCAAAGCTAATGGAAGTAGAAGATGCAAGAGAGCATGTAATGAAAATCGTGGAGAAAGATCAAGCATTGATCAAGAAGATCTTTGATAAGAAAGAAAGAACAAGGAACTTTCAAGAGGGGGACTTGGTTCTAAAGTGGGATGCAGATCGGGAATAACCAGGAAAACATTCCACATTTGATGCCATTTGAAGTGGCCCCTACATGGTCACAAGATGTACAAGTACCAATGCCTTCCAACTAGCTAAGTTGGATGGAAAATAATTACAGATTCCAGTCAATGGGATCTACCTCAAACACTTCTACTAAAAGGAAAAATTCCTCGCCCTTGTAAATATTAGCCTAGGTTTTCAATTTCTCCAAGTGCGTATGCACATTTTCTTGTTGTAGCATAGGTTTTATTTCCCTGAGTTCTCTGACACAGGTTTTGTTGCTCCAGGTTTGTGTTATTATAAAATTTGATGTGCCTCTAGGTGAATGCACCAGGCCCTTCAGAATTTACAACAGGGAGACCCAAGGTTGCCATAACAGTTGTTCATCTTAAAATAGAGCAACTAAAATCAGGTTTTGAGGGGAACATTTCAAGAACATCGGGACAGGTTCAAGGTTACCAAGTGCAAACATCAGATTCAAGCTTCCAAGAACAAGACTAGTATCAGGCCACCACCCATGACTCTGTGACGAATGGATACAATAAGGAAAAACATCTCTTCATATAGCAAGTAGATGTCCCTGTGGGTCACCAAATTCGTATCCCAATTTCGCCCCCCAAAAAAATTGACAAAACCTGACCCTATACAGGAAGAAATCTAAATGTTGGTTCCATCATATGAGAGCACATTTTGAATCCAATAGTTAGGTTGTAGGAGGAATCATAAATGGAGGCCCGACGGTCTTAGGAGAGAAACAAGGAAAGCCTCAAAGTATTTGGGATTCATAAGTGATTAAGAATTGGGCCCAAATGTGCTAGCTACAGAAGAGTCAGTGGAAGCTACCAAGTGTCTCAACGGTGCATCTTCAAGGGTCAAAGCCAAGGGTGGTTTCCCAAACAAGTGCAAAAATTCCATGGGTCCCAGGCCCAAAAATGGATAGATTTGGCCATTAAAAAATTCCAAATGAGTGAAAGGAACCACATGTCACCTCAGTTCAATTTAAAGAGTAAGAGCCCAAGTTGGAGACTCGAACTAGCGCCAACTCTCCACGTGGTCAAGGTCCAATAGAAGTTAAATGGTAGTGGGCTCAAATTGACTAAGTATAAGAGTGTCAGTGGAGGCTTCCACGTGTCTCATCAGCACATCTCTAAGGATCAAGCCCAAAAGGTAGTCTCAAACAAGTGCCAAGCCTCCACGTGTCCAAATCCCCCCAAAAATCACATCTATTGCTGGAAAGTATTCAATTTAGTGGAAGGTACCACGTTTCGACTTGGCACAACTTCAAAGATAATTCTAAAGAACAGATACTCAAACATGCACCAACCCACCATGTAGTCATGGTTCGAGAAAAGCATCGGCCCGAATCAGCTAAGTATTGGAGACTCACAAAAGGTGCCACGTGTCTCTTCAGCACATCTCCAAAGGTAAATCTAAAATTCGGTCTCCCAGACAAGCACTAGCCTTCCACATGTCCCAGGTCTGAAAAAGGAAAGAGTCAAGAGTTGAAAAGTTAAGATGGGGTAGAGTCAGGGGAGGGTGCCACGTGCCTCAATGACACAACTTCAAAAATGGTAGCTAAAGGGCCAGTCTCAAACTAGCGTTGAGCTTCCATGTGTCCAAAAGAAAAAATAAAAAGAAACCATGTGTCTCTTTGGTGCAACTTCAAAATCAAAATCCAAAAGCAGGCCCCAAATGCACACCATCTCTATACTTGGCCATGTCTCAAGTCAAGGCAGGAAGGTGGGTCATTTGGGGAAGTTTTAAATTTTTTGCTTGAAAAGGTGTAAAGTATGAAAATAATTCACACCTCCATCGACGCCCAGAGAAGCCACATGTCAGGCCTAAATCACATGCGGGAAGGTGGGTCTTGGAAGGATTTTTTGCTAGAAGTGGGCCAGCGGGCCTGGGTAGGACTTTTCACCCAAATGGAAAATACGGACCGGTAGGCCTGAAGATGTTTTTTTGGAAAAATTAAATTGCGGGGTTGCGAGGCATTTTTTGCATTTTTGTATTTTTGTGTAAAAGGTGCAAAGTGAATTTCGGGTCCCTAGACTCATTTTTCTAAATTATTTTTCAGCATTTTTGCACGAATTTGACTCAAATATTCAAATGGACATATCTTTCAGTCCAATGCTCAAAATTCAAAAAATTTGGCACCATTAGAAAGGTCTCGACCTCCTCTATGCAATGGAAACCTGTAATTAATATGTGATCCAATTTCTTCATGCTATTACTATGCGATTAAATTTCTTCAACAACCAGATCAAATTCAATTTTATCAGCTGTTCTTCCTTCTTCAACACACCAAACATACATAGAGTGGCGGACTCGATAGATTGTGGGAAGAATTATAGGGGCAGTGATGGTTGGTAGTTGAGCTACAAATAAGGTTTCCCTCCTTTTCTCTCCTCTTCTCTTCACTGCATCTATAAACGTCAGATATTGGCTCATTGTAAAGGGTTGGACATTTTTGTTTTGCAGCCTCCCTTCTTCCCTTGTCTGCAAGTGAATTTTTGGAGTTTTCCAAACCTCCCATTCAAGTTGTAATACAAAGTTTTACCTCTTGGCTACTATAATGTACTGTATCAACTTTGGAGCAATAATATATGTCTATGGATGATTTTGAACAATCTCATGTGTTCATTATTGTCTTCCGATATCTCATTGTAGTTTGGTTATTTGTACATGGTGGTTGTATTGCATTTCTATGGTCTGTGTTAAATTACAAAACCAGTGTTTAACATTACTTTGGTGTATCACCTTGTTAGCTTAGGTTTATTTTCTCACATCTTCTCAACCTTGTCTGCTTAGCAAGACATAATAGATTCTAGAGTAGATCTTCTGCAATTTATTTGTGTGCACTTGAATAGAGGAATAGAGACTGGCCTTCATCCGGAGAGCTCTCTTTTTTTCAAATTCCCACACTTTGAGAGATGCTCCATGTTATGCAATGACACTGAGAGCCTCAACACATTAGGTTGCATATTTCATGGGAGCTGTGATTTTTCTCTAAGAGGTAGTGTGTATGCATTGTCCATAGACTTTAGCAGAGGTAGTTAAGAAGGCCTACATTACACTGAAGAATAGGGGGAAGAATTATTAGTATTGAGATAGAATGAGGAGTCATATTCAACAGTCGCAGGATAGTAGGTATAGGGGAAAAACTCCTCTGCCTTTTGGTGTACGTGTTTTGGCACAATATTCCCTCAAGCCATAGCAGCAATAGACCCATCCACCATTTAGACCCCCATAGAGATTTGATGTAGAGAGGGGACAGAGTATAGGGCATCCTCTTAGAGGACTTGCCATGACACAGGAAGCTCCTAGAGCTCATCCATAGTGACCACAATAGTCCACAATAGGATCATCGGGATCTACTCCACAGATCAATAGAGCACGAGGGGGATAAAATTATTTTTGGAGAGAGCCTGGTAATTGTTATGGATATGGTGTACATGGACATCATTGGAGAGAGTGTCTATAGAACCCTAATAATGAGGGTAAGGGATCTATTTCAGAGATTAGAGTTGGTCATATGGCACGCAGTAACAGGTTTTATGCAACGATTGAGAAAAAATAAGGAGAGCATCAGGGTATGGTGATAGAGACTTCAGGTAGCATTGGTGTTATTCCTACCCCTCTATTTTTTGATTATGGATCTTTTGATTCATTTATTGCACCATCATTAGTATATTAATGCAGGTTTGGTGAAAGTTAGGTAGGGACTTAGTTCAGATGTTGAGATAGCTTCTTGAGCCAAGATCATAGTGGAATCCTTAGTCAAGGAGTGTGTAGTTGACCTAGCCCATCACTACAAATTTGGATCTTTGTATCCTTCCCTTTGGTTCATATCAAGTCATTTTGGGTATGGATTGGTTATTTACAAATAGAGATAGAGTGGACTATTACAACAAAGTTATCACTTGTGCATATGATTTGAGGTTGGAAAAATTGACAGTTGGGGTTATGAGACTCATCTCTATTGGCACTATTTCTACTATGTAGCTCAAGCAGTGTGCGGGGTGTGAATGTAAGCTTTATAACATTACAATTAGTGATAGATTACAGGATGAATCTAGTGGACCATCACTTGATGATCATCATATTTTGAGGAAGTTTGAAGACATGTTTTTAGGCAAGTTACCTAGTTTACCTCCCCCATGTGAGATAGACTTTCATTTTGATTTGGTTCATGGAGAGAAGCATATCTCATGCGCACAATATAAGATGACTAATCTTGAGATTTGTGAGCTCAAGTTCCAACTAGAGGGTCTTTTAAGAAAGTCCTAATATGTCCTAATGTATCCCCTTGGGGTGCACCAGTTATTTTCATGAAGAAGAAGGATGGATTGTTGTGTTTGTGTATTAATTATAAATAATTGAACAAAGTAACGATCACAAATCATTACCCTCTTCCATGCATGGATGATTTGTTTGATAAGATGAAAGGGGTGACAATGTTTTCCAAGATAGACCTTAATTCAGGTTACAATCAACTGAGGATTTCATAGACTTATATTCATTGGACAAATTTTCACACGAGATATGGCCACTATGAGTTCACAGTTGTGTTATTAAGTCTGATGAATTACCCCGCAGTGTTCATGATTTTGTTGAACGGGGTATATAGGAAACTTTTGCATAGCTTCCTGATCATGTTCCTTGATGACATATTTATATAATCACACATGTGCAAGGAGAACAAGGTACACCTTGGACATGTTTTGCAGTGTCTTCATGAGAAACAGCTTTATGCAAACCTAGAAAGCTATGCATTCTTTCAGTCTGAGGTTTAGTACCTTAGCCACATTATTTTTGGGGAAGGTATCGTAGTAAATCCATCAAAGATTAAAGCTATCATGGATTTTATAGCACATACAAGTGTGACCGAGGTACGTAGCTTCATGGGATTGGCAGGTTATTTTTGACCAATTTTTCCCCTTGAGAAAAATTAATCAAACACGACCCCGCATAGAAGAAAATTAAAGGCTTGGTCCTGTCATGTGAGTCCACATTTCAGAACTAGCAATCAGGTTACAAATAAGCTTGGTAATGGAAATCTGAAATTATTCAACCCTAAGCAAAGCAACGGACTCGCAGAAGGCACTACGTGTCATCTCGGCACAATTCCAAGAGTGAGAGGGAATAATGAAACTCAAAATCCCATGGGACTTCCACATGGACTCAATATTGAGGGACCCACCAAGGAAGCGCATATAATTTGTTCACTTGAGGCTTGAATTGGCTAAGTATAACAAGGATAGGAAGAGACCTCCACACATCTCTTCAGTGTTACTTTAGAGTTAAAATCTAGAGTGAGTCCCCAAACAAGTGTAGGCTTGCCATGTGGTCAGAGTCAAAAATAGTTTCATTGGCTGTTGAAAAGTCTAAACTTGAGAAATATCAGGAGATAATGTTGTATGTCTCATTGGTGTACCCTTAAAGGTCAAATCCAAAGGTGGTCCCAAAATGAGTACCATCCCGCCATGTAGTTAGGGACCGAGAAGGGTAACAGGCCCAAATCGACTAAGTATAACAGAGCCAGTGGAAGCCTCTACATTCCTCATCCTCACATATTCAAAGGAAAAATCTAGAGTGGGTTCCCAAATGAGTGCCAACCCTCCACGTGTCCCAGGTTAGAAAAGGGGACATCGGTCGTTTAAAATTCCAAGCTAGGGAAAGACCAAAGGATGCCTCCAGGCATTAGTTCATTGTAACTTCAAAGTTAAAATCAGGAGGGGGTCCCAAAACAAGTGCAGACTTGTCATGTGATAAGAAGTCAAAAAGGGGGCAGAACCTTCCATTGAATCGACTAAGGAAAATAGAACTAGAAGAAATCCTGATGTGTCCCTTCATTGCTATTTTAGGGAATGAATCCAAAAGTAGGTCCCAAATGTACATTGACCCTCCACGTGTCTCGAGTCAGGCATAGTGTCTCCACCAATAAGAGAGGATTAGATAGAATAAAAAGGAAATAGATCATTCCCATAGATGATGCCACATATCATTTTGGCGCAACTTCAAGAGTGAAAGGAGGCAGTAAAATCTTTAGGATAGGCGGTGCTCCATGTAGATCTCAAGGGGTAGAATCCAAATCCAAAGTATGTTTGGAAAAAGATTTGGTGAATCATATAGCCCACCAATATTTTAAATGCTTGGATCTTAAAATATTGTGAGATCCTACATTGGGCACCCTACCCCGACCTTCAGATGACCTCAACAACGAATGGAGTAAATATAGTCTGTCATTCTTGAGGTTGTCACATTTCTCACCCACCACCGTAATGAGTTATTTATTTCCCAACAAGAAATAGTAATGGATGTCTGGGTTGTGTCATGAGACCCATTAATTTTGCAGGTGGATTCAATGCATCTCATGGGTGGTTGAACAAGAGTCCAGATTTCTTCTACCTCCTTATCTCATTCTTCCTGCATATTGTAAGGAAGTGAATTTTTCTAAAGGTTGGTCATTGTTTCTCTTCTGCCCCTCTCTATTTCTCCCCTCTTATTGAATGAGGAGCATAAGACTCCTCCCATTTCTCTGTAATGGCATTTTCTTTCCTCTTTCCTGCTGATGATGTATTGTGTGAACTCATGGAGCAATAAAATCTCTTTTGTGATGTATTTTGTCCATCCTTACTTATTTTATCATCTCTTCTTTCCTCTCATTGTTGTAGGGTATACTGTGCATACCTCTAATGTCTATTACAGGTTCTAGGAGCTATATTTAATGGGTTCAAAGTGGTGTTTTGTGTGAACTCTATCTTTAGTCTGTGATGAATCTGTCCATCATCTCCATTGCTCACCTCTCTCCACTTCAGGCAACTAAGATTATGACCAGCAACCCCCTTTTCTTGGTGTTATCACCTCTGTAGTGTAGGATTCCTTTATTTTATGCTCTCTCTCTCTCTCTCTCTCTCTCTCTCTCTCTCTCTCTCTCTCTCTCTCTCTCTCTCTCTCTCTCCTTGGCATTCTTAGATTAGGTG
This sequence comes from Taxus chinensis, assembly GCA_019776745.2. Classification (NCBI taxonomy): domain Eukaryota; kingdom Viridiplantae; phylum Streptophyta; class Pinopsida; order Cupressales; family Taxaceae; genus Taxus; species Taxus chinensis. Next base: position 143,098,885 of record CM034151.1, on the reverse strand, counting down.
TAGATAGTCACATTTCCTTCCTTAGAAGTAGTTTAGCATCAGGATTAGGAAGAAGAAGTTTTCTTTCTCTAGAGGTCCATCTCAAGTTCCCGAGTCCCATAGCTTGAGAGATGGTCCCATGTTATGTAGTCACAATGATTTCCCCACTCATATCTGAGGCCATTCAGGGGGTGCTGTGATTTTGCATCAATAGTTTTGGCACACCCGGTGGGACCATAATAAAGATCTTTACATCTTAATCTCAATAAGTTTTATTTTTTATTGCTAAGATCCAGCGTTTGGAGGAATTTTCAAGCACATCTAGTGACTCCATCTAGTCAAAAATCAATCCTATCAGCTACAGATCTTCTTCCATCCATTTTCATCCATTTTTCTTTCCACATATTTTATTTTCTCCCATTCCATGAAGTTCTACAATCATGACTTCATTTCCCACTTGGAACTCACACTTGCAACATCATCAGTGCAATCCACCTCCAATGTATTTCATGAATCCTCTAGATCAGCATTATGATCATATTTAGAACCATTATGCACACACAGTAGGAAAATGAGGATGAAGATTGTCTGTCAGACTTGGAGGATTCATTCGATAGAGAGGAGCCTATGGAGATCACATTATTTGCTCCTCCATCATCTACCTTCCAAGAACATGAGTCCACTTCCATGGAGGATAACATTCTATCATAGCATCCTACATCTGATAACAACCTTCCTGAAAATTGGTTGGAGGATCATAATATTCCATGTTCTTTTCACGAGGAGGAATGAAAAGAGCACGAGGATCCCATCTCTCCCACATCATTCACCTAGGAAGGTCCACAAGAAGACTCTATTCTTGGAGTTGAAATTCAAAGTAATGGGCACATCCATCAGATCAAACCATGCCCAATAAGGTACTTGGCTTCATTAGAGCCAAGGGAGAATCCAAAACCGGTCATGCTTACTCTTGTGCATGAGGATGAGCTTCAAAGCATCAAGGATAAACTACAATGCCTCTTCAATCCAAATACATAGCAACTAAAAGAGGCATTTGTCTTATTTCTAGTTGATACCCTAATAATTTGGGTGGAATATTGGCCTCTTATTGGTTTCTCACTCATAATAAGAGCCATGTTCAACACCAAATCATATACATGGCCACGTTTTTTAAAGAAGGGGAGATATTTCTCCCTACCTGTGGCAGGATTTGTTTAGCTTTTCTTTGATAGGGTTCATGTAGGAGTAGGAGTAGATTTTATTTCAGAAGAAGTTCCTTTGCACACTCTTTATATCACACTTGAGATATGTGTGATTTTATGTTTTATACAGAGCAGTGTTATGGTGATTTGTTGCTCTAGGGTTGTATCGCTATGTAATTCAAAGTACCTCTAGGTGAATGTTGTAGTAGTCCATTCAGAAGCAGGGGATTACTCAAGGTCAAGACAATTTTTTACTCTTAGTAATTTCCCCTTAAATATTTCCTAATGAAAATTTAGAGTGCAAGCTACGGAGTAGGTTAAGGGCCAACAAGTCGCAAGTAGCCAGGCTCGAGGTTTCAGGAACCAGATAAGTACCAAGCTATGAATCCATGACTCTGCACCCAATGGATACTTCAAGGAAACTGATATTTTCACCTAGTAGGCAAGTGACCCCATGAGTCACCAAATTTTTGACCAATATTGCCACTTGGGAAAAATTAATCAAACACGACCCTACATAGAAGAAAATTGAAGAGTTGGTTTAGTCATGCGAGCCTGCATTTTAGAACTAGCAATCAAGTTAAAAACAAGCTTGGTAATGGAAATCTAGAATGATTCAACCATAAGAAAATAACTGGACTCTTAAAAGGCTCTATGTGTCAGCTTGGCACAATTCCAAGAGTGAGAGGGAACTATGAAACCCAAAACCCCATGGGACTTCCATGTGGAGTCAACAATGAGGGACCCGCCAAGGAAACATATATAATTTTTTCACTCAAGGCATGAATCCACTATGTATAAAAAGGGCAAGAGGATGCCTCCACGTGTCTCTTTAGCACAACTCCATAGTTAAAATTTGGAGTGAGTCCCCAAACGGGAACAGACTCGCCACATGGTTAGAGTCCAAAATGGTTTAACCAGCCATTGAAAATTCCAAACTCGAGAAAAACCAGTGGATGGCGCCACATGTCTCATCGGCACACCCTCAAAGGTCAAATCCAAATTTGGTCCCCAAATGAGTGCTAGCCCACCACGTAGTCAGGGACTGAGAAAGGTAGCAGGCCCAAATGAGCTAAGTACAATAGGGAAAATGGAATCCTCCACATGCCTCATCTATGTAACTTCAAAGAAAAAATCCCAAGTGGGTTCTTAAATGAGCTCCATCCCTCCATGTGTCCTAGGTCTGAATAGGGGACACTGGCCATTGAAAATTCCAAGCTCGGGAGAGACTGAAGGAAGCCTCCATGCGTTAGTTCAGTGCAACTTCAGAATTATAATTTGGAGGTAGTCCCCAAATAAACACGGGCTCGATGCGTGGTTAGAAGTCAAAAAGGGGGGTAGAACAAGCTATTCAATCGACTAAGGAAAAGAGAACCAATGGAAAACCCCACGTGTCACTTCGGTGCACTTTCAGGGGGTGAATCAAAATGTAGGTCCCAAATGTGTGTTGAGCCTCAATGTGTCTCGGGTTAGCCATAGTGTCTCCACTAATAAGAGGGGCTTAGGTATACTATAAAGGAAAAAGAGTAGGCCCATAGATGACAACACATGTTAGTTCAGTGCAACTTAAGGAGTGAAAGGAGGTAGTAAAATCTTAAGAATATGTGGGGCTCCATGTAGATCTCAAGGGGTAGACTCTAAATCTAGAGTATGTTTCGAAAAATATTTAGTGAATCATAAATCCCGCCAAGATTTTTAAATGCTTGGATCTTAAAATATTGTGAGAGCCCGCGTTGGGCGCCTGACATTGACATTCAAATGACCTCAACAACGAATGGAGTAAATATAGGCCGTCATTCTTGAGGTTGTCACGTTTCTCACCCACCACCATAATGAGGTCTTTCTTGCCCAACAAGAAATGGTAATGGATGCGTGGGTTGTGTCATGAGACCCATTAATTTTGTAGGTGGCTTCAATGCATCTCTTGGGTGGTTGAACAAGATTCCAGATTTCTTCTACCTCCTTCTCTCATTCTTCCTATATATTGGAAGGAGGTGCATTTTTGTAAAGGTTCGTCATTCTTTCTCCTCTACCCCATCTCTCTTTCTCCCATTAGGTTGAATGTGGAGCTTAAGCCTCCTCCCATTGCTCTATAATTGCATTTTCTTGCCTCTTTCCCATTGATGATGTACTATGTGAACTAATGGAGCAATAAAATCTATTTTGTGATGCATTTTTTCCATCCTTCCTTATTTTACTATCTCTTCTTGCCTCTCATCATTACAAGGTAAATTGTGCGTACTTCTGATGTCTATTAAAGGTTTTGTGAGCTGTGTTTAATGGGTTTAAAGTGGTGTTCTGTGTGAACTCTATCTTTGGTATGTGATGCATCTGTCTATCCTCTCCATTTCTCACCTTTCTTTGCTTCAGGAAGCTAAGATGGTGACAATCAACCCCCTTTTCTTGGTGCTATCACCCACTGTAGTGTAGGATTCCATTATTGCATGCTCTCTCTCTCCCTGTCTCCTTAACATTGTTAGATTAGTAGTAGATAGTCACATTTCCTTCCTTAGAAGTACTTTATCATTAGGATTAGGAAGAAGAAGCCAGCGTTCTTCAGAGGTCCATTCCAAGTTCGCAAGTACCACAGCTTGAGAGATGGTCCCATGTTATGCAGTCACACCAAATGCCCCACTCATATTTGAGGCCATTTGGGGGGTGATGTGATGTCATGTCAACAGTTATTATATGATCTTTGTTCAATATTTTTTGTGTATTATGCATCCCATCCATTCCCTGCAGCGAAAAAGGAAGAAGTTTTTTTAATAGAAATATGTAATTAGGAATTTAGGACACTAAAGGAATACCTTATGACAACACCTATTCTAGTAGTCTCAAATCCATAGAGGTTTTTTTCATGTGTACAAATGCTTATTTGGTAGGGTTAAGATAGGTTTTGATGGAGGATGGTTGTGTAGTAGCTTTTGAGTCTCACAAAATCAATGATTATGAGATTAATTACCCAACTCACGACATTGAGCTTGCAATAGTTGTGCATTCTTTGGTTTGATGGAGACATTTTATTTTAGGTAGGAGGTTCATTCTTAGAACATATCACTTGAGCCTTCGACACCTCTTCACATAGCCCCATCTCAATGCCTATCAACGACATTGAATGGAGTTGTTATGTGAGTATGATATGGAGATATAGCATTTGAAGGGGAATGAGAATGTAGTTGCAGATGCTTTAATCCATCAGAGGAATTTTTTATGGCTATAGTAGTTGCCACAGACTTGAGGAACATGATCTTACACCAAATTCCACATGAAAACTTATACCTTTTAGCTGGAGAAAATATTGAGTCTCAGAGTTCCCTTTAGGGGAAGTATGATGGATTTACACTAGATCCCTATGGAATTCTCATACACAGAGGTCAGATCTATGTATCGAGAGATGGAGCATTGAGATAGATAATTATTATAGATGCACATCATGCACCCTATTCATCCCATCTGGGGGTGAAGAATATGCACACCACTTTGAGACAATTATACCATTAGAGAGGAATATAAAGAGATGTAGCTCATTTTTTGTCTTGATGTTTAGAGTGTTAGATGGTGAAGGCTGAGCATTAGTATCCAGTTGGCCTACTCTACCAGCATACCATACCAAAGTAGAAATGGAAGAACAATTCCATGTATTTTATATTAGGGCTACCTACATCGAGATACCACGATAACGTTATCATTATCACTGTGGATAGATTGAAAAAAGTGGTTCATTTTTCTCTAGTGAAGACCACCTATATAACTAGTGTAGTGGCATGAGTATATTTATTTCAAATAGTGAGGTTATATGGGATTTCGCAGAAGATCATTTTTGAACGCGATCCATTGTACACCTCTCATTTTTGGACTACAATGCATCATGCTCTCTAGATGAATATCAACTTTATTACAACCTATCACCCTAAGATGGATGGATATATAGAGTGGGTGAATTACATTTTAAAGGAAATTCTTATGTTGTACGTCATGGATCATCAGTCGAGATGGGAGGATTTTTTGTACTTGGTTGAGTTTGCGTAAAATAACAACTTTCATAGTTCTATTAGTATGGGTCCATTTCAAACATTATATGACAGAGAGTGTAGGACACTCCTGAGTTGGCATAAATTAGAGGACAAATTATCTCTTAGGCTAACTTCATTATAGGATATATATCACTAGGTTGTCATGATTAGACATAAACTATAGAAGGCTCAGGATAGAACAGAAGAAGTCTGTAGATCAGAGGAGAGTTAACCATAGTTTGACATTGGCATGAAGGTATTTCTTTGTGTCATGCCTCATAAGAGCCCTATCAATTATGGAAAATGCTCTAAGCTTTATCCTATATTTTTTGGCCCTTTTGAGATCTTAGAGTAGGTCGTTCCCTAAGCCTACTGTCTAACATTTCCACCCATCTTATCTCGCATACACAATGTATTTCATTTTTCTGTTCTTATGATATACATGCAATATCCTTATCATGTATTGAATTGGATCGCATTGTAGCTGTAGGACCAGGGAAAAATTATGGTGGAGCCTGTTCATTTTAAAGCATACAACCGTGGGCCTTCGAGGTCGAGATATTGATTAGGTATGTGTCCAGTGGGACCGATATGATGAGACAATAGCTATATGGGAGGACACCACCTTTTTAAGAGAACAGTTCCCACATTTTTTCGACTAAATTCTAGGTGGAATTTGAGTCTAATAGGAGGGGGATGTAGTGCCCACTCCTCTTCGACATAGATCTTACTCTTTTTATTATTACTTTGGATTGGAGGCATAAACCTTGTAAACATATTTGATTAATAGACATTGATAGATGGAAAATATTATATTTGATTAGTATTTTGATAGACATTATAGATATTTTGATTACGGATATGTGGTGAATCATAGTGTGGATTATATGAATGAATTGAAATTTTAATATTGTTGATGATCTAGAATTACTACCTTTTATATGTACGAACATATTAAATTTTACCACATTAATTTTATTACATGACAAGCTAGTATCATGATCTTATCATTGATTGATGAAATTATAGAATTGAAATGTTCTGTAATTATAAACAATTGATTAAATTTCATGATTTTAGAGATGATCTAGCTATGTTATTTGATGATGTGCATGTGCGTTTTATTGTTTTGATGTTATTTATATGGCCAAGAGGCTAGAGATGCATTGTTACGATTTTGTTGGGAATTGTAAAACAAAAAATAAAAGAGGATATGAGACAATAGTGAAATAATATTGGTTATTTGCAATTGGTCACCTTGGTAACTCATTGTTTTTTATGTTTTTGGTTGCTGATAAATTTGTTAGGAAGACCCCATTAGGGGGTGGTGTCAAATGTGACCTTGGGTAGATGTGTTGGTTTCCCTTTTCTTTTAATTATTTTGTTAATATGTAATTTATTATTGTAATGTAATCTACTTTATTATTGTTATTTCAGTGTTCTCTAATTAAGTTGATTAATCTTGTTAGTTATTATACGTTTGATGTGATAAAATAGGTATTAAATTGCGGTAGGTTGTCCTTGATTGTATTATTGATTTGAAAAGGATTTTCATGTTTCTAATTGTTGTGTACTCAACCTTGCATGTCAAATTCGGATTTGGGCTTAAGGGCCATTTTTTGAGGCTTGTGGGATAAGTTAATCATGTACCACACCTATTAATTTCACCTACCAACTATATCTATGGGTTAAGGCATAAAAAATAGACCCTATTATGTGATTTGTAAGGTAAAAGGTGATATTTATCACACCTTCTTACATGATTTTTTAATTTTTTTCATTTATAGGTGTGAGTTTTATTTTGTTTGTAAGAGGATTTTCATTTCCTCAACCACCAATTTATTCAGCATTGGGGTTTGCAGTTTCACCTTGTGATGTGAAGTTGAGGAGATGTGATATGAAATCCTACATGGAGCCACCTCACCCTCCTCTTCCCTTTTTCTATTTATTCAAGTATATTTGATATTTTTTGGGTTAGATGTTTTAAATTCACTCTTGCATTTTGGGAGGGCCTTTTTTTTGGAGTGATTTTTTCGAGCTTGGAAGATTTTTGGAGCTTGTTTTGGACTTTGAAAGCTTGGAGCTTGTGCTTTTGGATTGGATATTGTTGTAACTTAAAGATAAGGACTTCACCCAAGTAATTTTATTTCCATGTGTTGTGAAAATGGTTATAAACGAATGAATGTTGTCTATTTTGGTTTTGGGGTTAGAATGGCTGTAAGGTTGTGTAGGAGAAAGAAAATGGGGAAAATATTGAGGAAGAGATAATAGTTTTTGTTTTTTTGTTCCACCTTTTGATAATAAGAAATATTTCTTATTTAACTTGATATGCTTATTGAGGGAGGGATAAGAGTTGAGGGAGACATAAGAGAAATTGAGGGAGGGATACGAGTTTGGTTATGGTTGTGTGAATGAATTTTTTGAGGCTTTTTAAGGTGGACAACTAAACCCCTTGGGAGGCATAACTGATTCCCCATATTTCTTCTCTCCCTTGGCTTGAATTTGAGCCTTTGTGCTTTAGAAAAAAATTATATGTTTGTTGATATTTTGTATTGTGCTAGTGTGTAGAAAGTTTTTTGTAAATGGTTAATGTGGAAGCCTTGTGAAAGTTTCCATGGTTTCTTCATACCCTTCATTTATTAATTTTTGGGGCTCAGGGGACAATGAGGAGGATGTCTTCTCCTTCTCATTGGATTATAGGTTGGATGGAGAGCATTACCTACTCCGCTTATTTTGTTGTTGTGATTGAAGTCGAAGATTGAAGGAGTCAAGCTATGTTAGAGAAAAAAGGAAAACCTTTGAAATGTTGTTTAAATGTTGAGAAGGTGAAATTTGTAATCTTGTAAATTATTCTTTCATATTATTGGAAAGATGAGGTATTATATCAAGTAATAAAATGACTTATGCTCATTGAGAAATGGGAAGTGCATTGTTTCCTTGTAGAAATTGTATTATTGTAAAAATAGAAGTTCTTATAAAGTTTATTATCAAGTTTTGTTGTATTAAAAAAGTTGAAAGAAGAACTTGAAAGTTGTAATTTATTGAGAATGTGTTCTTATCAAATATGTAAATGTATCATCGTTACTTGTGCTTCCATTTGGTAAATTAGTTATGTTTGTGTTGGAAGAATGTATGAAAGTTATACTTTAATTTTCTAATTGGAACGGTTATCACTCTTGTTTTGTAAATAAAATAAATGGTAATTAGTAACTGGTTGAATTTTATTCTCTAGTTTAGAGTTTAAAAGAAATTTTAATGGAAATGAAATCTTGTAGTTGTTTCTTATACACTATTATAATGAAAAAAGTATGTACTTAGTATTTAAGAGATTAAATGAAGAAATGATATCAATATATTAACTATTGAATTGTAGGGAACTTAATTAAAGTTAATGTTACCTTAGAAACAAACCAAAGTATAAATTTTTTTGGAAAATGCTTGAAATTAAGATTCTAATTTCAGGAAATGGAACTGCTACTCTGTGCAGAGTGGCAATTTTACGACCGCCACCTTGCCTAGAGCGGCGGTTTTAGGATCGTTACCAAGATAGGGTGGTGATCACAGGACCACTAACCTGGTTTGGTTGGTAGTTTCCCCACTTTCGATGTAAAAATAAAATATGTGATTGGAAAAATTCCAAAATGGATTTAATTAAAATATGAGTTTTAAAAATTCAAAATGAAACTACAAACAACTACTAAATGGAAAAAGTCATTTGTTTAAGCATATAAATCATCTCATGGGAATCAAAATGTCTAAAATCTCATAGATCTAATGAAATGGGGATTTACCCAAATAATGTATATATTAAATAGCAAAACAAGATTCATAGTGGAATCTTTAGAATAATAAAATAGGGAACCTTATAATGGCAAACCCTTGAATAAACTAAACCAAAATATAGAGAAGAATGGAATGGAGCAAGTGTTTCCCCATTTGTAAACAAGATCCAAAGAAAATTTCTCCATGGTTTTATTTCTTTCATGAATATTAATGAATTTTCCTCAGGTTTCCACAAAAACCACCAAATTTCACACTAGAAAAAATAGGATGGAAGTTTGTAGACACACCACAACATGAAATCCCAAAAGAGTAGTAGGCTGCAAGTTTGTAGATGAACAAAAACATGAAGTATGTTGTATAAGTTAATTAAAATGTCACCATTTATCTCGCTGTAAGAATTTGTACCATTATGAAGGTGATTTATGTTCCTAACTTGACAACCAATCTCATGTTTGTATATCAACTCTTGAATCACAAGTTGAAGGTGGAGTTTATGTTCCTTAAAGGCATCAAATCCCATGTGATCTCACAATAAGGAATGATAATAATAAAAAAATTCTTGAAGTCTATTTCATTTACACTAGATGGAGTTTCATCCTCTATGGTTACTCTATTTGCCTCAACATTAGAGTCTATTATTATAAAAAATTATCAATATGGGAAAAAATTTATTACCTCTTTGTATTAGCTTAGTTCTATGGATACGGTAAGTGGACTTCCTAATATTTTTCAGTCTTTACCTATATGTTATATATTTATTCTATGTAAACAACATCGGAATGTATTCGATCAGAGTAACATCCATGCCAAGAAACATTTTAATGTCATGTATACAGATTAATGTGCACCCTCCCTACTTGTTTTTAGGGATTCTAGTACTTCCAATTATTGGTGGATGAATTCTTTCACAAGACATGGGTGTTATTTCTCATGAAGAATTATGAAGCCTTTTTAAAAATTCAAATATTCTACAAACAAGTTGTATAGTATAGAGGGCAGCCTCTATGTATACTACACTGAGGTCAAGGGGGATAATTCATGTAAAAGATGTTCCTAGAATTCTTGAAAGATTATAAAATCAAAAAGCACTTGAATACCCTCTATACCACACAAAAGAATGTAATTTTTGAATGTCACAATCATACCATCATAAAGATGGATCATTGAATAAATTCATTAGGGAATAGATTGTGGGAAAAAGTAGTCAAGACAGGTGTTTATCATTTCAATAGGGAACTGTATACACTAAATCATGTATTTTTCATACATTTCTAGGTGTTAGTTAAATACTACTATTCATATGATTCTTAAGTGAGAAAACTAGAAATTAACATCTATCTTTGGACTTTTATTTGTGTTTAATGTATTCTTTCTAGAATCTTACACCCTACTTCCTAGTATAATATTCACTACATTATATTTCTTGACTCTGGACACCATTACCTAGCTAGTACATTAGCACCTAGGTGGTTCATCCCCTCTGGGTTCCCCCAAACACTATTTAATTTACACAATCCTTTTGGGCATATTTTTATCTTTTGAGCATCTTATTTTCTTATGGGTTAGACTTTTAGTTGTTAATTGCAAAATTGAACGAAAGAAATGATATAAATATAAGGTTTTGTGAAGATAATAGTATACCAAGCTCTAAGCATCTATTACCATCACCTAAGGTTGCATCCAAAGGCATTTCAAATGCATCAAAACATCCATATAGGTTTATTCAAGGGACAATGGACTCCATTTTCTACATACACACATAGGAGGGAAAGTTCATTTGGACATCCACACATTTACTTAAATTGCTACATATAGATATTTCCCGCTATCAATTGCATCTTGCACAAGATCCACCTATGGCATGATTCCTTCATAAAAGCACAAGAACTACATGGAATCTGAAATATAATACAACTCTTGATCGTCATTTCACTCTGTCAAGTGACCATCGGGGTTAGTCTAACTCCTCATTTGCATCTTTTTCATTTTAGGATTTGATGTGTTTTGGGATTGTAAAAGAGATCATTTATTTTGTAGGTCACATTCAAACTCTAATTTGTTAGGTACTGTTGGAAAAATTGACCAAACCCGAGCTTGCATAGGAAGAAATCTAATTATTGGTTCCATCATACGAGCCCAAATTTTTAATCCAATAGTCAGGTTGCAGGAGGACTCAGAAATGGAGACCAGAGGGTCTTAGAAGAGAAACGGGGAAAGGCTTAAAGTCTTCAGGCTTCACAAACGATTCAGAACGGGCCCAAATTGGCTAAGTATGGAAGAGTCAACGCAAGTTACCATGTGTCTCAATGGATCACCTTCAAGTGTTGAAGCCAAGGACAATTCCAAAAATAAGCGTGAAGCTTCCACGTGTCCTAGGCTCGAAAAGGGATGGATTTAGCCTTTGAAAATTTCCAAACGTGCAAAAGGAACCATGTGTCATCTCAGAATAATTTCAAAAGTAAGAGCCCAAGGCGGAGACTCAAACTAACACCATCTTTGCATGTGGTCAGGGTCCAAAAGAAGTTAAATGGTAGGGGGCCCAAATTGACTAAGTATAAGATTGTCGACGGAGGCTTCCACGTGTCTCATCAGCGCATCTCCAAGGATCAAGCCCAAAAGGAAGACTCAAACAAACGTCAAGCCTCCACATGTCCAGATCCCCCCAAAAGTCACACCAGTCATCGAAAATTCTTCTAGTCAGTGCAAGGTACCATGGTTGACTTGGCGTAACTTTAGAGAGAATTCTAAAGAGCGGAGACTCAAACATGCGCCAACCTGCCACATAGTTAGGGCTTGAAAAAAGCATCATTGCGAATTGGCTAAGTATCATAGACTCATGGAAGGTGCCACATGTCTCTTCAGTGCATTTTCAAAGGTAAATCTAAAAGTGGGTCTCCTAGATAGGTGCTAGCCTTCCATGTGTCCCAGGTCTAAAAAGGGACAAAGTCGACAGTTGAAAAGTCAAGATGGGCCAGAGTTAGTGGAGGGTACCACATGCCTCAATGACGTAACTTCAAAAGAGGCAGGCCAAGGGCCAGTATCAAACTAATGCTGAGCTTCCACATGTCCAAAATCCAAAATATAAAGAAATAAAAAAAATCTATATAAGGAGCCATGTGTGTCTTCGATGCAACATCAAAAGTGAAATTTAAATGCAGGCCCCAAATGCGCACCAACTCTACATGTGGTCATGTCTCAAGTCAAGGTAGGAAGGTAGGTTGCTGCAGGTAGTTTGAATTTTTTGGCTAGAAAATGTGTAAAGTATTAAAATAATCTACACCTCCACTGATGGCTAGAGAAGCCATGTGCCATGCCTAAATCATATGCGGGGAGGCGGGCCTTGGAAGGATTTTTTGCAAGAAGCAGGATGACGGGCCTCGGGAGGACTTTTTGACGAAATGGAAAATGTGGAAAGGTGTGCCTGAAGATGGTTTTTTAGCAAACGTGAATTGTGGGGCTGCGTGGAATTTTTTACATTTTTGTATTTCTATGTAAAAGGTGCAAAGTGAATTTTAGGTCCGCAGACCCATTCTATTAAATTAGTTATCACCATTTTTGTATCGATCTAACTTAAAAATTAAAATGGAGATATCTTTCAGTCCAGTGCTCAAAATTCAACAAATTTGGAACCATTAGAAAGGTCTCAACCTCATCTACAACATGGAAACCTAAAATTTTAGTTTCGACAAGGTTAGGTTGGTTAGAATTGGGAAAATGTCATCATGCCATTAATATGTGATCTAATTACTTCAACAACCAGATTAGATTTGATTTGATCTGTCGTTCTTCCCTCTTTGACATGCCAAATAGACATAGAGTGGAAGACTCGATAGATTGTGGGCTGATTTGTAGGGACATTGATGGCCAGTAGCTGAGCTCCAAATAAGGTTTCCCACCTTTTCTCTCCTCTTTTCTTTGTTGCATCTATAGTGTCAAAGCTATTTTTTATATGGAGCTTATGAAGAACAAGGGGACGCATATAATGGTAAAAATTATGTGGAGAACGTTGATCTTCTTGAAAGATTCAAATAATGGATGCTAGCATGGTGCAGTCTAGGGCTACAACACAGATGAAATTTTTTAGGGTTGGTTATAGGGCACCTTTTCCATGGGAAGGCCCTTTTCCAAGACATTACACCCCACAGGAAAATATTAACTTCATGGTTGAGATGATGCCCCAACTTGCATAGTGGACTGAGGAGATAAAGGCCTATGAGCTTGGTACCAGAAAACCTTGACAATGGGTAAGTCCATAACCTCATAAATTTTCTTTTCCTCTTCACCAATAAGTATCATCGCAGAAGTGTTGTGAGTCTAGCTTCCCTTCTGCTACCCCAAGTGTCAATTTCCTTTCTCCATCTTGTAATATTCCATCTCATATCATTTCCTCTTCCCTTCTTCCTTTCAAATCCAAGTCCCTTCCACAAGATCCAAAGGCAATACCGGCCCTCCACCACTGATAAACAAACAACTAGTGGAGACCCCACCCACCACTCCTTTTATTCTCCCAAGTCCATGTCAGGGAGAGAAACCCAAAAACTAGTCAAGGAGAGCAAGAAGAAAAAGAGCCAATAAAAGAAGAAATAATTATAAGCTTGGTGAGCTTGGAAAAATTGAAGAGTCAATTCAGTCATTTGAGCCCACATTTCAGAACTAGGAATCAGGTTACAAACAAGCTCGACAATTGCAATCCAGAATGATTCAACCCTAAGAAAAGTAGAGGACTCACGGAAGGCACTACGTGTCAGCTTGGTGCAATTCTAAGAGTGAGAGGGAATAGTGAAACTCAAAACCCCATGGGTCTTCCACGTGGAGTCAACAATGAGAGATCCACCAAGGAAGCGCATATAATTCATTCACATGACGCCTAAATTGGCTAAGTATAAAAAGTGTTGATGGAGGCCTCCATGTGTCTCTTCAGTGCAACTTCAAAGTTAAAATCTGGAGCAAGTCCCTAATTGAGTGTAGGATCGCCACGTGGTTAGATTCTAAAACGGTTTCATTAGCCATTGAAAATTCCAAATTTGAGACAGACCAATGGACGTTTCATCAGCGCACCATCAAAGCTCGAATCCAAAGGTGGTCCCCAAACAAGCGCTAGCCTACCATGTAGTAAGGGACTGAGAAAGGAAGCATGCCCAAATCAGCTAAGTACAATAGGGCCAGCAGAAGCCTCCACATGCCTCATTCACGTAATTTCAAAGGAAAAATCCCGAGCGAGTTCCCAAATGAGCTCCATCCCTCCACATGTCCCAGGTCCGAAAAGGGGACAATGGTCATTGAAAAATCCAAGCTTGGGATAGGCTAGAGGAATCCTCCACAAGTTAGTTTAGCACAACTTCATAGTTAAAATCTGGACGTGGTCCACAAACAAGCACAGGCTCACTGCATGGCCAGAAGTCAAAAAGGTGGGTAGAACTGGTTGTTTAATCAGCTAAGTAAAAGAGAACCAGTGGAAATCCCCACATGTCACTTCAGTGATCTTTCAAGGGGAAAATCCAAAAGAAGGTCCCAAATTTGCACTAAGACTCCACGTTTCTTGGGTCAGGCATAGTGTCTCCGCCAATAAGAGGGGGTTAGGTAGAATACAATGGAAATAGAGCAGGCCAATCAATGACATCATGTGTTAGTTCGACGTAACTTTAGGAGTGAAAGGAGGTAGTAAAATATTAAGAATACATGGGGCTCCATGTAGATCTTAAGGGGTAGACTCCAAATCCAAAGTATGTTTAGAATAATATTTTTTGAATCATAAAACCTGCAAAGATTTTTAAATTCTTAGTTCTTAAAATATTGTGAGATCCCACATTGGGCACCTCACCCTAACCTTCAGATGACCTCAACAACGACTGGAGTAAATATAGGCTGCCATTCTTGAGGCTATCACATTTATCACCCACCGTCGTAATGAGGTATTTCTTCCCGAAGAATAAATGGTAATGGAGGTGTGGGTTGTGTTATGAGACCCATTAATTTTGCAGGTGGATTCAATACATATCTTGGGTGGTTGAACAAGATTCCGGATTTCTTCTACCTCGTTCTCTCATTCTTCTTATATATTGTAAGGACAATTATTTTTCTAAATGTTGGTAATTGTTTCTCTTCTGCCCCCTCTCTCTTTCTCCCCTCGGGTTGAATGTGGAGCTTAAGCCTCCTCACATTGCTCTGTAATGGAATTTTCTTGCCTCTTTCCTACTGATGATGTATTGCGTGAACTCATGGAGTAAAATAATTTGTTTTGTAATGCATTTTTTCCATCCTTCCTTATTTTATAGTCTCTTCTTGCCTCTCATCGTTTCAGGGTATACTTTACATACCTCTAATGTCTATTACAGGTTTTGGGAGCTGTGCTTAATGGGTTTAAAGTGGTGTTCTGTGTGAACTCTATCTTTGGTATATGATGCATTTGTCCATCCTCTCCATCGCTCATCTCTCTCTGCTTCAGGAAGATGAGATTATGACCAACAACCCCCTTTTCTTTGTTTTATCACCTCTTTAGTGTAGTAATCCTTTATTTCATGCTCTCTCTCTCCCTATCTCATTGACATTGTTAGACTGGGAGTAGATGGTGACATTTCCTTCCTTAGAAGTAGTTTATCATTAGGATTTGGAAGAAGAATCTAGCTTTCTTTGGAGGTTCATCTCAGGTTCTCATGTCTCAGAGCTTGAGAGATGGTCCCATGTTATGCAGTCACGTTGAATGCCCCACTCATATCTAAGGCCATTTGGGGGGTGTTGTGATTTCACATCAACAGTTAGTACAGGAGATTTTTTAAGATTTATCATGTATTATGCATCCCATCACTTCCCTGTAGCGAAAAGGGAAGAATTTTGTTTGATCAGAATATGTGAGTAGGATTTTAGGACACTAAAGGAATACCTTACGACAACACCTATTCTAGTAGTTCCAGATCCATAAAGGTATTTCTTCATTTGTACAGATGCTTCTTTGGTAGGGTTAAGAAAATTTTTGATGGAGGATGGTTGTGTAGTAGCTTTTAAGTCTCAAAAAATCAAGCATTGTGAGCTTAATTACCTGACTCATGACCTTGAGCTTGCAGCAGTTGTGTATCCTTTTTTTTATGGAGACATTTTCTTTTAGGTAAGAGGTTCATTCTCAGAACAGATCACTTGAGTCTTCAACACCTCTTCACATAGCCCAATCTCAGTGCCTGTCAACGGTGTTGAATGGAGTTGTTATGTGATTTTGATATGGAGACATAGCATAGGAAGGGGAAGGAGAATGTAGTTATAGATGCTTTGAGCCATGAAAGGCATTTTTTTTGCTATAGTAGTTGACACAGACTTGAGGAACATAATCTTATACCAACTTCCACACGAAAATGTCTACCTTTTATCTAGAAAAAATATTGAGTTTCAGAGACCTGTTGAGGAGAAGTTTGATGGATTTACACTAGATCCCTATGGAATTATCAGACATAGAGGTCAGATCTATGTACCGAGGGATGGAGATTTGAGATAGATAATTCTTGTAGATGCACATCATGTACCCTATTCAGCCCATCTAGGGGTGAAGAAGATGCACACCACTTTGAGAAAATTATACCATTGGAGAGGAATAAAAAGAGATGTAGCTCATCTTTTGTCTCTATATTTAGCGTGTTAGAGGTTGAAGGCCGAGCATCAGTATCTAGTTTGTCTTCTCTATTTGCATGCCATACCAGAGTACAAATGGAACACCAATTCCATGGATTTTATATTAGGGATACCTGCGTTGATATACCATGATAATGATATCATGGTCACTATGGATAGATTGAAAAAAGTGCCTCATCTTTCTTTGGTGAAGACCACCTATATAACTAGTGCACTAGCATGAGTATATTTGGATGAGATAGTGAGGTTACATGAGATTTCACGCAAGATCATTTTTGACTGCAATCCGTTGTACACCTCTCATTTTTAGACTACCATGCAACATGCTCTCAGGAAAAATATCAAATTTATTACAACCTATCACCATGAGAAAGATGGATAGATAGAGTGGGTGAATCATATTTTAAAGGAAATTCTTAAGTTGTACGTCAGGGATCATCAATCGAGATCAGAGGATTTTTTTACTTGGTTGAGTTTGTGTAAAACAACAACTTTAAGAGTTCTATTAGTATGGCTCCATTTCAAGCATTATATGATAGAGAGTGTAGGACACTGCTTAGTTTACAAAACTTAGAGGACAAAGTTTCTCTTGGGATAACTTTATTATAGGATATAGATCAGTAGGTTTTCATGATTAGACAGAGATTGCAAAAGGCTCAGGATAGAATAGAAGAAGTGTGTATATCAGAGGATATTTGACCGCAATTTGAGGTTGGCATGAAGGTATTTCTTCATGTCATGCCTCATATGAGCCCTATCAGTTATGGAAAATGCTCTAAGCTTGCTCCTAGATTTGTTGGCCCATTTGAGATCTCCGAGTAGATCATTCCCTTAGCCTACTGTCTAACATTGCCACCCATCTTGTCTCGCGTTCACAATGTATTTCATTTTTCTATTCTTAGGATATACATTCAATAGCCTTATCACGTATTGGATTAGATCACATTAATGGTGTAGGAGCAGGGAAAAATGATTGTGGAGCCTATTCATAATTTAAAGTGTAGGACCCTGGGCCTTCGAGGTCGAGATATTGATTAGGTACATGTCCAGTGGGACTAATACGATGAGACAACAGCTACATGGGAGGACACCACCTCTTTGAGAGCACAGTTCCCACATTTGTTCGACTTAATTCTTGGAGGAATTCGTGTCTAATGGGAGGGGGATGTAGTGCTCACTTCTCTTTCACATAGATCTTACTGTATTTCTTTATTACTTTTGTTGGAGGCATGAACCTTATAATCATATTTTATTAGTAGATATTGATAGATGGAAATATTATATTTGATTAGTATTTTGATAGACATTATAGATATTTTGATTATGGATATGTGGTGACTCATAGTGTGGATTATATGAATGAATTGACATTTCAATATTGCTGATGATCTAGAGTTACTACCTTTTATATGTAATGACGTATTGGATTTTATTACATGATCAAGATAGTCTCGTGATCTTACTATTGATTGATGAAATGATAGAATTGAAATGTTTTGTAATTATAAACAATTGATAAAATTTCATGATTTTAGAGATGACCTAGTTATGTTATTTGATGATGTTCATGTGTGTTTTATTGTTTCAATGTGGCCAGAGATGCATTGTTACGATTTTGTAGGAAATTGTAACACAAAATACAAAAGGGGATAGGAGACAACAATGAAATAATTTTGGGTATTTACAACTGGGCATCTTGGTAACTTATTTTTTTGCATGTTGTTGGTTGTCGATAAATTTTTTAGGAAGACATCATTGGGGGTGGTGTCAAATGTGACCTTGGTTAGATGTTTTGGTTTCCCTTTTCTTTTAATTATTTTATGAATATGTAATTAATTATTGTAATGTAATATACTTTATTATTGTTAGTTAAGTGTTCTATAATTAAGTTGATAATCTTGTTAGTTACTATAAGTTGGATTCGATAAAATAGGTATTAAATTGCAGTACGTTTTCCTTGATTGTATTATCAAATTGAAAAGGATTTTCATGTGTCTAATTGTTGCGTACTCAATCTTGCATGTCAAATTCGGATTTGGGCTTAAGGGCCATTTTTTTAGGCTTGTGGGATAAGTTAAGCTTGTACCACACCTATTAATTTCACCTACCAACTATAACTATGGGTTAAGGCATCAAAAATAGACCCTATTATGTGATTTGTAAGGTAAAAGGTGATATTTATTGCACCTTCTTACATGATTTTTAAAGTTTTTTCCCTTTAGAGGTGTTCGTTTGATTTTGTGTGTGTGAGAGGCTTTTCATTTCCTTAACCACCAATTTATTGAGCGTTGGGGTTTGTAGTTTCACCTTGTGATATGGAATCCTACATGGAGCCACCTCACCCTCATCTTCCCTTTTTCTATTTATTGATATTTTTTGGGTTAGATGTTTTATATTCACTCTTGCATTTTGGGAGGACCTTTTTTTGGATTGATTTTTGAAAGCTTGGAAGATTGTTGGAGCTTGTTTTGGAATTTGAAAGTTTAGAGCTTTTGCTTGTGGATTGGATACTATATTGTAATGGCAAGATAGAGACTTCACCCAAGTAATTTTATTTCCATGTGTTGTGTAAATGGTTGTACAAGAATGAATGTTTTATATTGGTTTTTTGGGGTTAGAATGGCCTTAAAGTTGTGTAGGAGAAAGAAAATGGGGACAATATTGAGGGAGAGATAATATTTTGGGTTAGGTGTTCCACCTTTTGATAATAAGAAAGATTTCTTATTTATCTTGATATGCTTATTGAGGGAGGGATAAGAGTTGATGGAGACATAAGAGAAATTGAGGGAGGGATATGCATTTGGTTGTGATTGCGTGAATGAAGTTTTTTAAGATTTTTAAGGTGGACACCTAAACCCCTTGGGAGGCATAACTGATTCCCCATGTTTCTTCTCTCCCTTGGCTTCAATTTGAACCTTTGTGCTTCAGAAAAAATTGTATGTTTGTTGTTATTTTGTATTGTGCTAGTTTGTGGAAAGTTTTGTGTAAATGGTTATTGTGGAAGCCTTGTGAAAGTTTCCATGGTTTCTTCATACACTTCATTGCTTGATTTTTGGGGCTCAGGGGACAATGAGAAGGATGGATTCTCCTTCTCATTGGATTATAGGTTGGATGGAGAGCATTGCCTACTCCCCTTATTTTGTTGTTGTTCTTGAAGTTGAATATTGAAAGAGTCATGCTATGTTGGAGCCAAAAGGAACACGTTTGAAATGTTTTTTGAATGTTGAGATAGTGAAATTTGTAATCTTGTAAATGATTTTTTCATATTATTGGAAAGAAGAGCTATTGTATTATAAAAAAATGAACTATGCTCATTGAGAAAAAGGAAGTTCATTCTTTCCTTCTTGAAATTATATTATTGTAAAAAAAAAAGTTCTTATAAATTTTATTATCAAGTTTTTTTGTATTAAAAATTATGAAAGAAGAACTTGAAATTTGTAATTTATTGAGAATGTGTTCCTATCAAATTTGTAAATGTATCATTGTTACTTGTGCTTTCATTTGGTAAATTGGTTATGTTTGTGTTGGAAGAATGTATGAAAGTTATAATTTAATGTCCTAATTGGAATGATTATCATGCTTTTTTTGTAAAGAAAATAAATGGTAATTTGTAATTGGTTGAATTTCATTTCTGTAGTTTAGAGCTTAAAAGTACTTTTAATGGAAATGAAATCTTGTAGTTGTTTCTTATACACTATTCTAATGGAAAAACTATGTACCTAGCAATTTAAGAGAGGAAATGAAGAAATGATATCAATATATTAACTTTTGAATTGTAGGAAACTTAATTAAAGTTAATGTTACGATATAAACAAACCAAAGTATAAAATGTTTTGGAAAATGCTTTAAATTAAGGTTCTATTTTCTAGAAATAGAACCACTGCCATGTGTAGTGTGGCGGTTTTAGGACTACCACCCTACCTATAATGGTGGTTTTAGGATCATCACTCAGATAGGGTGGTGATCATAGGATAGCCAACCTGGTTTGGTTGGCAGTTTCCTCACTTTTGTTGGAAACATATAATATGTGACTGTGTAAATTCCAAAATGGATTTAATTAAAATCTAAGTTTTAAAACTTGAAATTGAAACTACAAACAACTAGTAAATGGAAAAAATCATTTGTTTAAGCATCTAAATCATCTTATGAGAATCCAAATGTATAAAATCTCATAGATCTAATGAAATGGGGATTTACCCAAATAATGAACTCAAATAATGTATATATTAAATAGAAAAAAAAGATCTATAGTGGAATCTTTACAATAATAAAATAGAGAACCTTGTAATGGAAAACCCTGGAATAAACTAAAAAAATATATAGAGAAGAATGGAATGGAGGAAGATTTTCCCCATTCGCAAACTAAATCGAAATAAAATTTCTCCACGGTTTTATTTTTTGCTTCCACGGCTTCCACTCCTCCAACCTACAAATTAAGATGAAACAAATGAATGAGTTAGGGAAAAAAAAAAGAATAATAAGACTCCATAAGGATGCTTATGGTTCATTTTAAAATACCTAGATCAAAGTGTGTATATCCATTTAATCTATGGGTTGAGGATCAACCCTCCACATTTCTATTTGTGGCACTTTCAGGGTTGGGTAATTTTAAAAGTATGGGTATTTGTGGTGAATGGGGTGAATTCGTGGTTACCGCAAGTTGAAACTCTAACCTTAGAAAGTCAAGTGAACAAATGGCTTGGGTTCTTTAAGGATAAATTAAATAATTGTAAATAGAGTAACTTGGTTATGATTTATAAGGGTTAATTAATTGAACTTTAAAATATTTAATTAGGCAACCTCATGGGAGGCATTATTGTAAAATGTTGTGGGAAATAAAAATTAAACAAATTTAGGAACTATTGATTGCATTGATATTTTAAATAAGATGAATTAACAATGACCATAAAAATGGATTCCTCTCGAAGTATCCTTGTGTAAATTAATAATGATAATTATTAATGTAGCAATCGAAAACCTTTCATATGCATGAAATCTATTAAACAAGAATTAATTAAACCTAGTTGATAGTATCTTGTTGCAACCCTTTTAAACAAAAAAAATTATTCCGTATTTACCCTAAATATGTATTGAGTTTTGTCTTGGGTTTTGTGTAGAGAAAATGTGGGCATTACAATCACCATGTTTTATATCAAGTGTTTGAAGTTTTGACTATGAACAAATGATCGTTTTCTAGTTATTCACCTCATAAATGGTGGAAAGACTATCCTAGTCGTTCTTTGATGTTATCAGATTCCTAACATGTGGTTGAAATTTTTCAAAAAAAATGATTCTGATCAACATCAAGGAATTTTATCATCCTTTTCATACTTCCTCTTCTTATTAGCATTTTTTAGACACGTCACATTACCTATAATGATCTTCTAAGGTTGTTTGAATTGAATAATTATGTGCATCTTCATTTTATAGGTTGTATAGTTGGATCATTTGAGTAACCAACCATTGGAAAACCATAACTTTGGAGAAAACATAATGCTAAACTTATTTATTCTAGTTTTCAAAACATACAAGCCCTTACAAATAAAGGAGAGAGATTATGTGAGCTCATTATGCTCGTGTAGTGAGATGTAAATGCTTATGGGTGTATCCTGCCTCACATTTGTCTTATGTATAATAGCCTTCCTCAAAATTAGTAAGAATATTCTATTCCTTAAACCTCAACGTGAAAATAAATCTATCTAGAAATCCTTAAAAGAACATTTGATGTTTTAGAGATTGTTTAGTAGTGTAAAATAGAATCTACTTCTCTCTTGGGATTGATCTTGGCCTCTAAATGTCTACACATCTCTATGGTTTCTGAAAGCATTGGTAGCATCTTCTGACACAATATACATTCACGGAAAGAGTTACACCTCATTGTAAGCACGATTTCTTCTTTAATGTGTAATTGGGTGTGAGGCGTAGTTTCTAAAAAGGATCTTTGGAAACACCAAGCTATGTTTCCTATGGATTTTTTCATATAGATCCTATTTTCAAGGTGAATTAATGCATTATATTTCATGAATATTAATGAATTTTCCTCAGGTTTCTGCAATAACCACCAAATTTCACACTAGAAAAAATATAAAGGAAGATTGTAGACAGACCACAACATGAACTCCCAAAAGAGTAGTAGGCTGCGAGTTTGTAGATGAACAAAAACATGAAGTATGTTGTAGAAGTAAATTAAAATGTCACCATTTATCTCTCTGTAAGAAGTTGTACCATTACGAAGGTGATTTATGTTCCTAACTTGACAACCAATCTCATGTTTGTATATCAACTCTTGAATCACAAGTTGAAGGTGGAGTTTATGGTCCACAAAGGCATCAAATCCCATGTGATCTCACAATAAGGAATGATAATAATAAAAAATTTCTTAAAGTGTATTTTATTTACACTAGATGGATTTTCATCCTCTATGGTTTCTCTATCTACCTCAATATTAGAGTCTACTATTCCAAAAAATTATCAATATGGGAACATTTTTGTTACCTCTATGTATTAGCTTAATTCTATGTATACAGTAAGTGGTCTTCCTAAGATTTTTCATTCATTACCTATATGTTATAGATTTATTCTATGTAAAGAACATAGGGATTTATTCGATTGGAATAATATCCATGCCAAGCAACATTTTAATGTCATGTATACAAATTAATGTGCACCCCTCCCTACTTATTTTTAGGGATTCTAGTACTTCTAATTATTGGTCAATTATTTATTTCACAAGACATGGGTGTTATTTCTCATGAAGAATTGTGAAGCCTTTGTAACAATTCAAATATTCTACAAACAGGTTGTACAGTATAGAGGGAAACCTCTACACATACTACACTAAGGTCAAGGGGGATAATTCATATAAAAGACATTCCTAGAATTCTTTAAGTAGTATAAAATAAAAAAGCACTTAAATACGTCTATACCACACAAAAGAATGTAATTTCAGAATGTCACAATCATACCATCATAGAGATGGATAATTGAATACTTTAGTTGCGGAAAATAATGTGAGAAAAATTAGTCAAGATAGGTGTTTATCTTTTTAATAGGGAACTGTATACACTAAATCGTGCATTTTTTGTACATTTCTATGTCTTAGTCACATACTACTATTCATATGATTCCTAAGTGAGAAAACTTGAAATCTATGTCTATCTTTGGACTTTTGTTTCTGTTTTATGTATTCTTTCTGGAATCTTATAACCTACTTTCCAGTATGATATTCACTACATTATCTTTCTTGACCCTGGACACCATTTCCTAGCTAGGACATTAGCACCCAGGTGGCCTCATCCCCTCCAGGTTCCCCTAAATGTTCTTTAATTTACTCAATCCTTTTGGGCATATTTTTATCTTTTGAGCATCTTATTTTCTTATGGGCCGGACTTTTAGTTGTTAATTGTGAAATTGAACTGAAGGATTGATATAAATATAAGGTCATTTGAATATAATAGAGTACCAAGCCGTAAGCATCTATTACCATCACCTAAGGTTGCATCCAAAGGAATTTCAGGTGCATCAAAACATCCATATAGCTTTATTCAAGGGACAAAGGACTAAATTTTCTACATACACACATAGGAGAGGAAGTTCATTTGGACATCCACACAATTACTTACATTGCTAAATATAGCTATTGTCAGCTATCAAGTGCATCTTGCACAAGATCCACCTATGACATGATTCCTTCACAAATGCACAAGAACTACATGGAATCTGAAATGTAGTGCAACTCTCGATCGTCATTTCACTCTATAGGGTGACCTTCGAGGTTAGTCCAACTCCCCATTTACATCTTTTTTCTTTTTAGGATTTGATGTGTTTTGGGATTGTATAAGAGATCAGTTATTTTTTAAGTTACATTCGAACTCTTTGATCATCCAACGACATACATG
Source organism: Taxus chinensis (assembly GCA_019776745.2). Taxonomy (NCBI): domain Eukaryota; kingdom Viridiplantae; phylum Streptophyta; class Pinopsida; order Cupressales; family Taxaceae; genus Taxus; species Taxus chinensis. Next base: position 143,074,393 of record CM034151.1, on the reverse strand, counting down.
TGATAAACATCGATGATTAACAGCATTGGTGTGACACAAGAAAAATCTATTTCTCAGATATTTCACAATCAAAGGTGCCAAAAATTCAATTCCAGTGCCTAGGCACCCCTGACCGAGTCCACACACACTGGTCCAGATTTTTCCTGTAGTTCCATAAGTTTTTGGGATTGGTTGCGACAATCTTGCCTCCTGTTTCATTATTTTTCCAATCTAGTGTTCTTCAGGATTTAGTGGGAAATCAATTAAGTCTCTCATTCCCTCTCTTTCACTTAGGGTTGAAATTTCCATTTGCTTACTACTTGTATAAAACATGTGCTTTAGTGTTTATATATTACATGTGACTCTGCAATATCTAAGGTTGTACAAACTCAATATTTTTAAAATAAATTTCCTACCCAAGTTGGGGAATATATTTTGGGCGAAAGGAGTAAGAAAAAGTGTTTATCTTCTCAATATGGGACCTAAAAATATATTGTAAGACAAGACACCAGAAGAGTTATCGAGTGGTCACAATCCTTCAAAATATCATCTCAAGGTATTTTGTTGAACAACATATATGCATCTCCAAACTAAGGATATGAATAATATGTAACCCAAGACACTCCATTATATCTTTTTGAGGTACAATACAACCAAAAAATCATATTTTCTCATGTATCTCGAGACAAAGAATATTTATTAGATTTGGGACAAGGTTTTTGATGAATCATCATTCAACTCATTTCTTCACACTGAAGAGTCAATACTGACCACCTCTCATAGATTTCTCTCATAGTCAGATGATGAGCTTGAAGAATTTTCTTACAAAGAAAATGACATGCACTGAGAATTGTTTTTTGATCTTTTTCCTTTAAAAAATTATTCATCACAACAACAACATCAACATCTTAAATGGGTCAAAATCACCATTAGACACTCCCACATAAATTCTCTCCTAGATACTTCATCATGAGTCAAAACGAGAAAATAAGAAATAAATGAGGTAAATATTGTAGTGATGAATTTAGTTTTTAACAACACTGAACTTCATATATTTTTAGAGGCACTAAGTCAACCACAGTAGAAGATGGCCATGGATTTCAAATATGACTCCCTGATTCAGAATAAGACGTGGGCACTTGTCAATCTACCTCTAAGGAATAAATCCATTAGGTGCAAATGGATTTTCAAAAGAAAATATAAGGTAGATGGATCTATAAAAAAGTAAAAAACATGACTTTTTTGTAAAATGGGTATTATTAGCAAGAATGTATTGATTACAAGGATTCCTTTTTAAAAACTTCTAAGATTAAGACCATTAAAGTTGTCTATGCACTAGAAGAACAAAAAGGATAGAAGCTTCAAAAAATGGATGTCAAAAGGTGATTTATTGAATTTGTTGATCTCGAAGAAGAATTTTACATGACTCATAAAGAATTATTTGTTGACGCAAAACATCCTCAAAAGGTATGTAATCTAATTAAGTCACCTTATGGGATTAAGCAAGCACAAAGGGCATGATAAATTAAAATATATGATCACTGATTTCAATATGGATTCACTCATAGCCCGTCATATTCAAATTTCAATATTAAAAATAGAGGAATTGATATTTTCATTCTTGTTTAGTATGTATATGATCTTATTACCAAAGAAAGATTAGAAAATCTTATTGAAGATGTAAATATTTATCTAAAGAAATCCTTTCACATGATAGATTTGGGGTTACTTCACTATTGTCTTGTTTTAGAGATATCACAAAATAAGAATAAAATATTTACCTTGTAGGTGAAATACACCATGACCATCTTGGAAAACTATGGGATGTTTGAGTGTAAACCTGTATCTATTCCATTGGATAAAGTTTTGAAAATCTCTTGATTTCAGGATTCACCTAAAGAAAATGCAACTCTCTTTAGGAAGCTTGTTGGGAGCCTCATTTACTTGACTTATATAAGTCTAACTTATACTCTGCCATTAGCTATCTATCGAGATATGTTAATGACAGGAAGTTAAATATATGATTTATTTTTCATCTTAGGTCTTTAATATAAGAAGAATACTCAATTCATCATATAGGGATATATTCACTCTAACTATGCTAGATATGTTTATGACAGGAAGTTAACCATAGGATTTGTTTTTTGATCTCACAAATGGATCTATCTCATGGATTAGTATAAATAATTTCTATCTCTCTCATCCACTAAGGTTAAACATCATTTTGCACGAGGATCTATGTGTGAAGTGATATGGTTATGTCACATTTTGGCTATGTTGGTGAAATAATTTGTCAATACAACAAATTAGTTGATTGTCACTAATGCTATAGGACTAGGTCCCTCTACTTGAATGGGTAACTCCATTATTGTATGTGAAATAAATAAATAAAAATTGGTTGGCCAAAATCCTGAGGATCCAACAAGAAAACTCCATTGCACATGCATAAAATTCTTTCAATTTCATGCAAGCAAGGAATTTACTACGAAGGTGAGAATGTAGGAGGGTAGATTAATACTACGAGTAGGATAAATTTATATTCTTGCAAGGATTCACCAGAGATATCAACACACACAATAAGGAAAGAATAAAAAGCTTGTTATTTATATCAAGACAAGATGAAACCATGAATACAAAATTTCAATTATTACTGATCCAAAAAATCTTAAACTCCTTTCTTTATTGACATATTTGCAAAGTTGTTTAATAAGAGAGATGGAGGAAAACATATGAGGAGGAAAATGGAAAACATTTCTATCTTTTGGTTATTCTTGGTTCTTATCTACTCATGAAAATAAAAAATGTACAACCCTTTGTAATGAGGAAATCATTACAATATATAGATTTCAAGAAGACTCTTCACCTACCCCAACATGACCTTTGATTTTTCTTATACAACATGTAACTCTTCATATTTCTAAGAATGAAATGAAGTCTTATATTTATTAAATTAGGGTGACTTAATATAATGTCCACTATAGTAAAATTTAAGTGAATAGGATAAAAGTGAATACGATAAAATGAAATTTTCAACCCCTAATGAATAAATAGAACAAGAAGGAAGAGAGGAAGGGGAAGGGAAGAAAGATAGATTCTCTAATAAATAAACTACCCTTAATGATTTTTATTCACTCTCTGATGGATCTTTATCGGGTAGCTCTTAGAAGAAACCCTCTCACATGAATTCTCTACTCTATCGATTTGTCGCAGGTGAAACCTTATCGACCCAAGGAATGCAGAAACAACTCAAGGAATCAAAACAACTATGTGAGATGAAATTGATATATTTACATTTAGTGAACTGAGAATAATGTTTATTTTTTGTTCTTGATGTTACTTATCTTGGCGATAGACTCCAATTTTTTCTAGTTAAACGAAAATGGATCCTTTCCTTTTTTCTTGACAAATTCCTCAAATGGATTCAACAAGTCATCTACTAAGGCATCTTCAACAATCATGGGAACTCTAAGCTTTAATATCTTAGGATTGACATCACTATACATTCTAGAATAAAATTCCTCATTTAAATCCAACTCGTCCAGAGTTCGGTTCAGCATCTCATACAGGGTGACAATAGTTCTTTCCCATATACCTGTGACACATCTTCTAATGGACAACCAAATACCTTCCTATCCACCAACATATGAGACGGAGATTTCCCAATTTCTATTAGAAGTCAAAACACTTGATCCCAATGTTCATTTTCTATCTCAATTTCAAACCTTGTCATTCAGACCTTAGTGGCCATTATGCCAATGTACACAAAAATGAAATCATCTCTGGAAGCAATATTTTCCCTTTGTCCATAATTTTTTTTACCCATTTAACATTTTTTCACACCTACATCATGAAGCTTGTGTCTTCCAAATGGACCCTGGATTGAATATATTGATGGGAGTGTCTTATTCGATTAGAGGTGATCAAGAAAAATTCATACCCATGAAATTTTGAACGTACGAGGTGAGTGTTTTCACGTGATCTTCCAATAAATCAATTCTTTCCTTGTAATATTGATTCCTCGTGAGAAGGAGAGTGGAAGATTCCTTGAAAAAATATGCATTTCCCTCATGAGTTCTTTGGCCTAGGAATATGGTCTTAATATCGTAGTCATCCGGGGTCATTTCCTCCATTGGCTTAATTACCTTATAGGCCTGAGAAATGTGGACACAACTCAAGGACTCAAGACAACTATGTGAGATAACATTGATGTAATTAAATTTAGTGAACCAAGAATGATGTTTATTTTTGGTTCTTGATGTTTCTTATCTCAGCGATAGACTCTAGTGTATCCTAGTTAAAGGAAAATGGATACTTGAATTTTTTCTTGACAACTTCCTTAAATGGATTCAACAATTAGTGTGCTGAGGAATATTCAACAATCACAACCACTCTAAGATTCAGTATCTTAGCATTGAAATCATCCTACATTCTAGAATAAAATTCCTCATTTGAATCTAACTCTTCCAGAGTGTGGTTCAACATCTCATATAATGTGACAAGATTTCTTTCCCATATACATGTGACACATCTTCTGCTGGAGAATAAAATACCTTCCTCTCCACCAACATATGAGATAGATTTCCCCATTTCCATCACTAGTCTAAACACTTGATCCCAATGTTCATTTTCTATCTCAATTTTAAACCTTACCATTCATACCTTGGTGGGTGTTATTCCAATGTACTTAAAAATGAAATCATCTCTGGAAGCAATATTTTCCCTTTTTCCACAATTTTGTTTACCCATTTATCATTTTTTCACCCCTACATGGTGAAGCCTTATGTCTTCCCAATGGATCCTGTATCAAAGATACTGATGGGAGTGCCTTCCTCAATTAGAAGGGATCAAGAAAAATTTAGATCCATGAAATTTTAAACATACCAAGTGATTTTTTTCACATGATCTTCCAACAGATCAATTCTTTCCTTGTACTCTTGATTCCTCACGAGAAGGAGAGTGGAATATTCCTTGAACAAATGTTCATTTTCCTCATGAGTTTTTGGGCCTTGGAAAATGGTTTTATTCTTGTAGTCATCCAGGTCATTTCCTTAATTGGCTTAATTACCTTTAGCTTGACTAATTGTACATATTGGTTTCGTAAAGCACCATTGAAGAATCATGAAGCTGTTTGAGCTAATTTTCCCTTCTTTCCTTTGAGCATGGAGGCTATAGTTTTAGAAGTCAGGGACTGCCATATGTTGAAATGTTTGGTAATCTTGTGTGATCATTTCATGTAACCAAGGGAATATATCATTCATCTTTGTCTTAACACTTTGCATGAATTTTGTCTATTGCTCAAAATGAGAAGGGACATCTTGGGTTGGAGGGGCCAATGTAGTGGTGGAGGATGAGAAGATTTGAGAATGTTGGGGAACTCAAGGATAAACTGGATTAATTTTTCATTGATCCTACTCTACCACAGGTTCTTCTATTGTTATCACCTTCTTGTGCAACCTTTTTTTAGTTATGTGCTTCTGATTCCACTACCTTTCACTTTGAACATTCTCTCAAGTGAGGGACCTACTGAAGAAGAAGAAAAGGAAGAAGACGAAGAAGTAGAGCCAGAAGAGGAATTAGGAGATTCCCAACCAACAATATCATGCCATGCAATTTCTGGTATTAGCACTCCCCCAAACTCTCAAAGTAGTTGGATTCTTAAAAAAACAGAGGGTAACAGTATTGATTGATTCGGGAAGTACTCATAATTTTATCAATCATAAGTTAGCGGTACGCTTGAACTGCTTTGTTTATCCAGCTCCAGAATGTCAAGACATGATTGTTGATGGGAAAACTGTTAGTTGTTCAGGAAAATGCCATGAAATTAATCTCACCATGGGAGATTACTTGCTAACTAGCAATATGTATGCCATTGCCATGGGAGGAGCAGACATTGTGTTAGGAGTTCAATGGCTTACCACCTTGGGAACCATTGAAATGAATTTCCAAGAGTTGTTCATGCAATTTCAGTCAGAAGGGAGGAATTTTAAACTAAAAGGACTAAGAGCAAAATCCCCGCAGATGGTAAGTTCTCATCAGATGCAAAAATTGCTTAGAAAGGGTGCAGAAGGGTTTTTGGCACAACTATTTTCATTGGAAGCACATCATTCCAATACATTTATACCCGCAGATATGCAAGCAATTATAGATGAGAACTCAGGGGTTTTTAGAGAAATGTCAAAGGGTTTGCCTTTGAAAAGAGACCATGACCATGCCATCCAGCTAGTACCAGGGAGTCAACCACCTAACATCAGACCTTATAGGTACCCCTATATGCAAAAGATTGAGATTGAGAAGATAGTTCAAGAGATGTTAGAAGCAGGACTTATTCGTCATAGTCAAAGTGCTTACTCTTCTCCTGTAGTGATGGTATGGAAAAAAGATGACAATTGGCGCATGTGTCCAGATTACAGGGAACTCAATAAGTACACAGTTAAAGATAAGTTTCCTATTCCTGTAATTGATGATTTGCTAGATGAGTTACATGGTGTTGTTTACTTTACAAAACTTGATCTTCATTCTGGATAGCATCAGATTAGAATCAAGGATGAAGATATTCATAAAACAGCCTTCAGGACACATGAAGGACACTATGAGTTCTTGGTAATGCCTTTTGGACTAACAAATGCACCTTCTACATTTCAAAGCTTGATGAATTCAATATTTAAGCCATTTCTTTGAAAGTTTGTTTTAGTGTTCTTTGATGATATATTAATCTATAGTAAAACATGGGAGGAACACCTGCATCATGTAAATAAAGTGTTGGAAACTCTTGAACAACATCAACTTTATGCAAAGCCTTCTAAGTGTTCTTTTGGTGTCAAGGAGGTTGAATATCTGGGTCATATTGTCTCTTATGAAGGTGTTAAAGTGGATCCTAACAAGATAAAAGCCATGCTTGAATGGAAGGTTCCCAAAACCCTAAAAAATCTCCAAGGATTTTTGGGGCTTACAGGTTATTATCGTAGATTTGTAAGGAATTATGGCAGCATCGCAGCACCACTCACAACTTTATTGAAGAAGGACTCTTTCCATTGGAATGAGCAAGCTACTATGGCCTTTGAGAAGTTGAAGGAGGCCATGTGCACCACTCCAGTTCTAGCCACCCCAGATTTTTCAAAAACATTCATTATTGAATGTGATGCTTCAGGGTATGGGATGGGGGCAGTACTCATGCAAGAAGGGCGACCCATTGCTTTCGAGAGCCGTCAATTCAAAGGTAAGAATATCTCTAAACTAGTTTATGAGAAAGAAATGTTAGCAATACTTCATGAAGTGAAACAATGGAGACCATATCTAATGGGACGACATTTCAAAGTAAAGACAGATCATGATAGTTTGAAATACTTCTTAGAGCAACGCTTATCATCAGAAGAACAAAAGAAATGGGTCTCAAAAATGTTGGGGTATGATTTTGAGATAATATACAAGAAAGGGAAAGAGAATGTAGTTGTTGATGCTTTATCTCGGAAGGATGAATCTACCCAGGCATTGTTATATGCCATATCTATTTTATAGGAGGATTAAATAGAGGATGCAATGTCTGAATGGAAAACTAACCCAGGTACACAAAATCTCATTCAAAATCTCCAACAAGATCCAAACATGTCAGAAAAATTTTTATGGAAAGGAGATGTTTTATGGTATAAAGATAGATTATATCTATGTAAGAATTCAATCCTTAAAAATAGGGTTCTATCTGAGCTCCATGCTTCTCTAGTAGGGGGTCATTCTGGCTTCTTAAAGACTTATCATCGTATCAAGCATGATTTTTTCTGGGAAGGGTTAAAAGGAGATGTACAAAATTTTGTGGCAGAATGCATGGTTTGTCAGCAAAATAAGGGCGAAACAATTAAGTCCCCAGGTCTTTTACAACCTCTATCTATTCCTAGCCAGAGGTGGGAAGAGGTGTCTATGGACTTCATCATAGGATTGCCTAAATCAGAAGGTAAAAATGTAATCATGGTGGTGGTGGATAGACTCACCAAATATGCCCATTTTTGTGCTTTATCACATCCATTTGTTGCGAGTACAGTAGCAACGGCCTTCAGGGATACAATTCAGAAGCTACATGGGACACCAAAGATTATAGTAAGTGATCGAGACCCTATCTTTACTAGTAATTTTTGGACTGACTTGTTCTCATGCTTGGGCATACAACTAGCTCGTAGTTCCTCTTATCATCCCCAGTCTGATGGGCAAACAGAGGTGGTAAACAAGTGCTTGGAGGGATATCTTCGTTGTTTTACATCAGATAAGCAAGTGAGCTGGGTCCAATGGTTGCCACTGGCAGAATGGTGGTATAACACCTCCTTTCATACTTCATCTAAAATGTCTCCTTTCTTGGCATTATATGGGTATCATCCACCATCTATCACTTCATCTTTGAGAGTCCAGCCAAAGGTTCGAGCAGTTGAAGAACATATTCAACACCAACAAGAGGTGCTTTGTAGTCTCAGGGATAATTTTTCCATGTCACAAAACCGCATGAAGTAGCAAGCAGACCAACATCGCAGTGAAAGAAATTTTGAAGTCGGTGATTGGGTTTTTGTGCGTTTATAGCCATATAAGCAAATGTCCTTAAAACAACACAAAAAGGATAACAAGCTTTCACCTAAGTATTATGGTCATTATCAAGTGTTACAGAAGATTGGCAATGTAGCATACAAACTGGAACTTCCTCCAACTACTCGAATTCATCCAGTATTCCATGTATCTTGCCTAAAGAAGGTAATTGGACAGACAATATCAACCCAGACAGTGTTACCAGAGCTTGATGAAGAGGGGGAGAATCATTCTGGAACCAGAATGCATCCTTCAAACATGCACTAAGAGGTTGAGGACAAGGGTCATCACTGAGTATTTGATCAAGTGGAAAAATCTAGACAATGAAGACGCAACTTGGGAGGATGCAAATTTCCTGCAGCAACATCCAGATCTTCTCAACATTGGGGAAAATGTTGCTTTGAAGGGGAGGGGCATGCTACGCCCTTAATCATATATCTTATATTGGATGTATATAGCTGACTTGTGGCTATCATAACTTCTTATCATTATGTATTTCTTTCATAAATGTTATATTTTCATTAGTGGGTCGGCCTTGGTGTTGGCCATAACATAGGAATAGTATATATAGAGGTTATTAGGTAGTATTTGATGATTGGAGCATTTGAGTATTATTGTATGGTTTGGAGGTTACCCCCTCGAAGTGGCGTAGCTATTATTATTGCATATTGAGATCATTATTCGGGAATATTGTGTTATTGGGTGTTATATTTCTGCTCATGATCTGAATTATACAAGTAATTTCATTGCAATTAGAGACTCAGATGTAGGAAAATATTAAAAATTATATGAAGTAGAACATGTACCCTTTAATTAGAGAAGAAAATTGCAAAGACAACCTTGATAGATAGTTTCCTTTAAACAATTTGATGAAAAACATTGTGAACATATCTTTCACTCTCACAAAATGTTGGTTTCTTTCTTTCAAGATCTGATGTGAATATTTCTTGTATGTAGGATCCTTTTAAGAATTTTTTGTGAGAGTTACAAACCCCTAAATGGTCTCGTGCTTTCAAGGGCATATAGATGAAGTATGATGTCATTCAAAATTTCTTGGAAACTAGTATTTAGAATAGATGGTGATGCAAGTTATCAGTGATTATTTTCCCTTAATCTGTCATCTATCTACCCACGAAGGTTGTAGTATGAAATAAGACATCCAATCATGGAATTCATTTATTAAGAGGCTTAGCAGAATGATCACATATGAGAATCCCTCATGAAATTGACATCGAGAGAGATACTTTGGCATATGGGATTCAGAGACAAGAATATATCTTAGACCATTCACCCTATGTAAAATATTTTTGAATGATGACCATGTTATTCTAGAATGGAATTTGCATATATTGAGATATTTCGTCAAGATTCAGTACCGCCACAACTGATTTGTCATTAGATCTTATGGTCTAAGCCTCTATCTCATAGTGAATGGAATAATGTCAATACAAACTTGATGATTTGTATGGACACAGAGTGACCACCTTGTTGTTCTCTCAAAATTTCCCCTCTTTTGAAAGTCAGAATTTTGAAAATTTTGAGTTGGCACCTTTAGTAATGTTCTAGTGAAGAGAAAACTTGAGGAGATGGTGAAAATCACATTTTTTTGGAGTCTTTTTGGTGATTTACAGGTCTGTCAGACATTTTATTCCCTCATGTTCCAAGTTCCTATGGGCCTTCTATTCATTGATCGGCCTCTTTACTTGTAAATCCTCAACTGCCAACTTTATCAGAACTTTTTGGCCCATTTGTCCCAAGTTCACCCAGACTTCCTTTTACCCGATCATCCACATCGAGTACTTCACATAATTTTGTCCTATCTTTCCCAAATGCATTTGGGCTTTCTGTTCCTGCTTCCCCAAAACACTCACATCATCCCAATCACATCCTCATGTCCTTCATGTATCTAAGTCACTGGACCACCTGTGCTCATTTAGCCCACATTTCACACATCACCCATGTCGGTTGGATTACGTCTTCACATCCCTCATGTCCCAAATGTACCAAAGACCGTTCGGGGGAGTTTTCTCTTCTTTTCCCACTTTGCATCATTTTGAGTCAGTGTGAGGTGAATTTAATGCGCATTTCATGACCTTCTCTCTCCTAAATGGCTATTTAATCGGACTATCTCCTACATATTTGTCACATTGCTTACTTGCCATCTCTTTCTTGAATCCTTGCCATTAAAATCATTTGTTCGTGTTGTTTTATCCCTTTGCATTCTCATCACGATTTTGATCTTGGAAGGCTTTTCCCCTGTGCATTGCAAAAAATGAAGATAAGGTTTTAGGGTCAAGAACATGTGTCACCTCTTGAGATCTTTGTGCTTGATATTGAAGATAGTGAGGTTCAACATTTAGATTTTAGGGATTTTTGGGGTAGATTAACATGCTCTAATCCTGCTCCCATGACAAAAATGATTGGTGACAGTGGAATTGCATACACGGCTGATTTTCCTATCTATGTATAGTGTGCTGACATGGTGCTTTCCTGCGGAGCCCATTTAAACCCAGATACCAAGGAACTCACCAATGTGATGGGGAATTAATTGTGAAAATAGACATTTCTACCATTGTTGTTGCCCTACGCATTCCAGAGATTGAAGATTCCATAATTCTCACTTGTTCTCAAGCTCAAACCCTATTTGACCAAGACACTGACAAATACAAGGCACATATAGCAAAATCATAGTTAAAGAACCCTAAGAAGGGAGAATCCAAACTCTCCAAGGTATTATTCAGGGTTGATTTTAATGAGGAGCTGTCTGACTTTATTATTTTTATCTCATCCATATCATGGGGTTGCCTTCCACCAATGTGTTTCACTTCTGGATATGCCCCTTCATAAACATCATATGTGAGGGAAAACAAACATTAATTGGGTTGAAATTGTTTGCATGAATTTGACTGAGTAGTTTTCTAGTGTTCAACAAACTAAGAAGTTCTATATGACTTCTTATCTCATGTATACCTTGGATGCATCTCGGTAGTGGTTTAGTTTCACCTACATAGAGGGCCAGTAGAATGAGCCTATTTATGCATACTGCCCTCAGTTTACCGTTAAAGCTAGAAATCACAATTTCGAAAGAGTCAGTGATGTTTTTACCATGTATATTGTAAGACTCTCAGAGGGAAACACTGTTAGGGGAGTTTTTTATTAAAATATGAACCTGATTTCCAAGTATGGGCCTTTCTTCATCCAATTTAGGAGGTTTTCATACATCAGGTTGACAGGCTATGAAAGAACACCTCTCAAAGCTCCCTATGTTCTATAGTGATAAAATGGCCTTAGTTGAAGTATGAAGACAGCTTGCTAAGTTACATAGGACATGCAGAGATGAGAAGATCATTGGCCTACATTTCCCTATCTCTTTGAGAAAGTATACATGTAATTTAGTTTTGGATGCCCAAAATGTGGAAAGGGCTACTAATTCTCTCACCATCCATTTCTTTAGACCCAGGAATTGCTTTGATTTGAAATTTATTGATCAGAACCTCAGGATAAACTATCATCAAAATCCAAATACCGAGGATTATTGGGCTGATTATGCAGATGATTTTAAAGCCAAACAAAGGAACTATGGAAGACTCTCTCTACAACAAACTAGAGATCTTAATCTCTACCAAGTTCTTGAAGGATTTAAGGATGATGATGAGGACTTACAGTCCTTTGAATATGAGACAACAATCAAACACACTCATTTAGAAGATATGGATTGGTACAAAACAAAGAGAGATGATTTGGTTGAGATTATGGCCCCTGTTCTTATAATGTTCGTGAGTTAAAAAAGAATAAGGGTGGATCTTCTTCCAGAGATAACTCTACACCAGGGAAGGAATCACATGCAAATAGTAATGAGGTACTTGATAAAACCCCTCATTCTTCCTCAATGAAAGATCCTGAGTCATCTAGTCTCTCTTCTACTCAAGTATATTAAAAAAAGATCAAAGATGTTTAACAAGAACCAATTGATGAATAATCTCTTCTTGAACATCTAGACTTACCTTCAGGACCAGCGAACATTATTCTTCTTAGTGAGAGTGATGATGGTGAAGTTCCAAATCCTGCAGGGGCTCCAAAAGTTACTATTGAAAAAGAAAACGAAATGTCTAGTGTTGAGCCTCATAGTACCACAAGCTTCTCTACAAAGGAATCTCTTGATACTCCATACACTTCTTTGCTGGAGGAAAAATCCCTTAACACTCTAAGTGCCATGAGTTCACTTGCTCTTGGGCCCCTTGTTCCTTCCTCTTCTTCTTCTAGTTTTTATTTGGTGTAACCCATAGTTAACAACAGGAAAAGGAAATATTCCTCTTGAATAACAGGGCCTAATATTGATGTTGTGGCAGCTCTGCTAGGAACTACTCCTCCCCCTCCAGCTAACAGAGCCAAGACCACTTCAAGGATAGTAATTAATGCTCAAAGCCAATAGTTCCTTGAGGTTGTAAAGCCCAAGGTGATAAGGTAGAGAAGGATCTCTTGGTCTCTGATTTAGAGATTTCTAGAATCCTAATAGGGGAATCCAATCCTGAGATTGAGGTTCATAACCTTCAAGAAATAGTAACAAAGGTTATTGAACGAGTAGAGAAGGGAAACAAAACTATAGAACAGTTAGAAGAATAGAATCAAGTTCTTTCCTCCTTTATCAAGTCATTATTGGCCAAAGATAAGGTTTTAGATCCTACCCCACTAGATGCTTTTCCGTCTCCATGATTCTCAGCCAAGATGAAGTTCAGAACGTCAAAGATATACATAATTATTCTACTTATGGAAAGGCTATGGAAGCCATGGTTGATGATATGATTATAGATATCTTGAATTTCCTTGAGGAAGCCTTCAAAACCAACGAGAAGGTGATTAATCTTCATTATAAACTCACTTCCTCAATAAAGGTTATGGATAGAGAGTTGATGTTCTGGACTAGTTGTATTATAGATCTTCACCTAATGGGCCAAGTTGATGAGAAGAACCTATTGGTAAATAGTGTATTTGATGATGCCAAGAACAACTTGTCAAAGGCATGGGTTTTTGGTGTCAAATGGAAGATGAAGGTTCTGGAAAAAGCACTACGTGAATTAAAGAATTTGTGATAGAAGGAAGAATCTTTCAAAACTTGTGTTTGCTCTTCCTTTAAATATATCCATTACCATCTTCATGATGAAACTTCAAGTGTTCCTTTCTCTCTTCAAGAGATACAAGCTCAGTTCAAAACATTTATCAAAGAAGAATTAATTACCAAAGAGAAGATAAAGGACATTTGCTTCCTTCAATCTATAATTATTGAGGCAAATAAAGAATACCTAGAGCATACCAAGTTTGATCAAGATATGGAAAAATGTCTAGGCACTTCGTCTCACGCCACTGCCAACACAAAAATCCCACGAGCTATGGAGATAGCTGAAGCATTGAAGAAATTCAGATACCGAATCCTCAAATCAGTGGGCCCGCCTCAGCCGTAATAAGATGTTTCTTCTCCTGTCTTCTCTTTTACTCCTATTTTTAAGTGTTGAGCTCCTTGTAAATTAAATAAGGATATTGTATTGGGCATTTCCTTAATTAATCTTTTAGTTAAAAGAAACGGTTACCAAGTGTAACTAATTTGTAAGCTATATAATGATCTCTCCACACCATTCTAAAGGGCTGGAACTCTGATTATTTTTGAAAGTGTAAAAGAGTTACAGAGCTATCAATACAAGAAGATTTCTCTTTTTGTTTCTATCTATGGTTATTCATTCTTTGCTAGCTGACGAAATTAGTGAATCATTAATATATTTTCCATAAAGAAGCTTTGTATTCTTATAGATATTATCTTTGGAACTTTTTGTCTATGAAATAACATCTTATGGCTTTAACGTAAATGATTTTGTTCTATATGCTCCTAGTTCAGCATTTACAAGGAATTATTTTGCTATATATATTTCCTAAGAATGTTATTCTACCTTTTCCCATTTCCTAGTTCTCATGTCCTTTAGTATTGATAATCGGTCATTTAAAACACTTTCATGATGTCAGAGTTCCTCTTTAAAACTAAACATCATACATTTGTAGATAGGTTTTTCCTTTCAATAAGGGAACCTCTCCCATTAAAGAGGAGGGACTTCTGTCCCCTGACTGTTGCTTTCATTAAATTCATTATTTGATAACCAACAATTTTTTGCGACTCTACTGGGGATTCATTTTTTATGGATTCCAGTTTTAAGAACAATTTCTTGATCATTTTCTGATCTAGTGACTCTAAGATTTATCCACGATAGGAGGGATCTTCGAATCGAAGATTCTCAGTTTAAACTCTTTGAGCAGAAAGGTTTCCCTCTTCTTTCAACAGGGAGAGATAGAAGAGCTCTTTCTACAAGCACAACTCATGTTGAAAACAGAACCATTTTGACTAGTATCTCTCAAGAGAAACTCAGCCCTAAGCTCTGTGCTTTGATTCTTGCTGGTGTTTTAGTTCCTCTTTAAGCAGTTTTTCCAAGGATGGTAGTTCCATTACCTTGGGGCCATTGTGTTGGGCCTCTTTTGCTCCCTCAACCTTTGCATGAGTTACCCAGGGGTAACAAGAAGAACTTTCCCAAGTTCAGAGGTAATGGCAAGGTGCATCTTGATGAGCATATTGTAGCTTTCATAGTTGCATGTAGAGTGCTCAAAGTTGAGCATGAAGATGTCTCGGTGAGGCTTTTTATAGAGACTTTGCAAGATAATGCAAAATATTGGTTCTATCATCTTCCTGCTAGGGCCATTACTAGTTGGACCACGATGAGAACAAGATTTAACAACCGTTTCAAACCTACAGAAGATGTGCATGCTTTGCTAGCTAAGATTTCTCAAATAAATAAAGAATCAAAAGAGCCAATGAGAGATTTTGTGGCTAGGTTCAATAAGTTGATTAATAAAATCCCACAAGATACCCAGCCTGCAAATATAATTCAAAAATGTTTCTTCCTAAATGCTCAATTTCTTGAACTTAGAGGAGATCCAAGCTTGTAACATTGGATGAGGACAAGAGATTAACTATTAGCATTGAAGATTAATTGATTATGTCTGGTAAGTTGAAAAGATATCCTTCCAAATATAGAGCTTCTTCTTCCTCTTCTTCTACTCGTGGAGCTAATGCAAATCCATTAGTACAAAAGCTTGTTAATGACCTCATTGCCATGAAGAGACAATTGGCTCAGCATGATCCTTATATAGATGTTCTAAGGAAGAATTTTCATCCTATAAATCATCTGCCTTCCTCTCATACAAGGCTGTAAATTGAGGGACCACCCATCAAGGTCCCTGTTAATGTAACTTGTGAAGTTGAAGGACCTGATGATGAGGAGTATAATGAAGATTTTGGAGAACCTTAAGAAGAGGTTGATGAAGAGGTGGAAGAACCTGAGAGGTCTCGAGTTAATTTCTCCACCACTAAAGGCATTGATGAAGAAGATGATTATGATGAGGTAGTAGCAGAAATGAATAGTGAGTCATATGTTGTTATTACTCGAGAATAGACAAATAATAAGGAGAAAGTTATGCATCACGCTAAGAGGTCCAAGGAGCATCCCATGAGTATTCGTATAATTACAAAAAGAGGATCTCCTATTCCACCTGCATCCACACAGAAGATGAGTTCTGCCAATTCTTCTTTTCCTAATTCTACTACTAAAACTTATTTTTCTCTAGCTCCTAAACTTGATAAGCCTAGGATTCCTAGTGATGATAGCCCATCCACCTCTGAATATTTTGATATCATTGATCACCTCAAGAAGACAAAAATCCAAATTTCAGAGGCTGAGTAATATCAAATTCGTCCAAAAGCGTTTACAAAAATGGTCCACTTTTTTAATTCCCATTCCAAAACTTCACCCAATAATTCTAAAGGTATCTTTCCCACTCCCTCCTCCACATCCAAATGAAATATTGTGGCTGTAGTCACCTCAGAAAATGTGAAAATTGAACCATTCTATGTAACCCTCCTCATAGCTAGCAATAAACTCAGCAACTATTTCATAGACTTAGGAGCCTCGGATAATTTCATGCCTGCCAAAGTGGCTGATTCTTTGGGTCTTACTCTCACATGCACTTATGGGTCTTTCTATTCTATGGAGAGTAAGGATGTGACTTTGGTTGGAAGGATTAACGATGCACAAGTAGCTTTTGCTGCTTTACCAGAAAAGAAGGTTTTAGCTACTATCTTGGTAGCTGATATCCCTCCTTCATATGCTATGTTGTTGAGTAGGAAATTATACAAGGATGTGGGAGGAGAAATTCAAATGGATTGGTCACATGCCCTTATACCCATTACTGGAAAGATGAAGAAACTACTTCCCGAGGAGCAATATGAATATATTATGTAAAAGACTGATGATCCCAAGGCACAAATACTCTATGAAGATATTGGGCATGGTAACTACATGATCATGTCTCAAGATGAAATGGAACATCCTAAAGTGGTTCCCCATGATCCCAATAGTATTTTGAATCTAGAATTTGATGGTAGTTGTTCTTTGGCTAGGTCTGGAGCTGGTGTGGTATTGATATCTCTTGAAGGGATGATTTATCCTTTCTCATTCAAACTACAGTTTGAAAATACCAATAACAATATAGAATATGAAGCTCTCTACCTTGGAATTAACGTGGCAAAAGAGAAATGTTTGAAGAACCTTCTGGCTCATGGAGATGTGGAACTAGCTATTAAGCAAGTTAGACACCTTTTTCAAGTAAAAAATAGAATATTGGACCATTATAGGAATCTAGTTTGGGATTCTATTGAATTTCTTGATGCCTTCTCCATCGAGGCAATCCCAAGGTAAAAGAACACTAGGACTAATTCCCTAGCCATGTCAGGGTCTTTTTTCATACCTCATCCTAATTTCTGTCTAGATAAATTAACCTTTGAAATGATCCATATACCAAGTGTGTCAGATAATGCAAGGAACTGGCAGGTTTTCAATGATGATCAACATTTGCTCTCTTTCTTGGAACTCAGGGATAACTTTGAACAATTATATTTTGAAGGACATGACAATTTTTCTTGAGAGAGTGTATCTTCCAATGAGGAGGGTGTCAAAGATGTGATAGATCAAGATGGGTGCATCAGACTAAAAGGTAACAATGACCCCTAAACGGCTGGTGAGTCTAGAGGAATTGTTTGATAAACAAGATAGGTATGTTAATTCTAAAGCTTCTAGAGGAGCCTAACAATCTATTGAATATGAAAAGGTTAACCTTGGAAGCTCTACTGACCCCAAAATTGTGAACATTGGGAAATGTTGCACATGAGAGGAAATGAAGAAGGTAGTAAATATTTTAAAGAGATACGTTGATGTACTTGCTTATTCTTATGATTATCTAAAATATTTTCAGCCCAAAGAAATGTAGCATTTCATTCCTCTCAAACCTAGGATTAAACCTTTCAAATGGAAGCAAAGGCAATACAATCCAAAGATTGCTGATACCATTTTTTAGGAGATACAAAAGTTGTTGAAGGCCAAAATTATCTTTCCCATTCATCATTCAACTTGGATTGCTAACATTGTGCTTTTTAGGAAGTAAAATGGTGAGATTAAAATCCGTGTTGATTTTAGGAACCTGAATCAACATTCTCTAAAGGAAAAATACCCTTACCCATGATGGACCAGGTGTTTCAAGCTGTTACAAGAGCTGAGATGTTGTCCATGTTTGACGATTTCTCAGGATACAACCAAGTAGAAGTCAACACTGCAGATCAGCACAAGACTACCTTTACCACTCCTTGGGCTAATTTTTCTTACAAGAGGATGCCCTTTGGAATCATTAATGTCAGTGCCAACTTTCAAAGGGCTATCGACTTGGCCTTTGGAATCCTGAAAGGAAAATGTATTGTGGTGTATCTAGATGACCTAACCTTTTTTTCTAAAGCTAGAGTAGATTATTTTCAACATCTGGAAAAGGTTCTTTTGAAATGCAAAGAACATGGGGTTTCTTTGAATCCCAAGAAGTCTGTCTTCTTTGTCATGGAGGGGAAAATTGTTGGGACATGTTTTCTCTAAGGAAGGAATCAAGATTGATCTTGAACGAGTTCAAGCTATTCAGCAGATTCCTCTTCCTACAAGTAAAAAGGGAGTGCATTCTTTCTTCTGTAAGATAAACTTCCTAAGAAGATTCATTCCTGATTTTGCAGAGCTAACTTTCAATATCTCCCAAATGATGAAAGGAAAACAAACATTTGGTTGGTTCGCTAAAGGGAAAGAAGCATTTGAAGGCATTAAAAGGGCCATTGCTAGGACTTTTATCTCAGCATGTCCAGATTTTAGTAAGGACTTTATTACCTATTGCTATGCCACATAAAGTACCATGGCCACTGTGTGAACCCAGAAAGACTTTGATAACCACGAAATCTGAATTGCATTCATGAGCTATATTCTTAAAAATCACGAGCTAAAGTATACTATGATGGAGAAACATGTTTTTACAGTGGTTAAAGCTGTTAAGAAGTTTCGATTTTATATCCTTAACTCTCACTAAGTGATACTTGTGCCTGATATAACCATCAAATCCATTCTTACACAACTAGAATTTGGAACTAAGAGAGGAAACTAGGTCACAAAGGTTTAGGAATATGATATTGACATCAAACCAACTAAATTAGTTTTGGGTAAATGCCTATGTGAACTCATCACTGAAGGAGATGGTCATGGGTTGCCTAAGAATGAGGATGATGTTCCTATTGTTCTGTTTCTTAGCTCAACGAATGAATGGTATGCTAACATTTCTCACTTCCTCACCTATGGTGAGTGTCCCTCTCAGTTAAATTCTAAGGAGAAGAGAGATATCAAGTTAAGATCATCACAATATGTGTTGTGCGAAAATGCTTTGTTCAAACGTGGAGTAGATGAAAGATTTTTTAAATGTATTAACAAAGAGAAACAAAAGAAGCTTTTCTCAGCCTTCCATGACCAAGCCTATGGGGGTCATTTCTTATCTGCTGTTACTACCCACAAAATTCTACGTGTAGGGTACTAATAGCCTACTTTTTTAAAGGATGCAACAAAATGGGTTGATAAATGTGAAGCTTATCAAACTTTTGTAGGAAGACAAAAGTTAGCCGCTTTGCCACTTAAACCAGTTCTGATTGAAGAACCCTTTCAACAGTGGGGTTTGGATTTTATTGGAACACTCAACCCATATTCAAGTTTAGGGCATACTCATGTGTTGACTGCCATAGATTATTTCACTAAGTGGGTAGAAGCTATCCCAGTTAAAAGTACCTCTTTAGAGCTAGTATGTAATTTCATCAAAGAGAACATCCTGATAAGGTTTGGAGTACACAACAAGATTGTGACTGATAATGCTTCAAATTTTTCTTCTACTCAGATGATGGATTTCTTTTATGGATATGGTATTTCCCTTGCTCGTTCTTCAGATTACTATCCTCAAGGGAAAGGTTAAGCATAATCAATAAACAAAAATTCTGTGACCATAGTGAGAAAGCTTGTTAGTGAGTCTGAGAGGAACTGGCACAAGAAGCTCTATGATGCTCTCTGGGCGGACCAGATTACACTTAAAATAAAAATTGAGATGTTCCCTTTTTAAGTGGTGTATGGTTTGGAGGCCTAACTACCAGTGACAGTGGAGCTACCAGTTTTGTATTTGACGAAGGCCATTAAAGACACTAGTTTCATTGACTCTATAGATAAAAGGATCCTGTATCTTCAGAAATTAAATGAGGACATAGAATATTTGCCCATCAGGAGAAGGTGAAATCTTTGTTTGACAAGAAAACCAGATCTAGAGATTTCAAAATCAGAGACATTGTTTTGTTGTCTAATAAAAGACATGAACCTCGAGGAAGTCATGGTAATTTTGATTCTCTTTGGCTTGGTCCTTTTAGAATTAGGTACTTTGCTGGTGAAATTTATTTCTGTCTTGATTACATGGATGAATCCTCTCTCCCAGTTCTTTATAGTGGGCAGTACTTGAAATTGTTCAAGTCCTAGGTGAAAAGGAAGCCCTATGAATATTATGTACAGTGTGTGTTTGCTTTCCCTTGCTTTTTTTGTTTTTATTTCTTGGTTTTTTTTGGAGTGTTATCTTCTGTATTGGTTTTCCCTTGACTCCTTTTCCCAATTCATAAGGCACTAGTTTTCTTCCCCTAAGGTTTTCTTAAGTTTTTTTCTTGTCTTGTTCTTTTGATCTAGTCAAGTCATCCCCGGAAAGAGCAAACTGTTGTCCTCTGAAAATTTCCCCTCTTTTGAAAGTCAAAATTTTGAAAATTTTGAGTTGGCACCTTTAGTAATGTTCTAGGGAAGAGAAAAGTTGAAGAGATGGTGAAAATAACATTTTTTAGAGTTTTTTTGGTGATTTGCAGGTTCGTCAGACATTTTTGTCCCTCTTGGTCCAAGTGCCTCTGGACCTTCTGTTCACCAATCGGCCACTTTCCCTGCAAATGCTCAATTGTCTACTTTATTGGAACTTTTTGGCCCATTTTTCCGAAGTTCACTCAGACTTCCTTTTACCCAATCATCCACATCACCCACATAGGGTACTTCACGTATTTTTGTCCCATCTGTCCCAAATACGTCTGGGCTTTATGTTCCCAATTTCCTCGAAATGTGCACATTCGCCAAATCACATCCTCACATCCCTTGCGTCCTTCATGAATCTAAGTCCCTAAAACACTTGTACTCATTTGGCCCACATCACCCACGTCGGCCGGATCACGTCTTCACATCCCTCAAGTCCCAAATGTACTAAAGAATGTTCGGGACATTTTTCTCCGCTTTCCCACTTTTCATCTTTTTGAGTTGATGCGAGGTGAATTTAATGTGCATTTAATGACCTTATCTCTCATAAATAGCTATTTAATTGGACTATATCCTATGCATTTGTCACATTTCTCATTTGCCATATCTTGCTTGAATCCTTTCCATTAAAAGTGTTTGCTTGTGCCCATATATCCCTTTGCATTTTCATTGTGATTTTGATCTTAGAAGGCTTTTCCCCTGCACATTACAAAAATGAAGATCAAGTTTCAGGGTCAAGAACATGTGTCACCTCTTGAGACCTTTGTACCTTATATCGAAGATAGTGAGGCTCGACATTTAGATTTTGGGGATGTTTGGGGAAGATTAACATGCTCTAATCCTTCTCCCATGGAAAAAATAATCAATGACAGTGGAATTGCATACATGACTGGTCTTCCTATCTCTGTATAATGTGTTGTTATGGTGCTTTCCTACAGAGCCCATTTCTACCTGGATACCAAGGAACTCACCAATGTGCATGGGGAATTAATTGTGAAAGTAGTTGTTGCCACCATTGCTACTACCCTACACATTCTAGTGACTGAATATTCCATAATTCTCACTTGTTCTCAAGCTCAAACCCTGTTCACCCAAGATAGTGACAAATATAAGGCATGAATAGCAAAATCATGGTTAAAGAACCTTAAGAAGGGAGCATCCCGACTATCCAAGGCATTATATAGGGTTTATTTTAATGAGGCATTGTCTGACTTTATTATTTTCCTCGCATGTAACTTGGGGTTTCCTTTCACCAATGAGTTTCATTTCTGGATGTGCCCCTTCGTAAACATCATCTGCGAGGGAAAGCAGAACATTAATTGGGGTGAAATTGTTTGCATGAATTTGATTGAGCCATTGTCTAGTATTCAATAGACTAAAAATTTCTATATGACTTCTTATCTCATATATAACCTAGCTACATCCCAGCAGTGGTTTGGTTTCACCTACATAGAAGGCCAGAAGAATGAGCCTATTTATGCATACTACCCTCAGTTTACCCTTGAAGCTAGCAATCATAATCTCAGAAGAGTCAATGATGCTTTCACCATGTATATTGTAAGACTCTTAGAGGGAAACACTGCTAGGAGATTTTTTGATGAATTTATGAACCTGATAGCCAAGTATGGGGCTTTCTTCATTCAATTCAGGAGGTTTTCATACACCAGGTTGGTTGGCTATAAAAGCACACCCCTCAAGCTCCCTATGTTCTGCAGTGATAAAATGGCCTTGGTTTAAGTATGCAGACAATTTAATAAGCTACATAGAACATGCAGAGACAAGAATATCACTATCCTGCATTTCCTTATCTATTTGGGAAACTATACATGTAAAACAAATTTGGATGCCAAAAATGTTGAAATGGCTATTACTTCTCTCATTGTCCATTTCTTCAAACCCAACACTTGTTTTGATTTAAAAAATTTTATTGATCAGAACCTTAGGATAAACTATCATCATAAGCCAGATACTAAGGATTACTAGGCTGATTGTGCAAATGATTTTGAAGTCAGACGGAGGCACTATGGTAGACTCTCTCTACAACAAATTAGAGAACTCAATCTCTACCATGTTCCTGAAGGATTTAAGGATGATGATGAGGACTTAAAGTCCTTTGAATATGAGACAAAAATCAAACACACTTCTTTAAAAGATTTGGACTTGTACAAAAGAGAGAGAGATGATTTGGTTGAGATTATGGCCCCTATTCTTGTAAGAACTAAATTTTGGGTTGACTAGAAGGTTCGTGAATTCAAGAAGAATCAGGGTGGATCTTCTTTTAGAGATACTTCTACACCAGGAAAGGAAGCACATAAAACCAGTACCAAGGTACTTGAGAAAAATCCTCATTATTCCTCAATGAATAACCTTGAGTCATCTACTCTTTCTTCTACTCAATTATATCAAAAGAAGATCAAAGAGGTTAAAAAGGAACCAATTGATGAAGAATCTCTTCTTGAGCTTCCAGAGTTACCTTCAGGATAGGAGAACATTTTTTTTCTTAGTGAGAGTGATGACGCTGAAGTGCCAAATCCTACAGGGGCTCCTAAAGTTACTATTGAAAAAGAAAAGGAAATGTATAGTGTTGAGCCTCATAGTACCACAGAATCCTCTAAAAAGGATGCTCCTGATACTCCATCCACTTCTTTGTTGGAGGCAAAAATGGTTAATACTCTCAGTGCCACGAGTTCACTTGCTCTTAGGCCCCTTGTTCATTCCTTTTCTTCTTCTAATTTTGCTTGGGTGCAACCCATGGTTGACAACAGGAAAAGGAAATCTTCCTCTCAGATAACGGGGCCTGATTTTGTTGTTGTGGAAGCTCTGCTAGAAACTACTCCTCCCCCTCTAGCTAAGAGAGCCAAGACCAATTCAAGGATAGTAACTGATGCTCAAAACCAGTAGTTCCATGAGGTTGTAAAGACCAAGGTTGATAAGGTAAAGTAGGATCTCTTGGTCTCTAATTTAGAGCTTTCTAGAATCCCAATGGGGGAATCCACTCCTAAGAGTGAGGTTCATAACCTTCAAGAAACAATGACAAAGGTTATTGAATGAGTATAGAAGGGAAAGTAAACTATAGAACAGTTGGAAGAAAATAATCAAGTTCTTTCCAACTTTATCAAGTCATTATTGGCCAAAGATAAGGTTTTGGATCCTGCCCCACTGGCTGCTCTTCCACCCCCTATGATTCTTATCCAAGATGAAGTTCAAAGCATCAAAGATATACATAATTATTCTACTTATGAAAAGGCTATAGAATCCATGGTTGATGATATGATTATAGTTGGATTTAATTTAATTGAGGAAGCCTTCAAGAACAACGAGAAGATGATTAATCTTCAGCAGAAACTCACTTCCTCAATAAAGGCTATGGATAAAGAGTTGAAGCTCTTGACTAGTTACATCATAGATCTTTGCCTAATATGACCAAGGTGAAGAGAAGATCCTGTTGGTCAATAGTGTATTTGATGACACCAAGAATAACTTGTCAAAGGCATGGGTTTTTAGTGTCGAATGGAAAATGAAGGTTTTGGAAGAATCACTAGGTGAATTATAGAACATGTGGTAGAAGGGAGAATCTTTCAAAACTTATGTTTCCTCTACCTTTAAATATATTCATTATCATCTTCATGATGAAACTTGAGGCATTCCTTTCTCTCTTTAAGAGATCAAAGCTCAGTTCAGAAAATTTATCAAAGAAGACTTGTTCAAAGAAGAATTAATTACCAAAGAGAAGATAAAGGACATTTTCTCCCTTCAATCTCTAATTTCTGAGGCAAATAAAGAATACCTGGAGCATACCGAGTTCGATAAAGACATACAAAAATGTCTAGGAACTTGGTCTTCTGCCACTGCCAACACAAAAATCACACTAGGTATGCAGATAGCTAAAGCATTGAATAAATTCAGATATCAGATGCTCAAATTAGTGGGACTGCCTTAGTCGTAATCAGATATTTCTTCTTCTAGATTCTCTTTTTCTCTTTCTATTTTTTAGAGTCAAGCTCCTTATAAATTAAAAGGATATTGTATTGGGAATTTCCTTAATTAATCATTTAGTTAAAAGAAATGGTTACCAAGTGTAACTAATTTGTAAGCTATATAATGAGCTCTCCACGCCATTCTAAAGGACTGTAACTCTAATTATTTTTGAAAGTGTAAAAGCATTGAAAAGCTATCAATACAAGAAGATTTCTCTTTTTGTTTATATCTGTGGTTATTAATTCTTTCCTATGTAATGAAATTATTAAATCGTTAATATATTTTTCATCAAGAACCTTTGTATTCTTGTAGATGTTATCTTTGGAACTTTGTGTCTATGAAATAACATCTTATGGCTTTACTGTAAATGATTTTGTTTTATATGCTCCTAGTTTAGCATTTATAAGGAATTATTTTGCTATCTATATTTCCTGAGAATGTTATTATACCTTTTCCCATTTCCTAGTTCTTCTGTCCTTTTGTATTGATAATTGGTCATTTAAAACACTTTCATGATATCAGAGTTCTTCTTTAAAATAAACATTGTACACTTTTAAATAGGTTTTTCCTTTCAGTAAAGGAAACTCTCCCATTAAAGATGAGGGACTTCTATCCCCTAACTATTTCTTTCATTAAAGTCATTTTTTTTATAACCAACACACCTACAACATAAAATATTTATATGTAGAATTTCTCATCGACCAGTTCCTTTGGTGTACCTAGCATCCTGTTCTTAATATCATCTAGATCCATGTGAGTAACATCACTAACACCCAAACCCAAGTAATCTGATGATAGAAATGAATTTATCTCAACCCCAACAAATTTGAACTTTATATTTGTGAAAAGAAACAAGATGAGCAAATACAGAGATGACAACAACGTTTTGCATTAGAAATTGCAATTTTCTATTTTTAACAGTTGGGGATTAGGAGTTGATATTTTTGGAAATATTCTTCTATTGACTTTGTTTTAGTTTTATGGAACCCCTAACATTCTAGGAACACTGTATAAGATGTTTCTTTTCCATTTTGGGACACTTTCTGTTTTAAAAAAGTTATTTTTTATGTTTTTTTCTTTTTTTTTTCTTGTTAGCTTTTCGATCTTAACTGCCTAGTTTGTCATCTCTATTGTTTTCTGATTTCACTATTTTGGAAGCTTTTGAGATTTTGGGAAATTTTCTATTTACAGTATCCAACAGCACCACAGACATAATATTTTTATAGAATTCATTTCGCCACCTTTAATTTTGACAAAAAACACTTCATCAGAATAGGTTTTCTATCTGGTCTTTGTGTTCAAAATGTTATCCCAATCCATTCATCAAAATGATGAGAAATTGAAAAATGTAACTTATGACAGAAAACTAGGGTTTGCTGCAATTAAAAATATATGGCACCTCTGAGTTTGATTTCACTTGCTTATTGAAGGTTCATGGGAAAGAATATGATTGTGAAAATTTCATTTAATTTTGTTTGTCAAATTAGGAGATGAATTTTTCTCATTTTTGGGCATGTCGTTGTTCTGGAAAAAAAATTGCATTATGCCTGGGAAATATGCAAGTTTCTTTGTTATTTTTCAGCTATGATCATGAAGGCATGAAGGAAAAATGAAGTGGAGGTCAGTTGCAATGGTTTCTTTATTTTTTCTAGCAGCACCTCTTAGACACACACATGTAAGGAAGAAGCACGACAGTTACAAATATTTATAATTGTTTATTTTAAAATATTAATGGGATTTAGAGAAAAAAATTTCCCCAAATTTCCCCATGGGATGATAAAAATGGGGAAAAAATGTGCCATTACCTAAGCATGACAAGTGTCACATGATGGTTTCCTGACAGAGGATTCGAAAAAAACATGCAAAAAATAACCAGGGGATGAGACTGGGTCAAATGAGGAACCTGGGTAACGGTTGAAAATCAGCACATTTTTGTATCCCAACTATCCCAAGGAGAAAGGATATATGGGGTAGAAAAATTCACCCTCACATGGGAGTGACAAGTTGAGGAAGGTGATTTGATGAGGCAGAGAGGAGAAGGGGCTAAATAATGGCCTGCAGAGCATTCTCGAGGAACATAATGAATCAAGGGATAACATGAGCATGGTATGATTTTTTGTGTCCCAATAATGATAGTGGCATGAGATAGATGGGATAGAAAATTTCACCCTCACCGGGGGTGACAAGTGGCACTTCGTGATTGTAGGACGAGAAGGGCTAGGATTAGGTGAGAAGGGGCTTATCTTGCAACATTGAGTTCTATCAACGTAATGTGATGGTACATGGGGCTAAGCTAGGAATAGGAACATTTTTTGTCCCATCTGTCCAAAGGGGACATGAAATAGTAGAAATAAAAGTGTGTTCTCACCTAGGAGTGACATGTGTCCTCATGTGGAATTGACTAAATCTCGAAGGCTTACCTTGAGGAGAGCCTTCAATACAAAGTTTCTGGAGATTCCAGAGGACTGTAACTTAATTATATGATTTTGACTCAAAGAATCCTTTAGAGAAAAATTAAAATTGTCTAATGATATAATTCTTCTTGAAACTATGAAAAATAGTCTTTTTCTTAGGACCTCAGAGGGTACCTGCCAAAAATAAAATGTGGAAAGATGCGTTTTCATCTTATGAAAAATATGAAAGAACGTAATTTAGAAAATTGAATCACATTTCTAATGTTATATTGTTTGACCCCTAATTCTTTAAAAAGTTCCCATAATTATCTCCTGAAGCTCAGGCACTATTTTTAACTACAAGCTACTTCAACTCAAAAAACTTGTTTTTTTTTAACTTGTCCATAAACCTTAAAATATTCCGTAAACTTTCCTAAATTACTTGCAATATGATATTATCTCCTCAATACTAATTTGTGATGATTTTTGGTATTCAAATATGTCTAGTATGGTGCGAACTTATCCCGAAAAGGATAAACATAGCCTTTCTAGGATCAGTAAAGAAACTGCTTTGAGAAACATTGCATTAGAAGAACTTCATGAGCTTGTTTTCAGATTTTAAACACTTGGGAATGTTTATTACAAAACATATGATCACTTGGGGAATTCGGATATGCCTGACACATAGGGGGAACTAATCCAAACGAGTTCTTGGGAGGGTTTACAAGTAAGAAATATTGATACTAGGGTAAGGTGGTCATGTTTTCAACTTCAATTTTACCCTTGAAAAACAATTGACAAATTTTTTATCTCACTTGGGGACTTATTATAAATCAAACAAAGTGAGGACATGATGAACATGATCTCTAGAATCTTAATATATAACTTATACTAGTGCCTTATCGATTGGATTATACAAAGTCTTAGCAGAAGCAAAAATAGATTGAAAGAGAGAACACACACAATAAGACGAGATCTCTAACTTTAAAATCCCTATCCTTTGCTTTATTGTAAAAAATATTTTTGACTTTTGAATTATGATCTTTTATTCAATCAACCATCTTGAACATGTCTTCACCAATATTTTCAAGGAACAATATTCTCTAGCCAAGGGAGTCATGAAAATTTCCATCTTCAACTACGTTCAGTAATTAGAGTGTTGGAAATTTGACAGTGGCTGGAAGCTCTAAATTGATCTTATAAAGTAGTTGGATTAGTGACATACCGATTGATTTTGTAGGACCTATCATGTTTGTGAATATTGCATCATAAAGTTTCTTATGCCATTTTATCTTCTTTTTATCAAATAACTTGCCGACAATGGTCACAATATTTTTGTTATTTGAATTGTCCTGACCATTTCCTTGTAGGTATTAGTATGATGCATGAGAAAATCAGATGAAAAATATGTACAATTATCAACTACAATCTTCTGAGGGATCCCAAAAAAAAATGATAGTGTTCTCTTTGATAAAGTTACATGCTATTTAAGAATTGTATTGTTTAGCTAGAATTGCCTCCACCCAATTCGTGAATTAGTTAGTTGTCGTGAGAACATAAGTATTGCCTATGCTTGAATGAGGATTGAGAACTCTGATGAAGTCCATTCCCCATTGTTGAAAAGGTTCTTCAATCACTACTGGCCGGTGAGACACCACAAAAAGTTGTGGTTTCTCGAAAAATTGTTAAGGTTCACACTTGGAGACCCTTGTTCAACATCTGTGAAAAAGTTAAGCCAATAATACCTACCATGAATAATTTTGTGAGAAGTCACCATTGCAAAAAAATACCCACCACAATCCTGATAATGATATGATTTTAGCAACTTCTCTTATTTCTCCATGTCAACGCACCTCTGAAAGAATCCATCTACTCCCCTCTTGTATAACACAAGATCCTAGATGACATACCTGACTACCTTGATTTTGAGAGTTCTCCTTTCCTTATAATTAAGATGATCTCAGAACTCACCATAAGTAATAGAGTAGGTAATTTCTGTATACAACTCATTCATGTTATTTAAAAAAAGTACACGGGGCAAGTATTTACTTACTCAATCGTAGCACAAACATTCCTTTGTTTCTTTTTGAGTCGAGAGGAATTCCTTCTATGATATCAAATAGCACAATCCATTTCCCCTGACAAGGTTTTAAGGTGAGATGCTTAGGTCATACTCTTGTATCCTCAACACCAAATTTCCTCTCTTGGATTCTGGATCTTGTTGAGGTAGAATTGATTTCATTGTAGAGCCAGGGACCATCACCGTAGTGCGATAACTGAGAATGTAAAACCTAATTTTTTTTACTGATTTAAGTCCAACATAAGAATTTTTATACATTTGATTGTATCTTAACTCATGGTTATTCACTGGAAAACTCATAAAATAAATGGGAACTTAGATTCCTTCTTCACTCTTTTGAGCTAGGATGGCCGAAAGCGTGTAATATGAGGCATAACAATATAAGATGAAATATTTATCAAAATTGGGACATACTAAAGTAGGAGCTTTGTCTATGTCTTCATTTATTTCCTCGAATGCTATTTTTCCTTCATTATTCCATTTGAATCTTTTTTGGGGCTTCATCATACTTTTTATATGCTTATTCAGCTAAAAAAAGCTAGCGAAAAATGACAAAGGAACTTTACCTTACTGAAGAAATAATGAACTCTCTTCTTTCTTGTGGGAAAGAATAATGCTTGATTTGCACTTATCTTCTTTGGATAAAATTTTTCACCCCTCCTTGTTCACATTGTGTCAAACGAGTTTCCTTTCAGTAAACAAAAGATTTAATTTTTGGGATTTAGAGAGATTTCATTTTGTTAACACGTGATCAACACTTCTTCTAGATGTTTTATATGATCTCGTTACTTATATTAAAATACCACGAGGTCGTCAATATATATGACTCTCAATTACTTGAGATATTTGAACACCAGATCCATTTCTCATTAAAAGTTTTCTCCTACATTAATAAGACCAAATTTCATTCTGCTATAGGAAAAAGTGTCCCAAGGAGTTGTGTAGGTCATTATGTATCTATCTTATTTGGATACATTAATCTAGTTATATCTAGAGATTCCTTCGAGCAGAAAGATCATCTATGATCCTGTGACCTCTTGTAGGATGTGATCCATGATAGGCAATGTGTAGTTATCCTTTAGTGAAGCTTGGTTCAAGTTGTGGAAGTCTACACAAATTGTTATTTCTCCATTATTCTTCCACAATGAAACATTGTTTGCTATCCACGTGGAGTGATGGATGTTGAAAATAGTTCTTGCATTCAACATTTTTAATACCTATTCTTTGATGGTATCTATAATTTTCATAATGTACTTTCTTTACTTCTTCCTAAAAGACTTGGTTTTTGGATTTTGTGGAATTGATTGATGTATCTCTCTGGGTTGGAATGGTTTGAGATAATCATAGGAATATGCCAAAACATCATAATATTTTATTAAGAATGAGATGAACCTTCTCTTATCTCATGGTGAAAAACACTTACAAATTTTTACCATTCATGGTTGCTCTGTGGTACCGATATATTCTTTCTTGAAATCAGTAATACACTGAGAGGACTCTTTTTATTTATCCTGAATGAATTTTTTATGCTTATAGAACAAGGCCTTGAGAGACATGAAACCTTTTAGAATATTTTTCCTTTTAATATCATGACACCTTCTATGTTAACTCCATCTATCCCTTCTTAATCTTCATCCACAATAGAATCCTGATTCTGATTATCGCTTCCCTCATAGAAAATGTTGTTGAAGTTATATTTTATCTCCAAGAAAGAGAGAAGATGACTATCATTATTGAATACTTTGCAATTGTTTTCATTATATGGTACAATTTTCCTGAACACCATTTTAATAGTCCATTTTTACTTGTTGAAAGATAGGTGTGGGGTCATCAAGGAAGCTGAAACTTCAAGATAGTCATGTTTTTAATTTTTCCTCCAAGGAACTTGGACTGAGAAATAATAAAAAAAATCAATACAGTCCCATATTCATTTCCTATAGTGCTTGAGCCTCAAGTTCTTGACCTGATATCTATTCCTTACTCACTTGATAGTTACCTCAGCATAGTCTAGACACTTTAGATTTATGATTCCCAAGGATTCCCCAACATCCATTCTAAGAAGAAGAGATTCCTATTCTAAAGTGTTGTTGGTGTTTTTAAATTGTAATTTATAAGAAAATGGGAGTAACTCACCTTAAGGAGAATTCGGAAAAATTGTGGCTCCATATCCTGCACTAGAATGGCTTCCATTGAATTCCATTGTCCACAATTGGTCTTCTCCATATTCTATGAGGAAAGGCATATTATTTTCTCTTTCATAAGTAAAGAAGTAGTTATCTAGTCCACTATGTTGAAACAAAATGTCAGGCTTTAGATCATCTGAATTATGGAAAGTATACTTCATCTTTCGCATAGGAAAAAAATCTTAATTTCAACCTTCACTGGAATAGTTGTAGAAGACAAAACCATTTATATCTCGCCACCCAATTCTCTGCAGAAACTCCTACTCAACAACATGCCAAAGGATGATGGTATATTCCTTGACATATGTTTTTAATGACATTGTGAGTCATTGATATTTATTGGTCATGAATTCATACAAAACCAAGGGACTTCATTATATCTTATGGAGCACTGTAGCCAACCATGTTGAGATGATAAAACCTTCATTATTCAACTAAAGACCTTGAAAACTAGTTTCTTTTTTAATATTCTTCTCTTTATCTATCACAAAGCATGCATTCTTCTCCTTCTTTGATTGTACGTAGCTCCAACATCTTGCAAGAAATAAGTAAAAACTCATTGCATCATGAATACTACATCAAATTTGTTCATTGATGAAGAGAACATGCATTAAATTTTTAATGTTAGGAATATCACTTAACATTCAAATATTCATGTTGCAAACCATGATAGACTTTACCATGCTTGCTTAATTCACGACTCTATTTTAGAGACTAACATGAATATCATGACATGTCACTGTGACATTCTTTGAATGGATTTGGATGTGATAATTTAGAATAGACTTGAGATGCCATAAAAGGTCATGAAGAATCTTCTCTTGGACACTAGGGTGGACATGATAGATAATTATTATATACTTGAACATAAATTGATGGACTAATTAAGAATAGTCGTAACTTATTAGATATAGATATGAAAGAGAAATTTATGAAAGACTAAATAGGTATATCTTGTGACTCTTAATACATTTGTAGTATTTTGAAGACCTTTCTCAACACCTACTAATGAATGTACACTTTCAAGGACATACCAAGATTCTTTCCAATAACAAATTCCTTCTAGAATCCTATATAAGACATACATTTTTTGTAGGATAACTCAAAATAGTAATAAGATATCAAAGGAACTTGATGACTCAAACTTCTCTATTTTTTATTTTGAATCCTTCGCAATATTCTTGGATTAACTTTTAGGTGTGATGACCACGTCTCCTATGTCTTCTTCTTCTATTTGAGTTCCTCATAAACATACATGGTGCATCTCATACACTTATGCTATCACAAATAGGGGATAACATTCTTCATAACTTACATCAAATCTATATTCTTCCTTCTTCAATATTTCAACACCTTTTGGTGCCTTTCTTGTACTAGGATCTCCTATGACTTGTTTTTATTTTTTTCTTCTTCTTCATCTACACATACTATCTCTTTGCCAAAATTTTCATCGTTAGACCTAGAATTAGTCTCTTTGACCTTGTATATAAGTTTGAACCTGACATGACACATAAAACTAGACCAATTAGACCTAACATGACACTCATGATAAGTACAATGAACAAAAAGTACATAAAACTCATTAACAATTTATCCCAAAGGTTCAAGTGTTTTAACCTCTGCTCTGATACTTATTGTAATACCCCATAATTTTTACCACTCAAAAAGTATTGAATAAATGGAATTTTTTTTGTTATTAAAATACGTGTCACTTAAGAAAATATGTTCCAATGCTTATGTTCACATAAATCCTTCACACATGATTTATAGTTTCTTTATTTATTTTTTTCATTTTTCTACTTCGAATTATTATATTCACAAAATCCAGAAGAATGACTTAATGGAAACCATCTCACATAATAGGAAAGATTCATTTCATTCTGGAATCCATTCCCATACCAAAATTCATATTTTTTTTCTCGCCACCCATTTCACAACATATATCTCAGCTTACATTTTTAACACAAAGAAACATTAGGCCAAAGTGTGCACAACTCTCAGTGATACCCGTAACAACGCTAGGAATTGTTAAAGAAGTGATACATACACTAATAAAATGCTAATCTAAAGAGGGATTTATTAACCACCATTATTCCATGAAGTCTAGATCTCGTGTGGTCCAACTATACAAAAGACAAAAACCATAACTTAGGACCACTTTCATGAGGTCCATGAACATTTCACGTATAAATTTGATCCATTTAAGAGCACACTAAACAAATATCCACTCATGTATTCAATTATGAATGTGATTTAATTTACTTGATGGGTTCCACTACATAATGCCCATGATAATACTAGAGAGGTAACTCCATAAGCTACTTCCAAGGGAGACTAAATCCATAATAAGGATCACTTAGTTACGCTCCCTTATTTCTATGGCAGCTTCGTCATCTTGAAACATAATTGTAACTTTGTAAGAATATCCTTATTTAACCACATCCTAAGTGGTGTGAAAATCCACTCAAAATGGAGCAATTTTTAGTTGTTCCTGACCATTTGACACTATAATCACAACTAGTCCCATAAGATTGGTAATCCTTACTTAGACCTTTTTTCCACTATACACTACCCATTACCACCCTTTTAAGTCAAAGTGAAGAATATAA
The DNA here is from genome assembly GCA_019776745.2 of Taxus chinensis. Classification (NCBI taxonomy): domain Eukaryota; kingdom Viridiplantae; phylum Streptophyta; class Pinopsida; order Cupressales; family Taxaceae; genus Taxus; species Taxus chinensis. Next base: position 143,040,346 of record CM034151.1, on the reverse strand, counting down.
CCATAACTATAAATAAGAGTAAAGTAATATCTGTAACCATGGAGACACATATGTTTCAAAATTTACATTTGATTTAATTAATCTTTTTGTATTAAGAAGGGGTTAAAGATAGCCACAATCCTTGAGCATGTACATTCCAACAAAATGAATGAAAATTTCAATCCTCATCAACTCAAATATGCATTGTATTATTGAAATAAAAGGGATATGAGAAATTAAAAGGTTGAGTTATTATGGCCATGAACATAGGTCCCGTGACTTAAAATTTTCAATCTTACAAAATTTATTTGTTCTTTAGCATTGAATATTCCCTCTTATATAACATTCACCAAGACCATATGTTACCCTTACAAGTTTCAAGTTTTTTTCTTTTCACTTGTGTAAAGACATCAAGAGTAAATCTCTTTTACTTTATTTCATATACCGTAACATTTTATATGTTCTCCACTTGAGATCACTAAATGTGCGTACAATATACATAACCATATATGAGATATACTCATTTAATTTTTTTCTTCGTACATTTACATTATGAAGTTAAGTTTCCACTTATCAATTTATGTGGTAAAGTGTTTAATCACCTAACCCCCTATTAATTTACGACACCCAAGTCCCAACATTAGCCATAGCTATGTTTAAATACATACTCATCAAAGCAATTCTATATTTAAGGTGGTGTTCCGCACTATACAAAATAAATATATCACATTTGTTCCTATTAACACATGACTATTGAAGGATAAACAAAAGCTTATTTTCATGCTTATAGTTCCTTCTTCTATGATGAGGTATCGGTTAGTGCAAAATCACAGCACCCCCAAATGAGTTATGGATCTTCTTTTCTAAGGCAGAGTCATTTGGTGTAATTTGCATAAGATTGGATCATTTCCCAAGATGTGGGACTTGCGAATGGGAATGATCCTCCAAAGAAGGTTGGTTCCTCTTCTTAACCTACCTGCCACAAGCTATTCATGTGTAGGAAAGCTAATGTAATCCTAATATAACTTCCAAGGAGACAAGGAGAGGAAGAAAACAAGGAAAAAATAGAGCCTACACTAAAACGATGATACATTATAGAAGGAAAGTGTTGATCATCCACTAAACTACCATAGAGCAAAAGGAAGTGAGAAATGGAAAGGATGGACAAGTGCATCATAGACTAGAGATAGATTTCACACAGAAAATGTTCCAAAATCCCTAAAAACACAACTCCAAAACCTGCAAATGAGATTCAAACATGAACAGATGTCCTTCAACAATGAGAGGCAAGAAAAAACAACCAAAAAAAAGTGAAGGATGGGCAAATGCATCACAAAAGCAAGTTTTTATTGCTCCAGATTTACACAGTACGTTATTTCACAAGAAAGAGGAAAAAAACACAATCTATAGAGCAAGGGAGGAGGTTAGAACTCCATTTTTACTCCTGGGGAAGAAAAGAAGAGGGAGGAAGAGAAGAAGAATGAACAACCTTTGAAGTATCTGCCTCTATTTAAATTTTATAGAAAAAACGTGAGAAGAGAGGAAAAAATTTGGGATCTTCTCCAACCACTTTTCAAAATGTGTTTTAATTCTTCCTATGTTGATGAGCTCAATGAAAAATCTCATAATTCCATGTATCTACTTCACAGACCAAATAAAATTACCAATACTCATTAAATCTGGTGGTTGGAACTGGTTTTTTGTTTTTTCCACACCAAAAACTATTTTACAAATTTATCCCGCAAATCCTCACCAAAATTGAATATTGAATACTTCATGATGAAGAAAATATTCATATCTTTCAATTTGTACCAAGAACATCAAAAATGGAGCTCTGGATCAAAAGATATGGCCTTCTGAGTTTTTCCTTAATGTTTTCGGCAAAAAATAGCTCGGGAAAATTTTGAACTTTTCTCCCACAAATTTGTTGATGACGTGGCATCAATTGGGGTTCATAGAGGTAGGGGCTCCTCTTTTTCCATTTTACACTTTTTGACAAAAAATAAAAAAATCTCATTTGCCTCTAAAGGTCTGCTAACCCGCATTAGCTTTTTGATGTGCCAGCTTAGGACTTAATTTTCACCTTTTTGACAAAAGGGAAATTTTTCACTCTTTGCTCCAATTCCCTACTAGTTTGGGATTCCTTGGCAAAAATATCTCCCAATCCACATAGGTCCACCTTGGGCAAATTTTCCCTTCTAACTCTACCGAGCCATAACTCAAAAAACAAAAGGAGTTAGGAAGAGCTCTTTACCTTTCTGGAAAGGGGAAGAAATTCTCTATCTGATGGAGTATTTTCTAGAAATCCTTGAGTGCCTGAACTTTGTGAAATTTTGACTGAGGAAAAAAAAGGGAGTAAGTTAACAAAAAATAAGAGGGAGCTTATTTTGGTTAACAGTATTGCCATACACATACTATTAAAACAATTAATATTAAACCTTCACAAAATTTAAAGGTTAACTTTATTTTCATTATTTCAAAATTTCCATGATATACCATTTTACAATCATGTTATTTCCCCCTCTTTACATTTTTCAAGTACTATCTACTAATTTTTTAGGTTGGAAAATTATGTCAGTTTGGAGAATCTACTTAAGAACTTTCTAAAGGTTTGACACCCCAAAAGAGTCATGAAAATATAGGGCCAAAAAGTCTCACCTATAAGTGGAATATCCATCTACAACAAGTTTATTCACGAGTCAAGAAGTTTAATACATGAAGTGTAGGGTTGTGACCATAGTCAAACACCATAGTAATTCACTTTAAGTTGAATTTGAGATTAAAAAAAATATCAAATCTCATTTCCACTAGTGTTATAACTCTAGCATTTAATTTACCACTTTCCCATTTACATATTACTATTATAAGTGCTAGACAGAAAAACTAATCAACTGGATTCTTTTTGGTGGGAAACACATGATTTGAATAACACAACTATACATAAAAGGTTCAAACATTGGCACATGATGTATATAAACGACAACTATATTATTTCGCAAGTTTATTACTCCATCGGGAAAAGTTTAAGTTATGTATACAAAAATCACAAAACAATTCGAGATTTTACTTAATAACCATAACCACAACTTCCACTGAAATTTAAGTCAAAAATATAATATAGTCATTTCCTCATCCCATTAATCTCATAAAAAATACAAGTAGATAAATAATTTTGTTCTTGCATTAATAAAAGAAGAGTTATTAAAGAAAGGTATATTTCTAACTTGATTAAAAGCAGGTGTTTTTACAAATAACAACTTTAAACTTTGGTTTCGATCATTATTTGAAATCTCCATATGCCACCTACAATCTACCAGATTAGTGTAAGCATGGTCAATGAAAATGAGGTTGGCATGGTTTCTCCTATAACTAACAATTTTTCACATATATATGATTTTCCATTACAAAGAACTTGAAACACTTGTACGAAATAGAAGAGATTAAAGATCACATAAGAAAAATTTTTGTTATCAAACTAGAGAGATAAAAAGGGAGAGTAGAAAGAAAAACACCATATTACACATAAGCTATTTTGACCAAAAAAGAAATATAAATGAGTTTTATAAGGTCATGTAGTAGACTTGATAGACTTTCCAATAGTTATTCGGCTAAGAGAAGGTTATGAAAAAAATTTATGGTCCTGTTATTGTAACGTTCGTGAGTTCAAAAAGAATCAGAGTGGATCTTCTTCCATAGATAACTCTACACTAGGGAAGGAATCACATGCAACCAGTACTGAGGTACTTGAGAAAACCCCTCATACTTCCTCAATGAAAGAGCCTGAGTCATCTAGTCTATCTTCTACTCAAGTATATTAAAAAAGGATCAAAGAGGTTTAACAAGAACCAATTGATGAAGAATCTCTTCTTGAACATCTAGAGTTACCTTTAGGACCAATGAACATTATTGTTCTTAGTGATAGTGATGACGGTGAAGTGTCAAATCTTGTAAGGGCTCCTGAAGTTACTATTGAAAAAGAAAACAAAATGTCTAGTGTTGAGCCTCGTAGTACCACAGACTCCTCTACAAAGTAAGCTCTTGATACTCCATCGACTTCTTTGCTGGAGGAAAAAGTGGTTAATACTCTAAGTGCCATGAGTTCACTTTCTCTTGGTCCCCTTGTTCCTTCCTCTTCTTCTTCTAATTTTTCTTTGGTGCAAAACATGGTTAACAACAGGAAAAGGAAATCTTCCTCTCGAATAACAATGCTTGATATTGATGTTGTTGCAGCTCTGCTAGGAACTACTCCTCCCTGTCTAGCTAATAGAGCCAAGACCACTTCAAGGATATTAATTGATGCTCAAGGCCAACAGTTCCTTGAGGTTGCAAATCCTGTTATCACCAAATCATAACACCCCTATGTTTATACAAGTGCATATACTTGAACTCACGGTGTGATTGGATAACATGGGTACTATCTCCAAGTTGTGGGACTTGCTACATGAGATAGACCTCTAGAGAAAGTTGGTTCTTGCTCCTAAACTACCTGCCACAATCTACTCTAATGCAGGGGAAACTAACTATTCTAATCTAAATTTCCAAGGGACCAAAGAGAGAATGCATAAAATGAAATTCTACACTACAGTGGTGATACACCAGAAAAGGACGGTGTGAGAGTAGTCTTCAAATGTGTGAGATACAGAAGCAAAGTGCACACTAGAAGTGCTAATGACAGTTCTCCATAATCTAGCAAAATGCATTCACAACAATATTTCAAACATACACAATGATAATGGATCCCTACAAGAACGTAATAATAGACACAATATTCTTGTAATCAAGGTTGAAGGGGCAAGAAGAATGCAAGAAAACATAGCAGGGGAAGATGCATCCACAAACTTATATTTTATTGCTTCCTGATATGCACAGTTCAATCGGTTACAAGATAAGGGCTTGGATCACCATGCAAGGATTCCAAAACAAGGGCCTACAGCAAACTGGATTCACAAACCAATTTTTTTCAGAGATTTGCTATAAAAACTACCCCTTTACAATGAGCTCAACACTCCAATTTATAGGAAAATGAGAAGAGAGAGAAGGGAAAAATGGAAATCCCAAAATCTATCCTTCAACCACTTATAAGAGTCATTAAATGGATTAAAATGATTTTTTGTTACTTTAAAAATGCTCCCCATACTGTCCCAGGTGCTGCAGCAGAGAAAGAATGATGACCATGCCTCTTAATTGCACTCCCAACTACCAAATAAACACTGTTGTGAACCCAGACACGTTTTATGAAAAATCCCCACTGATTTCTCATATAATCTAGAATTTATAGATTTTTTTGGGTCATACTCGGAACCATGATTCCAATGATACCAATTTTGTGTGATTTCGTTGATAAATGCAAAAGTTATGGCCTTCTGAGTGCGAGCAGCTATTTTGGGTCTAACAAGCGTTTTCTGTCATTTGACGGGAGTGAGCATTAACTAACTAGAGCTGAATATGTTTCTTTTTTTAGCATGGAAGACATCATTCTCGTTCCAGAAAGTCCAATTTTGTGAAAATCAGAGCTCGGAGTCAAAAGTTATGGCCGTTTGAAGTTCACGGGTCAAACATTGACTTTTCTTCTTTGTTGCGGCTATTTCGGCAAAATCAGGTCCGTGTGTCCTAGCTGTCCTGGTCAAATTCTCCTGCATCAGCCGATTTAGGCTTCATTGTCCCCTTTTGTGGTTTTTTCAGCTTTTCATGTCCCGCGCATACTTTTGTCCCGGCTGTCCCAGACGAAAACCTCCGTACTGCCTGCAATAGACCGTCTATCGGCAAATCAGCCGATTTGCGCCCCACGCGTATTTTTGTCCCAATTGTCCCAAACCACATGAAACAAAAAAACTTGATGATTTTTATTGCCTACGGCTGTTTCACCTTTTCACGTCCCACGTGTACTTTTGTCCCAACTGTCTCGCGGACCTCCTGGGACAAAAATGTCCAAATTAGTCAATTTTCTTCCCTTTTTGGTCCCAAAATTGGTACGAAAAACCTTGGTATGACCCACACTGGTATGATCCACACCCTTCAGACCCAAAATGCTTTAAAACAATCATGCAACCTTATTTTTTTGCATTTTTTTTTCCATTTTTTTAACTCATTGGGATTTTTTCTTAGATGGGAGAGTTAGAGAGAAGCTGAGGGGGGGCTTAAAAAACATGATTTTGGGCCTTGAATCAATCTACTTGCTCAGGACTAAAAAATTTTATGCATGTTATCAAAATTACCTTGGGGGGTGAATTTTGAATAACAAAGCCCAAGGTTGATAAGGCAGAGTAGGATCTCTTGGTCTCTGATTTAGAGATTTCTATAATCCTAATGGGGGAATCCAATCTTGAGAGTGAGGTTCATAACCTTCAAGAAAAAGTGACAAAGGTTATTTAACGAGTAGAGAAGGGCAACGAAACTATAGAATAGTTAGAAGAATAGAATCAATATCTTTCCAACTTTACCAAGTTATTATTGGCCAAAGATAAGGTTTTAGATCCTATCCCATTGGATGCTTTTCTGCCCCCATGATTCTCAGCCAAGATGAAGTTCAGAGCATCAAAGATATAGATAAGTATTCTACTTATGGAAAGGACATGGAAACCATGGTTAATGATATGATTATAGCTGGATTGAATTTCCTTGAGGAAGCCTTCAAGAGCAACGAGAAGGTGATTAATCTTCATCAGAAACTCACTTCCTCAATAAAGTCTATGGATAAAGACCTAATGTTCTAGACTAGTTGTATTATAGATCTTCGCCTAATGGGCCAAGTTGATGAGAAGATCCTATTGGTCAACAGTGTATTTGATGATGCCAAAAATAACTTGTCAAAGGCATGGGTTTTCAGTTTCGAATGGAAGATGAAGGTTCTGGAAAAAGCACTGGGTGAATTAAAGAACATGCGGTAGAAGGAAGAATCTTTCAAAACTTGTGTTTCCTCTTCCTTTAAAGATATTCATTACCATCTTCATGATGAAACTTCAGGTGTTCCTTTCTCTCTTCAAGAGATCCAAGCTTATTTCAAAAAATTTATCAAAGAAGACTTGTTCAAAGAAGAATTAATTACCAAAGAGGAGATAAAGGACATTTGCTCCCTTCAATCTACAATTGCTGAGGCAAATAAAGAATACCTGGACCATACTGAGTTTGATAAAGATATAGGAAAATGTCTAGGCACTTGGTCTCATGCCACTGCCAACACAAAAATCCCATGAGGTATGGAGATAGCTGAAGCATTGAAGAAATTCAAATATCGAATCCTCAAATAGGTGGGCCCGCCTCAGCCGTAATTGGATGTTTCTTCTTCCGGCTTCTGTTTTTCTCCTTCTATTTTTAAGTGCTGAGCTCCTTGTAAATTAAATAAGGATATTGTATTGAGCATTTCCTTAATTAATCTTTTAGTTAAAAGAAATGGTTACCAAGTGTAACTATTTTGTAGGCTATATTATGATCTCTCCACACCATTCTAAAGTGGTGGAACTCTGATTATTTTTGAAAGTGTAAAAGAGTTAAAGAGCTATCAATATAAGAAGATTTCTCTTTTTGTTTCTATCTGTGGTAATTCATTCTTTGCTATTTGATGAAATTATTGAATCATTAATATATTTTGCATCAAGAAGCTTTGTATTCTTGTAGATGTTATCTTTTGAACTTTATGTCTATGAAATAACATCTTATGGCTTTAACGTAAATTATTTTGTTCTATATTCTCCTAGTTCAGCATTTAAAAGGAATTATTTTGCTATCTATATTTCCTGTGAATGCTATTCTACCTTTTGCCATTTCCTAGTTCTCTTGTCCTTTTGTATTGATAATTAGTCATTTAAAACACATTCATGATATCAGAGTTCCTTTTTAAAACTAAACCTTTTACATTTGTAAATAGGTTTTTCCTTTTAATAAGGGAACCTCTCCCATTAAAGAGGAGGGACTTCTGTCCCCTGACTATTGCTTTCATTAAATTCATTATTTGATAACCAACAGTTTTTGGTGACTCTACAGGGGTTTCATTTTTGACGTATTCCAGTTTTAAGAACAATTTCTTGATCATTTTCTAATCTAGTGACTCTAAGATTTATCCGCGGTAGGAGGGATCTTGGAATCGAAGATTCTCAGTTTAAACTCTTGAAGCAGCAAGGTTTCCCTCTTCCTTCAATAGTGAGAGATAGAAGAGCTCTATCTACAAGCATAACTCATGTTGAAAACATAACCGTTTTGAGTAGTATCCCTTAAGAAAAACTCATCCCTAATTTCAGTGCTTTGATTCTTGCTGGTGTTTCAGTTCCTCTTCAAGCAGTTTTTCCAAGGATGGTAGTTCCATTACCTTGGGACCATCATGTTGGGCCTCTTTCCCTCCCTCAACCTTTGCATGAGTTACCCAGGGATAACAAGAAGAAATTCCCCAAGTTTAGAGGTAATGGCAAGGTGCATCTTGATGAGCATATTGCAAATTTCATAGTTTCATGTGGAGTCCTCAGAGTTGAGCATGAATATGTCTCGGTGAGGATGTTTATAGAGACTTTGCAAGATGTGCATGCTTTGCTAGCTAAGATTTCTCAAATAAAGAAAGAATCAGAAGAGCCGATGAGAGATTTTGTTGCTAGGTTCAATAATTTGATTAATAAAATCCCACAAGATACCCAGCCTACAAATCAAATTCAAAAATGTTTCTTCCTGAATGCTCAATTTCTTGAAGTTAGCTATGTATTGAGGAGAGCCAACCTTGCAACATTGGATGAGGACAAGAGATTAACTGTTAGCATTGAAGATTAATTGATCATGTCTGTTAAGTTGAAAAGATATCCATCCAAATCTAGAGCTTCTTCTTCCTCTTCTTCTACTCGTGGAGCTAATGCAAATCCATTAGTACAAAAGCTTGTTAATGACCTCATTTCCATGAAGACACAATTGGCTCAGCATGCTCCTTATATAGATGTTCCAAGGAGGAATTTTCAGCCTATAAATCATCGGCCTTCCTCTCATACAAGGCTGGAAATTGAGGGACCACCCATCAAGGTCCCTATTAATGTAACTTGTGAAGTTGAAGAACCTGATGATGAGGAGTATAACGAAGATTTTGAAGAACCTTAAGAAGAGGCTGATGAAGAGCTAGAAGAACCTGAGAGGTCTTGGGTTAATTTCTTCACCATTGAAGGCATTGATGAAGAAGATGATTATGATTCGGTAGTAGCAGAAATGAATAGTGAGTCATATGTTGTTATTACTTGGGAATAGACAAATGAGAAGGAAAAAGTGATGCATCCCACTAAGAGGTCCAAGGAGCATCCCATGACTATTTCTATAATTGCAAAAAGAGGATCTCATATTCCCACTGCATCCACACAGAAGATGAGTTCTACTAATTCTTCTTTTCCTAATTCTACTTCTAAATTTTTTTTTTCTCTAGCTCCTAAACTTGATAAGCCTAGGATTCCTAGTGATGATAGCCCGTCAACCTCCAAATATTTTGATATCGTTGATCACCTCAAGAAGAGAAAAATCCAAATTTCAGAGGCTGAGTACTATCAAACACATCCAAAAGCCTGTGCAAAAATGGTCCACTTTTTAAATTCTCATTCCAAAACTTCACCCAATACTTCTAAAGGTATCTTTCCCACTCCCTTCTCCACATGCCAATCAAATATTGTGGCTACAGTCACCTCAGCAAATGTGAAAATTGAACCATTGTATGTAACCCTCCTCATAGCTGGCCATAAACTCAGCAACTGTTTCATAGAATCAGGAGCATTGGATAATGTCATGCCTACCAAAGTGACTTATTCTTTGGGTCTTACTCTCACATGCACTTATGGGTCTTGCTATTCTATGGAGAGTAAGGAGGTGCTTTTGGTTGAAAGGATTAAGGATGCACAAGTAGCTTTTGTTTCTTTACCAGAAAAGAAGGTTTTAGCTAACTTTCTTGGTAGCTGATATCGATCCTTCATATGGTATGTTGTTGAGTAGGAACTTCTGCAAGGATGTGGGAGGATAAATTCAAATGGATTGGTCACATGCCCTTATACCCCTTACTGCAAATATGAAGAAACTACTTCCTGAGAAGAAATATGAATATATTATGCAAAAGACTGATGATCCCAAGGCATAAATACTCTATGAATATATTGGGCATGGTAACTACATGATCATGTCTCAAGATGAAATGGAACATCCTAAAGTGGTGCCCCATGATCCCAATAGTATTAGGAATCTATAATTTGATGGTAGTTGTTCTTTGGCTGGGTCTGGAGCTGGTGTGGTATTGATATATCTTGAAGGGAAGATTTATCCTTTCTCATTCAAACTATAGTTTGAGAATACCAATAACACTACAGAATATGAAGCTCTCTACCTTGGACTTAATGTAGTGAAAGATAAAGGTTTGAAGAACCTTCTGGCTAATGGAGATTCGGAACTATCTATTAAGCAAGTCAGATACCTTTTTCAAGTAAAAAATAGAAGATTGAAGCATTATAGGAAACTGGTTTGGGATTCTATTGAATTTCTTGATGCCTTCTCCATCGAGGTAGTCCCAAGGTAAAATAACACCAGGAATGATTCCCTAACCCTGTCAGGTTCTTTGTTCATACCTCATCCTAATTTCTCTCAGGATAAATTCACCATTGAAATGATCCATAGACCAAGTGTGTCAGATAATGCAAGTAACTGGTAGGTTTTCAATGATGATCAACATTTTCCCTCTTTCTTGGAACTCAGGGATAACTTTGAACAATTATATTTTAAAGGATATGACTATTTTTCTTGAGAGAGTGTATCTTCCAATGAGGAGGGTGTCAAAGACAAGATAGATCAAGATGGGTGCATCAGACTAAAAGGTAACAATGATCCCTAAAGGGCTGGTGAGTCTAGAGGAATTGTTTGATAAACATGATAGTTATGTTAATGCTAAAGCTTCTAGAGGAGCCCAGTAATCTATTGAATATGAAAAGGTTAACCTTGGAAGCTCTACTGATCGTAAAATGGTGAACATTGGGAAATGTTGCACATGAGAGGAAACAAAGAAGGTAGTAAATATTTTAAAGAGATACATTGATGTACTTGCTTATTCTTATGATTATTTAAAATATTTTCAGCCAAAAGAAATGTAGGATTTCATTCCTCTCAAAGCTGGGATTAAACCTTTCAAATGGAAGAAAAGGAAATACAATCTAAAGATTGCTGACACCATTTTTCAGGAGATACAAAATTTGTTGAAGGACAAACTTATCTTTCCCATTCATCATTCAACTTGGATTGCTAACATTGTGCTTTTTAAGAAGAAAAATGGTGAGATTCGGATCTGTGTTGATTTTAAGAACCTGAATCAAGATTATCTTAAGGAAAACTACCCATACCCATGATGGACAGGGTGTTGCAAGTTGTTACAGGAGATGAGATGTTATCCATGTTTGACGGTTTCTTAGGATACAACCAAGTAGAAGTCAACACTACAGATCAGCACAAGACTACATTTACCACTCCTTGGGGTAATTTTTCTTACAAGAGGATGCCCTTTGGAATCATTAATGCCGGTGCCAAATTTCAAAGGGCTATGGAATTGGCCTTTGGAATACTGAAAGGAAAATGTATTGTGGTGTATCTAGATGACCTAACCATTTTTTCTAAAGCTAGAGTAGATTATTTTCAACATCTGGAAAAGGTTCTTTTGAAATGCAAAGAACATGGGGTCTCTTTGAATCCCAAGAAGTATTTCTTATTTTTCATGGAGGGAAAATTGTTGGGACATGTTTTCTCCAAGGAAGTAATCAAGATTGATCCTGAATGAGTTCAAGCTATTCAGCAGATTCCTCTTCCTACAAGTAAAAAGGGAGTGCATTCTTTCTTTTGTAAGATAAACTTCTTGAGAAGATTCATTCCTTATTTTTCAAAGCTAACTTTGAATATCTCCTAAATAATGAAATGAAAACAAACATTTGGTTGGTTCCCTAAAGGGAAAGAAGCATTTGAAGGCATTAAGAGGGCCATTGCTAGGACTCTTATCTTAGCATGTCCAGATTTTAGCAAGGACTTTATTATCTATTGCTATGCCACAGAAAGTACCATGGCCACTGTGTTAACCCATAAAGACTTTGATAACCATGAAATCCCAATTACATTCATGAGAAACATGATTTTACAGTGGTTAAAGATGTTAAGAAGTTTCAATTTTATATCCTTAACTCTCACTAAGTGATACTTGTGCCCGATACAACCATCAAGTCTATTCTTACACAACAATAATTTGGAACTAAGAGAGGAAACTAGGTCACAGAGGTTTAAGAATATGATATTCACATCAGACCAACTAAATTATTTAGGGGTAAAGGCCTATGTGAACTCATCGGTAAACGAGATGGTCATGGGTTTCCTAAGAATGAGGATGATGTTCCTATTGTTCTATTTCTCAGCTTAACAGATGAATGGTATGTTGGCATTGCTCACTTCCTCACCTATGGCAAGTGTCCCTCTCACTTAACTTATAAGGAAAAGAGAGCTATCAAGTTAAGATCATCACAATATGTGTTGTTGGAAAATTCTTTGTTTAAACGTTGAGTAGATGGAAGATTTTTGAAATGTATTGACAAAGAGAAACAAAAGAATCATTTCTCAGCCTTCCATGACCAAGCCTGTGGGGTTCATTTCTTATCTATTGTTACTACCCACAAAATTCTATGTGTAGGGTTCTACTAGCCTACTTTGTTTAAGGATGCAACAAAATGGGTTGATAAATGTGAAACTTATCAAACTTTTTTGGGAAGACAAAAGGTGGCTGCTTTGCCACTTAAACCAGTTCTGATTGAAGAACCCTTTTAACAGTGGGGTTTGGATTTTATTGGAACACTTAACCTATCTTCAACTGTAGGGCATACTCATGTGTTGATTGCCACAGATTATTTCACTAAGTGGGTAGAAGCTATCCCAGTTAAAAGTACCACTTTAGAGGTAGTATGTAATTTCATCAAAGAGAACATCCTGATAAGGTTTGGAGTACCCAACAAGATTGTGACTGATAATGCTTCAAATTTTTCTTCTACTAAGATGATGGATTTCTATTATGGATATGGTATTTCCCTTGCTCATTCTTTAGATTACTATCCTCAGGGGAAAGGTCAAGCATAATCAATAAACAAAAAATTTGTGACCATAGTGAGAAAGCTTGTTAGTGAGTCTCAAAGGAACTAGCACAAGAAGCTCTATGATGCTCTCTAGGTGGACTGGATTACACCTAAAAGAGTAACTGGGATGTCCCCATTTCAAGTGGTGTATTGTTTGGAATCCCAACTATGAGTGACAGTGGAGCTACCAACTTTGTATTTGATGAAGGCAATTGAAGACACTAGTTTCAGTGATTCTGTAGATAAAAGGATCATGTATCTTCAAAAATTGAATGAGGACAAGTTGTAGGTTTTTGATAGAATATCTTCCCATCAGGAGAAGGTGAAATATTTGTTTGACAAGAAAACTAGATCTAGATATTTCAAAATTACAGACATTGTTTTGCTGTCTGATAAAAAACATGAACCTCGAGTAGCTCATGGTAAGTTTGATTCTCTTTGGCTTGGTCCTTTTAGAATTAGGCACTTTGCTGGTGAAAATTCTTTCTATCTTGATTACATGGATGAATCCTCTCTCCCACTTCTTTATAGTGGGAATTACTTGAAATTGTTCAAGTCCTAGGTGAAAAGGAACTCCTATGTATATTAGGTACAGTGTGTGTTTGTTTTCCCTTGCTTTTTTGGTTTTGGTTTCCTGGTTTTTTTTGGAGTGTTGTCTTATGTATTGGTTTTCCCTTGACTCTTTTTCCCAATTGATAAGGCACTGGTTTTCTTCCCCTAAGGTTTCCTTAAGTTCTCGTCTTGCCTTGTTCTTCTGATCTAGTCAAGTCATCCCCAGAAAGAGCCAACTATTGTCTTCTCAAAATTTCCCCTCTTTTGAAAGTCATAATTTTGAAAATTTTGAGTTGGCACCTTTAGTAATGATCTAGTGAAGAGAAAAATTGAAGAGATGTGAAAATCATGTTTTTTGGAGTCTATTTGGTGATTTGCAGGTCTATAAGACATTTTTGTCCCTCATGTTCCAAGTGCCTCTGGACCTTCTGTTCACAGATCGGCCGTTTTCCCTGCAAATCCTCAACTATCAGCTTTATCGGAACTTTTTGGCCCATTTTTCCGAAGTTCACTCGAACTTCCTTTTACCTGATCGTCCACATCGCCCACATAGGGTACTTCACATAATTTTGTCCTGTCTGTCCCGAATGCATCAGGCTTTATGTTCCCACTTTCCTCGAAACATGCACATTGGCTGGATCACATCCTCGCATCCCTCGTTTCCTTCATGTATCTGAGTCCCTAAACCACTCGTACACATTTGGCTGAAATCACCCGCATCGGCCAGATCACGTCTTCACATCCCTCATGTCCCAAATGTACAAAAGACCGTTTAGGCCAGTTTTCCCCGCTTTCCCACATTTCATCTTTTTAAGTCGATGCGAGGTGAATTTAATGTGAATTTAATGACCTTATCTCTCCTAAACGGCTATTTAATTAGACTATCTCCTACACTTTTGTCACATTGCTCACTTGTCATATCTTGCTTGAATCCTTTCCATTAAAGTCATTTTCTCATGCCCCTTTATCCCTTTGCATTTTCATTGTGATTTTGACCTTGGAAGGCATTTCCCCTGTGCATTACAAAAATGAAGATCAAGTTTCAGGGTCAAGAACATGTGTCACCTCTTGAGACCTTTGTACCTAATATCAGAGATAGTGAGGTTCGGCATTTAGATTTTGGGGATGTTTCGGGAAGATTAACATGCTCTAATCCTACTCCCATGGAAAAAATAATCACTGACAGTGGAATTACATACGCGGCTGGTCTTCTTATCTCTGTACAGTGTGCTAACACGGTGCTTTCCTAAGGAGCTCATTTCTACTTGGATAACAAGGAACTCACCAATGTGCATGGGGAATTAATTGCAAAAGTAGATGTTGCCGCCATTGCTAGTTCCCTACCAATTCTAGTGATTGAATATTCCATAATTCTCACTCATTCCCAAGCTCAAACCCTAATCACCCAAGCCAGTGACAAATATAAGGCACGTATAGCAAAATCATGGTTAAAGAACCCTAAGATGGGAGCATCCCGACTCTCCAAGGCATTATATAGGGTTTATTTAAATGAGGCGTTGTATGAATTTATTATTTTTCTTGCATGTATCATGGGGTTTCCTTTCACCAATGATTTTCACTTCTAGATGTGCCCCTTCATAAGCATCATCTGCGAGGGAAAGAATAACATTAGTTGGGCCGAAATTGTTTGCATGAATTTTACTGAGTAGTTATCAAGTGTTCAATAGACTAAGAAGTTATATATGACTTCTTATCTCATGTATACCCTGGCTACATCCTGGCAGTGGTTAAGTTTTACCTACATAGAAGGCCAGAAGAATGAGCCTATTTATGCATACTACCGTTAGTTTACCCTTAAAGCTAGCAATCATAATCTTAGAAGAGTCAATGATGCTTTCACCGTGTATATTGTAAGACTTTTAGAGGGAAACACTGCTAGGAGATTTTTTGATGAAGATATGAACCTGATAGCCAAGTATGGGGCTTTCTTCATCTAATTTAGGAGTTTTTCGTACACCAGGTTGGTTGGCTACGAAAGCACACCCCTCAAGCTTCCTATGTTCTGCAGTGATAAGATGGCCATGGTTGAAGTATGCAGGCAACTTAATAAGCTACATAGGACATGAAGAGACAAGAATATCATTGGCCTGCATTTCCCTATCTCTTTTGGAAACTATGCATGTGAAACAACTTTGGAAGCCGAAAATGTGGAAATGGCTCTTACTTCTCTCACTGTCCATTTCTTCAAACCCAAGACTTGCTTTGATCTGAAAAAGTTTATTGATCAGAACCTTAGGATAAACTATCATCACAAGCTAGATACTGAGGAAAACTAGGCTGATTGTGCAAATGATTTTGAAGCCAAATGGAGGCACTATGGTAGACTTTCTCTACAAAAAATTTGAGATCTCAATCTCTACTAAGTTCCTGAAGGATTTAAGGATGATGATGAGGACTTAAAGTCCTTTGAATAAGAGACAACAATCAAACACAATTATTTAGAAGATTTGGATTGGTACAAAAGAGAGGGAGATGATTTCGTTGAGATTATGGCCCCTGTTCTTATAAGAACTAAAGTTTGGGTTGACTAGAAGGTTCGTGAATTCGTGAAGAATCAGGGTGGATCTTCTTCCAGAGATACCTCTACACCAGGGAAGGAATCACATACAACCAGTACCGATGTACTTGAGAAAACCCCTCATTCTTCCTCAATGAATAAGCTTGAGTCCTCTTCTCTTTCTTCTACTCAAGTATATCAAAAGAATATCAAAGAGGTTAAATAGGAACCAATTGATGAAGAATATCTTCTTGAGCATCCAGAGTTACCTTCAGGACAAGAGAACATTATTGTTCTTAGTGAGAGTGATAGCGGTGAAGTGTCAAATCCTACAGGGGCTCCTGAAGTTACTGTTGAAAAAGAAAAGGAAATGAATAGTGCTAAGCCTCCTGGTACCATAGTCTTCTCTACAAAGGAAGCTCCTGATACTCCATCCACTTCTTTACTAGAGGCAACAATGGTTAATACTCTAAGTGCCATGAGTTCACTTTCTCTTGGGCCCCTTATTCATTCCTCTTCTTCTACTATTTTTTTTTGGGTACAACCCATGTGGAAGCTCCGCTAGGAACTACTCCTCCCCCTCCTGCTAAGAGATCCAAGACCAATTCAAGGATAGTAACTAATGCTCAAGGCCAGTAGTTCCATGAGGTAGTAAAGACCAAGGTTGATAAGGCAAAGCATGATCTCTTGGTCTCTAATTTAGAGCTTTCTAGAATCCCAATGGGGGAATCCACTCTTAAGAGTGAGGTTCATAACCTTCAAGAAACAATGACAAAGGTTATTGAACGAGTAGAGAAGGGCAAGAAAACTATAGAACAGTTGGAAGAAAAGAATCAAGTTCTTTCCAACTTTATCAAGTCATTATTGGCCAAAGATAAGGTTTTAGATCCTGCCCCACTAGCTGCTCTTCTGTCCCCCATGATTCTCATCCAGGATGATGTTCAAAGCATCAAAGATATACATAATTATTCTACTTATGGAAAGGCTATATAATCCATGGTTGATGATATGATTATACTCGACTTGAATTTCATTGAGCAAACCTTCAAGACCAACAAGAAGGTGATTTATCTTCAGCAGAAACTCACTTCCTCAATAAAGGGTATGGATAAAGAGTTAAAGATCTGGACTATTTGTATTACAGATCTTTGCCTAATATGACCAAGCTAAAGAGAAGATCTTGTTGGTCAACAGTGTATTTGATGACGCCAAGAATAACTTGTCAAAGGCATGGGTTTTTGGTGTCGAATGGAGGATGAAGGTTTTGGAAGAAGCACTAGGTGAATTAAAGAACGTATGGTAGAAGCAAGAATATTTCAAAACTTATGTTTCCTCTACCTTTAAATGTATTCATTGCCATCTTCATGATGAAACTTTAGGTGTTCCTTTCTCTCTTTAAGAGATCAAAGCTCAATTCAAAACATTTATCAAAGAAGACTTGTTCAAAGAAGAATTAATTACCAAAGAGAAGATAAAGGACATTTTCTCCCTTTAATATGTGATTGTTGAGGCAAATAAAGAATACCTGGAGCATACCGAGTTCGATAAAAACATGAAAAAATGTCTAAGCACTTGGTCTTCTACCACTGCCAACAAAAAATCCCACGAGGTATGCAGATAGCTAAAGCATTGAGAAAATTCAGATACCGGATCCTCAAATTAGTGGGCCCACCTCAGCCATAATCGGATGTTTCTTCTTCTGGATTCTATTTTTCTCCTTCAATTTTTCAGTGTTGAGATCCTTATAAATTAATTAAGGATATTGTATTGGGAGTTTCCTTAATTAATATTTTAGTTAAAATAAACGGTTACCAAGTGTAACTAATTTGTAAGCTATATAATGAGCTCTCCATGCCATTCTAAAATACTGGAACTCTAATTATTTTTAAATGTGTAAAAGCATTAAAAAGCTATCAATACAAGAAGATTTCTCTTTTTGTTTCTATTTGTGGTTATTCATTCTTTCCTATCTGATGAAATTATTGAATCATTAATATATTTGGCATCAAGAAGCTTTGTATTCTTGTAGATGTTATCTTTGGAACTTTGTGTCTATGAAATAAAATCTTATGGCTTTAACGTCAATGATTTTGTTTTATATGCTCCTAGTTCAGCATTTATAAGGAATTATTTTGCTATCTATATTTCTTGAGAATGTTATTCTACCTTTTCCCATTTTCTAGGTCTTTGTCCTTTTGTATTGATAATTGGTCATTTAAAACACTTGCATGATATCAGAGTTCTTCTTTAAAAATAAACATTGTACATTTGTAAATAGGTTTTCTCTTTCAATAAGGGAACCTCTCCCATTAAAGAGGATTGACTTCTGTGCCCTAAATATTGCTTTCATTAAATTCCTTTTTTTATAACCAACACACCTACACCATAAAATATTTATATGTAGAATTTGTCATCTACCGGTTCCTTTGGTGTGCCTAGCATCCTGTTCTTGACATCCTCTAGATCCATGTGAGTAACATCACTATCACCCAAACCCAAGTACTCTGATGACAAGGATGAAGTTATCTCAACACCAGGAAATTTGAACTTTATATTTGTGAAAAGAAACAAGATGAGCAAAGAAGGAGATGAAAACAACATTTTGCATTAGCAATTGGAATTTTCTATTTTTAACAGTTGGGGATCAGGAGTTGTTATTTTTAGAAATATTGTTCTATTGACTTGGTTTTAGTTTTATGGAACCCCTGACATTCTAGGAATACTTTTAAAGATGTTTCTTTTCCATTTTGGGACACTTTCTGTTTTTAGAAAGTTATTTTTTATGTTTTTTTCTTTTTTTTCTTGTTAGCTTTTTGGTCTTAACTGCCTAGTTTGTCATCTCGATTGTTTTCTGATTTCACTATTTTGGAAGCTTTTGAGATTTTCGGAAATTTTCTATTTACAGTATCCAATGGCACCACAGACTTACTATTTTTATAAAATTCATTTTGCCACCTTTAATTGTGATAAAACAAAATTCATCGGAATAGGTTTTCCATCTTGTCTCTGTGTTCAAAATGTTATCCCAATCCATTCATTGGAATGATGAGAAATTGAAAAATGTAACTTATGATAGAAAACTAGGGTTTTATGCGATTAAAAATATATGGCACCTCTGAGTTTGATTTCACTTTCTTATTGAAGGTTTTTGGGAAAGAATACGGTTGTGAAAATTTCATTTAATTTTGTTTGTCAGATTAGGAGATGAATTTTTCTCATTTTTGGGCATGTCGTTGTTCTGGAAAAAAAAATTGCATTATGTCTAGAAAACATGCAATTTTCTTTGTTATTTTTCAGCTATGATCATGAAGGCATGAAGGAAAAATAAAGTGGAGGTCAGTTGCAATGGTTTCTTGATTTTTTCTAGCAGCACCTCTCATACACGCACATGCAAGGAAGAAGCATGACAGTTACAAATATTTATAATTGTTTATTTTAAAATATTCATGGGATTTAGAGAAAACTTTTGCCCCAAATTTCGCTAAGGGATGAAAAACAGGGGGAAAAAATGTGCCATCACCTAAGCATGACAAGTGTCACATGATGGTTTCCTGGTGAAGGAATAAAAAAAAGCATGTAAAAAATAACCAGGGGACTAGACAGGGTCAAATGAGGAACCTGCGTAAGGGTTGAAAATCAACACATTTTTGTATCCAAACTATCCCAAGGAGATATGATAGATGGGGTAGAAAAATTCACCCTCACATGGGAGTGATAAGTGGAGGAAGGTGATTTGATGAGGCAGAGAGGAGAAGGGGCTGAATAATGGCCTGCGGAGCATTCCCAAGGAACATAATGAATCAAGGGATAACATGGGCATGGTGTAGTTTTTTGTGTCCCAATAATGATAGTAGGATGAGACATATGGGATAGAAAATTTCACCCTCACCTGGGGGTGACAAGTGGTACTTCGTGATTGTAGGAAAAGAAGGGGCTTATCTTGCAACATTGAGCTCCATCAACGTAATGTGATGGTACATGGGGCTAAATTAGGAATAGGAACATTTTTTGTCCCATGTGTACAAAGGAGACATGAAATAGTAGACATAAAAGTGTGTTCTCAAATGGGAGTGACATGTGTCCTCCAGTGGAATTGACTAAGTCTCGAAGGCTTACCTGGAGGAGAGCCTTCAATAAAAAGTGTCTAGAGATTCCAAAGGACTATTTGGGAACTTCTTTATATGATTTTGACTCAAATAATCCTTTAGAGAAGAACTAAATTGTCTAATGATATAATGCTTCTTGAAACTGTGAAAAATAGTCTTTTTCTTAGGACGTCAGAGGGTACCTGCCAAAAATAAAATGTGGAAAGAAGCGCTTTCGTCTTGTGAAAAATATGAAAGAACATAATTTAGAAAATTGAATCATATTTCTAATGTTATATTTTTTTACCCCTCATTCTTTAAAAAGTTCCCATAATTATATCACGAAGCTCAGGCACTATTTTTAACTACAAGCTCCTTCAACTTAAAAAACTTGCTTTCTTTGAACTTGTCCCTAAACCTTAAAATATTCCCTAAACTTTCCTAAATTACTTGCAATATGATATTATCTCATCAATAATAATTTTTGATGATTTTGGGCATTTGACTATGTCCAGTACGGTGCACACTTATCTTGAAAAGGATAAACATAGCCTTTCTAGGATCACTAAAGAAACTCCTTTGAGAAACATTGCATTAGAAGAACTTCATGAGATTGTTTTCAGATTTTAAACACTTGGGAATTTTTATTACAACACATATGATCACTTGGGGAATTGGGATACGCCTGACACACAGGGGAACTAATCCAAAGGAGTGCTTGCGGGGGTTTACAAGTAAAAAATATCGATACTAGGGTAAGGTGGTCATGTTTTCAACTTCAATTTTATCCTTGAAAAACAATTGAAAAAAATTGTATCTCACTTGGGGACTATTCTAGATCAAACAAAGTGAGGACATGATGAAGATGATCTCTAGAATCTTAATATATAACTTAGACTAGTGCCTTATTGATTGTATTATACAAAGTCTCAGCAGAAGAAAAGATAGATTGAAAGAGAGCACACACACAATAAAAGGGAAACACACCACTCGTGGAAAGGGAAAAACAAACACAATGGAAAAGGGAAATACACATCCTGAAGTCACCTATTTTACATAGAAATGATAACCCAATGTCCTTATTTATACAAGTTCAAGTATTTTCCACTAAGGAGAAATCCCAAATATGTGTCATCCAAATACGAAAGGTAAAAATTTTTTCTCCACAAGCCTCCCAAATATAGAATCTCCCTAGCCACAGTGAAAAAAATTTCCCTTCAATTCCTTTTGTCTCTGTGTATTTGTCCCATAATAAGACAAGATCTCTAACTTTGAAATCCCTATCCTTTGCTTTATTGTAAACAAAAAATTCTACTTTTAACTTATGATCTTTTATTCAATCAACCATCTTGAACTGTCTTCATCAATATTTTCAAGGCACAATATTCTCTTCTCAAGGGAGTCATGAAACTTTCCATCTTCAACTACATTGACTAATTAGAGTTCTGGAAATTTGATAGTGGCTGGAAGCTCTAAATTGATCTTATAAAGTAGTTGGATTGGTGACATACCGATTGATTTTGTAGGAGCAACCATGTTTTTGTATATTGCATCATAAAGTTTCTTATACCATTTTATCTTATTTTTATCAAATAACTTGTGGACAATGGTCACAATATTTTTGTTACTTGAATTGGCCTAACCATTTCCTTGTAGGTAGTAGTATGATGCATGAGAAAATCAGATGAAAAATATGTACAATTATTAACTAGAATCTTCTGAGGGATCCCAAAAAAAAATGATAATGTTCTCTTTGATAAAGTTACATACTATTTAAGAATTATCTTTTTTAGCTAGAATTGCCTCCACCCAATTTGTGAAGTAGTTAGCTCTTGTGAGAACATAAGTATTTCCTGTGCTTGAATGAGGATTGAGAACTCTAATGAAGTCCATTCCCCATTGTTGAAAAGGTTCTTCAATCACTACTAGCCGGTGAGACACCACAAAAGGTTGTGGTTTCCCAAAAAAATGTTAAGGTTCACACTTGGAGACCCATTGTTCAACATCTATGAACAAGTTAAGCCAATAATACCTAGCACGAATAATTTTGTGAGAAGTCACCATTGCAAAAAAATACCCACCACAATACTGATACTGATATGATTTTAGCAACTTCTCTTATTTCTCTATGTCAACGCACCTCTGAAAGAATCCATCTAATCCCCTCTTGTATAACACAAGATCCTAGATGACATACCTGACTACCTTTAGTTTGAGATTTCTCCTTTCCTTATAATTAAGATGATCTCACAACTCACCATAAGTAATAGAGTAGGTAATTTCAGCATACCACTCATTCATGTTATTTAAAAAAAGTACACGGGGAAAGTATTTACTTACCCAATCGTAGCACAAACATTCCTTTGTTTCTTTTTTAGTCGAGAGGGATTCGTTCTATGATATCAAATAGCACAATCCATTTCCCCTGAAAAGGTTGGAAGGTGATATTTTTAGGTCATACTCTTGTATCCTCACCACCAAATTTCCTTTCTTGGATTCTAGATCTTGTTGAGCTAGAATTGACTTCATTACAGAGCATGGCACCATCACCGTAGTGTGATAATTGAGAATGTAAAACCTAAACTTTTTTACTCATTTGAGTCCAAAATAAGCTTTTTTATACATTTGATTGTATCTTAACTCATGTTTATTGAGTGGAAAACTCATAAAATAAATGGGAATTTAGATGCCTTCTTCGCTCTTTTGAGCTAGGATGGCCGAAAGCGTGTAATATGAGGCATAGCAATATAAGATGAAATATTTATCAAAATTGGGACATGCCAAAGTAGGAGCTTTGTCTATTTCTTCATTTATTTCCTCAAATCCTATTTTTCCTTCATTATTCCATTTGAATATTTTTTGGGGCTTCATCATACTTTTTATAGGCTTATTCAGCTCGGAAAAAGCTAGGAAAAAATGACGGAGGAACTTTACCTTACTGAAGAAAGAATGAACTCTCTTCTTTCTTGTGGGAAATAATAATGCTTGATTTGCGCTTATCCTCTCGGGATAAAAATTTTCAACCCTCCTTGTTCACAATGTGTCCAATGAGTTTCCTTTCAGCAAAAAAAAGATGTACTTTTTGGGATTTAGAGAGATTTCATTTTGTCAACACCTGATCAACACTTCTTCTAGATGTTTTATATGATCTCCTTACTTATTTCAAAATAGCACGAGGTCGTCAATATATATGACTCAACATCACTTGAGATATTTGAAGACCAAATCCATTTCTCGTTAAAAGTTTTCTCCTACATTGATAAGACCAAATTTCATTCTGTTATAGGAAAAAGTTCCTCAAGGAGTTGTGTAGGTCATTATGTATCTATCATCTTTGGCTACATTAATCTAGTTATATCTAGAGATTCCTTCGAGTAGAAAGATCATCTATGATCCTATGACCTCTTGTAGGATGTTATCCATGATAGGAAATGGGTAGTTATCCTTTAGTGAAGCTTGGTTCAAGTTGTGGAAGTCTACACAAATTCTTATTTCTCCATTATTCTTCCATAATAAAACATTGTTTTCTATCCATGTGGAGTGATGGATGGGGAAAATAGTTCTTGCATTCAGCATTTTTAATACGTATTCTTTGATGGTATCTATAATTTTAATACTATACTTTCTTTACTTCTTCCTAAAAGGCTTGGTTTCTAGATTTTGTGGAATTGATTGATGTATCTCTTTGGGTTGGAATGGTTTGAGATCATCATAGGAATATGCCAAAACATCATAATATTTTATTAAGAATGAGATGAATCTTCTCTTCTCTCATGGTGAAAAACACTTACAGATGTTTACCATTCACTGTTGCTCTGCGGTACTGATATATTCTTTCTTGAAATCAGTAAGAAACTGAGAGGACTCTTTTTATTTATCCTAGATTAATTTGTTGTGCTTATAGAACAAGGCCTTGAGAGAAACGAAACGTTTTGGAATATTTTTCCTTTTAATATCATGACACCTTCTATGTTAACTCCATCTATCCCTTCTTGATCTTTAGCCACAACAAAATCCTGATGCAGATTATCACTTCCCTCATAGAAAATATTATTGAAGTTATATTTTATCTCCGAGAAAGAGACAAGATGATTATCATTATTGAATACTTTCCAATTATTTTCAAAAAAATCAATGCAGTTTCATATTCAATTCCTATAGTGCTTAAGCCTCAAGTTCTTAACCTGATATCTATTCCTTACTCACTTGATTGTTACCTCAACATCATCCAGACACTTTAGATTTATGATTCCCAAGGATTCACCAACATCCATTATGAGAAGAAGAGCTTCCTATTCTAAAGTTTTGTTGGTGTTTTTTAATTGTAATTTATAAGAAAATGGGAGTGACTCACATTAAGGAGAATTCATAAAAGTATTGGCTCCATATCCTGCAATAGAATGGCTTCCATCGAATTCCATTGTCCATAATTGGTCTTCTCCATCTGAGGAAAGGAATATTCTTTTCTCTTTCATAAGTAAAGAAGTAGTTATCTAGTCAACTATGTTGAAACAAAATGTCAGGCTTTAGATCATCTGAATTATGGAAAGTATACTTCATCTTTCGCATAGGAAAAAAATCTTAATTTCAACCTTCACTGGAATAGTTGTAGAAGACAAAACCATTTATATCTCGCCACCCAATTCTCTGTAGAAACTCCTGCTCAACAACATGTCAAAGGATGATGGTATATTCCTTGACACATGTTTTTAATGACATTGCGAGTCTTTGATATTTATTGGTCATGACTTCATACAAAAACAAGGGACTTCATTATATCTTATGAAGCATTGTAGCAAACCATGTTGAGATGATAAAACCTTCTTTCTTCAACTAAAAAACTTTAAAACTAGTTTCTTTTTTAATATTATTCTCTTTATCTTTCACAAAGCATGTATTCTTCTCCTTCTTTGATTGTATGTACCTTCAACATCTTGCGAGAAATAATGAAAAACTCATTGCATCATGAATACTACATCAAATTTGTACATTGATGAAGAGAACATGCATTAAATTTTTAAGGTTAGGTAAATCACATAACGTTCAAACAGTCATGTTGCAAACCATGATAGACTTTACAATGCTTGCTTAAGTCAGGACTCTATTTTAGAGACTAACATGAATATCATGACATGTCATTGTGATATTCTTTGAATAGATTTGGATGTGATAATTTAGAATAGACTTGAGATGCCATACAAGGTCATGAAGACTCTTCTCTTGGATACTAGGGTGGACATGATAGATAATTATTATACACTTGAACATAATTTGATGGACTAATTAAGAATAGACGTAACTTATTATACACAGATATGAATGAGAAATTTATGAGAGACTAAATAGGTATATCTTGTGACTCTTAATACATTTGTAGTATTTCGAAGACCTTTCTCAACACCTACAAATGGAAGTACACTTTCAAGGACATACCAAGATTCTTTCCAATAACAAATTCCTTCTAGAATCCTATATAAGACATA
The DNA here is from genome assembly GCA_019776745.2 of Taxus chinensis. Taxonomy (NCBI): domain Eukaryota; kingdom Viridiplantae; phylum Streptophyta; class Pinopsida; order Cupressales; family Taxaceae; genus Taxus; species Taxus chinensis. The sequence continues at coordinate 143,014,638 of CM034151.1, read as the reverse complement.
CATTATTTGTAGGATAACTCAAAATAGTAACAAGATATCAAAGGAACTTGATGACTCAAACTTCTCTATTTTTTATTTTGAATCCTTCGCAATATTCTTGGATTAACTTTTAGGTGTGATGGCCATGTCTCCTATGTCTTCTTCTTCTAATTGAGTTCCTGATAAACATACATGGTGCATCTCATACACTTCTGCTATCACAACTAGGGGAGAACATTTTTCATAACTTACATCAAATCTATATTCTTCCTTCTTTGATATTTCAACAACTTTTGGTTCCTTTCTTGTACTAGTATCTCCTATGACTTGTTTTTATTTTTTTCCTCTTCTTCATTTGCACATACTATCTCTTTGTAAAAAATTTCATCGTCAGACCTAGAACTAGTCTCTTTGACCTTGTATATAAGTTTGAACCTAACATGACACATAAAACTACACCAATTAGACCTAACATGATACTCATGATAATTACAATGAACAAAAAGTACATAAAACTCATTAACAATTTATCCCAAAGGTTCAAGTGTTTTAACCTCTGCTTTGATACTAACTGTAATACCCCATAATTTTTACCACTCAAAAAGTATTGAATAAATGGAATTTTTTTTGTTATTAAAATATGTGTCACTTAAGAAAATATGTTCCAATGCTTATGTTCACATAAATCCTTCACACATGATTTATAGCTTCCTTATTTATGTATTTCATTTTTCTACTTCGAATTATTATATTCACGAAATCTAGAAGAATGACTTAATGGAAACTATCTCTCATAATAGGAAAGATTCATTTCATTCTGGAATCCATTCCAATACCAAAATTCATTTTTTTTTTCTCGCCACCCATTTCACAACATACATCTCAACTTACGTTTTTAACACAAAGAAACATTAGGCCAAAGTGTGCACAACTCTCAGCGATACCAGTAACAATGCTACAAATTGTTAAAGAAGTGATGCATACACTACTAAAATGAAAATCTAAAGAGGGATTTATTAACCACCATTTTTGCATGAAGTCGTGACCTCGTGTGGTCCAACTATACAAAAGACAAAAACCATAACTTAGGACCACTTTCATGAGGTCCATGAACATTTCACGTATAAGTTTGATCCATTTAAGAGCACACTAAACAAATATCCACTCATGTATTCACATATGAATGTGATTTCATTTACTTGATGGGTTCCACTACAACATCCCCATGATAATACTAGAGAGGTAACTCCATAAGATACTTCAAAGGGAGACTAAATCCATAATAAGGATCACTTAGTTATGCTCCCTTATTTCTATGGTGGCTTTGTCATCTTGCGACCTAACTGTAACTTTGTAAGAATCTCCTTATTTAACCACATCCTAAGTGGTGTGAAAATCCACTCAAAATGGAACAATTTTTAGGTGTTCTTGACCATTTGACACTATAATCACAACTAGTCCCATATGATTGGTAATCCTTACTTAGACCTTTTATCCACTATACACTACCCATTACAACCCTTTTAAGCTAGAGTGAAGAATATAACCATAACTATAAATAAGAGTAAAGTAATATCTGTAACCATGGAGACACATATGTTTCAAAATTTACATTTGATTTAATTAATCCTTTTGTATTAAGAAGGGGTTAAAGATAGCCAAAATCCTTGAGCATGTACATTCGAACAAAATGAATGAAAAGTTCAATCCTCATCAACTCAAATATGCATTGTATTATTAAAATAAAAGGGATATGAGAAATTAAAAGGTATAGTTATTATGGCCATGAACCTAGGTCCCGTGACTTAAAATTTTCAATCTTACAAAATTCCTTTGTTCTTTAGCATTGAATATTCCCTCTTATAACATTCACCAAGACCATATGTTATCCTTACAAGTTACAAGTTTTTTTCTTTTCACTTGTGTAAAGACATCAAGAGTAAATCTCTTTTACTTTATTTCATATACCCTAACATTTTATATATGTTTTCCACTTGACATCACTAAATGTGCGTACAATATACATAAACATATATGAGATATACTCATTTAATTTTGTTCTTCCTACATTTACATTGTGAAGTTAAGTTTCCAGTTATCAATTTATGTGGTAAAGTGTTTAAGCACCAAACCCCCTATTAATTTACGACACCCAAGTCCCAACATTAGCCATAGCTATGTTTAAATACATACTCATCCAAAGTAATTCTATATTTAAGGTGGTGTTCCGCACTATACAGAATAAATATATCACATTTGTTCCCATTAACACATGACTATTGAAGGATAAAAAAAAACTTATTTTCATGCTTATAGTTCCTTCTTCTATGATGAGGTATCTCCTAGTGCAAAATCATAGCACCCCCAAATGAGTTATGGATTTTCTTTTCTAAGGCAGAGTCATTTGGTGTAATTTGCATAACACTGGATCATTTCCCAAGATGTGGGACTTGAAAATGGGAATGATCCTCCAGAGAAGGTTAGTTACTCTTCTTAACTAATGTAATCCTAATCCTAATCTAATGGAATGATTCATGTGCAGGAAAGCTAATGTAATCCTAATCTAACTTCCAAGGAGACAAGGAGAGGAAGAAAACAAGGAAAAAATAGAGCCTACACTAAAAAAGTGATACACTACCGAGGGAAAGTGTTGATCATCCACTAAACTACCATGGAGCAAAAGGAAGTGAGAAATGGAAAGGATGGAAAAGTGCATCACAGAATAGAGATAGATTTCACACAGAAAATGTTCCAAAATCCCTAAAAATACAACTCTAAAACCTGCAAATGTCATTCAAACATGGAAAAATGCCCTGTAACAATGAGAGGCAAGAAGAAACAACCAAAAACAAGCAAAGGATGGGCAAATGCATCACAAAAATAAGTTTTTATTGTTCCAAATTTACACAGTACATTATTTCATAAGAAAGAGGAAAAAAAAAACATCTATAGAGCAAGGGAAGAGGTTAGAACTCCATTTTGAACCCTGTGGAAGAAAATAAGAGTGAGGCAGAGAAGAAGAATGAACAACCTTTGAAGTATGTGCCTCTGTTTAAATTTTATAGAAAAAACATGAGAAGAGAGGAAAAAATTTGGGATCTTCTCCAACCACTTTTCAAAATGTGTTTTAATTCTTCTTATGTTGATGAGCTCAATGAAAAATCTCATAATTCCATGTATCTAATTTGCAAACCAAAGAAAATTGCCCATACTTCATTAAATCTGATGGTTGGAACTGGTTTTTTGTTTTTTCCACACCAAAATATGTTTTGCAAATTTCTCCCCCAAATCTTCACCAAAATAAAAAATTGAAGACTTTATGATGAAGAGAATATTCAGATCTTTCCATTAGTACCAAGAACATAAAAAATGGAGCTCTGGATCAAAAGATATGGCCTTCTGAGTTTTTCCTTAACGTTTTTGGCAAAAAATAGCTCACGAAATTTTTGAAATTTTCTCCCACAAATCCGTTGATGACATGGCATCCATTGGGGTTGATAGAGGTAGGGGCTCCGCTTTTTCCATTTTACACTTTTCGACAAAAATTCAAAAAATCTCATTTGCATCCAAAGGTCTGCCGACCCGCATTAGCTTTTTGATGTGCCAACTCAGGACTTAATTTTTGCCTTTTTGACAAAAGGGAAATTTTTCACTTTTTCCTCCAATTCCCTACTGGTTTGAGATTCCTTGGTAAAAATTTCTCCCAATCCCCACAGGTCTGCCTTGGGTAAATTTTCCCTTCTAACTCCGTCGAGCCATAACTCAAAAAATGCAAGGAGTTAGGAAGAGCTCTTTACCAATCTGGAAAGGGGAAGAAATTCTCTATCTGATGGAGTATTTTTCTGAAATCCTTGAGTGCATGAACTTTGTGAAATTATGACTGAGGCACAAAAATGGAGTAAGTTAATGAAAAATAAGAGGTGACTTATTTTTGTTAATAGTACTGTCATACACATACTATTAAAACAATTAATATTAAACCTTCACAACATTTAAAGGTTAACTTTATTTTAACTATTTCAAAATTTCCATGATATACCCTTTTACAATCATGTTATTTCCCCCTCTTTACATTTTTCAAGTACTAGCTACCAGTTTTTTAGGCTAGAAAATTATGTTAGTTTGGAGTATCCACTTAAGAACTTTCTAAAGGTTTGACACCCCAAAAGAGTCATGAAAATATAGGGCTAGAAAATCTCACCTATAAGTGGAATATCCATCTGCCACAAGTTTATACATGAGTCAAGTAGTTTAATACATGAAGTGTAGGGTTGTGACCATAGTCAAACACCATAGTAATTCACTTTAAGTTGAATTTGAGATTAAAAAAAATATCAAATCTCATTTCCACTAGTGTTATAACTCTACCATTTAATTTACCACTTTCCCATTTACATCTTACTATTACAAGTGCTAGATAGAAAAACTAATCAACTGGATTCTTTTTGGTAGGAAACACATGATTTGAATAACACAACTATATGTAAAAGGTTCAAAGGTTGGCACATGATGTATATAAACGACAACTATATTATTTCCCAAGTTTATTACTCCATAGGGAAAAGTGTAAGTTATGTATACAAAAATCATGAAACAATTCAAGATTTTACCTTAATAACCATAACCACAACTTCCAATTAAATTTAAGTCAAAATTATAATATAGTCATTTCCTCATCCCATTAATCTCATAAACAATACAAGTAGATAAATAATTTTGTTCTTGCATTAATAAAAGAAGAGTTATTAAAGAAAGGTATATTTGTAACTTGATTAAAAGCATGTTTTTTTACAAATAACAACTTTAAACTTTGGTTTCCATCATTATTTGAAATCTCCATTTGTCACGTACAATCTACCCGATTAGTGTAAGCATGGTCAATGAAAATGAGGTTGGCATGGTTTCTCCTATAACTAACAATTTTTCACATATATATGATTTTCCATTACAAAGAACTTGAAACACTTGTATGAAACAAAAGAGATTAAAGATCACATAAGCAATTTTTTTATTATCAAACTAGAGAGATAAAAAGGGAGAGTAGAAAAAAAAACACCATATTACACACAAGCTATTTTGACCAAAAAAGAAACATAAATGAGTTTTATAAGGTCATGTAGTAGCCTTGATAGACTTTCCAATAGTTATTCGGCTAAGAGAAGGTTATGCGAAAATTTTATAATATTGCACCAAGTTTATAAGAACATCCACTTCAGCCCACATGGCCTAGAAACTGGGTTGGAAAAACTATTTTTACAAACTCAAACTCACCTAGAGTAAATCTTGCACAGTTATCTTATCTACAAGGATTCCCAAGAAGTTGACGGAACTAGGATTTGGTGACTTGGGTTTAAATGGAAGTCACTTGTCTGAAGCTACTCATGACTGTACCAATTTAGCTTGTCACCGAATGCCCGAGGCCTACAAAACAACCTTATAACACAGTATTCCAACGCGATTTATCAAATTTTTAGTTTTCTTACGATTATTCTCCAAGAATACTAGAAGTATAAGGTGACAGAACTTCGTTTCTCAATGAAGTGTGAAAACTGTGAGCCAACACCTAATGGAATTTTCAACTCGTGACAACTATCCAACATTGCGATATTGACCAATGGGCTCCTTCATGCGTGAAAACATTTGATTGAATGATTATCTCCAATCATGCTAGGGTTTGACATGACATCCTACATCCGCAGTTAACATATTTAAGACATCTTTTCAGGCCATGGGATTTAGAGGGGTGTTTTGCAAGTTATCAAAAAATATGTTTAGTTAATTTTTTTCAAAGTGTACAAATGGCGAATAAATGCTAAATAACAAGTTCAATTTTTTCATTTTGGAGGCTTCCTTCTATCTTTTGTTTATCAACTAAGATTCCTATTGTAACGGAGATGATTGTGGGCGAGATTGAAACTCAAGATACTACTTTCAAATGTACAAGAAATAAAGAATATTTTTATAGTTTTCAAGTTACAACCATTTAAAAATATATCCCAAAGCTATAATTTTTCTTCATTTTAATCTTTGAACTACAGAGAAAGGGAAAACTTATAAATGCAAAAACATGTTGGAAATAGTGAGAAAACCATGTCGGATAAGCCGAACTAGCGAGTGCTACTGCAGAGTTGGTGTTACACATGCTAGTTGTATTTACTTGCAGGGGTTTTAAAGGCCTCTCCGACACTTTATTTTGCATATGACTTGCAACTACGGAATCTTCCCAATTTTACATATATTTATGAGAGATAAAACATAAGTTGCACTATTCTTACAATCCAACTCAAAATGCGTTGAGATAAAATTTCTCATAAACCCATATTATGTGCGACCCACCCATTGCATTTGCTAGAGAGTGTCTAAATCCTTTTCAACAAAACCATTTTTGCGGATAACCTGTAATCATGGCTTTCCATGAAACAAATTTCTTTGGGACATTCAAAACAACAATTCACATGAATTATCTATGATTCCTGTGAGACATTTTTCCAAACACTTCACGGGTTTTATCTATGCTTCCTTGGAGACATTTTGTCAAATAGTTCATAGGCCTCGTGTATTCTACCACGTTTTACATACATGTCTTGCTCCAAGCTATATTAAATAAAACCATTTCTTCACACAGTCGCCTATGCCAAACTGGTACGTTGCTGCTAACATTTGGAGTCAAGTCAGGGTAGCAGGGGCAGCCAAAACATATTTCTCACGCAACATAAAAGGGAGGAATAATTATTATATATATTTTTAAATTTATTTTTCGCTGATAAAAATTAAACTCCCGCAACTAGAAAATCTTGCTTCTCTGCAAATCTACAGTTGTAATATATCCATTACCTGTTTCAGAGCTCTTATTGTACGCAAACCCAGAGGATACTGGTAAAAGTTGCGTTGACGCTAACCCTACCCCCAAAACTCCCTTTTTCACAGGTTGGGTGGCCAAACTACTACTCACGCCATAAAATATTATTACAAATAAATGTTTTTCAATTTATTTTACCCCTGATGCACACAAAAGTGCCCACCTCCTTCACTAAACCAGTAGCTATGCTAAGAAAATAGAAATGAATCTTACATGGTCAAGGAGGACTCGAAGAAACCAGATTGCATTCAGGAATTTGGTCAAACAGTCCACACGCCTTATTATTGCGTCTAGATTTTTCATAGTTCTGCGCCATAACACCTGAATTACAACAACTGACAAACGCCCTTTCCCCTGCCCTGTTTCAAAGCTCCTATTTAGTGCAAACATGGAGAATGCTTGAGAAAAGCAATGAAATTTGGTTTTACACCTGCCAGAAGCATTTGAAGGAGAATATCTATAGCCTCAACAACCAACTTTTCATTCCTTGCAATCTGTAGCTAGCCAAAGCGTCTACAATCCTCTTCATTGTTGTTTTGATGGACGTCCAAACCTGTTATATCGCTTCCCACATTTTTGACACAAGATACAATATGTCGGCGAAGGTTGTGGAGAATGGGTTTAAGCCTATCATTTACATTTGAGTTTTTTTCCATGGCGGTGCTCTAACCCACCACAAGAAATACCGAAAGAAAAGAAACCTAAAACATCCATTATTTGCCTTAGTCAGCCCTTTTTGTGGGTTTTATATTCATTTTCATTTTTCTATTAACCTTTATTTTCCATTCATTTATTTTATATTATTATTTTTCTTTTATTGTGTTTTCCATTTATTTTATCAATTCTCCTCCATTTTATATTAAAAGTCTCTTTCTCTCCAAAATAATAGTTATCTTACTGATAAGTAACGAAAGTTAGGTTTATGGAAGAATTGTCATGCACTGATTAAATGGATACTGAAATTTAATGTCGATAATAAAGTGAACCCACTCCACATACAATTCAATGATAAGCGGTGCCAAGACCTCAACAAAATACCAAACCCAATCACATTAGCTCGCAGATTCACTCCAAGAAAACTAGGATTGTGGATAGACATAGGACTGACGTAGAACTGAGAGGGCACTACAACAGGTCTCCGCGTTGCCGAAGACTGGACTTGGTGCCACATCTCCATATAGGTCTATAGGAAATTCAGTCTTCTTGTTGATGTTAATTGGATTCATGGCATTCTCTTCCACGTTCTCTCCTTGGAAATATTTCACAAGTCAATAATCCACATTCCAAGAGAACGCTATGTCTTCCACGTGGGCTCTAATCTCCTTATGTTGGTCGCTACATGCTTTGAGTGCAGGTTGCTGCCAAATAAACGCTAGAGAAAAAATATAGCAAGCTCCAATGCTGCACGACAATGTCAATTTTTTGTTGGTTGGAACAGCAGGGTCCCTACGTTGACACAACTATGTACCGCTCTGGTTTCAAGACAGGTAACGCCAGGAATAATGAACAGTTACTCGAGGCCAATAGAAACCTCGGAGTCTGCGCCAAAGAGCAAAAAACAAAAATCCAAAGCGGTCTTTGATTTTACAAGCTCATATGCTAAGAAGGATCTCCGCGCTTCTTCCAGGACCTGATACCAATATTGAACGAGAGAGAGAGAACACAATGTATTGATTTTCATTCAATGCAGACCATAAAATATATACAAGCAAAAAGATGGATCGCATGTATAAAACCATTAGACATTTGCATAACCGAATGCAGTTCTGTTCTATAAACAATATAATTTACTTAATTAATCTAACAGTAGTTTCATGGGCATCAAAGAAGAAGCCTATAGTCCTATTATCTTCAATAGAGGTAGAGTATATAGTAGCTAGCCACGTGAGCAACATGTCAAGTTGTTTGGATGAGAAAAGTATTGAAAGATTTGAGATATAATCGGGAGAATGCTAAACAATTTTTTGGGACGACAACTCAACAATATTGTCCATAGATCATGTTTTTAACAAGAGTAGTGATGTGCCAAAATTAGCAGGAACTTGACAAGGTCATAACTTGAGTTCTAGGTGTCCATTTGAGTCCACTTTTTTTTTAAAACCACATGTTTTGATAAGACAAATGCACCAGCAACCCACCCTACCACTTGGAGCAAGTTTCGGAACATGTTGGGGCCCTAAATCTGCCATCTTGAGGCCAAAAATTAGGATTTAAGTTGTAGTTCAGGTTTTTCCTATTTTTAGGCATTGGTTAATTTTAGTCTATTAGTTGCATTATGAGTTATAAAGTTGGCAGTCCCTCTAATTTAGGAATGAAGAATATGCATGGCAATTTTGGTGCCCTTACGAATAAGCATGCGAACTTACTAAGAATAGCAGGTTCTAGTAAACTATTAAAAATAGTAATTTCTGCCACTTAAAGTAGGCTTAGTCAAAGTTTGTTAGAGTTTGCTTGGCAACTTGAGTTGGGAGTTGTTTTCCTATTTAGGAAACATTGTAATTCATTATTCAATAACAAAGAAGGAGATCTTTTTTCTTTTCGAGTTCATATTATTTGCAGTATATCAAGTTTGTTTAGAATTTGGCTGTACAATATTTGGTATCAGAGAAGGTTCAAGTCTTTAAAAATTGCAAGAAGAGGAAGAGGAAGAGGAGGCGGCATTGCCCAGATGAATAGAAATATGCAAGATTTGCAATGGTAAGTTTCTACGCTTGCTGCAATGATAACCCAAAGAGGAAATCAAGGTTGAGATGACAAAGATGAAGAAGAAATTTGTGAAGAGGAGGAAACACAAGCGTTACCATTAGCTTTTGAAGAAATGATGCTTCAAGCATTAGAACGAAAGAATGATGGGATAAGAGTTGATGTTTCAGAGTATGGTGGTAGTTTAAAACTAGAGGAGCTGATAGACTGGTTGAATAGCGTGGGGAAAGTTTTAGAGTGGAAGGCTATGTCAGAAGAAAAGAAGGTAAAATTTGCATACACAAAATTGAAATGTCATGTTATGTTATTGTGGGATCACCTATAGAAAAATTGGTCAAGAAAGGGGAAAGAAAGAATTAGGACATGGAGTAAGATGGATAAGAAGCTGAAAGATAAATTTCTCCCTATGGATTATGCAAAAATTCTTTACAAGAGGTTTCATAATCTCATACAGAACTTATAAACAGTGCAAGAATACACATATGAGTTCTACAAGTTGTCCATTTGTGTAGAGCATGAAGAAACTGAGGAACAAATGGCTGTAAGGTATGTAAATAGATTAAAATTTTCTATTCAGATAGATTAAGTATGCATAGGATTAGAGCATGGAGGATGCTATTAATTAGCCTTAACGGCCGAGGAAAAATAAAATTGTCAAAGTTTTAGGAGATTACCTAGAATGAATAGGGGGGCCTTATCTTCCTTTCGGGGATGAGCTGGTTTCAGACAAGGTAGGGTAGAATCATCTCGTGGATTGGAAAAGCAAGAGGATACGAGACAAGATTTCCAGAAACAACAAAGAGTCAGAGGATTTTCTAGGGACAGGATATGTGGTGATAGAGGATGGAGGCTCATGAAGACCATTGTTTGCTACAGATGTGGTGAAAGAGGGCGCGAGCTTTAAATGCCCGAATCCTTATACACATGACAGCCGCAGGAGCTGGCGCCTCTCCGCGTAAATCTGTTGATGAGAAGCTCACAAGTAGACAGATGACCCTGACCTCGCAACTTCACCAGATGTTGGCGCAATATGATGATCATGAGGACGATGATTTCTCCTCTCAGAAAGGATTCAAAGGGGGGATGCATGGCTACATGCAAAGATTTTCCCCCCCACCCCCGCTGCCTTCGGAGGAAAGATATATAATGTTATATTGATGGTGGTAGTTGTGAGAACCTTGGTTTTCAAAATGAGCTGGTTCGGAGTGGTTTAGAGAAATTGTGTTGCATATAGCAAGCATTCGTACCCTTATCATATTGCATGATTTAGGAAGGGTAATGACGTTATCAGTTGATAAGCGATTTTAATAACTTGTTCTATTGGGAATAGTACAAGGATGAGATTTGGTGGGATTGATGTTATTCCTATGGATAGCATGTTCATATGCTACTCGGAAGACCATGAAATTTGATAGAAAAGTTATTCATGATGGGGGAAAGAATACTTATACTTTCTGGAAGGATAGCACAAACATAGTTTTGCTACCTCTTAAGGAAGAGGGGAAAGCTGAAAATATGCTTTCTACAAAGGAATTTGTGAAGGAGGAAAGGCAACCAGTTTTTTTTATGCACTAGTCACAAATAAGGATGAATCTCCAAGTTCACAAATACCTGTAGAAATAGTAGAATTAATAGAAGAATTTTCTGATGTTATTCTTGATGATCTGCCAGATGGATTACTGCCCAAAAGAGATATTCAACACCATATTGATTTGATTCCAGGATCTTCACTCTCAAATCAATCAACTTATAGGATGAGCCCAACAATGCATGCATAGATTAATAGGAAAGTGGAAGATCTCGTGAGAAAGGAGGTTTTAAGGGACAACATGAGTCTATGTGCGACCCCAACTCTTTTAGCACCAAAGAAGGATGGAACATGGAGAATGTGCATAGATAGAAGAACAATCAATAAAATTACCATCAAGTACAGGTTTCCAATACCTCACCTTGATGATGTGATGGATGTGCTTGCTAGATCTAGGTATTTCACCCAGAATGATCTTCAAACTGGTTACTGTTATCTCTCGAAATTTCACCTTATAGAGAGATGGCTACAAGTTTTCTAAGCTTGCAAAAATGATCTCTCTCTTTCGTAGATACAATGGAAACACCTCAAGTCTATGGGTATACCTATTTTGAGGTGAGTCTGTGGTTTCAAGGCCAGTTCCTTATTGGTGTATCCTAACCTACTTTCTGGGATTTTGAGGATAAAAATGATTAAAACTAATATGATACACCAAATTTGTATGAGGGATTTGACTAAGTATATACACAACTGATTTGTGAAGGATTCTTGATGCACGAACCAATAGTTTTTCTAGAGAATATTCAAGAGAAAACCTCTTGATTGTACTGCAGGAGGATCACAACAGTACTAATAAGTTAACATGCACATTAAAATTTAAGCAGAAAGGACTAAAATTTGTAGCAGGGTAAGGTGGTTGATCAGGGAATTGCATTCACAAGATTAATATAACATACACAAGACTGTAAAGTAACTTTGGAAAGGCAGAAAACACTTCACTCTTAGAGGGAAGAACTAGCAACATTTGCTTCAGTACTAATATATCCAAAAGTCCTATAGCATCATGTGGCTTTGCAAAGGCAACAATATATAGCAAAATCAATTTCCCATCCTTCCTAAGAATTCCTAAAGCTTGACTCCCCCATGCCCAACTAAATTTTAGCCTTTATTAATAAGAAAATATAAACCGATAAAAACTTTACAAAATAGTGCCCAAAGGGCATTAATAGACTTTGATTACATTAAGTCAATGAAGTTGATTGTTATATTTTTAATAAGGTGGGTGAATAATTTTGACCAAACAATAGGATGCTTGTTAGGCAAGGATCTCTCTGAAAATGAAAACTCGTTTCTTTTCTCTATTATCTACGTGTGAGGCATGTCAAAAATACAAACTCCCAGTATGTGCGACAAAATAATACATTATTTGCAATACTGCAAATAATTAATCCAAAACAATCTAACTGGGACCACCTTATTCTATGCTGACACCCATTCTGTTTAGTGATCACATGGATTAAAATATGAAATTCAACCCAACCCTCCTTGCAAGTGTGTGACCCTTGTCCTCCACATGGTTGGCGCACGATGTGAAAATTATTACTTAGGGTCGACCATTTGATTCAGTGATATGGCACAATGCCACTAGATCCACACCTTTTGATAATTATACACTGTATAGTATTGTCAGTTTTGACATAGTTGGTAGCATTATCGTTTGAAAATCCCTTTTTGGTAATATGGGCAAATGGTCGTCATTTGGTTTTCTTTGGAAGGACACGTGGGCCTGTCACCTTCCTACAGTGACTCACCCTCATGTACTTTGTTGTGGTGCTTGATCTGTCGAGGTTAGCTTGGATATCTTGAAATGGAATTGCAGCCTTTGACTTTGTACCTCTGTATTGATTCCATGTTGAATTAAAACGTCTGGTTAAGGGTGTCATCTCCATGAAGGTTGGTTAGGTGAGGAAACTAAATGTGGTTTGCGTGCTTTGCTTTTTGTTTGATCTGGCCCACGAGCTTTATACTTGTTGTATCTTCAAACCATCCATTATTAATGTGGTAGTGAGGTTACATTCGCCCTGAAGAAAAAGTGAACAGAGTTACAAATCTTAATCTCTTTAGTTGATATTTAGCTTGCTCACACGAGGGTAGCGAGCCCTGGCCAGGCAATTTTTTGAGCCATTGTTGTGATTTAGCTTCACCATCGGGGGGAAATGATATTCCTCCGTTGTTTGCTTTTGATTGTATTCTGTAGGTTTCAGGCCAACATCTCTAGCATCTATTCATAGTAATTGCACGGTATGCGACGGTGAAAGGGCTTGTAGTACTGTATATTGCTCTCTATAAGTTGTTTTCTTGAGGAGCCACTAGGATGTTCATAGACTCTATAAACTGGCTGGTCTGAAGCCTTACACATGTATTTCCATCTTTTGTGTCGCTGCATAGTCTTTAGAGCAATATTTTAGGACTTTTAGCTCGGCCTATACTTAACACTTGGGTTGGGTTGATCATTTGGGTTGCATTTGTGCTTGAATGGTGGAGCTCTATGAGTATCTGACAGGTCTCGATTTCTCCAAGAAAGGGACATTTTAGAGTTGCTACTCTTTCATTTGAGTATTCTCTTTGCTTGGAGTTAGCTTTGTATGTTCCTTTGTGGTGAGCCTTCGAGCTGGATTTTTCTACTTGAATCTGTCAATCTCTCTTTCGAGTATAGGTTGGTTTTTTACTTAGAACAAGACTGGATAGTCAACGGTAGACCTATATTTTTAGATATGTGGTATTTGGCAATCTCCGTAGACCCTGTGTGAAACACTAATTAGTTTTTTTTGTGCTTCTTCTACTGGTTGGCGCCCTTGTACTATTAGAGCTTGTTTTCTTATCGTTTGTCCGTCTGAGTCTTTGGACTCTGAAACTGCATAGCCTTTAGTATACACCCTTTTATCTATAATTTTGGGTTCTACTGTTTCAGACTTGATCTCACTCGAGTATGATTGTTACTTCATGAGGGTTTTATCGTTCTTGGTGAGCTCGAACTTTTATCTCGGTCTTACCAATCTCCAAGTTACTCCTGATGGCCTCTCATTTTCTTTAACCAAGTACAAAAAATCAAACGTTGAAACCATATTCTGGATGTCTGAATCCCTAATGTAGGTTTCCAAATGGAATAGTGATCTAATGACCCACTCGAATTTCATATCATCAATTGTCTAATTAATATTCAACTTCTTTTTAGGAACATGATAGCTATACTAATAACGTGCTATGTCTTTGTCTGGAAAAGTATTTCTTTTCTTGAGTTGTCATAACACACCTTGAAACTAAAAACTGATCTTATCTGATCCTGACTAATTATTGATCTTAACGATTTAGTGAAGGTTTTAATATGTATACTTTCCTTCTTATTTTGATTGCATAAACACATGCACTCTTTTCTTCTTCTCTATTATGTCCTGTGTTGACGCATGCAAAAATCAACTCCCATTGTGCGCAAAAATAATTACATTTATTTGACAATACTTTTCTAAATAATAGGAACAATATCTTAACTATTTAAGATATTATTTCTAGGGTATATACCTTGATTTAGATGCTTTATTTCCTTTATGTAATTGTTTATTACTTATATTCTTATTGGAACCCAACCTCCTGGAAATGTTGGACCACCTTTGTACTGGCCAAAGTCATGGCAATTTTTTTCCAGAATCTGAAATTATAATAGCATTTCCAGAAATAGTGGTTGACCATTTCCTGATCTAGAACATAGAAACTATATCCACCACCTTCCTAGCTAGACTGAATTATACACATGTATATATGAGAACTAGTTTTTACATAGTTGCTAACATATAGTTTATCTTGATCATATCACTGCTTTTGGTAATCATTGGGCACAATGTGGTACGTCACTTGTTTTAATTTGGAGGACACGTAGGCTGTCCCCTCCTAAAACATGTAGTAACCCCCTCAAATAGTACTTTGTTGAAAAGGTGTAAATGGCCATTTTATGTGGAGAATCCCTGTAAAAAAATTCCTATGGAATCTTGATCCTCTCATCCTGTTATACAGCTGTAATCCTTGATTACCATTTAATTACATCCTATGGTGAAAACTATTTCATCCCCCTTGAATGTTACAAGGTGAAAAACTAACTGTACTTTGCTATGCTTCCATTCTTCTCTTCTGAGCCTCTAACCCACGATCTCTATACTTCTTAGCATGTCAAACTTATCCATTTATATTTCTTTATTTGAGCTAGAACCTGTACACTTCGCTGACACTTTGGAAAATAGTTAGGAAATATCTTAGCCTTTTTCAGTCTGATCATTATATCCTTGTTTTCAGAGGGTAGCGAAGCTTTGGCAATTTTTCTTTTTAGCCATTCTTTATTGAGTGAAGCTTCACACTCGGGAAATGATTATGTCATCGTTCTTTCCTTCAAGTAGAATACATTCTCCTAGGATCTAGGGGCCAAGATCTCGTATGCTATCGATATATTTTGCATAGGTGTAGGAAGTATGGATTAACCCTGAGCTCGTAACTGACTGGTTATATTGATCTCTATAAGTCCTTCCTTTTCAGGTAGCCAATCTAGGATACTACAATAGAACTCTATGAACTTGGCTTTCTGAAAACAATGATATAGATGAGGATGCTTCAATCAAAAATAGAAACGTGCAATAGCAATGATGAGTCCACTCATATTCTGGTTGCTTTCTCTTTCATGCATGTGTACCTTTACTTTTCAGTAGGTTGTACTTTATCAGTTGGGTCCTGCAATTATGTGTCCCATGGAGCTTGTGTGAGGAAACATTTGCAGGTCTCGATTTCTTCCAGAAAGTGAAACATTTTAGATTTTGAATACCTATTTTCAGTTGTAGTATTTCTCTTCTGCATTGAGTCTATGCTTTTTGTATGGATCCTTTGTGGTAAGCCTTCGAACTAAAAAACTCAGTAACATGAATCTTGTCAATCTCTCTTAATCATGAGGGAGAGAACATTGATTTGAACTTAGTAACATTGAGTACCATAGTCAACCTCTAGACCTATATATGTGATCTAGCACTCATGTTTGATGTTCCAATCTCACTTAGACACTTCAACACTATTTTAAGTAATTGAATGTGCTTCTTATCTACTAGATAACTGCAACTGTCCTATTTTGAGATCTTGTTGTTCTTTATGCTGAGGATAGTCATGAAATTGCTGAGTCTATTGTGAATCTGCAACTTGCATTCGACTTATAGACATACACACATTTAGCTGTAGATTTCATGGGTAATCTACTGTTCAGACTAAATCAGCCTCGAGTAACGATTGATAATTCATGAGGGTATAATCGTCCCCTATATGTGAGGTCGATACTTCGATGCTATCTATTGTAACAATCTCCAAGTACTCTCTGAGTTGCCTCTCATTTTCTTTAACCACTTTACAATGCAAATCAAACGTTGTCAACCATATTCTGGCAATCCTATGGGGAATACCTTACCTGCTAGGTTCCAATTGTAGACTAGTGTCTTACTCTTGTCCCATTGGGCATGGAGTCTATCAACATATAACCTAATTAATATTCAACATCTTCTGAAAGGTCCATATGATCTGTCCAAAATAATAACTAAAGCTCTTTCTTTGTTTGAAAGGTATTTCTAGTCTTGAGCCAGATCAAATACATGAATGCACTTGATTGAATTAACTATATGTTATCAATTTGCATAAAATGCACTACATTGAATGGAAATCCTACTCAAACAATCAACTGTAAGTCTACTTTTCCTAGTAATAGTCTTTGAGGAACATGCCATTCAAAGGAATGAGAACTTCCCTTCTCTTCAGTTCATCTTCAAAAGCTAAAATAGCATTGTGCTCCTTGCTAGTATAATAGTAGTTGCATGTATTTTTACCTACTCCAACAGTGGATCAAACTTCGAGTGCTCTTCCTGAATAATGCATGATCAACATCCCAACTATTTCACATAATATCTCCTTCATTGTATAGACTTTGAATTTAGATGCTTTATTTCCTTGAAAAAAGTCTGTCTTGATTTGTTTATGATTCTTATTCCATATTTGGAAATGAGCTTGATCTCTATGGCAAAGTCTTGGCAATTTTTTTCCATTAATCTCTACATTTAATGAATTTCCAGACATAGTGGTTGTATTTCGCTGATCTAGAACATAGAAAATAACACCTTCCTAGATTAGACTGATATAACTAATGTGGGTAACTCAACTGAAATAGGCTAATTCTTGTTATCTTGATCCATATCATGCTTTTCTAGTTCCTGTACCACTGGTTTTAATTGCAAAGTTCTTGTAAAACTTTTAGGAACTCACTTTAGTCATGCTCAAAAGTTGTAAATGGCCATTTTAGCGTGGAGATTCTAAGCTCTTTAAAAAAATATCCTTGAGTGTTATTTCTGATCCTGTTTCAGCTGTAATAGATTTTACTTGTTAGTACTTTCATCTAAGTCATTACCATGGGGGTCCCCCTAACTTAGAACTGAAGAAAATCAACTTCTATCTTCCATTCTCTCTTACTGAGCTCTATATCTGTTACCTTCTGCAATGAGGAATGCTAAAGCATTATCTGATTTATGATTGTCTGTTAGAACACCAGAATCTATAAACTATGCACACTTTGGATAATAGTTAGGATAATATTGAAGCCTTCATTAGTCATCTCTTCAAAGCCTTGTTTTCTTCAGTCTTTCATTATGTAAAATAATCTGTATTGCAGTGAATAAAGTATCCAATGTAGTTTTTCCTTGTGACGAACGTGAGTTTATCATGTCCTACTAAAGTCAAGACCCCATATGCATAAAGACACTGATTAGATGTAGGAATATGGATTGCAACCCTGAGCAACGTAAGCAAGACAGTTAATTTTCCTTTCAAAGAAAGAACATTTCAGGTACACTTTCTAATCCATTCAAAATGAAGTCTTTGAATATGCTACGCCAATAGATGAGGACTTGCTTCAATCATAATTTTTAAAGCCCAATGTAATGATGATGTCCACTGAGATTCTTTTGACTTTCTCTTTCATGCATGTGTACCTTCATAAAATTCTAATAACATTTTACTTTACTTTTATCAATTAGATCAACATGGCATGTGCAGCAAGATCCCATTTATACTCTCCTTTTGAACAATACACCATTGAATTTTGAAAGATAAGTTGAATAGTTCTTTCTGCATTTCTGAAATATTGTATGGATTGTATAATGAACTAAAAAACTCAGTAACATAATTGAATGTCTTAATCATGAGGGAGAGAACATTGATTTGAACTTGTAACATTGAGTAATGAACTCTGATATTATGTGATCTGCACTCATGCTTGATGTTCCAAAACTTTACACTTCACCTATTTTGTAATTGAATGTCCTTATCAAGATAACACAACTGTCCTTCGAGGCTTTTGTTCTTTTGCTGAGGATAGTCATGAAATTGCTGACTATGTGATCTGTTGCATTTTATAACAACACATATAGCTATAGATTTCATGGAATCTCTTAAATAAATCAATAGTAACGAGATAATCTGATATAATCTCCCCTATATTAGGTATACTTCGATGCTATCTATTGTAGCAAAGCTTTGAGTTGCCCATTTTTACACAAATGCAAAAAATTGTCAACAATTCTGGCAATCCTGTGGGGAAACCTACCTGCTAGCTTGTAGACTAGTGTCTTACTCTTGTCTGTTGGGCATGGAGTCTAAACATATAACCAAAATCTGCCTTTCTGAAAGGTCCAACCCTTCCAAAAAAAACTAAAGCTCGGAAAGGATCTGGTAAGCCAGATCAAATACATGAATGCACTTATTGAATTAAAAATGTTACAATTTGCATAAAATGCACTTATTGAATGGAAATCCTACTCGAACAATCGCTGTAAGATTTTTAGTAATAGTGTTTGAGGAACATGCCATTCACAGGAATGAGAACTTCCTCTCCATTCATCTTCAAAAGCTAAAAAGCATTGTGCTCCTTGCTAGCTAAAATCATGTAAAGACCACTCCAAAGTGTATCAAACTTCGAGTGTCTTCCTGAATTTGCATGATCAACATCCCATTTTAACATAATATCTCCTTCATTGAAGACTCTGAATTTGGCTTTCTTGACAAAAGTCTTCTTGATTTGTTTATGATTCTTTACCATATTTAAATGAGCTTGATCTCTCAACTCTTGGAATTCCATTAACTCTGCATAATGAACCTGCAATGGTTCATTCGCAAGTAGCTTCATTTGATCAGCAAATCTAATGTGGGTAACTCAACTGAAATAGGAATTCTTGTTTCTTTTCCATACACAAGTTTGTATGGTGAATTGCAAACTGATCTTTTAGGAGTCACTTTGTCAGCTCAAAGTGTGGAATTCAGCGTCAAATGCTAAGCTCTTTAATTATCCTTGAGTGTTCTTTTGATGGTTCTTAATAGATTATTGTTAGTACTTTCAGCTAAGTCATTACCATGGGGGTAATAATTAGATGAAGAACTCAGATATATTCCATGTTTTACAGCCATATCTGTTACCTTTGCACTGAGGAATGCTAAAGCATTATCTGATATGATTGTTGTTGGAACACCAAATTTGTAAACTATGCCTTCGTAAAAGGATAATATTGAAGCTTCATTAGCATCTTTCAATGCTATTGCTTCAGTCCATTGTGTAAAATAATCTGTAGCAGTTAAGATCCACTTATGTCCTTGTGACGAAGGTGAGTTTATCATGTCAATAAAGTCAAGACCCCATTGCATAAAACACTGATTTGATGAAATTGGTTGCAAAGGCAATGAAGTAAGATGTTATTTTCCAACAAAGAAAGAACATTTCATACACTTTCTAATCCATTCAAAATAGTCTTTGAATATGCTACGCCAATAGTAACCTGCTTTCATAATTCATCAGATTATTCAGTCCCGAGCAAGTAGATTGATTCAAGGCCCAAAATCATGTTTTTGGGGCCCCCTCGGCTTCTTTCTAACTCTCCCATCCAAGAAGAAAACCCAGCAGGTTTTAAAAAGGTGAAAAAATTGCAAAAAAACAAGCTTGGGGCTGAAAAAATGAAGAAAATCGGCTAAGTCCTAGTCCAGGCGGTCTGTGGGACAGTTGGGACGTCGGGGCGCGAATCGGCCGAAAAGCCGCCAGGCAGTCCGCGCAGCAGTTGGGACAGTTGGGACATTAGGACGCGCGGGACGTGAAAAGCTGAACCGGCCGAAAAGATGAAAAAATTGCCTAAGTCTTGCTTCGCTCGGTTTGGGACAGTTGGGACAAAAGTACGCGCGGGACGCGGATCGGCCGGTTTGGTGCAAGTCAGTCCATTTCGGGTGGTTCGGAGATATTTGTCCCAGGCAGTCCGGGATAGTTGGGACAAAAGTATCCGGGCGAAACCAGTATGCGGACTTTCATTTGGGACATGGCCAAAAGTACGTGTGAGAACGAAAAGCCGAAAGAGCCGCGAGCCAATGTAATCTCGCCACGTGTCTTCACCGCAAACAGGAACAAGGAAGCCTGAATCGGGTGGTTCGGAGATATTTGTCCCAGGAAGTTTGGGACAGCTGGGCCAAAGGTACGTGAGGGACGCGTGGGACACAAAAAGCCGAAAGAGCCGCCAACGAATCAAATCTCACCACGTGTCTTCACCTCATCGGCCCGGCGGGAAAATTTTGAAATTTTTTCCAAAGGCAAAAACAAAAGGGAAATGGTCAGGAAGGGCCCGCGTCCAATGAAATCATGCCATGTGGCACTTGAGTGGCGGAGCGCGGGGGAGAAATGGGAAAATTTTCCCAAAGTGAAAATACCAAATTTTTGAAGGACAAAGTGTGCCCCTCAGGCCCGAGCCAATAAAATAGTGCCACGTGTCCAAGTGGCAAGAAATTAAGGAAGGGCCGAAAGAAATTTTCAAAGGATGAACCCGTGAATGAATCAGAGCCTGACACGTGTCATCCAAGTGGCAGAGCGCAGGAAAAAATTCAAATATTTTCCCGCTGATCCGTTTTGGCCTGTTTTTTCCCTAAATCTTCAGATCGCCATAACTTTCGATCCAGAGCTCAGATTTTCACGTTCTTTATATCAATGGAAAGATGGTGAAATTCTCTACACGATTCCTAGGTCAATCTTGCATTTTGGTTCAGTTTGGAGAGAGAAAATCAAGAAACATCTTTGGCGCGTGGTAATGGCCAGAACTGACGTTTCAACAACCAGTTTTAATGCAAAATACAGTTTCTCCAGCACGGCTTTTGTCAGGGGTTGGGTCTACCTACTGCCATAATGTTTTAGATGAATTAAATGCAACCTGAGGAATGGTTGGGGTAGATTTTTCATTTCCTCTCTCTTCCCTCTCTCATTCTTCCTATAAATTGTAAGGAGGGGCTTCTTTCTAAAGGTGGTTCATTCCTTTTCAGCTCTGCCCTCCCTTCTTTTCTTCTCCAGGGTTGAAAATGGAGTTCAAACCTCCTCCCCTGCTCTGTAATGGCATTTTTTCCTTTTACCATTAAAATGATGTTCTGTGTAAACTTCTGAAGCAACAAAAACATGTTTCGTGATGCATCTGTCCATCCTTGCTCGTTCTTTGCTTGTCTTTCTTCTTGCCTCTCTTCATTGAAAGTATTTGTGCATGTTTTAATACTCATTACAGGTTTGGAGCTGTGTTCATGGAGTTTTGGGACATTTTCTATGTGAAATCTATCCTTGGGCCTGTGATGCATCTGTCCATCCTTCCCATTGCTCACCTCTCCTTGTTTCATGGCAGTTTTGATAGATGTTCAACATTTTCCTTCTCTGGTGTATCACCGTTTTAGTGTAGGCTCTGTTTTTCCCTTTTCTCTCTCTCTCTGTCTCCTTGGCATGGTTAGATTAGGATTAGATTAGCTTGCCTGCACTGGAATAGCTTGTGGCAGGTAGTTTAGGAATAGGAACCAGCCTTCTCTGGAGATTCCTTTCTCATTTTTGCAAGTCCCACACTTGGAGAAAGGATTCCATGTTGTGCAATCACACTGGATGCTAGTATGATCAAACTAGAAATCTGATCAACATCCAGGGGTGTTGTGATTCTGCACTAACAGTTTTGGCACGCCCGGTGGGACCTTAGAGGTCTTCCACTTCATCTTTTGTAGGTTGGTGTGTTCCTGTGAAGATTTCAGCCTTTGGAGGCACTTGCAAACACATCTGGCGACTCCATCTGATCAGCAACCCATTTCTGAAGTTGCAGACCTATTTTTCATCCATTCCCATCCATCCTTCTTTCCATCCCTTTCATTCTTTTCCATTCCATGAAGTTGTGCAATCATGACTTCATTTCCATCATGGAACTCACATTTACAACAGCAGCAATGTTTCCCACCTCCAACATGTTTTTTAAATCCTCCAAATCAGCATTTTGAACAAATTCAAAATCAGCATGCATACCCATATGAGCAGCAATGCCAAAATCAGTTTGGCTATGGAGCTTTCCAAGAGCAAGAGTATGCATATAATGAAGACAATCAGATGCAAGATGCTGGTTTGTTGGAGAAAATCCAAAAGATGGAGGTAAAGATGGTGCAGTCCAGAGCAACAGCTCAAATGAGAGCTTTCAGAATTGGTTGCAGGACTCCTTGTCCATGGGGAGGCCCTTTTCCAAGACACTTCAGCCCTCAGGAGAAGCTGGACTTCATGATGAAGATGCTGCCCCAACTTGCACAATGGACAGCAGAAATAGAGGCCTATACACTTGTTGTTGAACAACCTTGTCAATGGGTAAGTTCTACACCATCATCTGGTTTTTCTCTTCCCATTACTCAAGCAGCACCATCTCATTTGGAATTGCAAATTCTAAACTCCCCATCTGCTGTCCCAAATGTTGATCCCATGTCTCCACCTCTCAGTCTTCCACCACACCTCAATTCTTCTTTCCTTTTTCCTTCCAAACAGTCATCCCCTCCACAAGAGCTAAAAGAAATACGCTCTCCCCCAAAGAAACAAGAGGTTTCACCTCCTCTACCACCACAAAAAATTGCCAAATCAATTGAGTTACAACCCATCCCTCCTCTTGCATTCCCAATTCCATGTGGGGAAGAAGAAATTGCAAAAATCGGCCATGAAGGACAGCAAGAAGAGGAGCCCAATAGAAAAGAAATGACAGACAACTTGAGGGTTTGGGCTGCCAAATTTGGGATGACAAAGATCCCCTTGATGGTTAAACCTACAGAAGAGGCTAAGGTTGAACAAATGGTGGTTAAGACTGATTTTGTGGCAGCAGAAGAAGAGCAAAAAGAAGAAGCAGATCAGCAGTCAGTTTGCTTAGAAAGTAGTGTCCATGTTGGCACTCTATTTGAAGGGAATGCTGATTCAATTCAAGTTGCACAATCAGCCATAAAGGAAGAAAGCTCAGAAGAAGATCTTGCAGTCCCAACTTGTCCTCTAGAGCAGCAGATTGAAGAGTTTGACTTGAAAAACTTCGTGCTAGAGGAAGAGTTCTATCAAGAGCAAGATTGTCTTCAAGTAGTAGAGAAAGGAGAAGCTGCTCCAGATCCAAAAGAAGAGGAGCACATTCTAGTTGTGGAGGAGAAAATTGCAGATCCAAGGGCTTTGAGCACAAAGCAGGCTATAGGAGAACCTTCAGTTCTTCTTTCTACTTCACCTCTCTCAAGTTCTAGTACTGAAGAGGAGTTTGATCTCTCAAACTCAATGTTGGAGGGTGAAAGAAACCATGGTGGTCAAGTTACAGATCAAGAAGACACCATGGAGGAAGTGGAGCATTTGCAGCAGGACAGCCATGAGGTAGTTTATCTGTCAGATTTGGAGGACTGTTTTGATGGAGAAGAGCCGGTTGAGTTTCCACCATTCTCTCTTTCATCATCCACATTCCAAACACTTGAGTCTACTGTCATGAAGGAGAACATTCATTTGCAGCAGCCTGCATCTTATAGCAGCTCTTTGGAACCAAGATTGGAAGATTTTAATCTTTCATGTCCTTCATTGGAGGAAGAGAAAGGAGAAGAGGAATTTCTACCATTGCTTCCACACCATCCATTCAAGAAGGTCTACAAGAAGACTCCATTTTTGGAGTTGAAAATCAGAGCTATGGGCATATCAAATGGATCATACCTTGCCCAATCAGGTATTTGGCTTCATTGGAGCCAAAGGAGAAGTCACAACCAGTCATGCTTGCTTCTGAGCATGAGGGTGAGCTACAAAGTACCAAGGATCAGCTGTCATACCTCTTCAATCCAAATGCAGAGCAACTAAAAGAGGTATTGAATTTGCCTTCAGCTGATACCTTGATGATTTGGGTGGAAGACCAGCTTCTTGTTGATTTTCCATCCATCCAATCAGCCATGTTCAATGCCAAATCAATTGCATGGCTGCCAATTTTGAAGAAAGGAAGCTATTTTGCACAACCAGTTGCAGGGTTTGTTTAGCTTGCCTTTGCTTCCAGTTAGAGTAGAGTAGGTAGGTTTGCTTTTAGCAGAAGAAGTGCTTGTGCACACTCTACATGTTCCATTTGGAGCATGTATGATTTTCAGTTCTGTACATAGTTTTTGTGGTGCTGGTTTTGCTCTTGCACAGTCCATTTCAGTGGCATTTTGGTGAGAACGACTCCATTTCAGTGGGTTTCCAAGTGGCTTAGAGAGGAGGTTTTCAAAGTTCAGATCAGTTTGCAGGCTACAACTCATGACTCCATGCCCAATGGATGCTTCAGGCAACTGGTAACTTCATCTAGCAGGCAGATGACCCCACTGAGTCGCCAAAATTGTTATCCAAAATTCACCCCCAGGGTAATTTTGATAACATGCATCAGATTATTCAGTCCCGAGCAAGTAGATTGATTCAAGGCCCAAAATCATGTTTTTTGGGGCCCCCTCGGCTTCTTTCTAACTCTCCCATCCAAGAAGAAAACCCAACAAGTTTTAAAAATGTGAAAAAATTGCAAAAAAAAACAAGCTTGGGGCCGAAAAAATGAAGAAAATCGGCTAAGTCCTAGTCCAGGCAGTCTTGGGACAGTTGGGACGTCGGGGCACGAATCAGCCGAAAAGCCACCAGGCGGTCTGCGCAGCATTTGGGACAGTTGGGACATCGGGACGCGAAAAGCCGAACCGGCCGAAAAGAGGAAAAAATTTCCTAAGTCTTGTTTCGCGTAGTTTGGGACAGTTGGGCCAAAAGTACGCGCGGGACGCGGATCGGCCGGTTTGGCGCAAGTCGGTCCATTTCAGGTGGTTCAGAGGTATTTGTCCCAGGTAGGTCTGGGACATCTGGGCCAAAAGTACGCGGAGGACGCGAACCGGCTCGATTCGGCCGAAACAGGGGACTTTCGTCCGGGACATTTGGGCCAAAAGTACGCGTGGGAACGCACAAAAGCCGAAAGAGCCACCAACGAATGGAATCTCGCCACGTGTCTTCACCTCAAACAGGAACAAGGAAGCCTGAATCGGGTGGTTTGGAGATATTTGTCCCAGGTAGTTTGGGACAGCCAGGCCAAAGGTACGCGAGGGACGTGTGGGACGCGAAAAGCCGAAAGAGCCGCCAACGAATCAAATCTCGCCACGTGTCTTCACCTCATCGGCCCGGCGGGAAAATTTTGAAAAATTTTCCAAAGGCAAAAACAAAAGGGAAATGGTCAGGAAGGGCCTGCGTCCAATGAAATTGTGCCATGTGGCACTTGAGTGGCGGAGCACGGGGGAGAAATGGGAAAATTTTCCCAAAGTAAAAATACCAAATTTTAAAAGGACAAAGTGCGCCCCTCAGGCCCGAGCCAATAAAATAGTGCCACGTGTCCAAGTGGCAAGAAATTAAGGAAGGGCCCGAAAGAAATTTTCAAAGGATGAACCCGCGGATGAATCAGAGCCTAACACATGTCATCCAAGTGGCAGAGCGTGGAAAAAATTCAAATATTTTCCCGCTGATCCGTTTTGGCCTGTTTTTTCCCTAAATCTTCAGATCGCCATAACTTTCGATCCAGAGCTCGGATTTTCACGTTCTTTATATCAATGGAAAGCTGGTGAAATTATCTACATGATTCCTAGGTCAATCTTGCATTTTGGTTCAGTTTGGAGAGATAAAATCAAGAAACGTCTCTGGCACGTGGTAATGGCCAGAACTGACGTTTCAACAACCAGTTTTAATGCAAAATACAGTTCGCCGCTTTTGCTGAGGTTCTCATCTACCACCATAATAAGATGAATTAAATGCAACCTCATTCAATGTGGTTGGGGTAGATTTGGATTTCCTCTCTCTTCCCTCTCTCATTCTTCCTATAAATTATAAGGAGGGGCTTCTTTCAAAAGGTGGTTCATCTTTTCAGCTCTGCCCTCCCTTCTTTTCTTCTCCAGGGTTGAAAATGGAGTTTAAACCTCCTCCCCTACTCTGTAATGGCATTTTTTCCTTTTACCATTAAAATGATGTTCCGTGTAAACTTCTGAAACAACAAAAACATGTTTTCTGATGCATCTGTCCATCCTTGCTCATTCTTTGCTTGTCTTTCTTCTTGCCTCTCTTCATTGAAAGTATTTGTGCATGTTTTAATACTCATTACAGGTTTGGAGCTGTGTTCATGGAGTTTTGGGACATTTTCTGTGTGAAATCTATCCTTGGGCCTGTGATGCATCTGTCCATCCTTCCCATTGCTCACCTCTCCTTGTTCCATGGCAGTTTTGATAGATGTTCAACATTTTCCTTCTCTGGTGTATCACCGTTTTAGTGTAGGCTCTATTTTTCCCTTTTCTCTCTCTCTCTCTCTGTCTCCTTGGCATGGTTAGATTAGGATTAGATTAGCTTGCCTGCACTGGAATAGCTTGTGGCAGGTAGTTTAGGAATAGGAACCAACCTTCTCTGGAGATTCCTTTCTCATTTTTGCAAGTCCCACACTTGGAGAAAGGATTCCATGTTGTGCAATCACACTGGATGCTAGTATGATCAAACTAGAAATCTGATCAACATCTAGGGGTGCTGTGATTTTGCACTAACACTATTTTGTAATTGAATGGATAACACAACTGCCCTTCGAGGCTTGTGTTCTTTTGCTGAGGATAGTCATGAAATTGCAGACTATGTGATTTGTTGCATTTTGTAACAACACACATAGCTACAGATTTCATGTAATCTCTTAAATAAATTAGCAGTAATGAGATAATCTAATATAATTTCCCCTATATTAGGTATACTTTGATGCTATCTATGTTGACAAAGTTTTGAGTTGCCCATTTTTGACACAAATGTTACTTCTAAAAACTGTCAATGTTGGGATCTAGCAATCCTGTGGTGAAACCTGCCTGCTAGCTTGTAGACTAGTGTCTTACTCTTGTCCGTTGGGCATGGAGTCTAAACATATAACAAAAATCTGCCTTTCTGAAAGCTCCAAATCTCGTTCCAATTTTACAAACTAAAGCTAGGAATCATGGATTTGGTAAGCCAGCGGGTCAAATACATGAGATGCACTTATTGTATTAAAAATGATGCAATTTGCATCAACTGCACTTATTGAATGGAAATCCCACTCGAACATTCACTTGTAAGATTTTTCAGTAATAGTGTTTGAGGAACATGCCATTCTGTCTAGAATGGGAACTTCCTAGTTTCTATTTCATCTTCAAAAGCTAAAAAGCATTGTGCTCCTTGCTAGTTTATCTGTAATCATGTAAAGACCTGACTCCAAAGTGTATCAAACTTTAAGTGTCTTCCTGGGTATTTGCATGATCAACATCCCATTTTAACATAATATCTCCTTCATTGAAGACTCAAGAATTTGGCTTTCTTTACAATCAACTCTTCTTGATTTGTTTCTAATTTGGCTTTTCCATAGTTCTAAATGAGTCTGTGATCTCTCAACTCTTGGAATTCCATTAGGACTCTTAGCATAATGAACCTGCAATGGTTCATTCTGCAAGTAGCTTCATTTTGTTTTGAACAGTAATCTAATGTGGGTAACTCAACTGAAATAGTTGAATTCTTGTTTCTTTTCCATACACAAGTTTTTATGGTGAATTGCAATCTGATCTTTTAGGAGTCACTTTGTCAACCCAAAGTTTGGAATTCAGCGTCAGATGTTAAGCTCTTTAATTATCCTTGAGTGTTCTTTTGATGATTCTTAACAAATTATTGTTAGTACTTTCGGCTAAGTCATTACCATGGGGGTAATAATTAGATGAAGAACTCAGATATATTCCATGTTTTATAGCCATATCTGTTACCTTTGCACTGAGGAATGCTAAAGCATTATCTGATATGATTGTTGTTAGAACACCAAATCTGTAAACTATGCCTTCATAAAAGGATAATATTGAAGCTTCATTAGCATCTTTCAATGCTATTGCTTCAGTCCATCGTGTAAAATAATCTGTAGCAGTTAAGATCCACTTATGTCCTTGTGACGAAGGTGAGTTTATCATGTCTATAAAGTCAAGACCCCATTGCATAAAAGGCTGATTAGATGAAATTGGTTGCAAAGGTAACAAAGCAAGATGTTATTTGCCAACAAAGAAAGAACATTTCATACACTTTCTAATCCATTCAAAATAGTCTTTGAATATGCTAGGCCAATAGTAACCTACTTTCATAATTTTTAAAGCTGTAAGTATGTGCTGAGAAGAGACGTCCTACAGGTCCTTCATAAAATTCTGATAACGTTTTCTAAATTTTATCATAATCAACACATTGCAGCAAGATCCCATTTATATCCCTTTTGAACAATACACCATCAACAAAAAGATAAGGAATAGTTTGTAATATGAAATATCTTCGTTTATTCTGAGTAACATGATTGAATGTCTTAATCATGAGGGAGAGAACATTGATTTGAACTTGTAACATTGAGTAATGAATTCTGATATTATGTGATCTGCACTCATGTTTGATGTTCCAAAACTTTACACTTCCCCTATTTTGTAATTGAATGTCCTTATCAAGACAACACAACTATCCTTCGAGGCTTTTGTTCTTTCGCTGAGGATATTAATGAAATTATAGAGTATGTGATCTGTTGCATTTTGTAACAACACACATAGCTGCAGATTTCATGTAATCTCTTAAATAAATCAGCAGTAACGAGATAATCTGATATAATCTCCCCTATATTAGGTATACTTCGATGCTATCTATTGTAACAAAGTTTTGAGTTGCCCATTTTTACACAAATGCAAAAAACTGTCTACATTTCTGGCAATCCTGTGGGGAAACCAACCTGATAGCTTGTAGACTAGTGTCTTACTCTTATCCGTTGGGCATGGAGTCTAAACATATAACAAAAATTTGCCTTTCTGAAAGGTCCAACCCTTCCAAAACAAACTAAATCTGGGAAAGGATCTGGTAAGCCAGATCAAATACATGAATGCACTTATTGAATTAAAAATGATGCAATTTGCATAAACTGCACTTATTGAATGGAAATCCTACTCGAACAATCACTGTAAGATTTTTAGTAATAGTGTTTGAGGAACATGCCATTCACAGGAATGGGAACTTCCTCTCCATTCATCTTCAAAAGATAAAAAGCATTGTGCTCCTTGCTAGCTAAAATCATGTAAAGACCACTCCAAAGTGTATCAAACTTCTAGTGTCTTCCTAAATTTGCATGATCAACATCCCATTTTAACATAATATCTCCTTCATTGAAGACTCTGAATTTCGATTTCTTGAAAAAACTCTTCTCGATTTGTTTCTGATTCTTTTCCATATTTAAATGAGCTTGATCTCTCAACTCTTGGAATTCCATTAACTCTGCATAATGAACCTGCAATGGTTCATTCTCAAGTAGCTTCATTTGATGCAGCAAATCTAATGTGGGTAACTCAACTGAAATAGGCATTCTTGTTTCTTTTCCATACACAAGTTTGTATGGTGAATTGCAAACTGATCCTTTAGGAGTCACTTTGTCAGCCCAAAGTGTGGAATTCAGCGTCAGATGCTAAGCTCTTTAATTATCCTTGAGTGTTCTTTTGCTGATTCTTAACAGATTATTGTTAGTACTTTCAGCTAAGTCATTACCATGGGGGTAATAATTAGATGAAGAACTCAGATATATTCCATGTTTTATAGCCTTATCTGTTACCTTTGCACTGAGGAATGCTAAAGCATTATCTGATATGAATGTTGCTAGAACACCAAATCTGTAAACTATGCCTTCATAAAAGGATAGTATTGAAGCTTCATTAGCATCTTTCAAGGCTATTGCTTCAGTCCATCATGTAAAATAATCTGTAGCAGTTAAGATCCACCTATGTCCTTGTGATGAAGGTGGGTTTATCATGCCAATAAATTCAAGACCCCATTGCATAAAAGGCTGATTAGATGAAATTGGTTGCAAAGGAAACGAAGCAAGACGTTCTTTTCCAACAAAGAAAGCACATTTCATACACTTTCTAATCCATTCAAAATAGTCTTTGAATATGCTAGGCCAATAGTAACCTGCTTTCATAATTTTTAAAGCTGTAAGTATGTGCTGAGAAGAGACCTCCTGCAGGTCCTTCATAAAATTCTGATAACAATTTCTAAATTTTATCATAATCAACACATTGCAGCAAGATCCCATTTATATCCCTTTTGAACAATACACCATCAACAAAAAGATAAGGAATAACTTGTAATCTAAAATATCTTTGTTTATTATTATCCATACCTTTTGGATAGATGCCATGATGTAAGTAGTTAACCAAATCAGTCATCCACCTTGATTCTTGGATCTCTTGAGCAAGTTCAGGTTGTTGATTTCCTAGTTGGACCATGATATTTGATTGTTGATACGTAACTTCAGCATGTTGTTCTGAATTTTTGGGTTCTACAACCTACTATTTTTCCATATCAGTAATTAGATGTTCACATAAACCTTTACCTTGAACCGTCTTAGCAACCCGGATATCAACATCATATTCCATAACCTTTGTTATCCAGCCTTCTCTTTTCTCATTCAATTCTTTATTTAAAAGGAAAGATTTCACACTTGGATGAGAAACAAGAACGTGAATTTTATTGTTTGAAAGCATGTACTTAAAATTATTTAGTCCTCTGACTACTGAAAGTACTTGTTTTTCAAGAAATGTGTACTTTGTTTCGTAATCATGTAAACTCTTTCTAAAGAAAGCTATTGGATACTCAAAAATTTTGTCATTAACTATTGTCAAAATAGTTGAGATTGTTTCAGCTCCTGCAAGTGCATACATTGTAAAATCTTTATCAAAATTTGGGTTTGCAAGAGTAGGAGCTTGAGAGATAGCTGATTTTATTGCTTCAAAACCTTCCCTTCCTTCGCTGGTCCAAGAGAAAGTTTTCTCTTTCTTTAACATAGTTATTAATGGTTTAACCAATGCTGCAAAATCTAGAACAAATCTTCTAACAAAGTTGATTTTTCCTAGAAAACTTTGCAATGCCTTCTTATGATGAGGCAGTGATAGTTGTGATATACCTTCGATTCTAAAAGGATCAATTGCTAAACCCTGCTTCGAAACAATATGACCAAGTAATTTACCTTGATGTACTGAAAAGATAGACTTCAGAGGATTCAAAGATATTCCAAACTACCTGCATAACTGAAAAGTATACCTTAAATGTATTAGATGTTCTTCAAAATCTTTTGAAAATATAGTAACATCATCTAAATAAACAAGGATGCATTTATTTAATAAGATGTGAAAAGCCATGTCCATTGCACGTTGAAATGTTGCACTGGCATTTGAAAGGCCAAAAGGCATTCTTTTGTAAGCATAAGTACCCCACTTGGTGGTAAAAGTTGTTTTATATCTATCTTCTTCTCATGACTAAAATCTGATTATAGCCACTGTAACCATCCAGAAGAGATAGTCTATCTGAACCTGAGACTGTTCTCAAAATATGATCCATATTCAGAAGTGGGTAATGATCTTTTAATGAAGCTTTATTAAGATCCCTGAAATCTACACATAGTCTGATTTCACCGTTCTTCTTCCTAACAGGAACAATATTGGCTACCCAACTTGAATGCTTAACTGGAAAAATAATACATGATTTGATCAACTTGGATAACTCTTTCCTCATCAGAGGTTCTATTTTTGGATTTACAGGCCTCTATTTTTGTCTTATATGCTTAGCATTTGGATGTAACTCGATTGTATGTTGTGCTAGACTTGGATCAAATCCTTTCAGATCTTGGTATTTCCAAGCAAAGACATCCTTAAACTCTTTGCAAAGACTAATAAATGACTATTTTTTGGTTAAGGAACATACCTTTCTGAGAAATAACTTTTTCCCTTCATCAATTGAAATCTCTTCATAGTTATCAACATGTGTTGACATCTTAGTTTTGTCTTTTCTTAACTGATCATCAGTACTGAAGATGTCTTCCAATGTAACCAGACCTCGAGGCAATTTATTTGTCTTCAACTGAACAATCTGATCACCATATAAATGTTGTAACTTATCCTGATTAACTACAGAGAACTCAGCTTCCTGCTACAAAAACTTACAGATTTGATCATCATTTTCAAAAACCTGCCAATTTAAATCATTATCAGGTATTGAGGGCCTGAAAATTAGCTTAATATGAGGCTGAATTTTATTGTTTTCCATCTGTTCCAGCACTTCAAAACTAGCACCAACTGCTGCAAGTCTATCTGCATGCTTGTTTTCAGCTCTAGGAATAGACTGAATATTAATAGCTTCAAAATCTTCCATTAAGTCTGAAACTCTATGTCTGTAAGACTTCATTAGTGGATTCTTACAAACATTGAAGTTTTTTACTTGATTGATAACCAACTCAGAATCACCAAAGATTTGTAATGTGCTGATACCTCTCTTTCTGGCCCAAAGTAAGCCATGAATTAATGCTTCGTATTCAGCCACATTACAAGTGCATGTAAATTGGAGACTCAAAGCTGAGAAATACCTCTCATTTTTCAAGGAAGTGAGCATCAAACCTACTCCCTGCCCTTTCTTGTTCTTAGCTCCATCAAAATGAAGCTTCCAAATTCCTTCTGCTGAATCATCTATTTTGGACAACAATGGAAGTGGTGAATTTTCTTCATGCATATAATACACACCAAAAATATGTTCTTCAACCTCCTTAAAAGGATCATGAGCATGTTATTCAATTGTATTTTCATCCATAAACAGGTTAGAAACACCATCCAATGTTGAAACATGAGCTACCTCATCAAAATCAGATTGATCTAAGGCTGAATAATTAGCCACTGCATTTGAAGAGTGAGGCTTGATGTGAAATCTGGCCAATGGCTCTGAATTGATAGTAACCTTAGTTCCATAACGTGTGGTGAAAAATAATGACCAATCTGAAGAGAGATAGCCTCCTATTTTCGTTGTGAAATCTCTAGATAAGCATAAAGCAAAGTCTGGAGGCAAGTCCATAATAGTAACATCTTGCAGAATAGAAACATTTGGGCAAGCATGTAACATTACCCTCAAATTTTTGATATATACCAATCATGTTAGTTGCAGTTCCATCAAGCTATAAGACACTCCTTTCTTTAGGCTCATACTACAATCCTAATTTTTCTACAATCACTTTTGGCATAACTGTGTTACTTGCACCATTATCCACCATGTAATTATGAACTAAATGTTCTCCAATAATCAGTGATAAATAAAATGGTGGTGGTTTCTTAATGTCATGAGCATTCAAAACTTTCTGTACCATCCACTTAACTTCCTTAATATGGTCTTGCTCAAACATTCCAAGGACCATATCTGTTTTCTGAACTTCCTTCTCTGTTGTATTTGAAGAAATCTATAGTTTAGCTAGTTCATGAGAAAGTAAATCTTGTTGTCCAGGAAAACTTAGAGCATCCCACATTGAGATGTTAACATTATGCTTTTTCATTACATCAACAATGTTAAAAGAAGCAACTATCTTGGACACAGAATCAACTTTCTTAGAGTAGGCTTTAGCAAAAACTGATTCTACTTCAGCTGCCTTAGATATCTGAGGTATAAACAACCTTCTTGGATCAGGTTGTAGCTATTTTTGATGACTTTTTTTAACTGGGACACTTGCTGTTTTTTGCAGAACAATAGGGTTGTTAGTTGACTTTGGAGCTGTTGTCTTGTCAGTGACAGTAGGCAAGATAGGCCTATTTTTTTTCTTTTGATTTTCAGCAAGCCCTCCCTTGAGCCCTAGTAGTGACTGCAACGAAATCCTCCTCATTAAAACTGACTAAATTCTGTTCAGGTGCTTTCTGAACATGAGTTTCTTGCTGCCCACCCTCCATTTGAGGCATAAACAATGTTTCAGATTGAGGTTGTGCAACAAGATTCATATTCAGAAAAACATTTGGGCAAGTTGCAGCTGAATGAGGTTGATTGCAAGTGTGACACCACTCCTCTGTAGCCATATTAACTAGAACTAAAGTGTTAGAAGAATTATGAGCCTTTGGTTCAAACTGCCTTTGCCTGTAAGGCTGCCTATAATTTTGATTCTATTGGTAAAGCTACCTACTTTGTTGATTTTGCTGGTAGGGATGATAAGGAACCTGGTAGGGTCTGTTAGGTAACACAATTTTGTTCTCAATTGAATTCATCTTATTCCCCATAGTCTACAAAGATTTGAATACATCATCAGATGGAGCTACAACAGTGGGTTCTATGATTGTAATAGGCTGAGGAATAGGTGCTAAATCTACTATAAAAGGCATTGATGGTCTTGGTGCTAACTTTCTAGCTTGGATAACAATATCATAAGTTGTTAAGAGTGTCTCTCCACCCATTGACTGAATTATAGTTGAGATATCATTGTTTAATGCTCTAAGATAATAAAGGAAAGCATGATCAGCTTGAGGCTTGACACTTGTTGGAATTCTCTCCCAAGTTCTGGAAAAACAGATATTGAAACTAGACATAAATTCGTTGGGAGCTCTTTTAATAGTAGATAACTTTTCAATGAGAGAACAAATGATCTGAGTTGTCTTGGAATTGTTTCAACAATTTTGCACCTAAAATATCCCAAGTTCCTATGCTTCCAGTTTCTAAGTTTCTATAGCATTGGAAGGCTTGCCTTTTAAAAGATGCAACTAAGAGTCTTAGGGCTACGTCTTTATGAGTGATATTAAGGACTGCACATAGGGCTGCAACATCTTTGATATGTTTAGTTGGTGCGACTTGATTTTCACCTGTAAATGATTGCAAACTTTTCATGGCAGCGTTGGGAATATCATGATAAACTAGAATTACTAATGGGCTGCCATTAGTAAAGGGCACAAAATTCGTGGGTGGTTGTTGGGCCATTGGAAAAACTGGGATATTGATAGAAAAATTGACACGTGGTGAAGGAATATTAGGAGGAGGGTTACCAAAACCAGGTCTATTATAAGGCAAAGTATTACCAACTCTTCTCCTTCTAGCAGAATTCAAAGGTAAAGAAACAAAATCAGAAGGAATTCCTCTTACCAATGATCTTGTAGTAACTTTAGGCATGAAACATCCTGCAATACTAGTCTGAGATCATCTTTATGGAGCCGCCAAAAGATAATGAAATCTTTAGAATAGACTAGCTGTAATTTGCTCCTGAAAGTGACTTTTAATTTGCTATAAATCTGTTGTAGATCTAAAACTTGCATGCATATCTGATTCATAGTCCCACCAGGCTTGCCAAAAACTATTATCTCTCGAAAGTGCACCCTGTAGAGAGATGGCTACAGGTTTTCTAAGCTTGCACAAATGATCTCTCTTTTGTAGATATAATGGAAACACCTCAGGTCTGTGGATATACCTATTTTGAGGTGAGTCTCTGGTATCAAGGCCGGTTCCTTATTATTGTATCGTAAACTACTTTCTAGGAGTTTGAAGGTAAAGATAACTGAAAAAATGATTAAAACTAAGGTGATATACCAAATTTGTATGAGGGATTTGACTACGTATACGAACAACTGATCTATGAAGGATTCTTGATGCAGAATATTCTAGGGCAAAAAACTTGATTATACTGAGGGAGGATCAAAACAATACTAATAAGGTAACATGCACATTAAAATTTAAGTAGAAAGGACTAAAATTTGTAGCAGGGTAAGGTGGGTGATCAGGGAATTTGCATTCACAAGATTAATATAACATACATAAGACTACAAAGTAACTTTGGAAAGCTAAAAAACACTTTACACTCAGAGGGAAAAACTGGAAAAATTTGCTTCAGTCCTCATATATCCAAAATTCCTCTAGCCATCCTTGTTCTTTGCAAAGGCACACAATATATAGCAAAATAAATTTTCCCACCCTTCCTAAAAATAGCCTAAGGCTATACTCACCCATGCAACCTAATTTTATCCTTTATTTAATAATAAATAAAAGGATAAAATAATACAAAATAGTGCAAGAGGCATTAATAGCCTTTGATTACATTTCAGTCAACTGAAGTTGACTGTTCTATTTTTAATAAGGATGGGTGAATAATTTTGGTAAAAATAGGATTGCTTGTTAGGCAAGCATCTCTCCATGAACATGTAAGTCTGTTTTCTTCTCTTTTCTATCCTGTTTTGAAGGCATGCAAAAATACAACTCCCTGTATGTGAGAAAAATAATTACATTTATTTACAATACTTGCAAAATAATTCATCCAAAACAATCTGACTAGGATAACCTTTGTCTTTGATGCTGACACCCATTCTATTTGCTAGTGATCACATGGATAAAATTTGAAATTCAAGCCAACCTCTACACTCCACCATGGTTTGGCCATTGTGTGGACTTATAATACTTAAGGGGTCGACCATTTGATATGGGACATGCCACTGTATCCACCACCTTTTGATAATTATACACATGTATATATGTGTTGGTTTTTACGTAGTTGGTAGCATGTAGTTTGAAATTCACCTTTAAGGTGATCATTGGGCACAATTTGATATGGGACATGCCACTGTATCCACCACCTTTTGATAATTATACACATGTATATATGTGTTGGTTTTTACGTAGTTGGTAGCATGTAGTTTGAAATTCACCTTTAAGGTGATCATTGGGCACAATGTGGTTGGTGTTTTGTTTATTTGGAGGACACATGGGTTATCCCATTCCTCACGATGACTCACCCCTCATGCACTTTGTCGGTGGCAACTTGACCCTTGTTGAGTTAGCTAGGATATTTGAAATGGAAACTATGCCTTTGATCTTTGTACCTCTATATTTGATTGCCATTGATTTACATCCTTTGGTTAGGGTTTTCATGTGCATTGAATGTTGGTAGGTGAGGAACTAACCGTGGTTTGCTTGCTTTGATTTATTTGTTTGATCCTTGGCCTTCAATCTTTGTACTTTTGATCTGGAACCGTTGATTATCAAATGTGGTTGAGTTAGGTTACATTCGCTAAAGTGAAAGAGTTAAAAAGATTGAGCTATTTCAGTTTAATCATTTAGCTTGCTCGCAGAGGGTAGTGAAGCCCTGGCAAATTTTTTTTTGACACCATTGTTGGATATTCAAGTTTGGCCCTCAGGGAATGATTATTCGTCATTCTTTGTTTCTTTTGATCTATTTTGTAGCATCTAATGGCCAACATCTCTTGTTATCTGTATATTCTGTAAGGTCTGGAAGTTGAAATGAGCTCAAGTACTGGTATATTGGTCTCTGCAAGTTCGTTTTTGAGGTAGCCATCTGGGTTGTTCCATTTGAACTCTATAAATTTGGCTTTCTGAAGCCTTATACACGTATCTTCCATCTTTTGCTCCTACAATAGTTTTATGAGCAATATTTGGTTGATCTTTTAGCTCGGCCTGTACTTCGAACTCAATTTTGGTTGCTCATTTGGGTCTACATTTCTGTGTTCCATGGAGCTCTGTGAGGACTCTATAGGTCTCAATTTCTTCCGGTAAGTGACATTTTAGAGTTCAAATACCCATTTTCATTTGAGTATTTCTCTTTGCTCGAGCTATGCTTTCATATTGTTCCTTTGTGGTGAGCCTTCAAGCTCGATTTTGCTACCTGAATCTTGTCAATCTCTCTTTCTGAGTATAGAGTTGGTTTTAACTTAGAACAATGACTGCCATAGTCGACCTGTAGAGTTATATATTTTTAAATACGGGTATTTGTAATCTTACTTGGACACTGAAACACCAATTTAGAAATTTCAGTGTGCTTCTTTCTACTAGTTGGTTGTCATTGGACTATTTTGAGCTCTTGTTTTCTTTATCCGTTCAGCCTTCTAAGTATTTTGTGAATCTGTAGCTTGCATTCGACTTTAGAGATCCACCTTTTCTCTGTAATTTTGTGGGTTTCTGCTATTTGGACTTGATCTCCCTCAACTATGATTGTTACTTCATGAGAGTTTTATCATTCTTTGTGTGAGCTCGAACTCTTATATCTATTTTTCCAATCTCCAAGTACTCTCTGAACGACCTCTCATTTTCTTTAACCACTTTATAGAAATCAAACATTGAAACCATATTCTAGGTGTCTGCAATACCTTAATGTAGGTTCCAATTTGACAGTCATATCATGACCCACTGGAAATTCATATATCAAATTTGTCCTGATTAATATTGAAGGTATTTTTAGGAGCCTATGGTCTGTACAATAATAACTTGCTCTTTCTTTGTTTGAAAAGTATTTATTTTCTTGAGTTGTTCCATACACATCCTTGAAACTGACTATATCTTATCTCTGCATTTGATTACATGATCTGAAGCTTTCTGAAGGTTTTAACTGATGTCTACTTTTCTTATTTATTTTGATGCATAAATAGATGTACTTCCCTTTGATTCTCTCTTCAGTTCACTCAGTTCTAGAATGCTTGACTATGAAAGTATAACAGTAGTTGCATTATTTCTATCTATAAACATGTAATCTATAAGTGCTTTTCTGGAAAATAGGAACAATATTTTAACTATTTTAGATATTATTTCTAGGGTATATACCTTGATTTAGATGCTTTATTTCCTTTCTACAATTGTTTCTTACTTATATGTTTGCTGCAAAATTTGAAATGTTGATTTCTGTGGCGAAGCCCTGGCAATTTTTTTCCAGAATCTTTCATTTAAAGCATTTCCAGAAATAGTGGTTGTATTTCCTGATCTAGAACATAGAAAATAACACCTTTCTTACTGGACTGATATAGAAATTTGAGAACTGGAAAGATGTTAACTATTTATCTTGATCATATCATGTTTTTCTACTTCCTGTACCACTTGTTTTATTTGCATAGTTCTTTTAAAACATGTAGTAACTTAAAATACTATGATGAAAAGTTGTAAATGTCCATTTTACATGGAGAAGCCCTGTCAAAATTTTCCCAGAATCTTCTCTCTCATCCTGTTTCAGCTGTAATCCTTTTTACTTTTAGCTTCAGTCTTGTGAAAACTGATTCTCCCCCTTACTTGCAACTGAAAAAAATGTACTTCTATCTTCCATTCTCTCTTCTGAGCTCTAACCTCTTCCATTTGTAGAATGTTTAATGAACTTTGAGTTGCACTCTTCCTTCTTCTTAGCATGTACTTATGACTTATATTTCTTTCTTTGGCTGCAACCTGTACCTGCACACTTAGGAAAATAGTTAGGAAATATTTAGGCTTTTTGGCCTCTCTTATATCCTTGTTTTCTTCTTTCTTTCTTTTTTCTCTTTCTTCTTGCTGAGTGAATAAAGTATGCATGTAGTTTGTCCTTCAAGTAGAATACATCTCCTGCTTAGGGGAAGATTCATATGCACGAAGTAGGATAGTGTAGGAATATGGATTAACCCTGAGCTCGTAACTGATAGTTAATTTTCCTTTCCTTCCTTTTCAGGTACAATGGCTACTACAATGAAGATGAAGGAGAAAACAAAGATGGAGATGAGGATGCTTCAATCGAAAATAGAAACCCCAAGGCAATGATGGGTCCACTCATATTCCTTTGCTTTCTCTTTCATGCATGTGTACCTTTATTTTCAGTAGTTGTACTTTACTTTTTTAGTTAGATCCCACGGCTTGTGTTGGAAACATTTGACTCTCCTTGTGAATAAAACATTGAATTTTGAAAATGAGTTGTATATTTCTTTATGCATTTTTGCTTTCTGTATGGATTATATAATGAACTAAACAACTTAGTAACATAATTGAATGTCTTAATCATGAAGTTGAAAACATTGATTTGAACTTGTAACATTCAGTAATGAACTTTGATTTTATGTGATTTGCACTCATGTTTGTTGTTCCAAAACTTTACACTTCACCTATTCTGCAATTGAATGTCCTTATCAAGACAACACAACTGTCCTTTGGGGCTTGTGTTCTTTTGCTGAGGATAGTCATAAAATTGTAGACTATGTGATCTGTTACGTTTTGTAACAGCACACATAGCTACAGATTTCATGTAAT
Source organism: Taxus chinensis (assembly GCA_019776745.2). NCBI lineage: Eukaryota > Viridiplantae > Streptophyta > Pinopsida > Cupressales > Taxaceae > Taxus > Taxus chinensis. The sequence goes on along the minus strand of CM034151.1, from coordinate 142,974,330 downwards.
CTCTTAAATAAATCATAACAACATAATCTGATATAATCACTCCTAGCTTCGGTATACTTCACCGATGTTATCTATCATAAAAAAGTTTCGAGTTGTCCATTTTTTCACAAGTGCAAAAAATTGTCAGTTCGGATCAGAGAAGGAGACAAGTGGAAAACAACATTCAAGATAGGAAATGGATTATACGAGTGGTTGGTGATGCCATTCGGGTTATCTAATGCTCCTAGTACTTTTATGAGAGTGATGAACACCATGTTGCAGGAGTATAATGGTTAGTTTGTTTTTTATTCTGATAATATCTTGATCTTTAGTAGTAAAACTAAAGAAGAACATTTGAGGCATCTAAGGGTGATATTTGAAGTGTTCAGGAAAGAGAAAATCTATGCAAATATGAAGAAGTGTACATTTATGCAAGAGAGTTTGGTATTCTTGGGATTTATTATTTCAACAGATGGGGTATAGATGGACTTACAAAAGATAAAGACACTTATTGAATTGCCTACTCCATGGAGTATAACAGAGGTAATAAGATTTCATGGTCTAGAAACATTTTACATAGAGTTTATCAAAAATTTCAGTAGTATTGTAGCACCTATAACAAATTGCACAAAAGGAAGAGAGTTATTGTGGACACAAGTAGCCCAAGATAGATTTCAGTTCTTGAAGAAAAAGGTCACAGAAGCACCCATTTTGGCACTACCAGATTTTGATAAAGTGTTTGAGGTTGATTGTGAAGCCTCACATGTGGGTATTGGTGTTGTTCTAAGTCAAGGTGGAAAGCCAGTAGATTTCTTTACTGAGAAACTAAATGAGGTAAGAAAGAACTAATCTACTTATGATGTGAAATTTTATGCAATTGTACAAGCATTAAGGAATTAGAGGCATTACTTAGTGCCTAAGGAGTTCATTTTATTTACATACCACATAGCCCCTTAAAGTATGTGAATACACAAAAGAAGAGAATGTTACGAATATATTGTGTAACACTATTAATAAATTGTATTGTGTGTATTATTATTTAAATGAGATGTGAAACTCATTTAATAATAATATAGTGTAAGTGAATGTGAAGTTGTAATAAACAACTCATGGGTAGTTTGATAGAGTTGAGTGAGAGAATAAAGGGATAAGGAGTGAATCTAGGAGATAGATTAGAGAGAATTGAGGGATTGGTGTTGAAATCATCTTTATAGGATTCATTATCTCTATATAATTTAATCACTACTCTATGTAATACATCCCATATGTTTTGAATCAAATTATTATTCATGCTTTTTTTTTAAGTTTTGTGCAATAGCTCTACCAGAAATAAGAGTTGAATAGTAGGAATGCAAAGTGGGTATCATTTTTGCAGGGTTATAATTTTTCTCTAAAACATAAATCAAGAAAACAGAATCAAGTTGCAAATGCATTGAGTAGGCGTGTGAATTTGGAAACCACTATGGAAAATGAGCTGGTGGGTTTTGAAGCAATAAAGGCTTTGTATTCTTCTGATTCTGATTTCAAGGATATTGTTAAAAGGTTAATTCGTCCATTATCAGACAATGTAGGAGATGTGGAGATGATTAGTACATTTTACAAGATGGCTACCTATTCTAGGGATGCCAACTATGTATTCTAGTTGGGTCTATGAGAGAGAATATAGTGAAAGATTTGCATAGCATAGGATTGGCTGGGCATTTTGGTAAAGATAAGATGATAGACTTGGTAGAAAAGAAATGCTATTGGCAAAAGGTGAAAAGAGATGTTGTAAGATATGTGGAGAGGTTTTGAATTTGCCAAGTATGAAAAGGCTATGCAGAGAATAAAGGGTTGTAAATGCCGTTTCCTATTCCTAAAGGGTCATGGAAAGATTTGAGTATGGATTTTGTTTTGGGATTACCAAAAACACAACGAGGTAATGACTCAATTTTTGTGTTTTTGATAGGTTTTCTAAGATGATTCATTTTATTGCCTACAAGAAAACAAGTGATGTGATAGGCGTAGAAGATTTATTTTTGAGATAAGTTATTCATTTGCATGTTGTTCCAAAAAATAATTACTTCAGATAGGGACAAAAGGTTCTTAAGTCACTTCTTGCTAAATTTATGGAAGAAATTGCGAACTCAACTACATTTCAGTAGTGCCTATCATCCTCAGACTGATGGGAAAATAGAGGTGGTAAATTGGAGTTTGGGAAACCTGTTAAGGTGCATCGTTGGGGAAAGGATGAAACAATAGGACTTAGCACTACCAAAAGATGAGTTTGCATATAACAGTTCCATAAATAGATCTACAGGAAAGTATCCATTTTCAATTTTGTATGGGAGTAATCCAAATGGGGTGTTAGATTTGGTACATCTACTAGTTGATGGTAGAGTCAGTAATGATGCAGAAGCATTTGTCGAACATATACAACAATTGCAAGAAGAAGTGTGGAAGAAGCTACAAAATAGTCATAATAAGTATAAGGAAATAACAAATGTCCATAGACAGAGAAAGATATTTACAGTTGGTAATTTGGTTATGTTATTGTTATCCCAATTTTTCTCTCAAAGAAAAATTAATCAAACACGACCCTGCATAGAAGAAAGCCTAAGGGTTGGCTTTGTCCTACGATCTCACATTCAAATCCAAATCTAAAGGACTAGAAAGACTCTATGATGGAGGAGCAAGCTTGATAATGGAAATGAACAACATCAAAATAGGCTATAGGGTCACAGGAGGAAAACAGGGAAAGGGTCAAAGTTTTCATACTTAGCCACATAAGAGTCAACTCGGGCCAAACAACAGACTTGCAAAATGCACCATGTGTCAACTCAACACAATTCTAAAAGGCACATAAAAAGGGCAGGTCCCAAATGTGTGCCGAGCCTCCACACACCTAATCGGTGTAACTTTAGAAGTGAGACCTAGAGGGACATTTCCTAAATGAGAGTGAGGCATCCACATTTCCCAAGTCTTAAGGGAGGTCCCATCGACTGTTGAAAAGTCACAGACCTATGAAGGGTGCCACGTGCCTCATCGGTGCAACTCCAAGGATATAATCCAAAACGGAGACCCCAAACAAGTGCAGGTTCACCACGTTGTTAGAGTTAAAAATGGGACAGAGTGGACCCGAATCGGTTAAGTATAGAAGGGTCAGTATAAGCCTCCACATGTCTCATCGGCACAACACCAACACTGGGTCTAAAGAGCATGTTCTTAAACTAAAGCCAGCTCTCCATGTAGTTAGTGTCAAACAGAAGTTAAATGGAAGCGGGCCCAAATCAACTAAGCATGAAAGGGTCAGTGGAAGCCTCCACATTTCTCAGCTACGCACCTTCAAGTGTTGAAACCAAAGGTGGTCCCCCAAATGAGTGCGGAGCTTCCACGTGTCCTAAACCCTAAAAGAAGAATTCAAAAGGCAAAATCGACCATTGAAAAGTCTAAATAGGGAAGAGCCAGCGGAAGGTGCCACGTGCCTCAACGACGTAAATTCAATAGGCATGGCCCAAAGGCCAGTCCCAAACAAGCACAAGTTCAATATGTGGCCAGGAGTCCAAAGGGGGAGAGAGATGGATGTTTAATTGACTAAGTATAAATAACCAGTAGAAGTCTCCATGTGTCTCATTGGTATGAATTCAAAAGGCACGGCCTAAAGAAGGACCTAGGACTAGCGCAAACCTGCCATGTGGTCAGCGACCAAAATTTGAACCAGCCTTGAATCGGCTACGTATAAGAAATTGATGGAAGGTGCCTTGTGTCAACTCAATGCCACTTCAAAGGTAGAATCTAGAGTGACAGTCCTTAACAAGTGCTGAGCTTCCACGTGTCTTGGGTCAGACATATGGCCTCATTGAACAAAAGGAATTAGTCAAAACACAAAGAAAAAGAGAAAAGCCATAGAAGGAGCCACATGTATCTTTGGCACAACTTTAAAAGCAAAATCCAAAAGCGGTACCCAAACGTGCACCAGATTTACACGTGGCCATGTTTTAAGTTAAAGCGGGAAGGTAGGTCACTGGAGGCAGTTTGAATTTTTTGGCTTTTGTTTTAAAACAATGTAAAGTATAAAAATAAGTTGCACCTCCTTCGACGCCTAGAGAAACCATGTGTCAAGCCTAAATTACATGTGGGGAGGTGGGCCTTGGAAAGACTTTTTGCCAAAGTGGAAAAAGCGTGCCGGTAGGCCTGGGGAAGAATTTTTGCCAAAATAGAAAATGTGGGCCAATGGGCCTGAAGATGAATTTTGGGAAATGTAAAGTTGCAGGGCCATAAGAGTTTCTTACATCTTTTGACACTTTCATAAAAGTGTCATTTCTAAATACGAGCCCGCAAGCCTGAGGAGGTTTGTTCACCAAATGGAAAATGAGGCAGATTTACTGGGGCTTTTGGGAAAAAGTGAATTATGGGCTTTTTGGGCTTTGGGGAGTTTTTACACTTTTATAAATTTTTTGAAAAAGGAGCAAAGTGAATTTTCAGCTCGCGAATACATGTTGCAAAACTGGGTTTTTGCCATTTTTGTACAGATTCCATTCAAAATATTCTAATGGACATATCTTTCGATCCAGTTCTTGAAATTCAAAAAAAATTGTACCATTGGAAAGGTCTCGATCTCCTCTATGCCATGGAAACCTAAAAATTTAATTTTGACAAGGTTAGGTGGGAAAAAAAAAGGAAAATGTCTTTGATTCCATTAATGTATAATCTAATTGCTTCAACAACCAGATCAGATATGATTTGATCTGTCATTCTTCCTTCTTCAACACGCCAAACAAACACGGGGAACTAGAATTGACAGATTATAGATGGATTTGTAGGGGCATTAAATGTTGGTGGTTGATATTTCAGAGTAGATTCCAAGTTTTCTTCTTTTCCTCTCACCTCAACGTCTATATATCGTAAACACTTCTCATTTGAGAAGTGGAGACATTCTAGATTGTGGGGAAACTCTGTCAAAGTTGTTTCCTAACTCCATTTGAGTTGTGGGCCTTTTCCTATGCCTGACAAGCATATTTGTGCCTCTGATAACCCATGTAATTTTCCATGCACATCACAGAGAAATAATATCATGTTTTTGTGGTGTTCTTCAACCCTTTCTCATGTTTTGTTGTTTCCTTGTGCCTCTTCATCTCGTGTTTGTTTCCTGTGCATGTATTTCACATTTGTAGGTGTAAGATGTTATGTTTCGTGGATTTTTAATGGAGGATTTTGATTTGGGTTTGTGTCACTTCTGTCTGACCTCCCTCAGTAGCGTATCTCACCACTTTCTTTTTTGGTGTATCACCACTTAGTGTAGGTTCTCGTTCATTCTCTCTCTACCTCTCCCCTTAGAACGGTTAGAATAGGATAGGTTAGCTCTACCTACAGTAGAGTAGCTTGTGGCAGGTCAATTAAGAAGTAGGAACCAACCTTCTCTAGAGGTCCATCTCAGGTTTTGAAAGTCCCACAACTTGAGAGATGGTCCAATGTTGTGCAATCACACCGAATGCCCCATTTAACACTCAGGACATTTGGGGGTGCTGTGATTTTGCAGTAATAGTATTTTTATTCTTGGTGGGACCGGTTAGAAGCACCTTATGAATTAATTTCATCAGGTTGATGTGTTCTTCCTGAGATTCAACCTTTTGAGGCTCATGCAAAGCGCAGCTATTTACTCCATCTAGTCAACGACCCATTATATGAGTTCTAGACCTTTTCTAGCCATTTCCACCCATCTTCATTCATCTTTCTTTCCACATTTTTCATATTATGCCATTCATGAAGTTATGCAATCATGACTTCATTCCCCTTATGGAATTCACACCTACCGCAGTGCAGTCCACCTCCAATGTATTTCCCAACTCCCCCGTATCAACATTATGATCAGATCCAAGACTATTATGCTACATATAATGGTAATAGCTACATGAAGGATGTTGATTTGTAGGAGAAGATATAACATTTGGAGGCACACATGGTAAATCAAAGGCCACAACTCAGATAAAGGTGTTTAGAATTGGCTATAGGGCACCTTTTCCATGGGTCGGCCCTATGCGAAGACATTACAACCCTCAAGAGAAGATTAAATTCATGGTTGAAATGATGACTCACCTTGCGCAGTGGATTGAGGATATTGAGGCATATGCACAAAGTGTGAGACAACCTTGTCAATGGGTAAGTCAGTCACAAGATCCTTGTCCTTTATTTTCCTTTCTCAAACTCTATCATTGCAGTAGTGTCATGAGTCTAGCTTCCCATCTACTACCCCTAGTGCTGAATTCCCTTCTCCATCTCCTAGCCTTCCATCTCAGCTCAATTCTTCTTCCGTTTTCACTTCCAGATTCAAGTCCCCTCTTTGTAGCTATACAATAAATGAACATCTCCCTACCAATGCCCCTTCCTCAGCCAACATCATCATGTTTGATGACTGTAGGACAATTGAAAAATGGCATGGATCATGCGACTCTGACTGGGAAGAGGAAATCAGACGTGTGCATGTTCGAGAGAAAAAATAGTTGGCTCTAAAGGGTACATTTTTGGAGGAGACAGAGTTTCTTGTAGAGGTAAAATCATGTGCACCATAGCTTCATGTGCCACAGCCTGCAAGCGCTTCCCTTTAGAAGGAGAACCATATAGTACCAAAGGCTCCAAGTGCAGAGCAAGCCATAGAAAAACCTTTAGTTCTTCCTCCCACTTCATCCCCTTCGAGCTCTAATGTCGAAGAAGAGTTTGAGCTTTCAAACTTAATGTTTTAAGATGAAGGGAACCATAGTGAGCAAGTTGTAGACCAGAAGGAAACCATGGAGGAGGCCGAGCACATGTAGTAGAACAACAAGGATGTACACTGTTTGTCAAACTTGGAAGATTTCTTTGATGAAGAGTATCCTGAACAAATAATATCATTTGCTCCTCCATCATCCACCTCCCAAACACATGATTCTGCTACCATGAACGAGAGCATTCAAGGACAATATCCTACACTTCATGAAAACCCTCTATAACCAAGGTTGGAAGATATGAATCTTCCATTTTCTTCTCAAGAGGAGAAAGGATAAGAGCACAAGGATCCCATCCCTTCCACACCACTCATCCTGTAATGTTTGGAAGAAGACTCCATTTTTGGAGTTAAATATCAGAGTAGTGGGAAAATTCAAAGGAGAAGACCTTTCCCAATCAGATACTTGGCTTCATTGGATCCGAGAGAGAAACCAAAACCATTCATGCCCACTTCAAGGCATGAGGATGATTATCAAAGTACCAAGGGTCACCATCAGTACCTCTAGGAGTCCAATGCCAATCAACTTGAGGAGGTATTTTTGACTGATGTTGATACCTTAATGATATGGGTGGAGGATCGACCTCTTGTTAGTTTTTCACTCATTATAATAGCCATGTTTAGTGCCAAATCAGATACATGGCTTCCTATTTTGAGAAAGGGAAGCTATTTCTCCTTGCTTATGGAAGGCATTGTTTAGCTTCTCTTTGTGAGAATTAGTATAGGAGTAGGAGTAGGTTGTTTTTATAAAATCAAGTGCTTTTCCATAGTCTACATGTCTTAATTGAGGCATGTATGATTTAACCTTTGTACATACATTTTTTTCGTATTGCTCTAGAGGTGCAGAGGCCAAGCCCTTAAGTTTTCATGATAGAGAGACCCATAGTTTCTTGTAACAATTGCTAATTTCAAATAAAAAAAAAATATAGAGCAACTAAAAAATAGATTCGAGATAGTGCATTCTCAAGAACATGTAAAGCCCTCACAGGGTGAGTTTAGGGTCAGCAGGATGCAGGCCATCGAGGAGAAGTTTTAAAGTAAATAGATCAATATCAAGCTATCATTCTTGACACCATGCCCAGTGGATTCTTCAAGGCCAGTGATCATTTCATCTAGCAGGCAGATGTCCCCGTGAGTCACCAAACTTTTATCCCAATTTTTCCCCCTCAGAAAAATTGATCAAACACAACCCTGCATAGAAGAAAACCTAAGGTTCAGCTTTATCCTACGAGCTCACATTGAAATCCAAATCTAAGGGTCAGGAAAGAATCTACAATGGAAGAGAAAGCTCGAAAATGGAATCAAACAACATCAAAGGAGGCCACAGGATCAGAGGAGGAAAGAGGATATGAGTTTTTGGACTTAACCACATATGAGTCGACTCGGGGCTAAACAATAGACTCATGGAAGGTGCCATATGTCATCTCAACACAATTCCAAAAGGTGCATAAAAAATGTAGTTCTCAAATGTGCGTTGATCCTCCATGCATCTAATCAACACAACTTCAAAAGTGAGACCCGAAGGGATAGTCCCTTAATGAGCGTGAGGCTTCCATATATCCCATGTCTGAACGAAGGTTTGATCAACCGTTGAAAAGTCACAAACCCGTGGAGGGTGCCACATGCCTCATCGGTGAAACTCCAAGGATAGAATCTAAAACAGAGACCCCAAACAAGCACAAGTTCACCACGTGGTCAAAGTCAAAAATGGGATAGAGCGGGCCTGAAATCAGCTAAGTATAGAAGGATCAGTGGAAGCCTCCATGTGTCTCATCAACACAACACTAAGGCTAGGTCCAAAGAGTGGGTTCTCAAAATAACGTCAACTCTCCATGTAGTTAGGGTCCAACAGAAGTAAAATGGCAGTGGGCCTAAATCGAGTAAGTATGAAAGGGTCAGTGGAATCCTCCATGTGTCTCAGTGGTGTACCTTCAAGGGTTGAAGCCAATGGTGGTCCCCCAAATGAGTGCGAAGCTTTCATGTATCCCAGGCCCAAAGTCGACCATATAATCGACTAAGTATAAATAACTGACAGAAGTCTCCATGTGTCTTATCGACGTGAATTCAAAAGGCACAGCCTAAAGAAGGACCTTGGACTAGCGCCAACCTACCACGTGGTTAGATCCAAAAATTTGAATCGACCTTGAATCGGCTAAGTATAAGAAACCGGCAGAAGGTGCCACATGTCGACTCAGCGCAACTTCAAAGGTAGAATCTGGAGGGATAGTCCCAAACAAGCATTGATCCTCCATGTGTCTCAGGTCAGATATATGGCCCCACCAAACACTTAGCCAAAACAAAAACAAACAGAGCAAAGCCACGGAAAGAGACATGTGTCTCCTCAGTGCAACTTCAAAATAAAAATACAAAAGCGGTTTCTGAATGCGAGCCAACTCTACACGTGGCCATGTTTCAAGTCAAAGCGGGAAGGTAGGTCATTGGAGATAGTTTGAATTTTTTGGTTTTTGTTTCGAAAAGGTGTCAAGTATAAAAATAAGCCACACCTCTGCTGACGCCTAGAGAAGCCACGTGTCAAGCCTAAGCTATGCGTGAGGAGGCATGCCTTGGAAAGAATTTTTGCCAAAGCAGAAAAAGCAGGCCAGCGGGCCTGTGGAAGAATTTTTTCCACAACATAAAATGTGGACCGACAGACCTGAAGATGAATTTTGGGAAATGTAATGTTTCGGGGCTGCGAGAGATTTTTGCATCTTTTTCCACTTTCATAAAAGCAACGTTTGCAATTGCGGGACCGCGAGCCCGAGGAGGCTTGTTTTCCAAATGGAAAATGAGGCAGATTTGTGGGGGCTTTTGGGAAAAAGTGAATTTCCAGATTGCGGGGAGTTTTTACACTTTTGTACTTTTTGTGGAGAAGGCACAAAGTGAATTTTGGGGTCGGGCATCTGTTTTGCAAAACTATTTTTTTCCCATTTTTATATGGATTCGATTCAAATATTCAAATGGGCATATATTTCGATCCAATGCTAAAAATTCAACAAATTTGGTACCACGGTTAGAAAGATCTCGACCTCATCTACACCATGGAAGCCTAAAACTTTAATTTTGACAAGGTTAGGTGGGTAAAAAAAAGGAAAACATATTTCATACCATTAATGTATGATCTGATTGCTTCAACAAATAGATCAGATTCAATTTGATCTGCCATTCTTCCTTCTTCAACATGCCAAACAGACATGGGAAACCAGAATTGACAGATTGTAGATGGATTTACAGGGGCATTAATTATTGGTGGTTGATCTTTCCGAGTAGAGTCTTAGTTTTCTTCTTTCTCTCTCGCCTTGACGTCTATATATTGTATACACTTCTCATTTGAGAAGGGGAGACATTCTGGGATGTGGGAAAACTCTGTCAAAGTTGTTTCTTGACTCCGTTTGAGTTATAATTCTCCTACATTTGGAAAGTGTATTTTACCTCTGAGCACCCATGTAATGGTCCGTGCACCTCATAGAGCAATAAAATCATGTTTTTGTGGTGTTCTTCAACCCTTTCTCATGTTTTTTTATTTCTCTATGCCTCTCCATCTTGTGTTTGTTTCTTGTGCATGTATTTCACATTTACAGGTGTAAGATGTCACGTTTCATGGATTTTCAATGGTGGATTTGGATCTGGGTCAATGTCACTTTTGTCTAACCTCCCTCATCTCCTTTTTCCCATGTTTCATCCTCCCTCAGCAGAGTATCTCACCACTTCCTTTTTTGTTGTGTCACCGCGTAGTGTAGGCTCTCTTTCACTCTCTCTCTCTCTCTCTCCGTCTCCCCTTGGAATTTTTTGATTAGGATAGGTTAGCTCTGCTTGCACTGGAGTAGCTTGTGGTAGGTAGATTAGGAAGTAGGAACAAACCTTCTATGGAGGCCCATCTCAAGTTTTGCAAGTCCCACAGCTTAAGAGATGGTCCAATGTTGTGTAATCACACCGAATACCCCATTTCACACTTAGGAAATTCGGGGGTGTTGTGATTTTGCACTAACAGGTATATCTGAAGAAGGAAAGGTTTCCCAAATGAACCTATAACAAGTTGAAGTACAAGAAGATTGGTCCCTGCAAAATTGTGAAAAAAAAAATGATAATGCTTATGAGGTGGAATTACTAGGGAATTTTTATATTTCTCCAGTGTTTAATGTTTCATGTTTGTATTATTTTCATGGGGATGGTGCAGAAGGGGATGTTATTGATGAAGTAGTAGATTAGAGGCAACAGGTTCCAGTGAAGAAGAAACAAGAAATGAATGAGATTCTAGATAAGAAAACAATGGATGGACATGCGACATGCAAAATACAACAAATATTTGGTACATTGGAAAGGACTGGAATAAAAGGACAATACTTAGGTCATAGAGTGGGAGGTTAAGAAGTTGGATGTAGATAAATGGAAGCAGTGTGAAGAAGACAAGTTGCTGGAGCTACATTTTTTTCAAGCAGGGGTGAATGATGCGCCAAAATTAAGAGGAACTTGACAAGGTCATAGCTTGAGTTCTGGGTGTCCATTTGAGTTCATTTCTTTTAAACCACATGTTTCAATGAGACGAATGCACCAGAAACCAACCCTACCAACTGGATCAATTTTTGACACATTTTCGCGCCATAAATCCACCATTTTGAGGCCGAAAATTAGGATTTAAGTTGTAGTTCAAGTTTTTGCTATTTTTGGGAATTATTTAATTTTAGTCTATTAGTTGCATTATGAGTTAGAAAGTTAGAAATTCATCTAATTTAGGAATGTAGAATATGCATGGCAATTTCTGTGGCCGTACAAAAAAGCATGCGAACTTACTAAGAATAGCAGGTTCTAGTAAACTACTAAAAATAGTAATTTTTTCCATCTAGAGTAGATTTAGTCAAAGTTAGTTAGATTTTTATTGGAAACTCGAGTTGGGGGTTGTTTTCTTATTTAGGAAACATTGTAATTCATTATTCAATAACAAAGAAGGAGATTTGTTTTCTTTTGGAGTTCATATTATTTGAAGTATATCAAGTTTGTTTAGAATTTGGCTACATTAAGTAGCAAGCATATTGACACGACATATCATTTCATCAGGAAGCTTGTTAACAACAAAGAAATTTGTTTTATATGTTGTAGATATGAAGATAAATTTGGTGATATTTTTACAAAGGCTTTAGGAAAGGAAATTTTGAGTATTTGAGAAGTAGTTAGGTGTTTGTGATTAGGAATTTCCCAGCTCCAAAAATGGACACTCTGCTACAACATAATGAGATTTTGGAGGTCAAAAATAAAGTGGAGTGTTAGAAAAAGGATCTTATTTCTCCATGAATTTGTTATTATTAGGAAATATACAAATAGTATTTTCTTGCTTCTATACAACCATGCATAGTTTTTGTTTTGTTTTAGTTAAATAAAACAATTTGCTTTATTCCTATTTTTAGGAAAAGTTTGTAAATATAAAAAATCTCTTTTACGCTTTGCATGTTTAAATTTAGATTGTAAGACATCTATTTATAGCTGAGGCACTTGTAATCGGTTTGTAAGTAGAAAAGTCTGCCGGATGGAAGTGTATGAATGCGCACAACACTATAACAAGTTTTGATATAATTTCAAATTTTAGTTTTGAGTCTTGTATTTCTATATTTTTTGTTTTTATATCCTAATATTCTTCATCATTACCCATGCCAAATCATTCAACCATTATGACATAGAAAAGTTAGCTTAATAATACTCTAACTACCATAATTTTGGGGATATTAAACCCAAATCCCCCAAATCCTAAACCCAAAAAATCCTCCAAACCATAAACCCCAGAAGTTTGTATTTCAGCTTCAAAAACCAAAACAAGAACACAATTGGAAGAAAACAAGTGACACATTTTGTAAATAGGCGATCTATACCTTGGAGTGTAGTTATTATGTTCTGGGTATATATGCTTTGCCGATTAAAAATTCTAAAAAGTGTAGACTGAAGGAAAGAACCCAACACAGATTCAAATGGAAGGAAATATAAGAGGTACCAAAACATGACACTCTGTCCAAGGTGAAACAAACCAACAGGAAGAGTTTTTAAAAGGAAAAGGAAACAGGCTAACTAAGATGCCTCTTATATATATCAACATCCTGCCATTTGCAAGGGCTGGATAATATGTGCTTCCCTTTTCAGCACTGTAAACAAAGTCATAAAATAATATTTTTAAAATAATTTATTTCAGGAGGGTAGAGCTCTAATTTTGAGTTTAAGATGGTTTGCAACTTCGAGGGTTCCACATGTTTGGAGGCTTATAAGTAGCATGCCATATTCAATTCACCACTATGTTTCTAAACATCTCTATTAACATCTGTATTAAACTCCCAATTATCAACTTTGTTCATTTGGTCATTTAGGAACACTTGCTTTCAACTAAGGTATAGTAAGACGGGAAAAATATATCTTTTTCTTCCATTACAGTAAAATATTCACTTGAATATGCAATAATATAATTACCTGGTAACCCTTGCTTTAGGAACGTCACTATTTGTTGTGGAATCTCAAACTTCTCCTCGACCTTCACAAAGAAAACTCTTTGAAACCATACACAAAACAGTCATAAATGTGAAAAACCACGTGAATCAAAACTTTATTATTGTAGTATGTAAATATATATCATCACGATGGAATTTTAGAATAAAGTGTTAAGAAATCCTCCTAATAGTCTTCCAATAAAATATTACAGTTTCTAAGTACAAGCACTACCTTAGAAATTTTTGTTGCAGCTAAAACATAGAAGATTGGCTATCCCACACTCCTGTTGCACTTGTATTGTTATTGCGTACCAAATCTAATATCGTAGTTGCTAAAGTGGAGGTTGATGTTTCTCTTCCCATGAGAGTAGTTCTCAGAATATCTAATGCCCTTCGTACATCTTTCATAGTTGGTCATTCCTGGGGAGATTCATTCGTGCACAACAAACCAACATGTATGAAAGAAATCAGGCATCTATTTTGTTCCATGTTCACACTCCTCCACAACCTGTTGTCAACAATGTCCATTAACCTATTTGGAAAACCTGACCTCACCCAATTTCGCATGTTCAAGTCTCCCACAAATATGGCATCAATTGGCCTCTTCCTTGTAACCATCTGTAACATCAAAATGCCATAACTGTAAACATCCCCCTTTACAGAAAATCTCCCACCCAATCCATACTCTACAATCAATAATTAGCTATCATCATTTTTGCGGCATGTTTGTTAAAGAAAATTAAATTTGTTTTAATATGACAGAAAATAAATGTTTACCAGAAGCAATGTAGCTGATAGATCCTTTGAGGGAAAATGTCGTACTGAATGAAACCAGGGAGTTTCTAGAACTAGTACATCTAAATATACCAAAGTCACTTACAAGGGCCACCATGTTGGCATCCAGAAGCACATTGTCAGGTTTCAAATCACAGTGCACAACTTGGAAAGGACAATCATAATGTAGATATTCCATGCCATGGGCCACATCTATGCCAATGTTCAAATACTCATTCAGCCCCAATCTACAAACATCCTCTTCTTTGATACTATTGGGATATAAATATTTTTCCAAGCTCCCATTAGGTGAAAACTGAAGAACCAAACATTTGAAGTTCAAGTATGAACACGCACTTATGACTGTAATGAGATTGCGGTGTCGAATCCTACCCAAGACTTTACACTCTACCTTAAAACTTTTCTGACTTTCTTCGTTTGGCGAATTGATAACTTTAATAGCAACTACCTTGCATCCTTTAAAACTCCCTTATAGACTGATACAAAAGTACCCACTCCAAGAAAATTTGACTCATTAAATCCATTTGTTGCATTGAACAGATCCTGATATGTAAACTTAAGATACCCCAATTTTCTGGACATAATATTTAAGAGATCAAAGTGTTGTCTCAAAAATTCCTGCCTCCACACTATCCCTAAGATTAAACAGAATAGAACAATTGCAGTGACTCCAGTAGCTGATAGAATTACTTTCATATGCAGTGAAATATTTTTTTGTCTCTATTTATGACATGGAGGTAACATGTATTTTTGTGGACTACAGAGTCTAGGATTTCCCACCAATATTACAATTAATGTTTTATTTGGCAACAATCCTTTTTCAGGAATTATGCCTGTCAAGTTGTTGAAACCAAGATTAATGTAGTGAATGGATTCTAGTTGTTTAAGGGACATCGGTATTGCACCTGATAGGAAATTAGAAGAGAGATCAACGATCTCCATATATTGTAATTTGCTAATTGCATTTGGTATCAGACCTGTAAGAGCATTGTTAGAGAGGTTAAGATACTCTAGTGCTAAACAGTTTTCTAGTACACTTGGAATCTCTCCGTGAAGCCGATTGCTAGAAATTTCTATTTCTTGAGCACTTACAATCTTACTTATCTCTCCAGGTATTGGTCCTTGCAAGAAATTCCACAAAAGATTCAAATAGAATTGAATGTTTCTAATACAGGCCATCACTTCTCCAGGTATACTACCACTTAATTAATTGTGAGAGAAGTCGAGCAGTTCTATATTCGGACATTTACTTAAACTAGCAAGTGTCTCCCCTGAGAAGTGGTTGTGATGAAGAAAAATCCTTCTCAGCTGTTCGAGGCTACCAAGTGAATCAGGAATTCTGCTAGATAGCTTGTTGTGACTGACATATAACAATCCCAGACTTTGCAACTTACCAATCCCATGTGGAATGCAACCTTCTTATACGTTGCTTTTTTAATATAGCGTTTCTAACTCCTGGAGATTTTTAATTCCAGATGGAATGCAGCCACTTATATAATTATGACCGAGGCTCAACATGGTCAGGTAGGTAAGATTGGTAATATCCTGAGGTATCTGTCCGCTTATGTTGTTATATTGTAAATCTAGACTAGAGAGCTTTGTAGAAAGTTGACCTATGCAGGGAGGTAAAACACCATCGAGAAGATTATGTGACACGTCTATCGATTCCAGTTGCGAGCAATTGGTTAGAGCAGTAAGAAAAGGCATCAAGTTGTGGTTGCCCGCACTAACAAATCGATTATTGTGTAACTCAATTATTTTGAGTTGGAGCAACTTACCCAAATCTGTAGGCACCATACCACTCAGCCTGTAATCATTTACAGAAAAATTACTGAGTTTGGGACAATTTCCAATGGAATTTGGTAATTTTGCACTAAGTTGATTTCCCCATAGGAAAACTGATTGCAAGTTGGTGAGCTTGGTACCAATTTCCCATGGAATGTGTCAACTTAGCTGGTTCTGATACGAAGCAAAATGTAAAAGCGCAGTACAGTTCAGGAGTGAAGTTGGCATTGGACCAGTGAGATGGGTTTCACAAAGGTAGAGTGTTTGTAGCTGGCTGAGACTACCCAATTCTGCAGGAATAGGTTCTGTGAGATTATTTGTTGATAACTGCAAGTTAATCAATTCAGAAAGGTTTCGAAGGGAGGGGGGAAGTGTCCCTGTAAGATTGTTTGCTGTCAAGTAAAGGATTTCTAGATGTATCAACAAGCTGAACTCAGCTGGAATATCCCCCTCCAATCGGTTATAAGAAAGTTTCAACTCAGCTAAATTATGGCACCGACAGAGACTACGGAGAATATTTCCTGTTAGATAGTTTCTATGTAACACCAATTCAGTCAAGGAGGAGAGGTTTCCTATAGACGCGGGGATGGTATTGGACAACTAGTTTTTATAAAGGTAGAGTATTTGTAGCTTGGTGAGCTTACCCAATTTAGGAGGAATAGGGCCTATGAGATAATTTATTTACAAATGCAAGTCAATCAAAGAAGACAAAATCCATATAATGGAGGGGATGGTCCCTATCAACTAATTAGTATGAAGGTATAATGTCTGTAGCTGGGTGAGACTACCCAATTCAACAGGAATGGGGCCTATGAGATTATTGGTTGACAACTCCAAGTCAGTCTTAATTGAGGGGATGGAGCCTGACAATTGATTAGTATGAAGGTAGAGTGTTTTTAGCTTGGTAAGGCTACGAAATTCACAGTAATGGGGCCTATAAGATTGTTTATTGACACTTCCAAGTCAGTCAATGAAGAGAGGTTTCCAATGGATAAGGGGATGGTGCCTGACAACTAATTGGCATGAAGGTATAGCATTTTGCAGCTGGGTGAGGGTGCCCAATTCAGCAGGAATGACCCCTGTGAAATTATTTGATGATAACTGTAAATCAATCAATTCAGAGAGATTAAAAAGGGATGGGGGCAGGGTACCTGTGAGATAGTTTGCTCTCAAGTAAAGGATATCTAGATTTGAAATAAGCCCAAGCTCCACTGGAATACTCCCCTGCAGAGAGTTGAAGGAATGTTTCCTTGAAATAGGTTGCGATGCAGCAGGAGTTCATGAACTTTGGAAAGCCACCCCAGCTATGCTGGTATGACTGTATAGGGTGTTGTAAGAGAGATCAAGTGACTGAAGAACCAAAAGATTCCCAACCAGAGGAGAGATAACACCATCCAAACCCATGTGTGATAAATTAAGCTCAACAACTATGTGCATATGAGGAGTAGAGCAAATAACGCCATTCCAGTTGCAAAAGGAGAAATTTGGTGATCAATGCCCCAGTGAGTTGTTTGGATCAAAAGTAATGCACTCTTTGGACACCAAGAGTGAATATTGGTTTGACTCAAAAGCATTATTATAATTGGCTGCAATTGCTGGAGTTGAGTAAGAAAATAGCAACCACAATAGCATTAGTATGCAAAGCACAAATTTTCCCATCTGCTTAAAACACAAGGAGAGAGACTACATCTGGTGAATTTTATTACAGATTGCAATTCGATATCAAAACCAAAGTTAACGGTTGTTTTTAAAGAAATAATATCAGGGGTTTTTATGCTTAAATTTCGACCAAGTGTAATATAAAATTCACCTGCAAATATCAATGCCACGATACAGGATAACGTGTACTTCTAACCAATTGCAATCTCCAATCCACATGAAGTTAGTTGTGCAGTCACAAAAAAATTGTGTGTAGGCCAGGTTGAGTAGTGAAAGGGGAAAGGAGGTAGAAACATAATGAATTAAGCACACAACCAGAGTTTACTAAGTTCCTCAATTCTTTATTGCGAGAGTTTCATTTCTCTTCAAATTGACTCTCTTACAAGATCTATTACACGTGCCTCTTATTTAAAGATGTCTTAGAAATCTGATTTACTTCAACTTCTTATAACTTGTAGAAAAACATTAATGCATAGATAACATTCTTAATGCATTGACAAAATATGAGGATTGTAAATGATGTGGGTTGAATATAAGATATTCAAATTCTTAGAAACTAGCAAATGTATGTGAAATGTTGTAGTGCCCTGCCTTGGGACACCCGAAAAACACACCAAAAGTCATTATAAATTTTGGGTAGATTTGTTTTTTGAAGTGAACTAAAATAATACTACTGTGTTGGTTTAACCCTTTTCCATTATTGATTAATTATTTTAGAATAATTTTTCTTTTCTAGTTTATTTAACTACCTGCCTAAATTCCCGATTTAATTATTTATTTAATAACACTATCTTGAATTACTCTACTAAACATCACTAGCGTCACTTGAGAAATTTACACCCCCTTTCATATTAATTTAACACCACTTGCCCTCATTTGGTTTTAATTCACATTCTCATTTTATTTAATAGTTTTCCCACACACCCCACAATTGTTATTCTCCCATTCCTATAAAATGACTTTGACTTAAAAAGTGCAGGATTAAATGTGAGCCTTAAGATTAATCAAATCCGGACCCTAAATTTTGAGCTTGCCCTAAAGTTTTCCCTAATGCATCTTTATCTCTTTTCTTTTTCTTTTCATATCATTTTCTCCCCTTTTGTTTTGTGTTTTCTTTTGGATGCACAGGTTGTGGAGGAGCTAAGGGAGAGAAGAATTCATTGGTTTTCTCTCTTGATGAGAAGGATCTTAATAATGTTTCATTCTTATTTCTTTTGTATACTTATTGAATCTTAGATCTCCTCAGGTTGGGCTCTTCATTTATACCCACCTGGTTATTTCAATTATTCATTTTATTAAAGAGGTTATTAATATATTTGGTTTAAAACCACAAAACACCAAACTCTTTCCACAAAAAAAATTATTTATTTAAGTATTTATTAATTCCTCTTTCTGTTATATAAATTTTGTTTGTTTTTTTTTTATTTGAAAGGTTTAATGAACTTTATTCAAACCACTTTCCACGGTTTTGATATTATTATTTACATATACTTTAAAATTTACTTTCAATAAATAGTTATTAATATATAATATACATTCTATATATATATATATGAAGAATACCATATTAATTTATATTTAATATTATACTATATAAAAAAAAATATAATAATCCATTTAATAATTTCTAGAATATAACAATTAAAATAGGTAACTATAATATATATATATATATATATATATATATATATATATATATATATATAAAATGATGATTACCTTGTAAGAACCTTGTATAGTTAAATTTAAAAAGGTAAATATTTGAAATATATTTAAATATCAACTTATATTGAATGAAAATAAAATTACTATAATTTCGTAAATTAATGGATTATTATGCCCCTTTTTTTCGTTATTTATTTTGACAAATATGAAACCTGATGGTTTGTGATATGTCCATATTAAAATAATCTACTCATTTAAGTGATAAATTAAGGATGTAGTAAACTAGTTCAAGTAGGATGGAGGTTAGAAATATGTTTACAATATTGAAATGAAGAAAGCCAACTCACATTTACTTTTCTAATAAGATAAATTATTGGGTTTTGTCCAGGAAAGTAATAAGAAAGGACTATATTCTATTCATTATAGAATGCTACCAAAATTTGCAAGAAGGTGTTAGAGTAGGTATTGACCTTAGCTCATGTTCACCTAGGTACTTTATTTACCTTTATTGTATTTATCCTCACCCACTTATGTGTGAGGATATTTCTTTTATCTTATTTAGATATTAGGAGATATTATCTAGTTGTTAGGTATAGTTCTTTCCTTGATCTATGGTATTGAATAGATTCTTGATGTCTAGTTCTCTCATAATTCTATGGTCTTGACTAGTTCTTTGATGACCAGTTATTTCCTTGATTCATGGCTTGATCTACGACCTTGACTAGTTTTTAGATTGTTATTCCTTGCCTATTTAAGCAAGGCCCATTCTCAATGTATTGCATTGAGTTCCATAATAATATATGATTTTTCTGCTCATTTATTCGCAAAGGTTTAATGTAAAGTTATTCTTGTGAATTACTTTCATCTTATAGATCGTGGTCTTTGATTAGCATCTATGTTCTTAGCTTGGTATGATCTAGTTATCATTCCTTTCATGGTATCAGAGCAAGAGATTGTTGTTGACATCCGTCTGTAAGTTTTATTTTACAAATAAATTCATTGTATATTCATATATTTGGGATTTGGTCATATGTTTTTGCTACATGCATTTTTATGGAAAACAGAGGCTTCCATTGCATCCGAAAGGTGTGAAAACCCTATGATTAACTGCAAACTTAGTCGTTTCTATAAACAGATGTTTTTTGTGGTTTTTTTGTTGTGGCAGAGATGCACACTGGTTCACCTTGGGATTCATGCCCAACATAAAAGAAATCGAGAGATTATTTTTTGGGTCTGTTGGTTTTTTATGAGATCTACACAGAGCAATTTTCTATTGCAACGTATCTGTCTCGATTTACATGTAAGAAGCTTTTCAGATGTTTCCTTTTTTGGCAGGGGTCCACGGATGTTGTGTACGCTTTTGTGCTATTTCAGGAAAATCTGAAGGTTGCTATTTTCATAAATAAAGGTCATTGTCTACACAGTCCACAAATAGTAATTTTTACCAGAAGAGGCAGCTAGATGTGACTTTCTCCAAAACATGCTAGATGAGGGCTTAAGCTTGTGATTCCTACTAGTAGGTGCTTAACATGAGCCCCCTTTAATTTTATTTATGTGGTGAAGGCAACAACAATTATTTTGTTTTAGTGGCAACTAAAATAAATAACAGAGAAAAACATTAAAAAGCTTGTAACTTGCACTATAATTATAAAGTGCCAAATATGGAGTGTTGTAATAAATTGTGGACGTAATTTCGGATGAGCCCGACATCCTAAACTTTTGGGAGTTACCATTTGTACCTATCATGGATTTTGAGAATGATATGCTTTTCTCTGAAGTATGTGGACTTCAAGATGATATTGTAAAATTTGTGGAAGAAAATAGATCGCTCAAGAAGTAAAATTCTCTTCTACAATAACTCATTCATGATAAGGATATAATAATACACTTCCTACCTAACAAACTTGCTAGCCTGTAACATCACCATCATATTGTGGACAACCATATCCATGCTCCTAGTCCACTTGTAGTTGTTGCTCTTGTACCCACTAAGATTGATCTGCCATTCTTTGAGCCTGAACCTGCTTTTGATGCTTCTAAACCTATAAGGCTTGTTACTCCATGCTCTTTCACATCTGTGCCCATTACAGTACCACATGTTGTGTATCCTACTTCTGCTCAGCTACATGGATTTTTTAACTGCATTTAATTCTCTCATGCTCTATTCTATGGGTCTCACTAGAGGAGTCATTGGCAGACATTCACAGGGTATTTTTTTCTCTATTCCACATGTTAAGTGGAGTTATCATCATGACATTGGTTTTTGAGCAGATACTTCATTAGGATCACACATTGATAGAGCTCATTTTTTTGTTCGCTTGACTCTTTCTGAGGATCATGAGCAACACATGATTTTTACACCTTCACTCAGGCTTGAGAAACTTGAGATTTCAGCTATCAGACATGATCAACCCGACACACATTCTAATGTTCTTTTGCATGCACCCATTGTGCATTTTTCACCAAGTCATATGCAGACATCTTCTTCATCCATCCATGTTGATTTGGGGTGGATATTTGATCACTCATGGTGGCAACATAGGCATTCGTTGAGAGGAATATACAGGTGTGGTTCCTCCACCATTCGGTGTCTTGCTCCACTTTCTATACCTTCTGCATTGTGATGTTTATTGTTTTGAGCATTTTTCTTTAGCAAGTGCAGTGTATCTCTTGTTTGTTAAGAGATTTTGTATCTGTATTTTTGACACTTTTGGCATGTTGACAGTATCTCTTGTGGGGGATCTATTCTGGTGAAGTCTAGTGTTATTTTGTCATTGTTCAAGTAGTTAATTTTAGGCAACTCATATAGATTTGTAGCATCACTCCACCCATTCAGCAATATGGGAGGGTGTGGTGTTGATCATGTTTCTTCAATTTTCATTTCTTTTCCTTGTTACCTTGGCTTTTCTTGGATCGTGACACTCTGGAGTT
This sequence comes from Taxus chinensis, assembly GCA_019776745.2. Classification (NCBI taxonomy): domain Eukaryota; kingdom Viridiplantae; phylum Streptophyta; class Pinopsida; order Cupressales; family Taxaceae; genus Taxus; species Taxus chinensis. The sequence goes on along the minus strand of CM034151.1, from coordinate 142,952,316 downwards.
TGTGTCCTTGCCTTGTTTCTTTGGTTATTGTTCTTGGATTGTGGCACACCTATTTATAGCAATTGATTGAATTATGTTTGGTGTTTTTTTACACTTTTGACATCACTTTGTTGATAGTCTCCTTATATGGAGCTATTCTGATGAAACCCAATGTCAATTGCTTTTGAGTTTTGTGATTGAGTAATGGATTTAGAGTACATTGCACACCAAACTTCTTCAATATTATATGAGTTTTTGAGCCGAGCTTCTTGGGATGCCTAGTAGTGAGTATTTAATCTCTTCACTTTGTTGTTACTTGTTTTGGGTACCTTGTGGTGTCCCTTTTTTCTCCAATTATTGTACATGAGTACCTCATTGGGCCTAGTTACCAGGAATCATAATGTGGACATTCCTCATCTATTTTGGCCCCTAGCTTCACTTGAGGGGGGGTGTTAGAGTAGGTATTTACCTTAGCTCATGTTCAGCTAGGTATTTTATTTACCTTTATTGTATTTATGCTCACCCACTTATGTGTGTGGATATTTCTTTTATCTTATTTAGATATTAGGATATATTATCTAGTTGTTCGGTATAGTTCTTTCCTTGATATATGGTATTAACTAGATCCTTGATGTCTAGTTCTCTCCTGAATTTATGGTCTTGACTAGTTCTTAGATTGTTATTCCTTGCATATTTCAGCAAATCTCATTCTCAATGTATTGCATTGAGTTTCATAATAATATATGATATTGTTGCTCATTTGTTTGCAAAAGTTTTATGTAAAGTTATTCTGGCGAATTGCTTTCATCTTATAGATCATGGTGTTTGATTAACATCTGTGTTCTTGCCTTGGTATGATCTAATTATTGTTCCTTTTGGAAGGACCTATTAAAAAGGATGGTAAATTATATTGATGTAAAGTGAATCCTCCAACTTCATGTACACTATGTTTCCTTAAACGTAATAAATAAATAATTTATGCATATTTCTACAAGACCAAAGTAAAACAACAAGAAAAGAAAGACATTTTTTTATAGCACTAAAGCATCCTTCCAATAAACAAACTTTCATTTTAAAAGAAGTTACAACAATTTCTTATGAAAGGAACAATTGTTACAATATTTCATCTCCAAGAGGCTCAAACTCAAAGTGCCATATATTTCAAAAACACATAACTACACCAAATAAATTCCATCCCAAGCTTCTTTAAAGGATAAAAGAGATTGCCCAAATAAAACTTACTCAAGTTTACAAGTAATTTTTGAAAATAAAATGGAGGATTTACAAGAAACATGAAGGTTTCCACATAGCCATACCCAAAAGATACAATGGGGTAATGTCCACAAAAAGAAGGAAGATGACAAGGAGAGGTCAAGTTGATAAAAGACTCCAAATTTCCACTACATAATCTCCAACTTCATAAGTTTTCAAGAATCTAACACAAAGAGGAAAAATAAACTTATTTAACCACCCAAATTTTAGGCATCATTACATGTCTTTCCAAGGTTGGAAGACATGCTAGCCTCCCCCAAGCCCATGGGAAAGAGGAATACTAACCACCACTTTGCATAAGAGTGAGGGAGACCAACCAACATTACATTCAGATAAGGCAAAACAAATATTAAAACAAATCACCAATTTTGTAATGAAGAAAAAAATAGGAGAAACCATGTTCTACCTCTAAGATGGGGAAGAGAAGAAAGGAGTTCTCCAAATGTAAAAAGTGGTAACCAACATTGGTTGTACAAAACCAAGAAATCCACACCCTCCTTATTCCTCCAAAGTCATTCAAATCCTCCTTATTTTTCCATCCTTTCACTAAATACTTCTTGGCACGAGTTTCAAACCCCAAATGAATTTCCTCACCAAGAATGGGGAAGGATGTTCAAGCCATATGAACCACCTTCCCTACCTCAAACCATTTGAGGGGAGTAACTAAAATCCTACAAGTTTTTCCCATCAAGCCATGAGAATTGAGAGGGAAAAATCCCTCTCTCTTCCCGCACAATCTCCAAAACTCCATCATGTCATATGATGGATGGAGAAAAATAAAGTAAAACAACAATTAAAATCAACATACAAAAACACACATTTTAAACAAACAAGACTAAAATATAACTTGATATAAAACACACAAATGAGCTCAAGGAGCCTACCTCAAAAATCTCTCCAACTTCTATCTTTTCCCTTTTTTGTCCAAGCAAGCTCTAGCTCCAAAATCCACAAGCTTCCAAGCAAAAACTCCAAAAAAAAAGTTCCCTTCTTTCCCCATGGGGGAGAATTTGAAGAGGACCAAGTAAAAATCCTCATAAATGAGTGGGTGACATGTGTCACCCCTCTCTTCCCTCAAGGTCAAATTTTTTTAAAATAAAAGGGAGAAAGGATAAACTAGCTTTTAACCCTCTTCTCCCAAATTATCCGAAATTATAACCAAAACAAACTTGTGCAACTTTTCACAAAACACACATCCCCATCCACCTTACATGGATGTGACCAAAGGAAGACAAAATGGGAGGGAAACTTCCTCTAAGCCTTGGAAACAATCTCCTCTACCTATTAGGTAAGGTCTAAGGGCCCATTTTCATGCTAAGTGAACTCTCAAACTAAAAAGGGGTCCCTAAAAATGCCTAAAATAAACCAATTTTGGATTTGGCACACTTGGGCACAAGGGTAGAAGGTGTGGGGCCCACCCAAGGGTTCACATGTGGCCTTAATCTCTTTTGATTAAACACATTATTATACAAACTCAAAGCTTAATGCAAGTGGACCATTAAGTCCCCAAAATAAGTCTACAACACAAACTAAACACCCTAAGCAAGATTAATAATAAAAGACATTTTACATTAAGAATGAGGGTCACTCATTGTGACCAAAACAATAAATCCTAATACTAAGGACTCATATAGTAAATATGGTTAGGGCTTAGCCCCGTGGGCTTCTTGTGCAAAATTGTGTAGCTGGCCTGAATCCAACATTCTCCTATGACCTATCTCCTGCACACTCATTGCACACATTAAATGCATCAGTCTGATAAAATATGAATCAACTACTCAATAAGAAATCAATGAATTCCAAAATATCATATCATCTTTCTGGAATCGAAAATATGACAACATGCACAATTATACATAATTCACTATAAGTTAGACATAATGATGAAGTGACACATATCCATAGAATCCAAACATGCAACTACACTAAATATTTAATGTATCTCAATTAGGTCTAAACAACATTGTTATAAACTAATGTCCACAACATCAAATGAAAGCTAACAACATGCTAATAGAGTCATTTTGGCGCTATGCGCCCAAATATGCATCCATGTCCAAGGAGGTCAAAAATCATAGCATATTGTCCAACATATATCAAATTCATGTCCAAACATGTCTATGAAGAAGGAAAACAACAGGTAACTGAAGCTATAAAAATGTGGGTACTACATCCCCCTCTACTAAAATTAGACTTCCTCCTGGAATTCACTGAAAGAGATAGCAATATCTAGCCCTCAAAGGTGTAGCATCCTCCTAGGTAGTTGGTGTCTCATCGTATATGTCCCACTATACTCTAACCTGGTCCAAGTCTTGACCCCAAAGGGCCAACCTCTGGTGCTCTAGTATGCATACAAGCTCAATTTTTCACTGCCCTCTGTCCTCTACCTGCAATGCCGACCAATCCAAAACATGAGAAACATCTGGTACATATCCATGAAGTACTGAAACATGAAATACATTGTGGGCCCGTGCAAGGCATGGTGGCAAAGCTAGGCGATAGACAACTAGACTAAAAACCTCTAAAATATCAAAAGGCCCCACAAAATGAGGTGATAGCTTAGAACCTTTTCCATAGAGGATTGGGCTCTTATAAGGATGAAATCTCAAGAAGACTTTGTCACCCACTGAGAAGTGACGATCAATCCTCTTGGTGTCCGCATACGCCTTCTGGTGTGTTCTAGCCTACTCAAGATGCTATCTAATCAGAAAAACCTGCTGCTCTAAATCTTGAAGGTAAGCTGGTCCCAGAATAATCTTGTCGTGTAGCCTGTCCCAACTTAGAGATGTCCTACAAGGTCACCCATACAAAGCTTGGTAGGGAGCCATACCAATGGAACTGTGATAGTTGTTGTTGTATGCAAACTCAACTAAATGAAGGTAGTCCTCCCACTTCTTCTGCTGGTCCATCACATACATCCTCAACATTTCCTCCAGTACCTGATTAACCCTCTCTATCTGTCCATCTCTAGATGATAGGCTGAGCTGAAATTAATCTGAGTACCAAGAGCGGCCTGAAAGGACGTCCAAAAAATTGAAGTGTAGATGGTATCCCTATCGTTGATGATGGTCTTCAGAATCCCATGCAACCTAACATTGTCCTCCATAAATACGTTGGTGATTGCCTGTGCATTATAGGTGACCTTGGTTGGTGAGAAATTTGTAACCTTGGTCAACTTATCCATATTGACCGTAATGGCATCATGATGATAAGAAGACATAGGGAGTTTGACTATAAAGTCCACGGAGATCACATCCCATTTCCACTTGGGAATATCATGAGGATGTAAGAGTTCTGCGGGATTAGAATGCTCTGTCTTGACCCTATGACACTCTAGGCAATGTGCAACAAAATATTCTATGTCCCATCAAAGACTTGGCCAATAATATAACTCCCTCAGGTCAGCGTGCATTTTATTTACTCCTAGGTGTGCTGCATACGGAGCTCGATGAGCCTCTGTAAGGATGAAGCTACACAGATCACCTTACTTAGGCACGTCGATTCTTCTATGGAACTGAAGTAAACCATCTACCTCCAGATTACATCCTGAATATCTACCCTTTAAAGAACCATGTGAATCCAACATCTATCTAGCACCATCATAAAACATGTCCTCTGGAAGATGCTCAAGAATCTTGCCTCTCAAATCTGACTGTAGTGTCAATGAAGCAAGCAAAGGTTGTCATCTACGAAGTGCATCTGTAACAACATTTTCCTTTCCTTCAATATATTAAATCTCCATTTCATAATTACATAGGAACTCCATCCCATGCCATTGATGAGCATTGAGGTTCTCTTGTAAGAAGATATGCTGCAAGCTATGATGATCTGTCCTCAAAATGAAATGTCTACCCAAAAGGAAATGTCACCAACACACAAGCGCATGAACAAATGCTGCAAGCTCTAAGTCGTGAGTAGGGTAATAAAGTTTGTAATCTTTCAGCTTATGAGACTCAAAGGCAATAACCCGACACTCCTGCATAATAATTTCTCCCAAACCCTCTAGTGATGCATTAGTACAAACAAAAAAATCCTCCGTAGGATCCGGAACTACTAAGATGGGTGCCGTGGTTAACCTTTCCTTAAGTAACTGAAAGGCCTTCTCACACTTTTCTGACCAATCAAACTTCTTCCCTTTTCTCTGAAAAGAATTAATAGGGTGAGAAATCCTAGAAAAGTCATGTACAAACCTACGGTAATAACCTTCTAGGCCCATAAAACTCCTCATAATACTGATAACATGTGTGAAAAGTTGTCTTATGAATTTCTGCATCTGATATGAGCAACTGATGGTACCCTGACTTGAGATTGATTTTGGAGAACACTCTCGCTCCCCGCATCTGATCAAACAAGTCATCAATCCTAGGGAGTAGATAATGGTTATATATTGTGACTTTGTTGAGCTATCTGAAGTCTACACAAAGTCTGATAGAACCATCATTATTTGTGACAAATATGATTGGCGCTCCCCAAGGAGATACACTAGGGTGAATAAGACCCTTCTCCAACAAATCCTCTAACTGAATCTTGAGCTCATGAAGCTCTGGAGTCGTCATCCGATAGGGTGCCTGTTGTATATATCTCCATCCCCGGGTAAATATGGAAAAGAAGAAGAATATGGAAATCAAAGAAAATAAAAACCTAACATTTATTTATGCGCCCATTATGTAGGTTAGAGGCGTAGAGCAGGAAATGTTGACATGGAAAAATTTATGCCCATGGCATAGGTTAGAGGCACAGAGCAGGAAATGTTGACATGGAAAAATTCACATCCATCGTGTACGTTAGAGGCGCAGAGTAGTAAATGTCAACATTGAAAAATTCACACCCATGGTGCATGTTAGAGGCACAGAGCAGGAAATGTTGACATGGAAAAATTCACACCCATGGCGTAGGTTAGAGGTGCAGAGTAAGAAATGTTGGGATGGAAAAATTTTTGCTCATGGCGCAAGTTAAAGGCACAGATCAAGAAATGTCGATATGGAGATTTCAGTACCTATGGTACGTGTAAGGGTATGATGACATGAAGATGGATGCACCGAGACACATCTTCAGGAGGCGCGACATTTTGAGTGTTGACACCCTGACAGGAAGCAAAACCTGACCTAGATATTCAAATGGCCATAACTTTTCACAGGGAGCTCAGATTCATGCAAGGTTGGACTTTTTGGAAAGCTTACAAGGTCCTCTATCAAACTACAATATCTTTAACTAGGTGATAACAAGTTCTTCAAAAATGTAAAATACAGCTCACCAGTTTTTTGGTTTGCTAGGGTTCTCACCTACCACCATTATGAGATGAATTAAATACAACCTGGAGGTGGTTGGGGTAGATTTGGAATTCCTCTCTCTTCCCTCTCTCATTCTTCCTATAAATTGTAAGGAGGTGCTTATTTCTAAAGGTTGGACATTCTTGTTTTGCCCCTCCCTTCTTCTCTTTGGCAGGTGAATTTGTGGAGTTCAAACCTCCCATCTAAAACTGTAATGCAACTTTTCCTCTTGGCATTTTGTAGTGTATTGTATCAATCTTTAGAGAAAATAATGCATGTCTGTGGATGATTCTCAACCCTCTCTGTGTTAATTATCATCCTCCTGATCTTTCACTACAAATCTGGTTATCTGTGCATGATCTTGCATTACATTTTAATCGTTTGTGTTTATTGGCAAGATAGGTGTTTCTTCATTCATCAGTGCATCACCTTTGTTAGTTTAGGTTTATTTTAATGCATCTTCTTACCCTATATCCTTGGCAAGTTAGATTAGGTTTTTGAGTAAACCCTCTACATTTTAATGTGTGCATCTGAACAGAGGAATAGGAACTGGCCTTCATCTAGAGAGCTTTCCCGATTCACAAGGTCCCACACTTAGGAAAAGTTTCATGTTATGCAATCACACTAAGAGTCTCAACCCATTGAGTTGCATAAATTCATGGGTGTTGTGATTCATCACCAACAGTGCCCTAGAAATTAGTGTAGATCTTGGTATTAAATAAATGTGAAATAAACCTCTCTGTAGGGTGGTAACCATGGAAGCTCACGTGGAAACACATCAACATACTCCCTCAAAACTGCATGATCATCTAAGGGTGAATGCTTTGGAGTGATCTCTGATCGATCACTGATGGTGATAGTAAAAAACTAATATCCCTTTTGCATGCTTTGCTTTAGTTACTTAGTCAAGATCATGTGCAAGGAGATAGGCCTCTGCATCCCTAAAATCACAACTTCACTCCCAAGATCATCTTGACACTTAATGACCTTATTTTTGCAATCTACCTTATCCTGATGAGCCTCGAGCCAATCTATAACCAACACTACTTGATAGGATCCTAGAGGAATAACTCAGAGGTCAATTGTAGTGGAGGAGACTCCTAAATCAAGTACGTAACTCTCCACATATGAGTCCACGACGAGTTTGGCCCCCTAAGCTAGCTTAACCTACCAATTATCTGGTTTCCTAGCCACCACTAACCCACATTGGTCCACTATAGAAGGAGATACAAAAGAATCTAAAGCACTTGAATCAAAAAGTATAGAGACAAAAATACCGCTGATAGTACCTATTGTCTCAATGACTGTGGCTTGATGCTTAGCCTAGGAGTTGTCAACCACTACATACACACGATAGGTGCATCCCACATTGCCCACCATCTGCTTAGATCTAGGATCTCTCTACGTGTCCATGGTAGTGGGTTTATTTGGAAACATACACATATAGTGGTCAGGGGACCCACAAATAAAACATCCTCCTATACCCCTTTGAGATGGGGTCCCTCCTGTACTCTGGTGCAGTGATCCTACCGGTCCAACCCTAGCAGACTGCTCTGTGTGAGCTAGCTATAGCTGCTGAGTACCTTGTATCCTATCCTTGGCTCCATCAAAACCTCCTCTAGAACCACCTCTCTGAAAACCCTGTGTCTATCTAGCCCTCTATTGCTGGTGGCCATGATGTTGTGTCTATTGTTGTGGGTGTTGTGGAGCCCTCACGGCTACTAGCAGAGGTAAGAATCCTCCTCTATGGGGTGGTGTTATACCTGTGACCTATGACTTTGAAAGGTTTATATCCTATCCTAAAAATTTCTCTCATTTCTATCTCGCTTCTCCTGTGCCTTGGTCCTATTCTCCTCAGCTAAGTAGGCCTTCTCAACAACCTTTTCAAGAGTGGGAGGAGATAACATCCTAACTACTCCTTTTATATCTACATTAAGGCCCCTAATAAACCTGTTAACCTATAATATCTCATCTTGTAGGCAGTCCACGTACTGAAGAAGATCGAGGAACCTACTCTCATACTGTGCTACTATGCCAAATCCTTGTCTTAAGTCGTGAAACTCATCGATCCTCTTTTGCATGAAATGCTCTGACATATAGTGAGCCCTAAATCACTCCTTGAACAACTCCCAGGTCACTGTCTCTCGAGTCAGATGCAGCTTCTACTCCTCATTCCTCCGCTAAATGCCTACTACGTCTTGGAGGAGCTGTATAGTGAACCTTGCCTTGTCGTTGCTCTCGTAAGATTGCAAGCCAAAAACAACTATCCAAGCTAAGGAGCCATGACTCAAACCTAAAGCCATCTATAGAGCCAATGTAAGTAGGCAGCTGCAAGCAAAGAAGATCCCTGATCACACTACCTATATCTAGATCCTGGTGATGTAAACCAACAGGTGAGTGTGGTTGCCTATCCCCAAATGGTCCCTCAAGACTGTGTGAGCGGCTACAATGGTACAAGGCTACCCTCTCATGATGAACGGAAGGGCTACATGACCTGTCTCGCCTAGGGGTATTTTGTTCTAGAAGCTTTGAGTGCATGTCCTCATCAATCGTATCCTCGGCTCCTAATAGAATTCCCTCCTCTCTCACCTCCTATGGTGGTGGAAGACACTGCTGCACCACGCCAATCAACTACGGAAGAGCCTATAAGATATTAGGCCCTAACTTAGGTACCTGCAGTTTGGGCGTAGGTGAACTACATCCCAAACCCCTAACCAATTGTCGTCTCATGGGTGCCATCATGTGCACAAGGCAATAAAGTGGATTATTAAATTATTAACTTGTTTTTGGTTAAGGAAAACATATATATATATACACTTTAATTATTGTTATTATTTTTTTATTTTTTTATTATTATATTTTAAACTAGGTAATTAATTGCCTAGAGTGTCTGCGTGTGTGAACCCGTGCTCTAATACCAAATGTAGTGCCCCACCTTGGGACACCCGAAAAATACACCAAAAGTCACTACAAATTTTGGGTAAATTTTTTTTTTAAGTGAACTAAAATAATACCACTGTGTTGGTTTAACCCTTTCCCGTTAATGATTAATTATTTTAGAATAATTTTCCTTTTCTAATTTATTTAACGACTTTCCTAAATTCCCGATTTAATTATTTATTTAATAACACTATCTTGAATTACTCTACTAAACATCACTAGGGTCACTTGTGAAATTTACACCCCCTTTCATAATAATTTAACACCACTTGCCCTCCTTTGGTTTTATTTCACATTCTTATTTTATTTAATAATTTTCCCACACACCCCACAATTGTTATTCTCCCATTCCCATAAAATTTCTTTGACTTAAAAAGTGCAGGATTAAATGCGATCCTTAAGATTATTCAAATCTGGACGCTAGATTTTGAACTTGCCCTAATGTATCTTTATCTCTTATCGTTTTCTTTCCATATCATTTTCTCTCCTTTTGTTTTGTGTTTTCTTTTGGATGCACAGGTTGTGGAGGAGCTAAGGGAGAGAAGAATTCATGGGTTTTCTCTCTTGATGAGAAGGATCTTAATAATATTTCATTCTTATTTCTTTTGTATACTTATTGCATCTTAGATCTCCTCAGGTTGGGCTCTTCATTTATACCCACCTGGTTATTTTAGTTATTCTTTTTATTACAAAGGTAAAACTCCCTGATTTCATATATATGTATTTGCTTTTAAAAACCCCAATGACCAAACTACACATTTACCAGGAGCTCCAGTTTTGAGAGCACATGGAATGATGGATTGCAATTAGAGTTGGTCGTAGTTTTTTTTAGAATGGGGAAGGGTGTTTGGCCGCGTGGAGAAAGTGGGTGCAGCCGTGAGGGGAGGACAACAAAGGGGCTGCGCAGAGGCGTGGAGAGGGGGGGAAAGGTTTGGTGGACAGTTAGGGAGGGGGTGGTGTGGAGGGGACAATGTGGAGAGGACAGTGGCTATGCAGGATTTGGGGAGGGGTTCGGCCCTCCCTGTACTTCCCCCCTTTTTTTGTTTGGTTTGAAACCACAAAACACTAAACTCTTCCCTCAAAAAAATTATTCATTTATTTATCTATTAATTCCTCTTTCTGTTATATAAATTTTGTTTGTTTGTTTTTTATTTTACTTTGTTTCAAAGGTTTAATGAACTTTATTCAAACCACTTTCCACTTTTTATGTAATAGTATTTACATATACTTTAAATTTTACTTTCAATAAATAGTTATTAATATATAATATATATTCTATATATATGAAGAATACCATATTAATTTATATTTAATATTATATTATATATATAATATAATAATCCATTTAATAATTTCTAGAATATAACAATTAAAATAGGTAACTAATATATATATATATATATATAAAATGATGATTACCTTGTAAGAACCTTGTATAGTTAAATTTAAAAAGGTAAATGTTTGAAATATATTTAAATATGAACTTATATTGAATGAAAATAAAATTAGTATAATTTCATAAATTAATGGATTATTATTCCCTTTTTTTAATTATCCATCTTGAAGAATATGAAACCCAATGGTTTGTGATATGTCCATATTAAAATAATCTACTCATTTAAGTGATAAAATAAGGATGTAGTAAACTAGTTCAAGTAGAATGGAGGTTAGAAATATGTTTACAATATTAAAATGAAGAAAGCCAACTCACATTTACTTTCCTAATAAGATAAATTATTAGATTTTGTCAAGGAAAGTAATAAGAAAGGACTAATTTCTTTTCATTATAGAACGGTACCAAAATTTGCAAGAACGACCTATTAAAAAGGATGGTAAATTATATTGATGTAAAGTGAATCCTTCAGCTTCATCTACACTATTTTTACTTCAGCGTAATAACTAAATAATTGATGTAGATTTCTACAAGAGGGAGGTCTAACAACAAGAAAAAAAAGACAGATTTTCTTAAAGCACTAAAGCATCCTTCCAATAAACAAACTTTCCTTTCAAAATAAGTTACAACAATTTCTTATTAAAGGAACATTTGTTACAATATTTCATCTCCAAGAGGCTCAAACTCAATAATCCATATATTTCAAAAACACACAACTACACCAAATAAATCCCATCCCATGCTTCTTTAAAGGATAAAAGAGATTGCCCAAATAAACCTTACTCAAGTTTACAAGTAATTTTCAAATATGAAATGCAAGATTTACAAGAAACAAGAAGGTTTCCATATAGCCATACCCAAAAGATACAATGGGGTAATGTCCACAAAGAGAATGAATATGACAAGGAGAGGCCAAGTTGATAAGAGACTCCAAATTTCCACCACATGATCTCCAACTTCAAAAGTTTTCAAATATCCAACACAAGGAGAAAAAAAAAACTTGTTTAACCACCCAACCTTTAGGCATCATTACATGCATTTCCAATGTTAGAAGACATGATATCCTCCCCCAAGCTCATTGGAAAGAGGACTACTAACCACAAATTTACATAAGAGTAAGGGAGAACAACCAACACTACATTCACACAGGGCAAAACAAATCACCAATTTTGTAATGAAGAAAAAAAAGAGAAGAAACCATGTTCTACCTCTAAGATGGGGAAGAGAAGAAAGGAGTTCTCTCCGAATGCCAAAAGTGGTAACCAACATTGGTTTCACAAAACCAAGAACTCCACACCATCCTCATTCCTCCAAAGTCATTAAAATCCTCCTTATTTCTCCATCCTTTGACCAAAGCCTTTTTGGAAGGATTTTCAAACACCAAAGAGGTTTCCTCACCAAGAATGGGGAAGGAGGTTCAAGCCATATGAACCACCTTCCTCACCTCAAACCATTTGAGGGGAGTAACTAAAATCCGACAAGGCTTGCCCATCAATCCATGAGGATTGAGAGGGAAAAACCCCTCTCTCTTCCCCCACAAACTCCAAAACTCCATCATGCCATATGACCGATGGAGCAAAATAAAGTAAAACAAAAATTAATATCAATATGCAACAACACACATTTTAAATAACCAAGACTAAAATCTAACATGATATAAAACACACAAATGAGCTCAAGGAGCCTTCCTCCGAAAGCTCTTCAACTTCTAACTTTTCACCTTTTTTGTCCAAGCAAGCTCTAGCTCCAAAATCCACAACCCTCCAAGAAAAAACTTTGAAAAAAATTTTCCTTCTTTCCCCATGGGGGAGAATTTGTAGAGGATCATGCAAAAATCCTCACAAATGAGGGGTGACATCTGTCACCGCTCTCTTCCCTCAAGGTCAAAGATTCTCAAAATAAAAGGGAGAAATGATAAAATAGATTTTAACTCTCTTCTCCCAAATTACACAAAATGATAACCGAAACAAACTTGTGCAACTTTTCACAAAACACACATCCCCATCCACCTTACATGGATGTGATCAAAGGAATGCAAAATGGGAGGGAAAATCTCTCTAAGCCTTGGAAATAAGCCCCCTACCTATTAGGTAGGGTCCAAGTCCCATTTTCATGCTAAGTGAACTCTAAAACTTAAAAGGGGTCCCTAAAAATGCCTAAAACAGCCCAATTTCGGATTTGGCACACTTGGGCACAAAGGTACAGGTTTTGGGGCCCACTCAAGGGTTCACATGTGACCATAATCCCTTTTTATTAAACACATTATTATACAAACTCAAAGCTTAATGCAAGTGGTCCATTAAGTCCCCAAAACAAGGTTAGAACACAAACTAAACATCCTAAGTAAGATTCATAATACAAGACATTTTACATTACGAATGAGGGTCACTCATGGTTGCTAAAACAATAAATCCTAATACTAAGGCCTAGTACAGTAAACACGGTTAGGGCTTAGCCCCATGGGCTACTTGTGCAAAATTGTGTAGCTGGCCTGAATCCCACGTTCTCCTATGACCTATCACCTACACACTCATTACACACATGAAACGCACCTATCGAATAATATGTGAATTGACTACTCAATAAGAAATCAATGAATTCTAAACTAGCGTAACACAATGAAAACAATATTTTTGGACAAATTGTCCCTGGAAAAACCCCTTAGGTAAGACCAGTTCTACAGATGAGAAATTAAATTAACTTCAGCAACTTAAGAGATACAAAGATTCATTGCCTCTTACTGGAAGAACTTCGACAATCTCTCAACTTCTCCTACTAATATTCCCCCACTGCTATCCCTAACGCTATCACTACACCCTTTTTAAAACTGTAAGACTATTTTCTATCACTGCAAAATTAGAAACTCATTTGCTAGTACTGCAAATGCTTCTGCAAAATTTGTACTCTCCAAATGCCCAATGACCTCCTTTTATACTACTCTCATTGGAACACAAACAGCCGAGATTGATTCTCAATCAACGACTAAGATACATAACAAATTAACAACCATAACAAATCTGGTTTCATGGTGTCACTAAAAGAAATCAATAATTAGAAAATAATTAATACATTCTCAACAATAAGATAACTATTATCTAATCTTAGCTAATGGATGAACAACTCTCCCAACTAACAAACTAACACTCCCTCTTAGTGAGGAAGTTGTTCTACATGACACCCATCTTATCTCTAAAGAATATAAATGTTCCCTTTCCCAATGCCTTAGTCAGAATGTATGCTACCTGCTCCTCTGTAGGTATGTATTGTAGTTGAACAATACCTCATGTACACAATCCTTGATGAAGTGATACCTGATATCTATATGTTTAGACCTATTATGAAACATTGGATTCTCAGACAACTTGATGCATCTCTGATTGCCATAGTGTATCATAGTAGTCTCAACCTTCTAAACAAACAAGGCCACTAGCAACTTCTAAAGCCATATAGCTTCACATGTTGCCATGTTAGCTGTAATGTATTCTACTTCTGATGAACTCAAAGACATAGACTTCTACTTCTTGCTGAACTAAGAAACAACTCCTGATCCTAAACTAAAACAACACCCTGAAGTGCTCCTTTTTTCTATCGTACTACCTACCCAATCTACGTCAATATAGCTTATCAACTTGATTCCTTCAACTCAAACATATCTGATCCCATACTCAATTGAACCATGCAAATAATGCAACACATGCTTGGCTGTTGTCCAATGCACTCTCTTTTGCTCAACCATGAATTGAATAAGAGAGTTTACTACAAATGCTATATCCATCCTAGTGTTGGCCAAATACATGAGAAAACCAATTAACTGCCTATATAAAGTGGGATGTACATCTTTTTCCTTAGATGTATCTACCTTCCTCCAATTAGTGATCATAGGTGTAGACATGGCTTTGCAATCCTCCATATCGAATCTCTTCAAGATTTCAATACAATATTTCCCTTGACCAAGGAAAATCTCTCCATCTGTCTGCCACACCTCCATGCCTAGAAAATAGTGCATGAGACCCATGTCCTTTATCTCAAACTCTTCTTCAAGGTTCATCTTGAAATCCTCTATGAGCCCTAGTGCACCTATAAGAAATAAGTCATCTACATATAGGATAAGAATAATAGCCTCACCCCCAACCACCAAGTAGTAGAGGTTAGTATTTGCCTCACTCTTCACAAAAACCCATTTCTTGCAAATGTGTATCAATGCACTCATACCATGCTCTAGGAGCCTGCTTGAGTTTGTATAAGGGTTTCTTAAATCTGCACACGTGGGTCTCTTTACTGTGTCCTACAAATCCTTCTGGTTGTTCTATGTATACCTCCTCCTTCAATTCACCGTTAAGGAATGATGTCTTGACATCCATTTGATGGATCTGCGATCCCATCTATGTTGCAAATGAGATTAAATCTCATATAGAAGTATACCTGGTCACTAGACCAAATGTCTCCTCATAGTCTATTCCCTCCTTCTGAGATAACCGCTTTTCCACAAAACTTGCCTTGTATTTCTCGATGCTACCATTTGCACTATGCTTTATCTTGAAGATCTAACTTGATCCAACTACTTCCCTATCTATTGGTCTAGGCACTACCTCCGAAACATCATTCTGTATTATTGAAGTATATTCCTCAACCATAACATCTTGCCATACTTGATGTTGTGCAGCCTCTTGATAGCTGGAAGGTTCACTATCTACAACCTGGATGACTAATGCCACATAGTCATTGAACTTCCAAGCTGGTTCTCTCCTCTATCTTGTACTCTTCCTAGGAGCTCCAAAAAATTCCTGAGTATCCCTTTGTGTATTTTGAACCTCTTGGTTCCTACTGCTAACTGCAGAAGATGAAATATCAACCTCTAAATCTTCTAGATGCATATCCTATTGCACCAGTTGCTCCATACTATGTGAGTCTTCACTACCTGAGTCTATGCTTGTACTAGTAACTGTACTTGAGATTTTATTCCCTTGACTTGGATTTGAAGCTTTTGTTTGCTGCTCACTTTGATCATCTCCTAGAAAATCTCTAGACCTTCTAAACGCTTTATGCTCCATTAAATTGAAATCATGTCTGAAAATAATTATTTTGGTCCCTGGATTAAAATTCCTATATGCCTTTAAAGTTTCACTGTACCCAACAAGGTACCCCTTCTCTATAGTCTAATCTTCTAGAATATGAAAATATGCCAAAATACCAAATATCCTGAAGTGACCTACATCTAGATTCTTCCTTGTGAAATCTTCTTCTGGTGTCATCTTCCCTAGTACCTTTTGTGGAACCCTGTTCTAAATGTAAACTATTGTACTACATGTGTCTGCCCATAGGTAGGGGGGCATGTCCTGGTCATGTATCATATCCCTTGGCACCTCCGATATAGAATTGTTCTTCCTCGCAGTAATTCCATTCTCTTGTGGATTGTAAGGAACTATCCACTCTCTCTTGATTCCTTCTCTAGTACACAAATCTTGGAAGTCATTTCCTTTGTACTCGTCTCCATTATCTAACCGAAGAACCTTTATCTTCCTTGCTGTCGAGTTCTCCACAAGATCCTTGAACTCTTAGAAGTGACTAAAAACCTCATCCTTAGTCTTCAAGAAGTATATCCAAGTCTTCCTGGAGAAATCATCAATAAATGTAACATGGTACACATATCCTCTAAGATAATTTGTCGACATTGGTCCACATATATCTGAATGTACTAAATCAAGAACACCCTTAGATCTATTGTCACTCCTTGGAAAACACGCTTTCACAATCTTCCCCAACACACATCCCTTTACATCATCATGCTCTGTGATCACCTATGGAACACCTGTCACTTTCTCACAAAGAATTTTAAGTGCTCGATGATGAATATGGCCCATCCTTATATGCCATAACTCTCCAAGATTTCTAGGATTATTGGTGCTCATTAGTGCCTTAGGAGTATCAAATTGTAACCTATAAAGGTGACCAATCCTAACTCCAATAGTTATGGGTGATTTCCAATCCCTATGCTTAATCAACACATGTGTCCCTCTAAAAATTACATTATACCCTTTATCCTGAAGAACATATATAGAAATAAGATTCATACCTAAGCCTAACAAATGCAAGACATCATGAAGTTGAACTATCTTTCCATTTTCCCTCTGAAATTACATATTCCCTTTCCAAACTGGGTTGATCTTTGAAAATTTCCCCATAGAAATCCTCATATTGGTTTCCTCCTCTTTGTAACTGGATAAGTACTCTCTAACTCCTGGTCTATTAAATGATTCCCCACTATCTATATACTAAACACAATGTGATGTTGAGCTAACCATATAAGCTATGAGTACAAACTCGTCTTCCATTCTATTGGAGAGTTCTTCTACACTTACTAAAGATGCCACCTTCTTCTTACCCTGAGTGAAATCAGTCCATAGTCGATCCTTACTTGGTAAGGTGTCTCGTCCATTAATAACTTTATGAAAAACATCCCACTACTTAATAAATCCAATTAGGGATATCCGTTTCAGCTCATCATCACTAGGGCTATCTCCAACAACTACTAACTCGTCCTTGACAAGTATAAGTCTAGTGAGGTAACTTGTAATATCTTCTCCCTTATTCATCCAGGTATTCTTCAACTTTTCTTTGAGAATCATCTTCCTATTGCTGGTAGCATTCTGGTATAGATTCAGAATAGAATTCCACATCTTATTCGCCATAGCTAACTCAGAGATGTGTGGAAAAATATGATCCTTGAAACCATCAAGGAAAATCCTTCTTGCCTTGGCATCCTCTTTCTTGTATGTTGCAAGTTGTGTTGCATCTGTAGGTACAACTACAATAGTGGTAACATAATCCTTTATACCATTCTCTTCCAATAATAAAGAAAGTATGGCCTTCCAAATACAAAAATCTGAGGCACCATCTAATCTATATTGATCTCTCAAACCAATTGAATCCATCTCAAAGGATAAAATTAATAAAAATATAAAGAGATCAAACTAGGTTATAGAAGGTTCCCCAATTTCTTTCCAAGGTAAAACCTTTTTCTACCCTTAACACTGCTTTGATAACATGTGAAAATTCTATTGCAGTCACTAATTATTAATCTCCTATCTTAAAATATTATTTAACTTCCAAAAACTAATTCACATCTAATATTGAAAAATAACACAACTACATCTTCACTAATAAGAATACAGAAAGAAATGAATAACAAAATGAACACAATATTTTTGGAAAAATTATCCCTAGAAAAACCCCTACAGGAAAACCAGTTCTACAGATGAGAAATTATATTAACTTCAAAAAATTAAGAGATACAAATATTCCTTGCCTCTTACTGGCAGAACAGCGACTATCTCCCAACTTCTCCTGCTGATATTCCCCCACTGCTATCCCCAACGCTATCATTGCACCCTTGCTAACACTACAAGACTATTTGCTATCACTGCAAACTTACAAACTCATTTTCTAGTACTGCAAATGCTTCTCCAAAACTTGTACTCTCCAAAATCCCAATGACCTTCTTTTATACTACTCTCATTGGAACACCAATGGCTGAGATTGATTCTCAATTGACGGCTGATATACATAACAAATTAACAACCATAACAAATTTGGTTGCAAGGTGTCACTAAAGGAAATCAATAATTGGAAAATAATTAATACATTCTCAACAATAAGATAGCTATTATCTAATCTTAGCAAATGGATGAACAATTGTCCAAGCTAACAAACTAACAAAGGGCATGCATTGATGAAGTTAAACTTAAAGGAGATTAATACCGGAGGAGAAAGAGAGGTGATAAAGATGGATATTGAGGGAAGGGAAGTCAATGGGTCTTGGAAATGTTGGTGAAACCTACGCTAGAATCTTCTTTGTTATGAGCAAGGATATATGAAATGTGTAGCTAACATATTGATTTTGGATCCAAATGCAAATCCAATACAGATTAGATTCAATAGATCTAGTTGAACCCAATGAAATCATAATATTTGATGCAAGCATGAACCCAAGTGAAGCAACGGGGTGAGATGAGGCAATCATTTTACATTGGTTTGCAGATGAGAAAGAGCCATGGACTATAATAAACGGTGCATTCCAAGGTGGAAAGAGGAACTTGTGACCCTTTTGTGGGACCTTCTTTCCTAAATGATAAACTCTCTTAAATCATTGATGACATTTATATGACCCTAAGGCAATGAGAAAAGAACCCAAATCCATCCGATATCTATGTGTCGTAAAACATTTGTGACATTAATATATTTTGAGAAAAAAAATTGTTGTAATTACCTGTTAACATTACAAATCCAACAACTGGGATCTTATAATATTGTTTGTAGATAATTCATCACTGAACCTTTTTTGTGTGCATATATAAGTGATGGTGTCTACTTGTATCATTTTGTAATATATATACAACTATGTTTTTGTTTTATAGTTAGCTTATTGTTGATGATAAAATATTCTCATGTCTACAATTGATAATATACCAATTGTTAATATGTTTTCCTATTGAATGCTTTTGAATAGGATTTAATTTCTTAAATAAAAACTTGACTATGGAAAATATAGAAATAATTCAAATAAAAATAATGAAAAATGTGATATTATAAGGTACTACTCAATTTGTTGCAATTTAATAGAAAAATGCTAACTAAAATATAGAGTGGATCTAGATCCCAAGATGAAATAGACCTAAAAATATTGAAAAGAGCGGGTTTGCCAATTATGTCTACTACAAGAGGTAGACCTTGAGAGCGACACTAAATAAATATTTTTCTTTTATTTTTCGATAATATTTATAAGGTCACTCTTTACATATATTGTAAAGTGGTTGTTTACACTTACTTAAAAAGCTATGTCGAGAATTTGATGGTTCTTGAAACAAAAATATACAATAATTTTTTTGGATGAAAAATCTGATCAATATATAGACAACTAAAATATATCTAATTAGTTAGATACAATGCATGTGTCCTTTCTTTTAAACTAAGTGGCAAGGGAATGGATGGATTTAAGGTACCAATAAAAATAATGTTCATCTGAGTTGTTAGATGCAACAGAGCCACACAGTAATTAGTTGATATTTGCCTCACAATAGAAATGTTCTCTTCATCCCTTATTATAATCGCCTGGTTGTACAACATGCAATTGTTGCCATATTCTACCATTATTATTCCACACATAACATAATATTAAATAGTGAAGCCCTACGAGTAAAAAGACACATAAAAAATAGATTTTTTGGGAGAAATGGTGTCAGGAGGGTATATTAATACGCCAAAAGAAAAAATAGTTATCATATATAAGGAAACTGATCTTTACACATATTGTAAATTTTTTGTTTTTCAATACTTAAAAAGTTATGTCAAGAATTTGGTAGTTCTTAAAACAAAAATATACAGAAATTGTTTTGAATGAAGATGTAATCAATTTACAAACAACAATAATATATCTAATTAGTTATAGATAAAGCATATGTCCTTTCTTTTACACCGAGTGTAGAGGGAATGGCTAGCTTTAACATACCAATAAAAATGTTTTTCATTTGAGTTGTCAGATGTAAAAGAGTCACAAGGTAATTAGTTGATATTAAGCTCTCCATGGAAATGTTGTCTTCTTCAGTGATTGTCATTACCTGGCTACAATCCACGCAGTTGCTGCCAGATTCGACCATTATTATTCCACACGTGACTTAAAAAATAGTGAAGCCTTGCAAGTAAAAAACACATAAAACCTAGTTTTTTTGGGAGAAATGGTGCGAATAGATGGTCTATTAATACGAAAAAAAAAATCAAATTTGGTTGTCGTAGATTACTTTTTAAAAAAACAATATAAAAATAAGATGATGAACTCATGCTCTAAGTTTTTCCCCTCAATCAAACCAATCCACCCAACCATAATCAAATTCAAACAATTTGTTGCGGGAAATGGCCATTTGAAGAGTCCGCCATGAAGTTCAAACATAGATGTTATTTTACCGTTACTTAAATGGAAAAGAAACTTGGGTGAAAGTATTTATGTTTGTTAAGGTGTTGGGTTAAAAGGTTTGTGGCTAGGTGTAATCACCAATGTGCATATATATATGTGGACATTGCCATATTCTACCATTATTATTCCACATGTAACATAGTAAATAGTGAATCCCTACACATAAAAAACAGATAAAACTAGTTTGTTTGGGAGAAATAGTGTTAAGAGATGGTCTATTAATATGCCAAAAATATCAAATTTGGTTGTCGTATATAAAGAAACTCTTTACATATATTGTAAATTGGTCTTTTTTCCAATACATAAAAAGTTATGTCAAGAATTTGGTAATTCTTAAAACAAAAATATACAAAAATTGTTTTGGATGAAAAATTTTATCAATATACAAACAACAACAATATATCTAATTAGTTAGAGACAAATCATGTGTCCTCTATTTTACAATGAGTGACGAGGAATGGATGTCTTTAAGATAGCAATAAAATTTTGTTCATCTGGGTTGTTAGATGTAACAAAACCACATGGTAATTAGTTGATATTCGGATCTCCATAGAAATGTTCTCTTCTTCCCCGATTATCATCACTTGGCTATACAACACACAGTTGTAACCATATTTGACCATTATTATTCTACACAAAACATAAAAATAGTGAATCCCTACAAGTAAAAAACACATAAACCCTAGTATTTTTGGAGAAATGGTGTGAAGAGATGGTCTATTAATACACCAAAAAATCACATTTGGTTGTCACAGATTAATTCTCACAAAAATTACAATATAAAAATAATAAGATGAATTTATGCTCTGAGGTTTTCTCCTTAATTAAAAAAATTCCACTTGACAATAATTGAATACGAACAATTTTGTCTGAAAAATGCGCATTTGAAGAATCTACCACGAAGTGCAAACGTAGACATGATTTTACCATTACTTTTAATGAAAAAAAACTTGGGTGAAAGTTCTTATGTTTTTTAAGTGGTTGCGTTAAAATTTTTGTCACTAGGTGTAACGACCAATGTGCATATATGTAGACAGATAAGATATTGCCATATTTTCTAAACCATTTGTCAAATCAAGTATTGGCAAAGATTTCTTCCATAATAGTGTTACAATATAATATATAAAACATCGCTACCATGATACACATTAATATAAATATCTTTTATAAAAAATCAAGCTATCTAAATTTATGGCATAAACGTGTATTAGAGTACTTTATGACAAACACCAAGTAATACATTGGTATATAATCTATAGAGATATTAAAATCTAAACTCCTATTCGGTTTTAGGAAAAAAAGACATACAAACATGGTATTCCGAAATCCTTGGTCATAGACAATCTCTATGCATTGAACTCGGATTGGATGTTTTTTCCTTGGATGCTTAAATGTAATGCCATAAAGTGGATTGGGCAATTAGAATGCTCATATCACCCTAAATGAACGTCTTAAGCGGTGGTTGACTCTTGGAATAATTATTTTACAGTCCACTCTATATAGAAATCCCCTCCCTACCTTTTTGTCTATGTCTCTACATGGAGACGTTGAACCAACTCTAGATAGAGATACAAATCAAGATCAATTAATTTTTATATAGTAAAATGATGAGATATTAGGGTTACATATTTATCTCTATTTTCAGGTGCCAGGGATGATTTAACTCATACTAGTACTGAATTTATTAGTATGGATATTAGTGAGAGATTCGGTCATCACAATTCTCCATAACGTTATGTTTATTTAATGTTGCACTTGCGAAAACTATCCAGTTACTGCTAAGTTTAGTTTTAGCACAATTTATGCCTCTGGATCTCACAGATATATATTTTTATGATCAATGGAAAATAACATCCCAACCATGCATTCCATAACAGTTTTCAGACTCAGCCATCCCCGTCTCATAGGGAAAACTCCTTCCGCATGAATATCTTATTCTTAATGAGAGTATTATCAACTTTAGGGATCTAAATTTTCTATTTGCTTAAATACATCCACATTCAATTCTGGTAGATGGGAGTGATAAATATTCTAACATTCCACCCTAAATTTTTGTTAGATATGTGGAAAAATAATGAATCTAGGATTCCTTTCCAGCACAGTTTGTAGCTCACTTCCCGAGGGGGTGTGTTTGGGGACGCTTTCCTGCATCATTGCTAGAATGGGGTCTAGGAGATAAATTTGGCGGGGATTTGGGAGCAAAGCCCCCAAACAAAAAAATTAGTCAATCCCTTGTTTTATAAAAGAAAAAGTCAACCGAATTCTATTTTTAAGAAAGAAAATACTAATAGCATTTTCTTCTCTAATTTTAGGAAGAGGAATCCTAACTATTCCTCACCAATTAGGTTTATTTGTCTTTATGGAGAGCCAAAGTATCTTATAACGACCTTACATGTAATATGTTCATATTTAGTTAATAAAATTTTAATATCTTGTACCTTTGTTATTTCTCTAAACACTCAGTTGGGTATTAACAAATGTGCATATAGTGTTCATCTATTGCATGTTTCGTATTCTATATATTTATTTTATCTCTATCTCCATAAAGTGTTGATTTCTTATTCTGCATTTTGTTTATTCAGTTCCTTAAAGCCTATTGTTTCGTAACAAGTAGTATCAGAATGTTGTTTTCTAGTTTTTCAACAAATATTATGTATTTGGTATTGCTATTACATCAAATGGCGAAACTTTCGAATGTAAACTTTGAGGTGAATTTTAACAGCATGAAAAACTTTGAGATGTGCAAACTTAAAACACATGATGTATTGGTGCAATAGGGGTTGCACAAATTCATAGATGAAAATGAAACAAAAACCTGTAGGGATGGATTAAAATAATTGAGAAGAGATGGAAACAAAATATCGTAGTGTAATATGCTTTTGTTTAGGAGATGATGTTCTCTTCAACATAGCTAGAGAAAATATAGCATCGAGCTTATCGACTATATTAGAAACTATTTAAATGATCAAATCTATATAAAATCATATTTACCTGAAGAGTTAGTTGCATACATTTTGGATAAAAGAAGCTATGAAATTTTTTGATCATTTAAATATTTTTAATATTGGTGTAAAAGTGGAGGATAAAGACACGAAAGTTACCTTGTTATTCAAATTATTGGATTCTTTAGATAATAAAGTAACTTTTATTAGTTTTAGTACTATTGATGACCTTGATGATGATTCTATTTTCGGAGCATTGTTGGCTTAGGAGATTAGAAAAAAATCTAGTGTAGAGACCTCTACACTTGAATCCTTGTTTGCTAGAGACATATCTAAAGAAAGAGGTCAAATCTCCAGAGGCACATCTAGATCTAAGCTGCAAGGTGCGAAGAGTAAGCCAAGGTGGTGTCACTAGATAAAAGTAAGGCATCTATAAAAGGATTACTAGAAGAGGAAAGAATCAGAAAAAAGGAAGATGTCACAAAGGAAACAAATCAAGTAGAAATGACTGAAGGTATGATTGATGAAGTTTTATATATTTATAATGTTTCCTCTTATCATCACGATTGGTTGTTGGATTCTTGTTCTACACATCACATGTTTCCACATAGAGGTTAGTTATCTTCTTACAAGTTAAACTTGGTAGTAGTTCTATTCTTTTCGGAAATAATTTTTCTTGTAAGACTAAATGTATTGGTAACATCAAGATTCAAATGTTTTATGGTATAGTGAGGACTCTAAAAATAATAATACATGTACTAGAACTAAAAAGAAATTTGATTTCCTTGAGTGTATTACACTCTATCAGTTATAGGTTCACAGGAAAGCTCGGGATTCAAATATTTCTAACGTTTCCTTCGTTTTTGGGAAGGATATAAAGGTTGGGAACCTTTACTTATTATAAGGGAGTAAAATTATGAGTCAAGTGGTTATGGTATCTAAAACAATAGAATATTCTACTCATTTATGGAATCTAAGTCTAGGGCACATGGGCAAGAATGACTTTAAAGTTTTGATGAATCATTACTAAGTTAATACTACCTTATTTAAAGTTACCATATGTGAATTTCCACAAGCACTGGATTTTTGGAACATAATGTACACATAAGTTTCAAGATAGAAGTCATGAAAATAATGGTACTCTTGATTATATTCATTATGATCTTTGCAGTCTAACACATTTAATATCATATGGATATTGAATGATGTATTTTGTTACATTAATAGATGATTGTTCCAGGAAAGTATGGTTCTGATTTCTTAAGATTAAATGTGATTTTTTTAACACATTTAATAAATTTATATCTTTTTTAAAAAATTGCATTGGCAAGTTTCTCAAATGTTTAGGAGAATACAATAGATAGGAGTTCACATCTTTAGAATTTCATAACTATAGCAAACAATATGATATTGAAAAGCATAAAACCACCAACAATACTCTGCAACAAAATAATTTTGTTGAACGAATGAATATCAATCTTTTAGAGAGAGAAAGGAGCATACTAACTAGTGCAAACACTGATCAATGTTTTGGCTTGGAGTAGTGTGTATTGATTTTTTTCTAATAGATAACTCACCATCAATAGTAATAGATATAAATATTCTTGAAGATGTATGGAAAGGTCATCCATATGATTATTATAACCTAAGTTTTTGGTTGTAAAGCTTATGATCTTATGAATAAAATTTAGCATTCAAAGATAGAACCAAGATCCAAGAATAAAATATTTGTTGGGTATGGTAAAGTAGTTGGTGTTACGGGATACAAATTTTTGCATGCTACTACCCACAAGTTCTTCATTAGAAGAGATATAGATTTTGATGAGTCTCATCTCTTAAAATTAGATGGTGAAATAAAATAACAGGAACATCAACATCAACATGTTAAGGTGTAAATCCATTCATCTTTAGATATTGAAAAGGAAGAAAATTAGTTTTCTTTCGATTTTGAAGATGTTGAAGATTTACAATATCATGACAAAACACTTGAGTAGTTGGTATGGTGGCCATAACAATTTGAGGAAACACCTACACAACTAGTTTTGAGATCTACATGAGTTAGGCATCCTCCTACTAAGTATAATCCCAATATTTAAATTGATTTAATTTCTAATGACGAGAAACCTAGTTGTTATAAGGAAGCATTGGAAGATGTGGATAGTTCTGGAAAAGGTATATATAGGAGGAGATGGATGCCTTGGAAAATAAAAAATCATGGGAACTAGTAGAAATTATAAAATGTAGAAAACCTCTTGGCAGAAAAAATGTCTACAAATGAAATATAGGATTTGATGAAAAAGTTGAAAGTTTGAAGGCTAGACTAGTAGCATAAGGATTTTTACTGAAAGAATGCATTAATCTTCATGAAAAATTTTCACCAGTTGTTAAACTTGTTTCAATTAAAGTAGTCTTAGCACTAATTTCATTGCTTAATTTGGAGTTGGATAAACTAGTTATTATAACAACATTATTTCATCTAGATATGTACAAGAGCATATATATATGGAAACTCATGAAGGAATTTTACAAAATAGAAAAAAGGCTATGTTTTCAAGCTTTAAAAATCATTGTATGGCTTGGAAAAAACACCCATGAAATGGTACAAGAAGTTTGATGCTTTCTTGATGAGAAAACATTTCCTAAGGAGTGAGTTTGACCATTACATTTATTCCAAGTTTTTGAACAGTGGTTTATTCATTGTATTGGTATTGTATGATGATGATATGCTTGTTGCAAGAAAAAAAAGGTATAAATAAACATTTTAATGGATCATCTGGATAGGAAATTTTATATGAAACATCTAAGATTTGAAAAAAAAATATTAGGCATGAAGATACATAAAGACATGATAAAGGATAACATTTGGTTATCATAGCATTGGTATTTGTAATAAATAATAACCAAATTTGGTATGAAAGATTTAAAACTAATTACAATCCATTTTTCTTCCCATATCAAAATTTCTTCAAGTTTATGTCATAGAGAAGAATAAGGGAAGGAGTATATGTCTCATGTATTATATGCCAATATAGTATGAATTTTAATGTGTTATATGGTATGTACAAGACTTGACATTTCACATGTAGTTTGAGATGTTAGTAGATATATGGTAAATGCAGGTAAAGAACATTGGACAATAGTGAAGTGGGTTTTTTGCTACTTGTAAGTCATAAGTGATTATTGGGACACCTATAATAATTGTGGTTATTCTATTTGTAAATATGTTGATTCAAATTTTTTAGGTGATTTGGAAAAAGGAAGATCAAATTATGCTTATATTTTTACACTTGCAGATGGACATGTCATTTAAATGTAAAAACTTACAAAGATTACTGTTCTGTCAACTATTAACAAAAAATATATAGCTTCCTATTATTCTTTTTAGGATCTAATTTTTAACTTATTCAAACACACTATTACATTGTTTAGTCTATTTAGTTACTAGTTATTGGTTACACATATGTTTCTCTCCACTTATTGGTTGTAGTCAGTTTGGTAACTGAATTCTACCTCTTTTCACTTGTATATATTCACTATTATTCATTGAGTATATATTTATCAAATATTCTTCGCCTACATTTAAGTAGTTATTTGATCCCATGTCTATCATTATAGAATATGCTAGTAGTGTTGCGAGCAATCTGGGAGATTTTCCACCATCAAGATGCCAAAAACAATCCCCTAAGAGCATTGAATTCTATTTTGCATTGTTAAAATTCAACATCACATCGGTAACTAGCAATTCGAGGAGATAGTATTTCATGGACTACTCGGTTTGTTCTTATTTAATGTATGATTCAAAGTAGAAAAGATACGTTCCAATATTATGGATGGCTATGAGGAAGATGATGAAGGTGAGTATAACATCCCCACAAGAATCCACATGACATTGCATGAGCATACCAAGCTCACCTTCATTATCTTCTTTGTCAGTAAGCCTTTTTACATTTGAACACAATAATAAAATTATATTTTTGGCATCACGTCTACTCTCAAGTTTTTGTTGTCTGATGCTCATTTTCTTAAAGGTCCAAATTATGTCACCTAGAAGACGAATATGTTCACCATTCTCTATTTTAAGGAACTATGTGAACTCATCACTGTAAAATTATCTCATCCCACCAATGTAGATGAACAAACAATGTATCACAAGATTGATGAAAAATCCTTGATGATGATCACTCTCAGGATTTATGATGAGGTGAAACCACACATAAAGGATGTGAAGACATCAAAGGTGGCATGGGATGGTCTCTACACAATATAGAAATGGAAGAACATGACAAAGGTCCTACATATATTTTACAATATTCCTACATAGAGTATGAAATATGCCGAGAAAGTTGAAGAATTTTTACATTATTTGGAAAAAATATGAGAAAAGCTTGTAGTGCTTGGAGAAAAATTTGAAGAAAATCTACTAGTCACTCTCACATTGAGAGCTCTTCCTTCCCATGTAATTAAACTCTTCGCCACATTGAACATAAAAAAACAATATGTGACCTTTTCCAAACTGGTGAATTTTGTATAGCAGGAAGAAGCCATCCAAAAAATTCATGACGTTTTTGAAGACAAGGAGCTGATATGAAGGCTAGAGAAGAAAAGTCACAAGAAACTGGGATAAAAAGATAAGTGGTCACATAAGAAACCTTATAAGCATCTTCAAAATAAGAATTTTTAGAAAACAAATTAATTGTGTCACATTTAGACCATGAATATGCACAACACTCTGAACCATTTGTATAATGGCCATACAAATTGTAATTCTAGATAAGAAAGCACAACTTTTCGAAGTGATTTATAGCAATCCATATGACCTCATCACCATAAGAATTCAGAAGCATATGCTACATCTCAATATGAAGATGAATTAAACGAGGAAGTACCAAAATAAGTAAATTGTGGTGTTGATGAATATGTTGCTCTAGTCTCCCAAACATCACATACATCGTAAAGTTTTAGAGTGATTGAATCTGGTGACAACAAGCACATGATGGGTGATGGGCATATTTTTAATTTATTCAATGATCACCACACTAGATATTAGGGTCAACTTGCAGAAAATAAGGAGAATGTTGTAGAAAGAATAGGAAATGACACCATTCATCTTAGGAGGAAAATCTATCCTCTCACGAAGGTCCTTTATGTTTTGGGATTTACCATAAATATCATGTCTATCTCCTAGCTCTTGAATCATAAGATAAAATTGAATTATATGGTCGAATAAGGCATCAAACCATGTTTGATCCTCATGAGAAGGTATGACATTTTTTATAGATTTTTGGTAGGATCATTTATTTTCACTTGATGTAGTTGTTTCCTCTACAGTTTCTTCATCTTCCTTCATGGTGGAGTCTATTGCACTCTGGCATTATTGATATGGGAACATTTATATGGGATCCATCTATTAGCTCAATTATAATGATATGGTATGAAGACTTCTACCACTCTCCCACTTATTACCTCTTTGTTCTAGATGTATACTAGCCAAACAACATCAAGATCTATTCAAGATGAGATCTTTGCATGCCAAGAAGCATCTTGAGGTCAAATATAATGATCTGTAGTGATCATTTATAGCTTCCTTTTAGGGATTTTAGTAGTTTCATATTTTTATTTCTCACTATTGCTGCAAGACATGGGTGTTATTTCTCTTGAAGAAGAGTGAAACATTTGATAATTTTCAGATCTTCTATTTGTGAGTTATTCAATAAGCTGGGCTTCCCCGTAGATTGTTTTTCACTCAAATAAAGGGAAGAATTAACATCAACTAAATTCTTGGCATTCTTAAAGAAGCATGACATCACAAAGTACTCAATACTAACCCTATATGCCCCCAAAAAATGTAATTGTATAATTTTGTAATCAAACTATCATGGAGATGGCTCATTACATGCTTTCCAATATGAAGTTGGAGAAACTTTTTTGGGTAGAAGTATTCTAGAAATTTGTATATCTTATGCGTTTGTAACCTACAAATATCTTGAAGGAAAAGATAAAGGAAGAGGTATAGAGTAATCAAAATCCTTTGATATCCCATTTGAGAGTGTTTCGTTATACAACATATGTATATGTCCCTACTAAGAAGATGAATAATATCACTACAAAGACAGGTTCCAGTGTATATTTTATGGGTATATTACTACCTTAAAGGCATATCGTCTGATGGATATTGAGACATAAGATATATAAGAGTTGAGATGTGAGTTGTGATGATTCATCATTTGACTAATTATAACACAAAGAAGGGCCAACAATGACCTCCACTCTTATATTTCTCTCACATATAGATGATGAATATGATGATTATTCACATAAGAAAGATGACCTGCAAGGATAATTATTCGTTGTTATTGGTAATTTGGAAAATAATTCTTCACATCATCAACAAGATTAATGTCCCAAGTGGTTCCAAAGAACCATCATGAACTCCCACCTCAAATCTCTCCTAGATACTTAATCAAGGATTCATAACTTGAAGAAATGTGATAAAATCAATAAATATTGCACTCATGAGTTCATTAGTTGATAGAACTAAACCTATAACAGTTCGAGAGGAACTCATTCAACTAGGGTGGAAGATGTCCATGAATGTAGAATATAAATACTTGATTCTAAATCAAACGTGGGAACTTTTCAATCTTTATACAGGAGATAAATCCATTGGCTCAAAATGGATTTTCAAAATGAAATATATAGAATATGGATCTATCGACAAGTACAATGCATGACTAGTTGCAAAGGGATATGCTGAACAAGAAGGAATTGACTACAAGGGGACCTTTTCACCCATTGTGAAGATCAAAACCATCATGTCCTCAGCTTGTGATTAATGCCATAAAAAATTTCACAATGGAAATACAAGAACCACCTCTACCATTAATATGCTACATGTGGAAATGCGTGAAATCTGGGGCAATGCAAGTTAGAGTATTCTGAAGAGAAAAAATAATCTTGATTTCTTATAAACAAATAATATCTAAACTACTAATTAAATGGAAATCTAAATGAATAGATAACTTTTTTGAGGGCTCTCTCAGACCCCAAACATTCCAGAATATGAAATTCATGAAAAATAAGACATATAAAATTCATCCTACCTGTCCATAATTCCATTCCTAGAGCCAAGAATGGAAAAATTAGTTTCTAGAAGATGTTGGTATAAATTAGAATGCTCAACATGAATGGAGTGGTGTTTGGTCCAATTATCCCCTTGCATGCCATGTAAAACCTCTTGGGGTTGAATGTTTGATCATGTTTGAGGGAGAGAGGTTGAAGAAAAATTCACAGTATTATAAGAATTGGGTTGAGTAACATGGATTTGCAAGGTTTTAGAAGTAATAGAAACCAAAGGGCGAGGATGCTCCATTCTTAGCTCATCCCTGGACGGAGGAGGAGAAGAGTGAAGATGTGGAACCTCAATAGAATGTTTCATCCCTGAACTCTTCTTAGACTCAACCATATTCTATCCCTAAACCAGAGGGTCAACTTTTGGCTTAGGGCTAGTAGATTGAGTTAGTGCTGCTTTGATAGAGCCAATAATGGAGAGTACTCAATGTGATGTTATGGGGCCTAAAAATAGAAACACATGTTGGGGAGGTCAAAATAAACAACCTTTTGAGACATACATAGGCACCCAACTTGATTATCCAAGTGGTCCGATAGATCTTTCGCAAGGTGCACTTTGACACACACAAGTTTGTTAGGAAGAACAAAAACATGCTCCTAGTTATAGCAAATCACCCTGCCAATGGGTTTCACAATCTCTACTAGAAATTACTATAGATGAATAGGAAATAAAGGAATTCCAATCCAAACTTGGATTTTTAATGAGACTTGGGTGGTGGGATTAAAATTGAGGGTCCACGGTGAGAGAACAAGTAAGCTATTTCCTAAGTACTAGCACACCACCTTTGACAAAAGGGGTTGCAGATGAGAAGTCTCATGAAAAGAAAACATATAAAACCCCTTAGTGAGGTTACGAAAACCTAAAAAAAGGAAACCATGACACTACCAATGGTTTTTCATCAATTTTTACAACTAGGCTTGTGAGGATATGCAGCCACAAAAATAAACAATAAAGAAAATGTTTTGATACTAGTTGAACACATGATCTAAACATTCATAAGAAATAATAACATCCGGGGGGATACAAAGTCCATAGCTCATTGTAACATTTCTGTAAAAGCTTCCTCACACATGTGGGAGCCTTGTCCACCAATTTTCGCAATGGGAGGATATTTGGCCAGTTATAAGTTGCACAGCACCTTAACGATGCGGAAAATCCGGAAGATAATATGATATGAATGATAGGATATGGCTATAAAATATTTGTACATGCAAGTTTCACAACAAATTATGGTAAGAGAAATCATGAAAACCCTAACAGAGTCGAGGTTCCCGTCCACTTTGCATTTAATGATCCATTTTTTTTCTTTCAGATAAGTTTAATTAATTCTCAATTCATGCTCTATCTTCTTCTCCTTTATTTATTCTATAAATGACATATTCTATTCAATATTATAAGAATGATTAGCCATTTTGAAAACTATTCGATCATTATTAGGTTTTTTTTCCTACAAATTTAATTTATTTCTTCTTTTCTCTATACTAGATATCTAAATCCATCTAGGGCCTCTTTTACAAAGTAATAAATATGTCAATATTTTAAGAATTATTCAAGTTTTTGTGGCGTATAAATTTACTACAATTTTTTCTAGTTGTATTTTGTATTGTTTAATCTATGATAGATTTGTGTGGAGTATAATTTTATTCAATCACATAGTATTGTGTTTTCACAAATATAAAATGGATGAATAATTATGTTTCTCTTCTTATGCATGACATTTATTTTATGTTTTTTCTTCCATGCATTCCCCCTACAAGTGTTAGAGGAGGTAGACTACTGATATCACTAGGAATATAGATAGATGAAAACCATATCTCTCTCAAGATTCACTTCAATTTACAAGTCCCACATTTCTAACAAAATCCCATAGTCTACTGATAGTTATCTTAGATCACACAACAAATAATTTCAAACTCTAACAAGCACATCATACGAACTTAAATACATACTCAAAAAACAAACATGACATTAACATTTATTTAAATAGATGTTGATTCATAAAAATAATTCAGCAATCATTTTCTTTCCTTTCTCCATTTTATAATCTTCTTCATTACACTACTAACAATGAAACAAACACTTATTTCAATATCTTTCCGCTAACTTCCTTTAGAAGTATCCTATATACCTTAAAATAAGGCCCAATACATATCATATTTTCAAGAATTTTATCTCTTCTCCTATAAGATATTTTTAAAATACTTGAATGCCTCAAGATTACACAAAAACTACCTTTAGTGAAAATTATAATTCAAATAATTTCCTTTAATTAACTTCCCATATTGATGATGCATAAAATTTCTTGCAAGTTCACAAATGTAGCCATTGCTAATGAATTTGGGAATATATATTAAACTTTATATTCTTATTTATGAAACTGTAAGGATATATGACTAGTTTGTATGAGACATGTTATTATATGATATCTTTTGTTAATGTGTTTTCTCTCTTTTTTTTTAAATAATGGATTTTTGATATTGTTATTGTTAAATTATTTTCAAAATATATTTATTTTTCGTTATGCTTCTATCATCATGTATGAAAATTTTCTTCTCATTCAAACTTCATGAGATATTCTTAATCCAATTTATACATACTTATCTTTTTGTATTGAAAAATTTATAATATGCTTTATTGGAATCCTAAGACACATCTATTAAATTGAAATAACAAACCTATCATAAAATAAGCTTTATATCATCGATATAACATCCACAGTTACAACTACGAGTATATTGAATTAAATCTAAACTTTAACTTATTCTATATATTGAACGTTATAATCTCTAGTTCCACTTATGTATCTCAAATTTATATTTCCTATTATTCAATGTGTATCTTGTGGAGTTTCCATGAACCTTTAAATTCTAATCTTTACGTACACTATGTTAGGTCTTGTTTCCATCAAATACATAAAAATTATAACTATTTATTTTATACAATGCAGAAAATAAAATACCTCATCCTCCTTAGTCAACTTCAAACGTAATATTACAATTTTAGGCATTTTTCTGCAATTTGAAATCTGAAACATATTCAAATAATCACTATTATAATTGGTTTTATGAATGAAAATTTTATCATATTTTTTTTGTTTTCTTCAATAAGAATAAAATATTTTATCAAACTTAATTTTTTCATTTAAGTATATCTTTTCATTTCTAACTTGAATAACTCACTTAGAAATTTTCCTATGGATATCGAATCATCTACATCCAAACATATAATAAAATTTTCAACTTTAAATTTCCCCCTTTATATAAATATTTTTGTCACTTATTGTTCTATTAAAACCATCACTCAACAAATATGTGTCACTATGAAAATAAAAAGGTCTTTGTGTTTCCATAACACCATATAGAGTTTTCTTCAATATGTAGACATTGTTCTCATTCCCAAATAATATCATAAGATTCAAGTTGCTATGCATATACTTATTCGTCTATTAATAGATTCACTAATACTAAATTTCCATCCATTTGATAAATGTTATACTCATTCTAAGTTTCAACTGCTAAAATTTATATGATTGTCTATGTATATTGGAAAAAATTAAAATATATCATTGAAATCAATTTTAGACTCTTGTGAATGCCATTTTTCAACCAATGGTCGAAAATATTTCAACTTGCATTGAAATCTTTTTTTATACCCACTTTACTCTAATCATGTCATTTCCTACTATAAGATCCATTACATTTAAAGTATAATTTCTATCTATTGCTTCGAGATTTTAATCCATAGCTTTCTTCCTATTCTCATGTAAAATTTCTTCTTCAATATATATACTGAATAAGCTATAATGAATATTTAAAATTGACTAATTTATCATTTTGGTATGTTTAATATATCCTTATCAAATTTGTCTCCCACAAGTTCTCGTCGGAGCGAGATATTACAAATTATGGAATTTAATTTTCTCCATATTAATCTTGCAAGTGATATGTAGTTGAAAGAATTATGTTTATTACTATATATTCCATTATATCTCGTGAACTAAATGAGACAAACATCCCTTTTGTATGATACTTTTGTGATGTTTAATGTTAAATTACTCTTAAGAAATATTTTAATAAACATCTTGCGGGATACTAACTGGCATGTTGATTGGAATAATTCAATGGAGTGATATCTTGTAAAACTAGTTTGCCAGTTGATAAACAGATCAAAACTTTCACAATGTGGAGTGAAGAAGGCATGTTAGAGGGGTAAAGAGAAGGGGAAATGGGAAACGAGAAACCAATGAATGTTAATGGAATTGTTTTATATTATTCAAAAAATTGCAAAGTATATATCTACGTATCAATTTTTTCCATTTCTTTTCTTACTAGTAAAATATGTCCCACATCCAAATTTAGACGATACATGTATAAAATGAAGAATGACATCTTTTGTAGAGCTCAAATATAAAAAATCACACTTGAACCTAAATCTAGCTAATTATTTTAAGTTTTTAAACTATTTTTGATGATTTATTTACTACACATTTTTCTTTAAAAACAATTCCACCTTGAGGGATATATATATATATATATATATATATATATAGCTTCTCAAAGGCTAGTGGCTAGGTGTGGCTCAAACTATCACACCCTGCAAAACTTAGTTTGTGATTTCAGTAGGTTAAGTCCTAAACTATAAATTTCAGTGTTTGGTACACCTTTGTCTTGAATAAGCTGGTCATATTAAATAACATAGACACCCTATTATAATAAGGAAATCACCCTGGAGATGGTGACTAAACCAATACGATGTGTGTATGACTTACACTTGCTTTGATAAACGTTGTTATATATGTGTGCTAACAAGGTAGATTAATTTTGATCTTGTGATTATAAGGCATAAGTATGTTGTTGATAGTTATCATCTTGGAATAGTATTATTGTTTGCTGACTATTTTCTAAAACTTACAGACATTAAGATAATGGTTCATACGACATATTAGTGAATGACTATGATCACTATTTATGACCTTACGAATGTTAAGTACTTGGGATAATTTGTTTTGAATAACATTAGTAGGGGAGTAATGATTGGATCTTATGAGAGAAATTATGATAAGGGACGAACTCTTAGATCTAAACCCTACACACTAGGGGACATGATCATTAAGTCATGAATACAAAAGGCATTTCTATGATAAGCTATAGAGGTTCATTTTGATCTATATCTTAAAAGATGAAGTGTGGGATTTACCTTAAAATAAGGGTTGGAA
The DNA here is from genome assembly GCA_019776745.2 of Taxus chinensis. Classification (NCBI taxonomy): domain Eukaryota; kingdom Viridiplantae; phylum Streptophyta; class Pinopsida; order Cupressales; family Taxaceae; genus Taxus; species Taxus chinensis. The sequence goes on along the minus strand of CM034151.1, from coordinate 142,916,209 downwards.
TTGTATCTAATTAGTATGTGATTTCCCTATGCAATTCTAAGACTTTAGAATTGTTAAGGACTTGTGATGACAAGGTGTTTCCTAAGGCTTCAATGATATTAACTTAAAATTTTAAAATGATGGAACAAAGCATACAATTAATGTGGAACCTAAACTTTTATGGATTTAAGGTTTACGAAATTCAATTCAAAAAGGTTTTGACCTATGATATTAAACCTTGGCATGAATTCAAAGGTATTGATATAATTTCAAATACTAATATATGTTTGATTCCTAGAATAAGAGCTTTCGATTAGAAGTATGTTTTTATGAAAGGAGGTGAGTTGGCACCCACCATACCCACCTTCGTAGAATTTACTTTCAGTGCATTTATGTGTTTAATTAAATCATCACTCTCGGCATGTTAGTGGGAATGTTAAGCTAGTTTTATTAAAATGTTTTTTATGTTAATTTTTATTCTAAATTTAAAATTTTAAAAGTTAATCAGTTAGAAGTGGCAGGAACTATGCATGGTACTCTCTTGTATTAAATTGCATTTATTAAGCCTATGGATCTCAGGCCAGCTGAAAGGAGATTGAAGAAGTAGAATGGTTTGTAGTTTTGATTGATCATTCGATGGTTTTGGAGGTCTTTCTGCTCTACATTCTAAAATTTGGTTTTTTCCATTTTTAGATGAAGTTGTGTCATGATATTTTTGGGCATGCAAGTTATTTTTATGAAGTTGTGCATGCATATTACATTGAGCAAATTTGATACACTATTTCTATATATAAGCATGGGGATTCTTGCGGGTTTTGTGTTACTGTGGAGTCAATCTTTGAGCTGAGTTGTAGGATGGATTGGAAATAAAAGGAGGAAACAAACTCCCATAGTAGGCATGATTATTTCTACCCCCATCCTAACAGTTTACTCCTTCTTGCATTTATGTAATGAATATATTTTTATTTTTTTGACTTATGGGTTATATTTATTTCGGTTTATTTTATTCTTTGGTTAAATTAAACCTTACAAGGTTTCTGAAATTGGATGTCTATCTTTGGTTCATTTTTTGGTATTTGAGTGCAAGGGATTTCTGTGTTCTTATGGAGAATAGTGTAGGGATTGAAGTAATCTGGGCTCCTTGCAGTCATCCTATTTTGGATATTCTATAGTGCTCACTCCTCTTTGACATTTATATGATTAACATGAATATTATAGATTAGATTTTTGCACATTTCTATGATGGTTTAGATATTGAAAAATGGACATTGTTACTTCGATTAGTTAATTTGTAGACATTGTGGATATTAGACTTATGACATGATTTATAGGATGGATTATGTGCATGATTGGATATATCAAATTGTTAATTTTGAGCTTATATTTGACTAATGCATTTATTTCGATTGTCATAAGATACTAAATGATGTATTTGACATCGTGATCTTAGTGCTAGTTGATAAAATAATGAAATTAAAATAATTAGAATTGTCAACGATGGAAAATTACTTGTCTTGGTTAAGTTGTGATAATTGATTATATGTATATGAATGTATTTTAATATTTCTTTTTTGTTAATATGGCCACAAAGATAAAAAGGTATTGTCTTGAATTTTGCAAGTGTTAGCAACACAATAAACCAAAAGGAGGATTTGATACCAATAGTGAGAGAATATGGAGTATTGGTAACATGTCACCATGGAAACACATGTATTCATATGTTGTTGTAGCTTGTTAGGAGGTCCCCAGTGTGGGGTAACCTCAAAAGTGACCTTGGGAATGTTTTTAATTGTCTTGTTGATTTTTTTTAATTGTGAGTTATTTTATTTTTATTTGCATGTGTAGTCACTTTTATTAAATGTGTTTTGCACCCCTCTTAAGTTAAATTAAAATTCTTTATATAGTGTTAAGCAGGATGAGAAAAAAAGAGGAGAATTAAATGTGTGTTGGCTTGGAATGAATTTTTTTTTGGGGGGTAGTGTGTACTCAATCTTTCTTGTGAAATTCGGATTTTGACCTTCTAGGCTATTTTGGAGACATGCGGGACAAGCTAAGCTTGTCCCACACCTTTTAAAGTGATGCACCCACGTAGCCTATGATGTGAAGGACTTATTTTAGGTCGTATTTTGTGTTTTAATGAAGGAAAAGTGCAATTGATTGCACTTTTCTTACATTGAAAATTGATTTTGTCCTTAAGAAGTGTGGGTTGGGTTGAGTGTGTAAGATGGTGATCTTTTCCCCAAACACCAATTTATTATGCTTTGGGGTATGGGTTTGAATTTGGTGATGTGGTATGGAGAAGAAATGATGTGGCATCCTACATGGAGTCACATCATCTCCGTCTCCCTCTTTTTTATTTATTAGAATTTTTGTGAAGTTCTAGAGGTTACTTGCTTGCTTTTTGTCTCTCTCATTTTGGAATGCTTTATTTTTGGAGTGCTTGCTAGAGTTAAAGATTTCTTTGAATTGCTTGAGCTTGGAGTATCTTGGGACTTGCTTGTGGAGTTGATTTTTTCTATTACAAGGTAGGGTCTCCACCCTTTTTTTTCTTCTCTTTCCTTGTATGTTTATGTGTTGAATAAATGTGTGTTTTTTCTTGATATTGTTGGGTAGTGAAATTTCCTTAGGTTGTGTATGAGATAGTGAAATGGGGATGAAATTTTTTGGGAGGCATAAGAGTTTCTTTTGGTTGTGTTATCACCAAATCACAGCACCCCAATATTTACACAAGTGCATATAGTTGAGCTCACGATGTGATTGGAAAACATGGGTACTATCTCCAAGTTGTGGGTCTTTCTATATGAGATATATCTCCTGAGAAAGTAGATTCTTGCCCCTAAACTACCTTCCATAATCTACTCTAATGTAGGAAAAACTATCTTTCCTAATCTAACTTTTCCAAGGGACCAAGGAGAGTTAATGCATAAAAATGAAATCCTACACTACAATGGTGATACACCAGAAAAGGAGGGGTGTGAGGGTAGTCTTCCAATGTGTGAGATATAGAAGAGAAGTGTACATGAGAAGGGGTGATGACAGTTCTCCACAATCTAGTAAAATGTATTCACAACAACATCTCAAATGTACACAATGATAATGGATCCTTGCAAGAGTATAAGAATGTTGAAAGGGAAAGAAGAGTGCAAACAAAAAAAATAGGGGAGGATGCATCCACAAACATGTATTTTATTGTTTCAAGATATGCACAATTTAATATATTACAAGATAACGGCCTGGATCACAATGCAAGAAGTCCACTACAAGGGTCTATAGTACATTGGTTTCACAAAGAAATTTTGACAGAGCTTTGTTACAATAAAACTCCCTCTCTTTTACAATGAGCCTAACACTCCAATTTATAGAAGAATGATAAAAGAGAGAGAACCTGGGAAAATGGAAATCACAAAATTTGTCATTCAACCACTTGTAAGAGGTATTAAATGGAGTAAAATGATTGTATATTACTTATAAAAGGCTCCCCAAACTATCCCAGGTGCTACAGTAGTGAAACAATGATGACCATGCCTCTTAATTGCACTCCCAACTACCAAATAAAACACTTTCATGAATCTAGCCACATTTTATGAAATATATATATATATCAATTTATCATAAAATAAAAAATTTCTTGATTGTTATACATTGGGCTTGGAAATCCGATTCCAACGGTACTAATTTCATGTGATTTTGTTGAGAAATACAAAAGTTATGATCTTCTGAGTGTGGGTGACTATTTTGTCTACCAGGCATTTTCTGTCATTTGATGGGACTGAGCATTTAATTTACCAGAGCATTTAATTTCTAGAAAGTCCAATTTCATAAAATTCAGGGCTCTGAGTCAAAATTTAAGGCCATTTAAAGTTTGGGGGTGAAACATTGACTTTTCTCTTCATTGCGACTATTTCAACAAAACCAGGCCTGCCTGTCATGGCTATCTTGGACGCTTTCATCCGCATCACCCTACTCAGGCTTCTTTGTCTTCATGCATCTGTCATTGACTAGGCCATGAGGGCCATTGACTTCCACATTCACTGCAGTGTATGGTTCCTATTGTGGATTTTTCACCTTTGCGCGTCCCACGCGCACTTTTGTAATGACTGTTCCAGGCACATTTCTCCACGCCACCCACAATACACTGACTTGTGAAAAAATCAAATTTTCACATCCCATGCGTACCTACATCCCAATTGTCCCACGGACCACCTTGGAAAAAAGTTCCAAATTCTCTGATTTCCCTTTGACTTCGGCATTTTTGGCAATGCGTGCCCTATATGTCCTTGTTGAACTTGTGTGGTTTGGGACACAAATATCCAATTTAACTAATTCCTTTGTATTTCAGCTCCAAATCAGGTATGACAAACCTTTGTACAATCCACACTAGTACGATCTACAAACTCCAGACCCGCAATGCATTAAAACAAACCTAAGACTTCATTTTTTTAGATTTTTTCAAATTTTTCTAACTTCTTGGGTTTTCTTTCTAGATGGGGAAGTTAAAGAGAAGCCAAGGGGACCCCCAAAATATGATTTTTGGCCTTGAATCAATTCTACTTGTTTGAGACCAAAGAATTTGATACATGTTGTCAAAATTACCTCAAGCGGTGAATTTTGGATAACAAGTTGTTTAGGAGGGAGTGGGTTAGATGCCCCACCTTGTTATCACCTTGTGATTTTGCATGGGAGACATGAGAGAGAGGGAGGAAAAAGAGTGATGGAGGCATAAGAGATATATTTGTAGGGAGGCATAAGAGATTTTCAGGTTGACTATGTTTTTTTTACGTTTTTGTGAGGTGGGAATCCACACCCTTGGGAGACACAAAGGTATCCCCATATTCCTTTCTCTACTTGACTTGTTTTAGAGCCAATGTATTGGGAAGTTTGTGTGTTGAAAAAAATGAATGTTTCTGATTATTCTCTTATGTGAAAGTAAATGTGGAAGCCTTGTCTTTGTTGTCATGGTTGTTAAATACTCCTTATTGTCTCATTGTTGTGGCTCGGTGGCCAATGATGAAGTAGGCTTCACTTCCTTATCGGTGTAATGGTTGGGTTGAGAGTGTTTACTACTCCCCCATTTTTGGTTGTGTTTTGATTTTCGAAGAAGGTGGAGTTTTGATGATGAAGGATTTTTGTGCATTTGAAGAAAAGAAGAATGGACTCTCTTGTTATATCTTATCATGTTGTCTCCATTATATATGGAGGGATGTAAACTTGTATTTGTTTAAAGTGAAGTTTTAGTTGTTTTATTGTCAAGTGTAACTTTAGTTTATATTATGAATGAACCCAAAAGTTTGAAAAGCATTTCGTTACTTGTTGGAATGATGAACCATAAGATTGTTAAATTGAATCAATTCATTGAAATGTGATGAAAAAGAAAACAACTTGTTCTCATTTTAGTTTATTTCTTGGCTTCAATAGTTGTGTTGTTCTTGTTTAAAAACTATTGGGAAATCTTGTTATAATTTCTTGTGGGAATGGTTGCAAAATTGTATTTTTTAAAGAAAAGAAATATTTATTCCTATTGTATTGCATGAAAGGCATAGGGTAGGGGAATAAAATATATTTGTTCATCTCCTTGTATTGGTTGAAAGAAATTTTAAATATTATATAAGTAAATTGAAAAGCCTTAATTCCTTGGTTGTTATTCATCTCATCAAACAATATATTGATCCCTTAAAATCTAGTTGAACAAAGGAACTACATAGTTGCAAATTAGACTATAGCTCTAATTGATTATATAAATGTCTTGTTGAGTTAAATCAATTTCATTTTTAAGCAAAAATATAAGAAAATGGTAATGACAGATGAAACAAGTTATAAAACAACACTTGGTAATATTATATTCGAATTATATAATAAAATTTTAAGTATAAGAAAAAAAGCAATTTAGTTAATACTATTAATGATTTGAATATTATTACTCATTTATAATAGTGTTAATATTAAAACACTATTAATATCGATATTAAAAGTAATATATATATATATATATATATATATATATATATATATATATATATATATATATATATATATATATATATATATATATATTGTTAAATATATTTTAAATAACCAAAAAGTTTTTAATAAAAAACAAGAACATTATTTAATTTTGGGTATGGCTTTGTAACTGCATCCTATATGTGGTGGGTTTTAAAAGGAAATGGTGGGGGGGATATCACTGACCCCACCCCCACCCCATTTGCTATGGGATATGGGGTGAGGTCAGCGACTTCCCCCCCACTAACTACAAAACCCAACACCTATAATATTTTCTAACCCTAAACTTAAACCTAGTCATTGTTTCCTTTATGCACAGTCAACTTTCTTCTTTTTGGATTATGTAAGTCCTCCCGCACTGCAAAAATTGACTTTTCACTATATATATATAAAGTTATATTTATATTTTTATATATAAATATATATTTAAATTCATTACCTCTATTTTATTTTGGGTACTTATAAAATTAAATTTTAATACAAATATAGACACAGACACTTGTGTGTGTGTGTGTGTGTAAATATATTATCTCCTAAGTAAATGCATACACCACTTTACCTACTGCACTAACATAGGGTAAATACCCTTATGCCCATTTGGGAAAATGCTAAAATAATGAGATAAACAAAAATATATATATGCAACCCTAGGAGAGGGTGTAAATAGGAGTAGTTAAGAAAAGAATAATGTGCATCCCTCCATGAGCTTGAGATCACCTCTCATGGCTTCCACCTCCTCTTTCACAAATCTGCAAAACAAGAAAAGAAATAATAAGTAAAAAAAATAGAATAGAGCTTTTCATAAGCATATTTAAGGCTAGATGGTTCCTCAAATCCAAGGGCCCCAAATGTATCCATTCAATAGATGAGATTCATACCTACAAAAATTAGGTGGGAAGTGGGTGAGAGAAGTTTCAAATTTAATTTTCATGGCTAGACTTTATTTTCGGGCCACTCTTATCTGTGTAGGGGTGTTATTATTTCCTAAGCCAAGTGTCTTATTAGAGACCTTTTTATTTAATGCAAGCTTTGAAACCTTTGTGGGTATAATAGAAATTTATTAATTAAATAACTAGACTACAATACCATTGGGATTAATTTGAGCAAGTTTATTTAGGGTCGAATTAATTTCTATTAAAACAAATGGTGGCAGAACCTAAGTCTTGCTTCAGACTAATTAAATTATTTAATGAAATTGAGATATTTTATTGTTTTATTTAAAGGGGGTCTAAGGGGAAATTAATAATATTAATTTAAGGTAATTTAAAAATGTGAAAGTGTGACCATAAATTTTAATCTTGTTGTGAGTGGGTTTAACAAAAAATAAAATATTCCATAATTTCTCTAATTTTGACCTAGGTTTTCCTTGGGTTTCGTGCAGGTAAATTTGTGGGAGTTACACTTGGTATCGGAGTTCTGGGTTAAAGGCTTGGACCCTTAAGCACACTTGAAAACCTAAAACATGAATATCAAACCTAGGACAACTCTAAACCTAGAAAACAACATTTTATGATATTTTTATAATATAACAAATTTAGAAAACTGATATAAAATCGAGAATGATGAACTAACTCTCGCCTTGGTCTATGCAGGAGGTGTAGACAAGATGAGGGGTTCTTGTACATAGACCTAGACTTACCAGCTCCAGACCAAGATGTAAAGGCTATTCTACCTCAAATATTATAGACACTATTTGATGTCAATGCCACTATACGTGGAGGATACTTAAGAGGATGACCTACCAGGAAGGATAGAGAGCCATTAATTGAGGCTTGTGCATCCCCATGACACAATGATGAGCATAGGTTAGAGAACACCCACATGGAGTTAGCTAGAGAGTATTCACCTCAGATTGGACATAGAGAAAGGATTTGACTACAGAGAGACAGATCTCGGAGCCCTAGGCTGATGGAGGAGTATGAAGAGAGACCTAAGGGTCAACAATCATCAGTTACAGATCATATCACAGAGATCATTAAGCTACACCTCTCTCATTATTCTTGATATGCAGGTGGTTTTCAGGTAGAGGCTTGGTTACTGAGCTTGAGTGGGTGCTTCAAGATTTTCCCATGTACTAGCAACACGAAAGCTCGTGTTTTAATTCATCTTCTGAGGGATGGAGAAGATGTCTGGTGGAGGAATGAGGAGAAGAATCTCCACGAAGACTCAAAGACAATTACCTGGGAGATCTTCAAGGAGAGATTCAGGAGTAGATACTTATCCAAGATTTTTATCCAACAAAGGATACATGAGTTCCATGACCTACGTTAGGAATCCATGATTGTAGTGGCATACGAGAGTAGATTTATTGACTTACTTCAGTATGTTGACTAAATGTAGGATGAGTAGATCAAGATTCACTAGTTCATCAGGGGTGTAAATTTAGATTTGGGAGGTGTGGTGTGCTCTCATTACCCGTGGACCTTAGCAGAGGCTGCTAAGAAGGCCTATATTACAGAAGATACTAGGGGGAAGAATCAATAGGCCAGGATAGAGTGCAGAGCCCATATCCAATCCAGTAGATGATCAGGATAGCCAAGTTGAGGGGGTCATCACCTCCTCCTCGTGGTAGACATGGTTTTGTACAGTCTTCATTCAGGCCACCACAACAACCACCTCAACAGTAGCCGCAACAGACATCATCCCACCATTCAAACCTCCACAGAGATTTGACGCTTAGAGGAGACAAAGTATGGGAGCCTCCCGCTAGGGGTCCCATTAGGGCATAGGTGCACCAAGAGCTCAGTCAGTAGGAGCTTCATCAGCAAGTGACCTCAGCAGTCCATAGCCAGATCATCAGGATCCATGACATAGACCACTAGAGTACCGGCTGGAGCTACATCTCATTTGATAGGACCAGACAATTTTTATGGATGTGGTGTTCTTTGACATTATTAGAGAGAGTGCCCAAATAACCCTAGTAACAAGGGGATAAGGTGCCAATTTCAAAGCCTACAGTTGGCGACATGGGATGTAGCCATTAGATCTATGCAGTGGTTGAGAACAACTAGGATGAGCATCAGGGCACTGTGATAGAGACTACAGGTAGCATTGGTGGTATTCCTACCTCTATTCTGTTTGATTATGGTTTTTCTGATTCTTTTATTACACCATCTTTAGTAAAGCATTGCAAGATCATGGTAGTTAGACAAGGCCTTAGTTGGGACATCAAGATTTCTTTTGGATCCAAAATCTATGTAGACTCCTTAGTTAAGGAGTGCGTAGTGGATTAGGACCCTTTACCACTACCTCATATCTTCGTATCATTCCCATTGGGTTCTTATGGAGTCATCTTGGGCATGGATTGGTTATTTACACACAGAGCTAGAGTGGATTAGTTAACATAAGACTATATCATGTACAAATGATTTTGGAGTTGAGTCAGTGATAGGTGGAGTTAGGAGACCCATTTCTATCTACACTATTTCTGCTATATGCATCTTAAGCAATGTGCACGACGTGGGTGTCAGTTGTATGCTATTACTATTAGTGATAGGTTAGAGGATGGGGCTAGTGGACCTTCATACTTGATGACCACCCCATTTTCTAGAGATTTTTCTGATGTCTTTCATAATTAGCTATTGGGGATACCTCCCCCACATGAGATAGACTTCCACATTGACTTGGTTCCAGGAGAATAATGCCTATCTCACATGCTCCTTATAGATGACCACACCTGAGCTTTGTGAGCTCAAGTTGTAGCTTGAGGGCCTTATAGAGAAATGCCTAATCCATCCTAGTGTATCCCCTTGGGGTGCACCAGTTATTTTTTTTAAGGAGAAGGATGAAATCCTTGTGGTTGTGTGTGGAGTATAGATCAGTTGAACAAAGTAACGATCAAGAATCATTACCCCCTTCCTCGCATTGATGATTTATTTGATCAAATGAAGGGGGCCACAATATTTTCTAAGATTGATCTTAAGTCTAGATACCATCAGCTGAGGATTACAGAGGTAGATATCCATAAGTCAGCTTTCCGCATGAGATATGGGCACTATGATTCCATAGTTGTGCCCTTTGGTTTGACAAATGCCCTCGCAAAGTGTTCATGAGTCTTGATGAATGGGGTGTTTAGAATTTTTTTGATCACTTTGTGCTCATTTTTCTTAATGGAATTATGATATACTCACATACGCGTGAGGATCATGAGGAGCACCTTCATCAAGTTCTATAGTGTTTTCATGAACAACAAATTTATGGGAACCTAGAGAAGTGTGCATTATTTTAGTGAAGAGGTGTAGTATTTGGGTCACATCATTTCTGGGGAACGTATCATCATCAATCCCAAAGAATAGAGCCATTAAGTGCATTGACCAACACCCCACTTAGTGTGAAAAAGGTACGTATTTTCATGGGTTTGGTAGGATACTACCGATGAGGATTTGTTTTCAGGAATTTTCTCGGGTTACGCACACCCCATCACTTCCCTTTAGCAGAAAGGGAAGAAGTTCTTATGGTCAAATAGATGTGAGTAGGCCTTTAGGACACTAAAATAATACCTTATGACATCACCTATTCTTGCAGTGCCAGACCTCAGGTGAGTTCTTCGTTTGCACAGATGCTTCTTTGGTAGGACTAGGCGGTGTGTTGATGCAAGAGGGCTGAGTGGTTGCTTTTGAGTCATACAAACTCAAAGATTATGAGATAGACTATCCAACTCATGAGATTGAGATTGAAATTTTTTTGCATGCCTCAGTTTGGTGGAGACATTTCCTTCTTAGCCAGAGTTTACACTCAAGACTGAACACTTAAGTCTTCGCTACCTCTTCATGCATTCAAATCTCAACGCTTGTTAGAAGAGTTGGATGGAGTTTATTTATGAGTATAACATGGAGATAGACAATGTAAAGGGGAAGGAGAACTGTGGTTACAGATGTCCTTGAGTAGGAGAGACATGTGGTTATGACTACTTTAGTGGGTACAGATTTACGGAGTAGGATTTTGTAGGAGCTTCCTCACCAAATTTTCTACCTTTTATCTAGATTAGATATTGAGTCTTAGAGGCCCCTTGATAGGATACTTGATGGATTTTCATTAGAGGTAAGATGGTATTATTAGAAATAAAGGTTAGATATATGTTCCTAGAGATGGAGGATTGAGACAAGATATTTTGAAAAAGGCTCATTATGCACCTTATTCAGCCCATCCTAGGATGAAGAAGATGCATGCCACCTTGAGACAATTGTACCGTTGGAGGGGACTATGGAGATACATAGCTCAGTTTGTGTCTCATTGTTTAGAGTGTCAGAAGGTGAAGGCCGAAGCATCAACAACCAGTTGGCCTTCTCTTCCCTCACACCATACCTAAGTGGAAATGGGACACCATTTCAATGAATTTCATAATTGGGTTACAAACGTTGAGATACCACCACCATGCCATCACAGTCACAGTGGATAAATTGATGAAAGTGGTTCAAGTTTCTCTATGGTGAAGAACCACCTACATAGACTAGTGCAATGGTACTACAGGTATACCTTGATGAGATTGTCAGATTACACCAAATTCCATGGAAGATCATTTGTGATCACGATCCCTTGTACACTTCTCACTTCTTGAATACCATACAACATGCTCTCAGGACGAAGATCAACTTCAGTAAAATTATCACCTTGAAATAGATGGATACAGAGAGAGGGTGAATTAGATCTTGGAGGACATTCTTAGGATCTACATCATGGACCGTCAATCGAGGTTGGAGGAGTACTTGTATTTGTTGGAGTTTTCCTACAATAACATTTTTTAGAGATTGATAGGCATAGCTCCTTTTCAGGAACTGTATAACAAGTATTGTAGGACACTGCAGAGTTAGGACAGATTGGAGGATAGGGTTTCACCTCGGCTTGCTTTACTACAGGACATGGAGCAGTATGTGGTTATGACTAGATAGATATTACAAGAGGCATAGGATAAGGAGAAGAAGTATGCAATCAACATAGGACAAATCATAGTTTTGAGGTGGGAAGGAAGGTATTTATTCATGTCAAGCCTCATAAGAGCCCTATCTTTTACAGAAAAGGCTCTAAGATTGCTCATAGATTTGTAGGTCCCTTTGAGATCTTGGAGTGTATCAGTCCTTTGGCCTATCGTCTAGCGTTTCCACCTATATTTTCTCATGTCCATGATTTGTATTTCATGTTTCTTTACTTACGAGGTACATTATAGATCCTTCTCATGTATTAGATTAGACCTCATTGCAGGTGCAGGATAAGGGCCAGGTGATGATGGAACCCATATGTATTTTAGAGCGCAGGACCCTAGGCCTTCGAGGAAGAGAGATTAATCAGGTTCTCATTCACTGGGATAGATAACACGAGATAGCAACTATGTGGGAAGACACCACACCTATGAAAGCACAGTTCCCACATTTATTCTAGTGACTTCTAGGAGGAAGTCAAGTCTAAGGGGATGGGGATGTAGTGCCCACTCCACTTCGACATTTATATGATTATGATTTTTCCTATTATATATTAGAGTTTTGGAAATTTCTATCATGGTTTATATATTGAAAGATGGACATTGTTATTTTGATTAGTTAATTAATAGAAAATGTTTATGTTAGACTTATGACATGATTTACATGATGGATTATATGCATAATTGGATATATCGAATTGTTGATTTTGAGCTTATATTGGAGTAATGCATTTATTTCAATAATCATACAATACTAGACGATGTATTTGATGTCGTGATCCTATTTCTAGTTGATAAACTAATGAAATTTAAGTAATTCAAATTGTGAATGATGGAAAATTACTTGTCTTGGTTTAAGTTGTGATAATAGATTATAGGTATACACATGTATTTTATTACTTCAATTTTGTTAATATGACCACGAGGCCAAAAAGGTATTGTCTTAACTTTTGCATGTGTTCACAACACATTAAACCAAAAGGGGGATAAGAGACCAGAAGTGGGAGAATATGGAGTATTAGAAACAGGTCACCATGGTACCACGTGTATTGGCAACAGGTCACCATTGGGGGGTGACCTCAAAAGTGACCTTGGTGATGTTTGTAATTGTCTTATTGATTTTATTTAATTGTGATTTATTTTATTTTTATTTGCATGTGGAGTAAATTTTATTAATTATTTTTTGCACCCATGTTAAGTTAAATTAAAAGTCTTTATCTAGTGGTAAGTAGGATCTGACAAAAAGAGGAGAATTAAATGTTAGTTGGTAAAATTAATATGTGTTGGCTTGGAATGAATTTAATTTGTTTTGGGGTAGTTTGTACTCAATCTTCCTTGTGAAATTCGGATTTTGACCTTCTAGGCTATTTTGGAGACTTGTGGGACAAGCTAAGCTTGTCCCACACCTTTTAAAGTGATGCATTCCCTATCCTATGATGTGAGGGACTTATTTTAGGTCATATTTTGTGTTTTAATGAAGGAAAATGGCAATTGATTGCACTTTTCTTACATGGGAAATTTATTTTTTCCTTAAGGAGTGTGGGTTGGATTGAGTGTGTAAGAGGGTGCTCTTTTCCCCAACCACCAATTTATTATGCTTGGGGGTATGGGTTTGAATTTGGTGATGTGGTATGGAGAAGAAATGATGTGGCATCCTACATGGAGCCTCATCATCTCCCTCTCCCAATTTTTTATTTATTAGAATTTTTGTGAAGTTTTGGGGGTTACTTGCTTGCTTTTTGGCTCTCTCATTTTGGAATGATTTCTTTTTGGAGTGATTTCTGGAATTGAAGATATATTGGAATTTCTCGAACTTGGAGTATTTTTGGATTTGCTTATAGAGTGGATTCTTGATATGGAAAGGTATGGTCTCCAACCTTATTTTTCTTCTCTTACCTTGTGTGTTTATGTGTTGAATAAATGTGTGTTCTTGGTTGATATTGTTGGGTAGTGAAATGTCCTTATGGTGTGTATGAGATAGTGAAATGAGGATGAAATTTCTTAGGATGCATAAGAGTTTTTTTTGAGTATTTAGGAGGGAGTGGGTTGGATGCCTTACATTTTTCTCACCTTATTATCTCGTTCATTGTGGGAGAGATAAGAGAGAGGGAGGCATAAGAGTGAGGGAGTCATAAGAGATATATTTGTAGGGAGGCATAAGATATTTTGGGGTTAATTGTGTTTTTGAGGTTTTTATGAGGTGGGCATCGAAACCATTGGGATGCACAAGGGCATCTACATATTTATTTCTCTACTTGGGTTTTTTTAGAGCCAGTGTGTTGGGAAGTCATGTGTGTGTTGAAAAAAATCAATTTTTGTGGTTATTCTCTTGTGTGAATGTTGTGTGAAAGTAAATGTGGAAGCCTTTTATTTTTTGCCATGGTTGTAAAATAATCCTTATTGTCTCATTTTTGGGGATCGGGGGCCAATGAGGAAGTAGGATTCATTTACTCATTGGAATAATGGTTGGGTGGAGAGTGTCACCTACTCCCCCATTTTTTGTTGTGTGTTGACTCTGGAAGGAGGATTTTTGATGATGAAGGCTTCTTGTGCATTTGAAGAAAAGAATAATGTACTCTCTTGTTATATCATATCTTGTTGTCTCCATTGTATATATGGAGGGCTTGTAAACTTGTATTTGTTTAAAGTGAAGTTTTAGTTGTTTTATTTTCAAGTGTAATCTTAATTTATATTGTAAATAAACACAAAATTTTGAAAAGCATTTCATTACTTGTTGGAATGAGGAACTATAAGATTGTTAAATTCAATCAAGTCATTGAAATGTGATGGAAAAGAAAACAACTTGTTCTCATTTTAGTTATTATATAAGCTTCAATAGGTATGTTGTTCTTGTTTTAAAACTACTGGGAAATCTTGTTATAATATCTTCTGAGAATGGTTGCAAACTTCTATTTTGTAAAAGCAAAAAAATATTTATTACTATTGTATTACATGAAAGGTATAGGGTAGGGAAATAAACTATATTTTTTCATCTCCTTGTATTGGATGAATAAAGTTTAAAATTTATATAAGTAAATGAAAAAGCCTTAAATCCTTGGTTATTGTTCATCTTGTCAAACAATATATAGATCCTTTAAAATCTAGTTGAAAAAAGGAACTACATAGTTGCAAAGTAGACCATAGATCTCATTGATTATATAAGTGTGTTATTATGTTAAATGAATTTCATTTTTAATCAAATATCAAAGAAAATGGTAATGATGGATGAAAAATTTTATAAAACAACACTTGGTAATATTATTATCCAATTATAAAAGAAATTTGAAGTGTAAGAAGAAAAAAAATTTAGTTAATACTATTAATGATGTGAATATTATTACTTATGGATAATAGTGTTAATATTAAAATACTATTAATGTTGATATTAAAAGTAGTTTTGATATATATATATATATATATATATATATATATATATATATATATGTCAATGTCACCGGCGCTAGAGGACTTACACAATCCAAACAAGAAGAGAACTAACTGCGCATAAAGGAAACATCGACTAGGTTTTGTTTTGGGGTTAGCAAATATTATAGGCGCCGGGTTTTATAGTTAGTGGGGGAGGATGTCGCTTTCCCCACCCCTCATCCCATACTAAATAGGGTGTAGGTGGGAATGGGATCAGTGACCTTCTCCCCATCATTTCCTTTTAAAACGCACCACGCACAGGCCGCGGCCACAAAGCCATACCCAAAATTAAACAATGTTCCTTTTTTTATTAGAAACTTTTTGGTTATTCAAAATATATATAGTGACCTTCTCCCCACCATTTCCTTTTAAAACGCACCACGCACAGGCCGCGGCCACAAAGCCATACCCAAAATTACACAATGTTCCTTTTTTTATTAGAAACTTTTTGGTTATTCAAAATATATATTTTGAATAACCAAAAAGTTTCTAATAAAAAAAGGAACATTGTGTAATTTTGGGTATGGCTTTGTGGCCGCGGCCTGTGCGTGGTGCGTATTTTGAATAACCAAAAAGTTTCTAATAAAAAAAGGAACATTGTGTAATTTTGGGTATGGCTTTGTGGCCGAAGCCTGTGCGTGGTGCGTTTTAAAAGGAAATGGTGGGGAGAAGGTCACTGACCCCATTCCCACCTACACCCTATTTAGTATGGGATGAGGGGTGGGGTAAGCGACATCCTCCCCCACTAACTATAAAACCCAGCCCCTATAATATTTGCTAACCCCAAAACAAAACCTAGTCGATGTTTCCTTTATGCGCAGTCAGTTATCTTCTTGTTTGGATTGTGTAAGTCCTCTAGCGCCGGTGACATTGACATATATATATATATATATTTAAATTCATTAATACCTGTATTTTATTTTAGGTAATTATAAAAAGAAATTTTAATAAAAAGATACGTATATATATATATATATATATATATATATACTTTCTCCCAAGTATGTACATACACCACTATACCTATTTCACTAAAATAGGATAAATAGCCTTATGCACATTTGGGCAAATGGTAAAATAATGAGATAAACAAAAAAACATACATGCAATCCTATGAGAGGGTATAAATAGAAATAGATAAGAAAATAAGAATGTGGATCCTTCCATGAGCTTGAAATTGAAAGAGGGATTCACGAGAATCGATGTCGAAAAGTGATGCACCACAACGAAGTTGCACTCCGATGGTAACGTCAAGCGAACACAATATGCAAGATTCGAAACAATGGAAAAAAGATTGCAAGTAAGAAGAATGGGTCTGCTCATTCTCATAGATCGAAAAATAGGAAGTACAAATAGGGGTGCTGTGTAACCCCCATGCCTAAACATGGAAAGAAATAAATGATGCCACTGACGCATATGATGTTAACTGACGCATATGATGCCACTAGAAGAGGATTTATAATTCCAAATAAGGAATGTAGCTCCTATGACGCATTGACGCAAATGACAATGTCAAATTCTATGACAGAATATGACACTTGTCATTTGACTTCCTAAGACCTATGACTCTCGCAAGGCGAGATGACTCACCTAGGTGATGTGGACGATGACTGGACAGTCACACACACCAACACCCCCCCCCTTCATCGAAGCTGAGGAAGAGGTCAAGGTAAGCCAGAACAGAAAAAGAAGACTCCCCTAGACAACTAAGAAAGATGTGTCAATGGGCCCCGGTAACTAAAGGCCTGATAAGGTGCCCATGTACAAACAATGATATTTCTGGAAAGAATAAGAGGACAAGAAGGAGGACTATATAGCCCGAAGAAGATGGGCAGCTGCAGCAGGCATCACCCCAAGAAGAGACCGCAAGTGAAGAAACTTCACCTCAGTGAAGGGCTTGGTGAAAATGTCTGCAACCTGATCAGCTATCTGAACATACTGTATGTCGATGATGTTTTCATGTATCAACTCCCGTATGAAGTGCATATGAATCTCAATGTGCTTCGTCCGCTGATGCTGAACTGGATTTCTACAAATCGAGATAGTGCTCATGTTGTCACAGTAGATAATGGTAGGCCACCGAAAGTGGATGCCAAACTCTGTCATAATACCCTGTAACCAAACAGCTTCTGTGGCAGTGTTAACTGCTCATCTGTATTCTGCTTCTGTTGATGATATGGCAATGGCGTTCTGTTTCTTGCTGGACCAATTGACAGGACCTAAACCAAGAGTGAAACTATAGCCTGAGGTAGACTTCCGATGATCTAGATCACCGGCCCAATCTGAGTCTGTAAATCCAACCAAGTCAATCTCAGTCCCTCCTAAGTAATGAATACCATCTGTGTGAGTGCCACGAACATAGTGAAGGATCCGCTTT
Source organism: Taxus chinensis (assembly GCA_019776745.2). Taxonomy (NCBI): domain Eukaryota; kingdom Viridiplantae; phylum Streptophyta; class Pinopsida; order Cupressales; family Taxaceae; genus Taxus; species Taxus chinensis. The sequence goes on along the minus strand of CM034151.1, from coordinate 142,898,513 downwards.
GCTGCTTTTAAGTGCAGCTCATGAGGCTCCTGCATAAATCTAGACACGATGCCGACAGCATACGATAGATCTGGATGAGTGTGAGTAAGGTAGATCAAGCTTTCCACCAACTGTCGATAAAGGGTACCGTCAACCAAGGGGGAAGAGCAATCAGAAACCAACTTAATCCCGGAAAGAAAAGGAGTAGGTGAGGACTTGCAGTCGGACATGTGAAACTGAGAAAGCAAATCAAGAGAGTACTTAGGCTGCGAGATCATAATTCCTGAGTCAGATTGTGAAATCTGGATCCCAAGAAAATAATGAAGCAATCCTAAGTCAGACATGGAGAACTTGTTGGCCAAGGAGATCTTCACAGAATCAATGATAGAGGAAGAGCTACCGGTGATCAACAAGTCATCAACATAGAGAACAAGAATAAGCATGGAGTCATCCTGTCGCAGAATATACACATTTGGGTTAGAGTGACACCAAGTGAACCCTGATGCAAGTAAAAAGGAGTCCATCTTTGCATACCAAGCTGGAGGGGCTTGTTTAAGGCCGTAGAGAGACTTCTTTAATTTGCAAACGAGGGATGGATCATGGACATAACCCAGAGGTTGTTCCATATAGATCTCCTCCTCTAGGTCCCCATGAAGGAAGGCACTCTTAACGTCCATCTGGTGGACTTCCCATCTGTTAGCGGCAGCGATGGCAAGGGTCAGTCGAATGGAAGTCATCTTCGCAACCGGAGCAAAGGTTTTTGAGTAATCAACCCCAGCTACCTGGGAGAAACCCTTAGCTACAAGTCGTGCTTTATACTTCTCAACTTCTCCATCAGCTCCATACTTTGTTCGATATACCCACCTACACCGAATGATTTTTCTTCCTTTCGGAAGAAGGGTAAGATCCCAAGTGTCATTCTTTATGAGTGAGGAATACTCCTCATCCATGGCAGAATCCCACTCAAGAATCCCAGAAGCTTCGTGGAAGGATGGTGGATCAGAAGCAGAGGTGAAGGAGTGAGGTCCAGTGAAGTCTGAGCGAGTACGTCTCTCATCCAAAGGATCTCCAACTAAATCTCCAGCACTCTGTAAAGTTTTTCTGGCCCAAAGAGGTCCCGACGGCTCAGGCTCCGAGTCGGAAGATTCTTCACTTGAGTGAGAAGGGACATAGTCCTCATCATCACTACTGTCAGAATCAGAAGACTCAGAAGCTTGAGGATCGGGAGGAGCAGGGAGAGGTGGAAATCACTCGACAACATCATCATCTGAAGAGTCAGAATCTGAATCAGTGGGCAAAAGGACCTCAGTGGAAGTTGAAGTCAAGGATGACTCATCAAACTTCACACTCCTCTCAATATAAAGCTCATGTGTGGTAGGGTTCAACAATCAATATCCCTTTACGCCATCAGGATACCCGACAGAGATAGAAGGTTTGGATTGTGGATCCAATGCCTTGCGTTTCTTTTTGGGAATCCGAGCCATAGCTTTGGATCCAAAGACTCGAAAGTGCTCAACTTCAGGCTTGTGTCCAAACCAGGCTTCAAAGGGTGTCATCCCTCTTACTGCCTTGTGTGGGACACGGTTCTGAATATAACAAGCACAATTCACTGCTTCAGCCCAATACTGTGGAGGAAGAGATTTCGAGTGAACCATACAAGTAGCCATCTCCTTTAAAGTTCGGTTCTTTCTTTCTACAACTCCATTTTGGGAAGGGCTGTAAGCAACTGTACGCTACAAAGCAATCCCCTCAGAAGTGCAAAAATCCTCAAACCTGTTGCTCACATACTCGCCTCCATTGTCGGTTCGAAGAACCTTGATAGACCGTTCTGCTTGTTTCTCAGCAAGAGCCTTAAAGTTTTGAAAATGCTCAAAAACTTCAGACTTAAGCTTAAGAAAATATACCCAAGTATAACACGAAAAGTCATCAATGAAGGTTAGTATATATAGAGCTCTAGTAAAAGAAGGAGACAGAAAAGGGCCAGAAACGTCACTATGAACAAGATCCAAGGGACGAGTAACTCTCCAAGATTTTCCCTTGTCAAATCTTTTTTCAAGGTGCTTTCCAAGGGTACAACCCTCACAAAGACCCTTAGAAAACTTAACTCGGGGTAGCCCATTGACCATTTCATTTTGGCTCAATTGTTCAAGGTAACGATAATTTAGATGCCCAAAATGCTCATGTCATAACTTGCTAACCTCATTTGCATGAGTGAGAAAGGCATTGGGCGTCGAATCAGAAGAGAAGTGGGAAAAGGTATACAACCGTGAACGGTGATCTACCTTTCCCTCAGCCACAGTGCAGTCAAAGTTAAGCTCACGAATAATCACCGAGTTAGGACCAAATTCCACTCGCATTCCTTCACCAAGGTGGGTGATTTGGTAAACTGATAGGAGATTGGTAGAGAGATTGGGAACACTCAACACTTGGTTAAATGTTCCACCTTCAATCTCTACCAATCCACTACCGGAAACCGACACATGAGTGTCATCACCCAACGTGATTTGGGACATGCCACATGGTTCAATGCTAGAGAATTCAACCTCTGAAGAAGCCATGTGGTGCGAGGCACCAGAATCGATAATCCAAGTTGGTGATGGAGTTGATCTAGCTACGACGGACTTACCTTTCTTCTTTTCATTTTTAGTCTCCTTTGCATTAGAAGACTCACCTTTCTGAGCATTTTGTTTAACGGATTTAGGAACACTTATTTTATTCTTCTCAAGTAAATGAGTTAAGTGATCAATTTGTTTCCGAAAACAATGTTGCTCGTCATGGCCAGTATTCTTACAGTAGGAGCATTTATACTTTTCCTTCTTTGCTTTAGGCTTAGAAGTCGAAGTATGAGTGATGGGCTTAACTGGGGGTTGGTTGGTCTTGGTTTCTTTCTTAGGTTGGTCCTTAGTTTCTTTCTTCTTTTCATTTCTCTTGCCCTTATTCGCCACAAGGGTATGTGACTTGGATTTTAGAGTCCCCATTTGAATGAGTTTGTCCTGTTCTCGAATGAGTTGGGACGAAAAATTGTCAAAGGAGGGCATAGTCCAAGTACTACCCAAGGCGGCTTTCGTGGCATGAAAAGTTGAAACAAAAACAGAGTATTTAGGACCTAACTTAGAAAGAATCGACAAGATCAATTGAGAGTCTTTCTTATCCACTTTACATTCCTTGAGAAGCATTCTAGTGCGGACAAATTTTGAGAAGAAGGCCTGTAGGTTTTCAAAGTCACTAGGGTTTAACCCTAGTAGTTCGTTCTCCAACTCATGCACTCTCATGTCATCTTGCTTCCCAAACATATCATCGAGTGTTTTCCATGCTTGATCGGGTGTTGAGGAAGTTTCTATGTGGAAGAGCAAGTCGGGGGATACGGACATACAGATAAGACCTAAGGCTTCATCACAACGGTTGAACCATTTAGATTTTTTGGGTTCATCAGTAGGTTCGGTCTCTAACCCCATGGTAACTCGGTATAACCCTTTACTTCACAAAACCAATATAATTTTAGATTTCCATTCGAAGAAATTAAAAGGTGTGAGCACTGGTACTTTAGAGATATCCATAATGAAGAGATAGAACCAAGGAATGCAAAAGGAAGGAGAGAGAAAGGAAACAACCACCCCAGAACAAAATTACACCCCCCCAAGTTTGGCACTTTATAATTCAGTGCGTTGATTACAACCAGATGCGACTGTGTTCCGACAACTAGTTTTTCACTCACCTTACAATTAGCGTAATAACGCGCAATGGTGGAGACAACAATCAAGGTTCGTAGGGCACAACAGATCAACACTATAAGCAAGCACAGAAAGAGAGAAGCAAGAGTGGGGGAGAAAAGAGCTTTGTGAGAAACAGTGTCTCATGTCACACAAAAGAATCCCTTTGTTGTAAGACTGTGGCGGACGTGCTCACAAGTCCACAAAAAAGGAATAGAACAAAGCTCAAGAAAAAATGAGCTGAATTAAGCAATACAAAGACACCCCCCCAGAATGCAGCACTTTATAAAATTAGTGTGTTTACAAAACTAATGATCCCATCATCTAGAGTGCGAAAAAACATGCAACATTGACTAAAGAAGTGCTCAAAACTGAGCAACGAGTCAAAAGTTATAGCAAAAACCAATTCCCGCAACTGATGAGGAAAAAGCCAATAGGCCTGCAAACGGATTAAAAAAGTGTCCTAAACATATGCAAAGGGTGTCGTATGTATGCTCGTTGGAAATGGCATGGAATTTGAGGTAGGGTTTGTTTGTATTGCAAGGGGGGATTAGCCACTTGCCAATCCCGGACCTCACCCTTCGTCTTCGGCACTCGATGGAAGGTTAATAAAACAAGCCAAAAAACTTACAATGCCAATAAAATGTAATGGTTTTACCTTATACCTTTTAAAAATAATGAAACAACACGTTTTTTAGATAAAAAGAATGAAACCACGTTTTTTTTTAAGAAAAGTGAATAAAAAACGTATTTTAAGAGAGATATTACCTGACAACGGAATGAGAAAGCCACGTGGGGATGAAAGGCAGGTAAAAAGAGATAATTTAGTGACTGTCCACTATAGGAAAAACGCCAGCAGGTACAGAAAAAGCAGTAACATGCAAAAAATGCCCTGACAGCCCAAAAAAACGCCTTAACAGTCCAAAAATACCAGTACAGCGTGCAAAAACACAGGAAAGGAGAAAAAATGCCTTAAGACAGTTAAAAAAACACCTAGAACAGTTGAAAATGCAGCCAGGTGATAGAAAAACGCCTGGAACAGGTTTAAACGCCTAGAACAAAGGAGAAAACGCAGCCAAGGGATAAAAACGCCTAAGGACAGGCAAAAAAATGCCTGGAAGGGAGAAAACAGTCAGAAAGGCCCAAAAAAACGTCTGGAACAGTTGAAAATGCTCAGAACAAAGGAAAAACGTGAGTAGCTTTGCAAAAAACATGAGAGACAAGGTAAAAACGTGAGAGGTTTTGCAAAAAACGTGAGAGGTTTGCAAAAAACGTGAGAGACAGCAAGGAACCACAGCGATGAGGAAGAAGCTTGGAATAGTCTGAGTATACACCGGTGAAGAAAAAACAACGATCCCAACCAGTAATCACAGGTCCACGCCAAAAAATGAGCTCTTCTTTTACCCTGCAGCTGAATCTGAACACAACCAGCAAGAAATAACCCAGAAACAACAGCCACAAAGATCTAGAAATATCCAAATATGAACTCAGCTGATAAACAAACCAACCAAATACCTTAACTTGCAACTGCTAAAACCTCAATACGAGGTGAGCAATAATTCCAAAATGATAATCGAAAAAAACTTGCACACGAGGAAATGAGAAGAAACTAGAAGTAATAAACAACTGAGAAACGAAGAGTGCACGTTTACCGAAACCAGCTCTGATACCATGAAAGAGGGATTCGCGAGAATCGATGTCGAAAAGCGATGCACCACAATGAAGTTGAACTCCGATGGTAACGTCAAGCCAACGCAATATGCAAGATTCAAAACAATGGAAAAAAGATTTCAAGTAAGAAGAATGGGTCTGCTCATTCTCATAGATCGAAAAATAGGAAGTACAAATAGGGGTGCTGTGTAACCCCCATGCCTAAACATGGAAAGAAATCAATGACGCCACTGACGCATATGACGTTGACTGATGCATATGACGCCACTAGAAGAGGAGTTACAATTCCAAATAAGGAATGTAACTCCTATGACGCATTGACGCAAATGACAATGTCAGATTCTATGACAGAATCTGACACTTTTCATTTGACTTCCTAAGACCTATGACTCTCGCAAGGCGAGATGACTCTCCTAGGTGATGTGGATGATGACTAGACAGTCACACACACCAACAGAAATTTCCTCTCATGGCTTCCACCTTCTCCTCCACAAATTTGTAAAACAAGAAAAGAAACAATAAGTCAAAAAAGAAGAGAAAAAATATTTTCATAAGCATATTTAAGGTTAGATACTTCCTCAAATCCAAGGGCCCCAAATGAATCCATCCAATGGATGAGATTCATTCCTCCAAGAAGTAGGTGGGAAGTGGGTGAGAGAATTTTCAAATTTAAGTTGCATTGGTAGAATTTATTTTTCGGGCCACTCTAGTTTGTGTAGGGGGTGTTATTCTTTCCTAACCCAAGTGTCTTATTAGAGAAAGTTTTATTTAATGCAAGCTTTGAACCCTTTGTGGGTATAATAAAACTTAATTAATCAAATAACTAGACCACAATACCCTTGGGATTAATTTGAGAAAGTTTCTTTAAGGTGAAATTAATTTTTATTGAAACAAATGGTAGGGGAACTTAAGTCTTGCTTCAGATTAATTTAATTATTTAATGATATTGAGAGATTTTATTATTTTATTTAAAGGAGATCTAAGGGGAAATAAATAATATTCATTTAATTTAATTTTTAAACATGAAAGTGTGACCGTAAATTTTAATCTTGTTGCAAGTGGGTTTAACAAAAGAAATAAAAATTTATTCCATAATTTTTCTATTTTGGACCTAGGTTGGCCTTAGGTTCTGTGTGGGTAATTTTGTGGGTGTTACATATTTGGCTAAGGATTTAATAGATCTGTGTCTTTTTTTTTATTAAAGAACTATCTGGAAGACTGGGGTGTCGTTTATATAAAAATATAAGTAGGTGTTCAAAATTAAATATGTGATTCAAGTATGGAGACCGGTCTCCGTTTTCACCTTGTTGTGTTACTACTATGATGAAGGCTGAAATTTGGGATCTATACCGCATTAAGTTACTATGGTTGTGATTTCTCTCATTAGTTAAAGGTATGCTTGGTAGTAAGCACGTATCTATGCACCCAGGTCTTCTTTTGGTTTATGGGATTATCCAAGAAAATTAGGTGTCATTAATAATTAGTGAGACCTGAGTCAAATCCTCATATTTGATTATGGAAATATATATTATTGGTATTTTTTGGGGTTACTATTGGCATATGCATTTCCCACTTTGGTCATACCTCAAACTGTTAGGATTTCTTCAGGAGGAACTAGTTGACTCACCATAGAGTTTTTTGGATCGAACTAATTATTTTTGTTTTGGTATAGTTGTGTTAAATGCTAGGGAATATGTTCTTAAGCTTTGATTATTAATTGATAAGAATCATATTCTTACAGTTGTAATTATGCAAGATTTAATGGTATCTCAAGGGATGTGTTTGCGTTCATGAGTAAATATTATGTTGTGAACTCATAAGTAATTGAGGAGATGAAAATTTTCTGTGGGTAGTTGATTGATGTCGTTTGGACATTGCAAAATATAAGAATAAAAAAAGTTACCTTGCTTTCTCTCTATATATATTATTGCTAAGGGATATTGAGTTAGATTATTATATGGTCCACATGGTGGAACTCCTTGCTTATATAAAGGAAAAAATTGTTCGATTGAGATTATATGATGGTAAATTTTACTGTAGCCATACCTGAAGCTAGATAGTTATATCGTAGGAAATATTTATGATGTCATGGTATTAAATTAGTTGTGATGATAAGTATACTTATACTTATCATTCTACTGGGTGAAATTTTTGTCAAGAAAACACTTAGTTTATATGGAGATGCCAATATTAATTACTCTTGTTTTCTTTAAGAAATGAGTGAAGGTCCATGTTGATATTTAATTTTTCTTTTAGTATCATTGATTTGAAGGAAAATAATATTAAATGTAATCTGTAAGAGAAATAGATATGCATGCTACTTGGTACAGGAATAAGACATTGCAATTATATTTTTATAGTATCATCTTTTGCACTGTTAACTATTGTAGTTACATTTACAATACATTTATGTTTGGCCTGACTGAAAATGATGTGTACTTTCTCACATACAAATTAATCTTACATATAAGTAAATCTTATGAAGCTGAACAATATGAATATGTAAAGTGTTGCTTTAATAAGAACAAGTTTAAGTTGAATAATTGTAGGTCCTTTTAATGATTTGGGTGAATGCAGAATTTAATTTATGCAAACGTTAAGTGGCATAAACCCTTAGGAAGGGTATAGTGTTATCCAATTTTTCCCTTGAGGTGAAATTGGAAAAACATAACCTCACACAGAGAAAATGGAGGGACTTTTTCAACCATGGGAGTTCACATTTCGGGTTCAAGCCGAGCAAGTCATCAAAGCAGGTCAAGCATGTTGTCAAGTGAGTTTAAGTGACATTGAAGCACTCAGATTCGGAAGGAAAATTTCCAAATTGGTGAACTGAAAAGGTCTAAAGGATATCAAAGTCTGAAGTCTGAAATTAAAAATTTGGACATTCAGGAGTTCCGAGTTGACAGAAGGGTCAAACAATGATGAGTGCCTTGTAGGAAGGAAAATTGAAGTCTGAAACCCAAAGTCTAAAATTCAAAGTTCACACTTTCAGGATTTCAGAGATATGTGATGAATGGATGGATGAACAATCCCAAAACCTGAACCCCTGAAAACCTAAACCCCCAAAACTTGAAACTCCCAAAAACAAAAATGTCTAAAACTCGAAGTCTCAAATTTAGATTTCTAGGTTTTGGAATTTCAGAACATTTTGGCTCGAATGATGCACTGTGTTGTGCAATATTATTTCGTAGTTTGAAATCTAAAGTCTGAAATTCAAACTTTATAGGTTTGGCATTTCAAAACTATTGATCTGAACCACCAAATGAATAGTATAAAAAAATCGAAAGAAGAAATGCCCGAAGCTCTTAATCCTGAAAGTCTGAAAATTTGGATTTTGGAGGATGCAATGCAAGGTGGAATTCTGAAAAAGTAGATGAACCACCCACATTTATTGCAAAAAGGCACCCATATCTTCAAATGACCATAACATTTGACTGAGAGCTCAGATTTGTTCAAAATCATACTTTTTGGAAAGCTCTTAGTGTCCTCTACACAACTATGTCTATATTTCTTAATTTAATAAAGTTAAAA